>CM053769.1:393356008-393372900 GCA_028658325.1 Potorous gilbertii
GTTTTTGTGTGTAGCGGTTTTGTTTCTTCTGTTGTTTATTGTTGGAGTTTTTTTTTTCCATTCAGTACGATGTGTAAGGAATTGAATTATTGAGATAAGGTAAGTTACACAGGATACATCCGCTCAGTATAGCATAATAGAAATTTAGTTCTGGAGTCAGAACATCTGGCTTCAGATGTGAATTTTGAAGTCTACCAGCTGGATGACAATAAAGAAATCACTTTCCATTCCTAAGCCTCAACTTCCTCATCTGTAAAATTGAAACAATAATATCTCACACCAGTTTTGTCAAGAAAATGGTCTATAAATATAATAACTTCTACAAGATAAGTAGGTTAATGGTTTATCTTTCCTTGGAGGTCTTCTTTAATTATGTTTCATTATGTGCTCAGTCAAAGCTGGAAAACCAAGATTGAATGCCAATTTAGTAAATGTGTATAGCATACAAAAGGACATGCATGACATGCATTGAACAGATACAAAGCTCCTCTCAGCCAGGAGAACAAAAGTTTCCAAGGCCATCAGTCACTGATCTGATACTCTTCTTGTACATAAAAAGAATTGTTTAAAAAATAGACCTCAAACATGTTTTTATGTCTTTTTTAACTTTTAACCTAAGTATCCCATCTGTTTTTGTGAGTGGTATCTATAAACCTACTAATTGTTTCTTTTCCATTTTATGAACTCCTAGACTCATTCATATGTCAAAAGAAAAAAAAAGAATCAATATCATACCATAGAAGTATTTTTAATGGATTGGACAGATATTAACAGCTGGAATGTTACTGCATATTTCATCACTACTACCAAAAATAATAGAAAATATTGATTTCAAGTGCTACAGTAGAAAGAGTAAAATATTCTTCCTCTCCCTCCCTCTCTCCCTCTCTCCCTCTCTCCCTCTCTCCTTCTCTCTCTCTCTCTCTCTCTTTCTCTACCCTTCTCTCCCTCCCTCCATTACTCTTCTTTACTTCCTTGTCTCTGTCACTGTCCCTGTTTCTTTATCTCTCTTCTGTATATGTGTTTATGTGTGTCTTGGTCTCTCTGTGCATCCATGTCTCTGTATCTTTGTCTGTCTTTCTCTTTCCCTTTATCCCCTCTCCATTTCCCTTCACCGTCCCTGCCACTCTCCCTCACTATCTCTATTTCTCCCTTTTCTATTCCCTTCCTTTCTCTCCCTTTTGTTCTTTTCTCTTCCTTTTTTTAATCTCCCTCACCTGCCTCCCTCTTCTCTCCTAGCTCCCATACTTCCTCTTTCTCTCGCCCTCCCCCCTCTCTCTCACACACTCACACACATTCATTTTATTTTGTTTATATTTATTTTATTTTCAAATCAAGCATTTTGTATCACTCTTGTGGTACCTCCTACAACATAAATCCTTTCCCTCGGGGACTGTTCAGATAAAGTAGTGTACCTCTATATTACACCAATTCAAGATTTTCTGAATCCAACTAAAACAGAAATAGACAATGTCAGGGCAGAGCCAAATGCTGATGAGAAGATAAGTAGCTGATTTTGGAAGCAAAGTAACTAACATAAAGCAGTCATTATCCCTCCCCAGTGTAGGACTGTGTGCGTTGTTTAGTGATTGCTTGATTCCCTGCAGCCTGATGAATGGAATATCTGCTTTGTTCTATGAAATTGACTCATAGCCAAAGGTCTTTAATACACATCTGCTATGAGTATGACTTTAACACATTAGTGTTGTTTATATTATTTCTTTTATTCACATTAATAACGACCAAAAATGCAAAGACACTTCAAAGATGCCTCATACTAATTCCAAAAACATTGGATACGAGGGACTAAAAATTTAAACTGTGTTTGTTTCTACCATGCACTGAACGACCATTTGAATTAAAAGGGCACCCACTCTGTAGTGAAATGACTGACGTACCCTGTTTATTATTGGTCATCATGATTTATATCAGACCAGTAAACTAGAGGTTTAGATATTTCCCTAGAACTTTTGTTTAATTATGTCTCATTTATATGCTCAGTCCATACAGGGGAGCCTTGATTGTATGTCAGCTTGTACAATGTATGTGTACAAGAAAACATTTCTTTTGGTCTTCCATATCATTATGTGCCAATCTGAATGTTAACATGACTTCATTTTTTCCTGTCAAGGGATTCAGGGTTAATGTGGCTGTGTAAACATCAGAAGACCTGTGTTTTGGAAAAGCTTAGACTTTCATGCTGTGTGCGGAAATTAGAGAATTGTCGTCCAGGGAGACTCCTTTACACATAAACACTATGAAAATTGCTTCTCATGGTGTGGGGTTCAACTTTTCTATCATATTTCCTGTTTCCTCCATGTGAGAATCAACTTATACATATTACAAAGTTAAACTGGGTGCTTGCATAAGACAAAAACATGAGTTGAACTAAGACATGGAAGAGTGAGGTAGGGTATTAGACCACTGGTTTTGGGGGGATATAAATATATGTCATGTTAAAGCAGCTCCAAAGACTAACATGATGGTGTTTGGATAAATAGAGGGGGAAGATAAAAGATGGAAGACAGAGAATAAAGAGGGGAGAGCAGAAAGAGGAGGAATCTGTAATGACATGAACAGTTCTTCAACTTCCAGGTCAGGAAAAAATAAAATAAAACCACATTATAGATCTCATACAGTTCTAAAACCAGAGATAAGTCAGGTTGTTTAATGTTTTGTTTTGCTTTTAATCTTATGTGTCTTATGTGTCCACCGCAGAGTAAAACAATACTCAGAATATAATATAAAGAGGATAAAAACTTTGGGCTTAGTGGCAGGAGGGAGGGCAAGCTCTTCCCTTTCTACTCCATGGTAAGTGTTACCTTTAGCTTTAATGAAGCACCAAAGCAATTCACTTGACCTGGTTACCACTTATCAGGGGCATGACAGAAGTTGAAAGGAATTGAGTAACTCTAACCCTACAAGGGATGGGGCCTGGGAGAGTTCCTATTGGAGAAGAAAAGGAAGGTGAGGGGGGAAGACTTGATAGTTATATAGAAAAAGAAAATATATTAATATCTTATTATTGATATACAATTAAGCAACATTTTCTGTTTTAGGTAGGTGTGGAAAGGCCTTTTAACAAACATGCTGAAAATATGTTCATTAGACCTAAGGAATATTGACCTGAACCAGTCTCATAAATGAGGAGAAACTTGATCCGGGAGAAAGAAGTAGCCAGAGCAAAGGAAAAAAAGCCACAGTTCATGATAGAAGGAACTCATTAGAGTAAGAGTATTAACTACTATGGAGTCAGGAGTTAAGAGAAAGGGCAAATGAACGCTCAGTGGATGTTAACTAGAGACACTGATGTGAGTGGAAGTGACAAAGGTGAACTGCAATAGTGTATCAAGGGAACTGTGAAATGCAGAGTCAGGAAACTGTAAAGCACAACAGATCACTGGGACATGGAATCATGAGAGATATCCCAGTCGCAACTCAACTACCTTGGAAGATGAGAAACTCAGGTACCATCATGGAAATCTGTGGGGAAAATAGTCTTTTGTGTTTGGAGTCAGGACTAGAATCTATTTCATCTCTTGCCTTCCCATCTTGGGTTCTTCCCAGGAGACCATTCTGCCTTTTGTTTCCCTAGTTTCATTATCTGAGACTCAAACCAATTCTAAGTACTTCCACTTTACAATGGATCTAATTGCAGGGAATCAAGCAATCACTAAACAATGCACACAATAAATCATCTACCCATTATCTTATCTGATTCTTATTTACATTTATCCATAAATCTTTCATAGGAGATCCACTGGCATACATAGATTCAAGCCATAAATTAGACTTAGCAAAGAGTGAAAAAATATGTCTGAGGATATCAGTTTGACTCCAAAGACTCAGGAAATACTCAAAAAAATACTATAATTTAATTCTATTCAATAAAGCAAATATTTAGTACATACTTATTATGACTATGTCCCTGTGTTGGAAACTAAAAGAAATATAGATGAGAAAACATTTGGTTCTTGTCCTCAAGAAGTTCATAATCAAATTAGCTAAATACTAACAAGCTGTACAAGTAAACAATAATAAAAAGAGAGTATAATAAATGTATAGGAGAAGTATAGAGTGTTGAGAGTTCATAGGGGGAGAATTGCCTTCTGGTTAGAGGGAAATCAGGGAAGTCTTCATGGAGAAAACACTAATAAAGTTATAGATTTGGGAACACATGACATGTGTTTGGGGTGCCTAAACCTTATCATTCCAACATTTTTATCAGAGGCTATGTTTTTATGAGATAAAACCTCAGTTTAGTAATGAAGTAGTCTAGTACGTTTAGCATCATGTAATTTCTAAGTTGTATATTGGGAGTAGATTGTATAGTGGGAAAGAGCACTAAATTGGGCATTTAGTTTTTCTTGACTTTGCTTAGAAAATCTTATATTCTTCCTGAAACTCTATTTCAGGAGTATGGAGTGAGTTTGTATGCTGCTCAACTCCCTTCTATATTAATATGAGAAAGAGAAGTTCATTATACTGCATAGGGGGCAGAGAATTTTTATGGCCAATGTTGAAGAAAGCTTGTCTTGTCTTGATCTTAGTGAGATAGCTGGAACAAAATGGTTTCTTTTTTTCTCCATCGAGGCTAAGTAGGGCCACTTTTGTCCTTTTCTCATTAAGATAATAGGAGAAGAAATTTGTTTGTGGTTTTATTCACTTACAAAATGGACATAGTACAGTTGAGAGGGATGAGTAGCATTTGAGGTAAGCCAAACAGGTCTGCATGAAGATGGCCACACTGGAAGCCCTTCAAAGATAGGTGAGTTGCAGACAACATGAAGGAAATTATTGCAAGAAGGTATTATTCTTTAGAAGGAAAAACAGTATCTCAAAGGAGAAAATAAATGTAAAATTTTTTGAAAACTCTAAAGCACTCTATAAGTATTTGTTATTGTTGTTGTTGGCGAAAAGATACAAGAATGTGAAGATCCTAAATATAGAGTTGATCCTTTACTTAAGTCTTCCCCTAAAGGAGTTATCCAAGAGTATACTCTAGCTAGAGAGAGAGAGATTGAATCTATGCCTTCATTTTCATGAGTGTGGAGTAATTTGAGGTCCAAATGACTAAGTGGAAAATGAAAAGACATTGTACTCATTCAGGAATATGATAGGTACTGATGACATTATTTTACCATTAATTTCTGTCCCAAATAAATACCTGCTGTTTCAATACAATTCTTTGCCTAGATCTTTTAGCATGGTAAGTAATTGAAAACCTAGGCATAATTTAACTTCAGAAATTCCCACTTTGGGGAATGAGTAGGAATAAAGTGAGTCATCTAGGTCAGCTGCCACTAAAAGTACTCATAACTTGACCTTGAGTCTGTGTGGTTCAAGTCAGTGTAATCAGACAAAACAAAACAATGGTGGTTGATTAAAAGCTCTACAATGAAAATTATATGATTAAAATTTATTTAATCACTTCAGACATTAATTTGACCCATTCAACAACCTGATGACCCTGAATAGACAGCCACAGATTAATTTCTTGGGGTAAAAAATAGAGTATTTTCAAGTGAAAGGCCAACCACATGATGGGTAAAGAGTAGTACCATTTATCCCCAAAGTTATTTAGCTATATAGTGGCAAAAATATGTGTAGATGTATATGATGGCCCTGAAAACTTATCTTCCCAAAATGAAGTATGGCAAAATTAACACAATTCAAATATGCCCAGTCTATCCAATGGGGTAGCCTAAAGTGTGCAGGAACAATCTACACAAAGTTACATGCTGTACTAAGACCTCAGTTGGGAAGGATAGATTGAATTCATCTTCCTTTTAAGCACTTGTATTCGTCAAGGACCCTCAAATTCTCTTTCTTGTTCTCCTGTAAGAAGCCATTTTTTATTGCAAGGTACTACTTGGCAATGCCACCTAAATTGTCTATTTCTAACACAAATTCCAGAGTAAGAGCTACTTTGTTATTTTGAAGTTTTGTTGTAAAAGATACGGGTTTGACAGGCTATAATGAGTGAGTGGTTTGGGGCTAAAGGGATTAAGAATTGACTTCCAATAAAGTTGCTCTATAGATTTAAGATCATATGTTTTAAAATGGAAAACATCTTGGAGGTCATTCAGGCTTCTCTGATTCTTTTTTAATGTGTTTTTTTATTAATTTACATGCTTTCAGTTTTCAAAAATCACTTCCATAAGTTTTAAATTTTCTCCCACTCCCAAACCTCTCCCCTCAAAATGGCATGCAATTTTGTATGGCTTCTACACATACATTGTTATTAAATACATTTTCACATTAATCATAGTGCATAGAAGAATTCAAATGAATTGGAGAAACCATGATAAAAAACAAAACAAAACAAAACATAACACAGGAGAAAACAGTTGCTTCATTCTGCATTCTGATTCCATAGTTCTTTCTCCAGATGTGGATGGCATTTTGCATCAACAGTCCTTTGGGGATGTTTTAGGCCCTTCCATCATTGTGAAGGGCTAAGACTATCATAAATAGTCCTCACACACTGCTTCTTACTGTGTATAATGTTTTTCTGGTTCTGCTCATTTCACTGAGCATCAATTCATATAAATCTTTCCAGGTTTTTCTGAAGTCCGTCTGTTCATCATTTCTTATAACACAATATTATTCCATTATATTCATGTATCACAACTTGTTGAGCTATTCCCCAATTGATGAGCATCCCTCTGTTTCCAGTTCTTGGCCACTGCAAAAAGAACTGCTATAAATATTTTTGTACATGTGGGTCCTTTTCCCATTTTTATTATCTCTTTGGGATATATTCCTAGAAGCAATTTTTCTGGGTCCAAAGGGATGCAAATTTTTATATTTCTTTGGCTCTAGTTCCAAATTGCTCTCCAGAATGGTTGGATCAGCTCACAGCTCCACCAACAATGAATTAGTGTTCCAACTCTCCCACATCTTCTCCAACATTTAGCATCTTCCTGTCATATTAGTCCCTCTGATAAGTGTGATGTGGTACTTCAGAGTTGTATTGATTTGCATCTCTCTAATCAATAGTGATTTGGTTTCTCTGCTTCTTGAATAGATAAGGGAACTGAGACCCATTATGGTTAAATGACCTGGTCAAGATAACACTGTGAGTAAACAACAAAGACAGGAATCATTGGCAGTCAATCAATAAATGTTTATTAAGTACCTACTATATGCCAGACACTGTTCCAAATGCTGGAAGATCCTCTGATTTTAAACACAGTGCTTTTTTTTTTAATACTGCACTCTACAACCTAAATATATATATTTTTTCAACATCTTGGAAGAAAGAAGTGAAAATAAATCAAGAGCAGTTTTAATTGTTAGTTTTTAAGATGCACATTAAAAATGGAGGGTACAGCCATGTTAACACTAACTTTCACTGTTTCTTGGTTTAGGATTGGTCTGTTTATCTTCCTTTGATTTATTTAAGCTACTGTATTTACTAGCTGATGGGCTTATGATTGGAAGTGACTGACATTTGTGGCAATGCAAATGCAGATTTAGGGGCATACCAAAATGCTCCACACCAACAAAAACCTAGGACACTATTACCTTAAAAGAATGTCTTTAAGGTATATAAAAGTATACCTACAATAACACAATTTGTTTTTTGAAAATATTTGCATTGCTTCCATTGTCTCCA
Organism: Potorous gilbertii; assembly: GCA_028658325.1. Taxonomy (NCBI): domain Eukaryota; kingdom Metazoa; phylum Chordata; class Mammalia; order Diprotodontia; family Potoroidae; genus Potorous; species Potorous gilbertii. The sequence goes on from CM053769.1 coordinate 393,363,630, forward strand.
AGGAAATACTGATTGTAATGGTGCCATGTGCACATAGTTTAGAGAGTCACCCTAGTAGAGCTGTAGATATTTTTCTAATCATGGATAGGTTCTAGCAGCAATTTGGAAATCAATTTTTTTTTACTTTTTACTCCCAACTCAGTTATTTTATTTTACGACAATCACTTCAAATCTCTACATCTCAGTTAATCAGGGCACTGAAAAGCTTCAGATGGCCACTCTAACCCACATCAAAAACTCAAGGATTAGAGCTTCTCTAAAACATTGAGTCCCTTTGTGCTAGATAAAAAGAAAATGTTAAGACTGAAAAACAAATCATATTTGTCAGGGAAAAAAAGAGCAACCTGCTGGAACAAACGATTGATAAACTACAAGTGATTATTTGAGACAAGCTTCATTTCAAAAGTACTATCAATGCAACTGAGTTGTGAATGTGATAAAGTCCTACGCTGCCAAATGCAGTCTTTTGTCTGCTTTTCTTTTCCCATTCTGGTGATAGTTCAGCAGGAATCCTTTTTAGCTACTAGAGAATAAGTTAAAATCTATGGACAAAAAAGCAAATTAGTAGATTGTGCCTTTGATAATACTTTTGTTCTTCAACTAATGGTTTCTTTATTTAACCAATGCCTGCTACCTTCATTTAACATCAAAAACCCCATTTATAAAATATCAACCAGCCTTTGGGAGAAAAACATTAACAGAGATACAATTTATTTTTTTTTGCCAGACTCAAAATGTACTGAAAATACATGCAGAATATAATCCCAACTTCTGCCTCCAAAGAATTCAAATTACAGGTGGCCTACCAGGAATGGTGGGTATAACTAGGCTGTAGCAAATTTTCAGTGATGACTCATAAGTAAGGAAAGGTATGATTGGAAAATGAGGTGGGTCAGTCATGAACTTATTTTTTGATAAAAAGCAAAAATGGTATACTGTTAACCACACAGAGAAATATGACCTAGAATAAGACCTATGGCACTTTGAGTGTTTCATCTAAGGATTTATAAGAAAATAGAGATATAAATTATGTAAGATGAGAAGGAGTTAGATAAGTTACCATTTGTACCAAACAAGGGAGTATCACATCAGGGAGGCACTCATTCTATTGGGTCATTGATGTAAGAATCCTAAATGAATAGGCAAGTCAATTTCTTTATTTTAATGTAGTAGAGTAAAAAACTAAATAAAATAAAAAGATTTCTAAGGTCCATGTAAGTGAAGAGTGACTGGAGTGGTTTATCATTTTCTTTTCCAGCATATTTTACAGGTGAGGAAACAAGGTTGAGTGATTTGCCCAGTGTCACACAGCTAGTCAATGTCTGAGATCGGATCTGAACTCAAGAAGATGAGTCTTCCTAATTCCAAAGCCAGTACTTTTTCCACTGTGCCACCTAGCTGTCCTCTCCAATACAATGTTGTGGTTATTATGTATATTGTTTTCTTGACTCTGTTTTTTCACTACATCATTTCACAAAGGTATTTCCTGTTGTATTCATCACATGCAACATCTATTCAATCACTCTTGTTCATTTTATTAGATTTTTAAAATTCACTAACATTTAAAGATATGTGTTGTTAATACTTTCTTCTATCTCTAATATTGTTTTTTTTCAAGCTATGTTTTTTTTTCCTTTTTTGCTATAAATACAATATAAGTACAATAATCCTTCATTTACTTTAATCTTTTTTTAGGTGGCCTATTCTCACTCGCTCTCTTCCTCTTATCCCTGATACCCTTTTTCCTTTGAGCTTTTGCTTATTAGCTTCCTTTTCTCTCATGATTTTGTCAGGTTATATAATTATTCTATTCCCCCCTTTTTTTTCTTTCTTACTTAGATACATTACTCCTTAATTAGGGTTTTTTTAAATTTCTTAACTTTCTAGCTCTCCTTTCCAGATAGGACTTTTTTTTTTGCTGTCTTCATTATCCATCTTCTCTGTCTACTCTAGATATTCACGATGGCTCATGACTCCTACAATTATCTTGTCTCCCTCTATTTTCTGTATTCCTCATGCAATCCAAACTTCCAAGGTATACATTCTAGCTTCTTCCCTCTAGGCAGTTTCTGCTGCTATCTATTAGATCTGGCTGCATGGATTGCCCTTCCCTACTGTGCCTCACTCCCCACACAATGCCAATTATTACAGGTACCAGAGAGGACGTTGTCCTCTCCACATCCCTGATCATGTAGCCCATCACTGACATATACCCTCTCCTGATTTCCTTTTCTTTGACTCATTTGTCTCCATCTCCTTTCACAAAACATCTTTCTTCATTCATAGGAGTATTCATCAGTGGAAACTTCTCCCACCACTGAAGCAAGATCTCTTTCTCCCTCACCCCCTTTTCAATCTTTTGCCCCTCTACCTAACCCACTCCCTTTCAAGTTCTTCTTTTGCTGAAACCGCAAGGGTTGTCTTTCACTCACTGCAAGTCTTTGTTTTGACTCAGGAATATTACACATTCTTCTTTATCCCTTCCTCCCTCATTCTCCTTTCATGTGCTCTCCTATGTTTTATTATAGTTCCACAATAGATCTTGATGTACCTATTGGCGAGGCATCACTGTGTTCTGTCCATAATTGGCCAGAATCCCTTCTTTACTGTGATCTGCACTGGACTTTTACCTTCATGTTTGTTTCCTCCTATACATTTAGAGAGAAATCACTTACTGGTCTCTCTGCTATCACTTTTGCTATTGCCTTCCTTTAGTTGCTACATTCACCCATTCTCCATTACTGGGGTGTTTGAGAAGCAAATAATCTCTTCAGTTCTGGTTGCCTTTCTAAAAATGTTTCACCTCTTCTTACTGATGATCCATGTTTCATTTTATGGTTTAACTCAGATTTGCAGAGGGCATCACTCTGAGCTGCATCTTGAGCTCCATTGTTCCTTTATACATATTATTTCATTCCCTCTTGCATTTTTTCAGGCAACCAGGTTTAAGTGACTTGCCAAAGGTCACACAACTACTAAGTGTCTGAGGTCAGATTTGCACTAAGGTTCCCCTGACTCCCAGGACTCCTGTTCTATCCTCTGAAACACCTAGCAGACCCTCCCTCCTGCAGTTTTTGATGGGTGGGGCAGAACAGAATTGTGTATTCAAATTTGCTTTTCTTGGTATTTGAAAACAATTGTTTCTGATCATTTACAGACCTTGAGGTTGCTAAATTAAATTGTAAAATCAACTATCATGTATCTTGAAGTTGTTCTGTTTTTCTCCTGAATATGACCTATGAATTCTTTGAATTGTTTTATCATTTTCTGTGTTCAGAAGTTCTGGGTATTTTACTTGTATTATTTCTTGCATCATAGCATTCAGATTGTCCATCCTCATGTTCTTCTGAGGGATCAATGATCTTTACATTATTCTTGTTTCTGTGATCAGTGTTTTGCTTATATAGTGAATATGTTTTCTTTCATTGTAAATGGTTTAAGGATTATTTGCCTGTTTGTTTTGCTTCTCTTCTAGTTTATCCTTCACTTCTATGTGTTTATATTCCACATTTATTGTTCTCTCTTTTGTTTCTTCAGTGAAATTTGCTGTAGCAAATTCCAGTTTTTTTCATTCTGCTCATTGCTTTTGCTGTGCAGAACATAAATTTTGCTCTCATAATTCTCATTTCTCTTTGAACTAATCAAGAATAATGTGCTGTGATTCCATGTTCTCACATTCCGCAGGGTATTTTGTCTCATTAAGTGTTGGATTGTTTTCCTTTGTTTTACAGTATTTATTCATAGATACCTAAGCTCATTTACTAGATCTGGAGACCACATTTCCTTCTATTGTCAGTGTTTTCTCTATTGATTTATCTGCTTATGTTCAAGGTCTTTGAGTTTTCTTCCTCCTGAGGTCTTCAGGAATTTCAGTCATTCCCCCTTCTCCCACTTCACTTCTACTGTTGTTCACATTTTCACAACATCCCTTCTGATAATGGTCTCTTTGGAGTCTGGGTCTTAAAACATCCCAGCCTCCTCCCACCCTGGATAATTCATGGTTCACCAGACTAGATCTCTGCTTCAAGTGACTTTTGGATGAACAAAATTTATTTGAGTTCTTGGCTGAGTCTTCAGTCTTTAGTGAAATACTGCATATCCCCCAAACCCTCAGATATACACATAGTGCCCTGCTCCATGCACACTCTACTTCAGTTCTTTGGGCCAACACCAGCAACTCAGACAGTCTATAGCTAAAGGGTTGTCCATGTAGACACTGGTAGTTCAGAGCTTTGCAGTGTTAGTACTGCAGGATTGTCTGCTGAAGCACAGGCTGTCAGGGTAATGGATGTCATGGAATAAATAAGTATAGAGTTGGGTTCTTCTTGGCACTGGAAGGAGATGGGGGTACAGAAGCATGGACTGCTTTTGAAAAAAGGCTACATATGCACATGCACATTTTATAAATGCATTTAAGTATATGTTTTGTTTTGATATTAGAAATCATTAGCAATATTGAAAAGATCAGAAAATCATAGTTCTGGGGCAGGTAGGTGATTCAGTGGATAGAGCACTAGCTCTGGAGTCTGGAGGAAATGAGTTCAAATCCAGTCTCAGACATTTTCTAGCTGTGTGACTTGGGTAAGTTGCCTAATCTTGATTGCAGGAAAAGAAGGAAAGGAGGAGGAAGAGGAACAGGAGTACAAGTGGAAGCAGAAGAAGAAACAATAGTTCCTCTTGGATTAATGGGATACATTTTGGATAGTTGAACTAATGTGTTTGTTTTCCTGTTCTTATCTAATTTCATCTGAACTAATTCTACTATGGCAAGTGAACTGGGTCATGGCATCATCATTTGGTCATGCTCACCATCAGTGAGTAGTAATTGTTAAAGCTGTAATACAGTTGAAGTGGGGGAAAGCAAGTTTAGAAATTATAACATTGATATTTCAACATGTCCACAAAATTTTGTAAGTAATTAGAACAGTACTATGTATTGTTCAGGATACATTTACAGGAATGAGGATACTGAAAGGCAAAACAGTAACATGTGACCATAACGTGATCCAATTGAGGACCAAGGAAATGTCTCCAACCTCTCTTGGTCCTCAGGTGTATCTGCCAATTTAGTTTAACCAATAGTGGAGAGCTAAGGATGGGAATACCTGGAAGTACAAATGCAGTCACATGACAAGATAGTTTTAGGGAAGTAGCAACAAGGTAAGAATGAATAGCTCCAAGCTGAAAAAGTGAATAATAGGCATGACATAAGTTTAATGCACCCAATTTCATGATGATGGAACTAAACTCAGATGAATATCAAAGCCCAGAAGGAAATAATTTTAGAGCAGAGGGAGTTAAGAAGAATAATAGCTAATGGATAATCAGGATTAAGCACTAAGAATCATTGAAAAATATTAACTGCTAACATTTCTTGTCTGGTATTCTATTCCTGCATCTGATTCCTTCCCACCCACTTGTATTTTGTAATTATAGAGCTTTATATTAAATCATTTTTAAATGCCTAGCCTAAGAGATTGGTGTGCAGTTACTGGGAAAGAGCAGAAAGACTGGGAGGAGGAAAACTCTGTGTTCTTCTTGCAGGAGACTTGGTTTTGGGTGACCCAGATAACTAAAAGGAGCTGCTGGCAAATGAAAAAATCCTGAAGGAGGCAATAGTGAGCCCAAATCTGTACTTCTTGGTGGGGCAATGGCAAGTGGTAAAAGGCTACAACTGTCCTGTTTCATCTGTAAGGAGAGGTCTAGTGCATGTTCCAGTTTGCTCAACTAACGCAATTTCTCCATGTGGAGAGGCTAGAGAGCTTATTTTCTGGAGAATGCTGATGATCTGTGAGTGAAATGCCTTAGAGAAAGTGAAGGGCATTCATAGACATTATATACCTGATTCTAGTCTGCTAACCATGTGGTGAATGGGAGGCTTTCTGATAGACTTCAGAGACATTTAAAAAAGGACTACTACCTTCAGTTCTTTGCTTCATTCATGACTGGGACCAAGCACATGCCTACATTTTCACATATATCCCATAACAGTAAAAGCAAAATCACTCAAAGTCTTGGGTTTGCCTCTTGTTAATATATCCTGGATGAACAGATTAGTGAAATTATTGTCTATTAAGCAGTGATACTGTTGATGTTGGAAGCAGTGACTTTTCAAAATCAGGAAACAGATGCTAAAAGGAACAAAAAATGGGAGTGAGAGAGGACTTTGTTTTGTAAGTTTTGTCTCTGGAGGTTAAAAAAAGAGGACAATGCAGGAGAAATGTCAGTCACATAGGAAGAATTTAAGACAGAATCCATAGATATGAGCCTTGAATCTAAAACCAATCCTCCTTCCAATTAATGACTGTTAACCATTTCAAGAAATGATGAAACAAAATGAAAACTATTTTTCAGAGTGCTACTTTAAAAAAAAGTTTATGAAGAGTCATACCAATGGAAAACAAAATAAGCAGATCACTGTGCCTCTCTATAACTCAGTTAATTCACCTGTAAAGTAAGGGGACTAGTTTAAATGACCCCTACGATCCTTTTCAGCTCCAAATCTACAATCCTGTGTGTCATTATATGAAATGTAATATGTCCTTAATGACTCACCTCCACATGTGAAACATGATAATTAAAAAAAAAATGATATATCCTTTGATTTTCACAAACCCTCCAAGAATTTACAGACAAATGTCTTCAACAAACTTTTGATAACTTGTCTTTTAAATAACATATTTTCCTTTAAGAAAAAATATAAAACACCTCTTATTGTTTTTTCTTTATGTCTGCTGCAATTATCTTCTTCAGTCCATTTTTGTATTCCATTAAAATTAATTGCATTCCAACAATAACTTCTGGCATGTCTAAAGGAAGTAGGCAAATGTGATTTCATAAACAGTTGCACATATGGGTGAGAAGCATTCATTGTGTTTCCTTTAAGCCTGGGCCATTGGAACTTTCAGAAATTAAAGCCAACTTAAGTAGCAACATTTTTATGCCAGTTTATTTGCTGTTGACAGTTTGACCTATCAGTTGAAGAAAAAAAATAGCAAGAGAATTCAGATTACTCAGTTACTTCCCTTGTTGACTCATAATCAACAGTCTAAGTAAGTGAGAGTAGGGTACACCACTTAGAAAAAAGTGGCAAGCTAAGATTCCTAGCAAGAATCTTAGAGTTTTCAAGCTAGAAGAAACAAAACTACAGAATTTTGAAAGATGAAATGGATCCCAGTGGTCAGCTAAAAATGCCCACTACAACATACCAAACAAGTGACCACTATCCAGCCTCTTAAGAGCTCCAATGAGGAGCAATTCATTACCTTTCCAGGCAGCCCATTCCACTTTTGGATAGCTCTCAGGTCAGATGTTTTTCCAATGATATATTTCACATTATCTTCCATTTTTCATTTTCTTGGTTTTGTTTTGTAATTTCGTGGTTTCTCATAAAGTTTTTAGCTTCCATCTGCTCCATTCTAATTTTTAAAGAATGATTTTCTTCAGTGAGCTGTTGAACCTCTTTTTCCATTTGTCTAATTCTGCTTTTTAAAGCCTCCTATTTTTATTTATCTCCACGCACATTTTCTTTGCCCGAGGGTGCTATTTTAAATCTTTTGCGGGGAAAAATCTTGAGAGCTTAGAATTCTCTGATCTATTCCTCCATCTTCCCAGACTTCTATCCTCTCCAGTTTATTAATGCCCTTCTTCAACCTGGACCTGAACATCATGCTCTAAATGAGATATGACAAGAGAAGAGTATATTTGGACTATATGCCTTTTTTATTTCTTGAAACTCTGCCTCTTGAAATGTTACCCAAGATCACATCAGTTTTTGGCTGCCATATCCCACTGCTGAATCACATTGAGCCTGAAGTCTAGGAAAATCTTCAGATCTTGTTTTCAGAAAAACTGCTGTTTAAACAGACTCTACTCATATGGTTGATTTTCAAACAATTTTCTATTTACCCCTACTGAATGTTATCTTATTAGATTCAGTCCCATTGTCTAGTATGTCATGTTTTCTTTGGATATTGACTCACTTATCCAATGTATTACTTATCTCACCTGGTTTTGAATCATTTGGAAATAATTTTATAAAAGTAGTAATTGAGGGGAGCAGAGACAAGAGGGCAGAGTAGAAAGACTCATATACTCTAGCACTTCCCCCACAACCCACAAAATGCCTGTAAAAAGAACTCTTAACAAAGTCTAGAGCAGCACAAATCATGGAACAACAGAACAAAAGAGGTTTCCAGCCAAAGGTAACCTGGAAGGCCAATAGGAAAGGTCTATCTCATAGGACACTGAGCAGAGTGGAGCACAGCCCTGGCCATGCAGCACTGGGAGGAACACAACCTGAATAGACCTCCAAGCAGAGTTCCTAGTAGGGAAGGTCCCAGATACGTCAACCCACAAGCAACAAATAAAGCTGCAAAGGTCAGTGAGTGAGCTGGGCAAGAGGGAACTGGTTTCTCCAACAATATCCCCAGGTGACAGCAGAGGCCATAGCAGCAGACTATAGGCAACTACAGAGGCAGGGAAGCAACTTGGATCCATTATCCAGGCAGCTCAGCTTAAAGTCTCTAATGGTAGGGTAGGTAGATCAGGTAGGATGATCTAAACCTTAGCCCTGAGTGACAGCCCTGCCCCCACCCAAAGCTCAGGAAAACCAAGCAGCTGAGTCTAATCTCTTGACAAAGGATTCAGAAGTCAAGTAACTGGCTGAGAAAATGCCCAAAACAGGGGAAAAAAATAAGACTACAGAATGTTACTTTCTTGGTGAACAGGTGTCTCCTCCCATTCTTTTAGATGAAGAAGAACAGGGCTTACTGTCATAGGACATTAAGACCCCTGTCTCCAGGGCCTCCAAAGTGAACTTAAATTGTACTCAGGCAATAAAAAAGTTTCAAAAGTGAGTTAGAAGCTTGCTAAAGGAGAACCAAAAAATTACTGAGGAAAATAATACCTTTAAAAAAGGCTAACTCAATTGGAAAAAGAGATTCAAAAAGTCAATGAGGAAAAGGAAAATTAAAAAGCAGAATTAGCCAAATGGAGGAGAAGGTCCAAAAGTTCACAGAACAAAATAATTCGTTGAAAGAGAGAATTGAGTTCAGAGAAATGAATGACTATACGATAAACCAAGCAGTGAGAAAACAAAACCAAAAGTTTGAAAAAATAGAAGATAATGTGAAGCATCTCATTGGAAAAACAACTGACCTGGAAAATAGATCCAGGAGAGACAATTTAAAAATTATGGGACTCCCTGAAAATCATGATCAAAAAAAGAGCCTAGACATCATCCTTCATGAAATTACCAAGGAAAACTGCC
>CM053769.1:393373400-393392110 GCA_028658325.1 Potorous gilbertii
ACACAAGAATGAGAAGAAGCATGAAAAAGTAAACAGCAAAGAGAAGTTATAAGGGACTTACTAAAGTTGAACTGTTTACATTCCTACATGGAAAGACAATATTTGTAACTCTTGAAACTTTTCAGTATCTGGGCAATTGGTGAGATTTGTAACCCAAAATTTTGTAAAAATGAATGTAAAAAGTTAAATAAATAAATTTATGTTTTTTAAAAAGAAATTATTGAGCAACCTGTCCTGTACCAGAGGGCAAAATAAATATTGAAAGAATCCACTGATCTCCTCTTGAAAAACACCCAAAAAAAGAATATTGTGAATATCCTAGGAATCCTAGAGTATCCTAGGAATATTGTGACCAAATTTCAGAGTTCCCAGATCAAGGAGAAAATACTGAAATCAGCTAGAAAGAAACAATTTTAGAGTTGTGGAAATACAATCAGGATAACACAGGATCTGGCAGCTTCTACATTAAGGGATCAAAGGACTTGGAATAGGATATTACAGAAGTCAAAGGAACTGGGATTAAAACCAAGAATCACCTACTCGGGAAAACTAAGTATAATAATTCAAGGGAATAAATGGTCATTCAATGATATAAAGAACTTTCAAGCTTTCATGTTGAAAAGATCAAAACTTTATATAAAATCGGACTTTCAAACACAAGAATCAAGAGAAGCCTGAAAAGGTAAACAAAAAGGAGGCATCATATAATACTTTCTAAAGCTGAATTGTTTACAATCCTACATGGAAAGAAAATATTTATAATTCTTGAGACTTTTCTCAGTATTTGGGTATGTGGAAGGATTGCACACACACACACACACACACACACACACACACACACACATACACAGTGCAGGCTGTATTGAATCAGAAGAGATGATACCAACAAAAAAATGTAAAATAAAAATTAAGAGGTGAAGAAGGAAAATACTGGGAGGAGAAAGGGAGAACTGGAATGTGGCAGGTTGTAACTCATAAAAGAGATAAAGAAAAATCGAGTTCAATAGAGGACAAAAGGGAGAAGGGAAAGGAGGAAAGTGAAGCTACTCTCTCCTCATATGGCTTAAGGAGGTAATAACATGCTTACTAAATTTGGTATAAAAATCTATCTTATACTACAGGAAAGTAGGGGAGAAGGCAACAAGTGAGATGAGGGGAATGATAGAAGGGAGGGCAAATGGGAGAAGGAAGTAATTAAAAATAAACTTTTTTGGAAAGATACAAGGTCAAATGAGGAAATAAAAATAAGGGGGATAGAGTAGGATATAGGGCAAATATAGTTAGTATTACACAACATGATTATTATGAAAGTCTTTTGCAAAATATCACATATATAGCTTGTATTGAATTGCTTGCCTTCTCAATGGGGATGGGTAGGGAGGGAGGGAGGGAAAGAAGGTGGAATTCAAAGTATTAGAAATGAATGTTGAGAATTATTATTGCATATAACCAGGGAATAAGAAACACAGGTAATGGGGTATAGAAATTTATGTTGCCCCACAAGAAAGAAGATGGGGATAAGGGAAGGGTGGGGTGTGATAGATGGGAGGGTTCATTGAGGGAAGGGGTAGTCAGAATGCAAGGTATTAAGGGATGGGGGGAGGGGAGAGATGGGGAGAAAAATTGGACATGTTACAAAGTGATGTAAAAGCAATTAGTATTAAAAAAAAATTGACTAAATTAATTACGGAGACTAAATCAGAGACTTCTTCAGTTTGGGAAAATGAATTTTAGTCTAAGTCCCCTAGAGGCAGGTAACTTCAGGTAAAATTTGGCATTGATGGAAAAGTTAAGGTTTTAATGGCAAATTTGATGTATGATTGTTATTTAAGCAGGAACTAGAACAGGTATAGAAAGGCATGTAAGCCACTTAAGACTTGCCTCAAAAGATGTTCTTTAGCCAATGTGAAATTATAGTCATATCTGAAACCTGGTTGTTGGAACTTGCTATTTTAAGATACTATGGGACTATTAAGTGACTGTTCTTCTGAGTCTAACTCCAGGTATGGATAGTAACAAAGGCGATCTGAGCCTCCTCTGGTCCGTGAATCCATAAGCCTGTGAGATGCTGGTATGAACTGAAAAAAGTGATCTCATGGGAAGGATGGGAGAGCAGTTGTTCAGCCTGGGCTGAGGTAGGATTCTCCTGACTCAATTTCTCCACTGACACCTGGCAGACTCTAAGCCTCACTGAATGCAAGTTGACAATCTACTGCTGCCTGGACCTGACATGAAGTTGAGGAGGTAGTGTTTACCTGCAATGTCCCTACTCTTAGTGGCAATTTCCTATAGTCAAAAGATTTGTAAGCTTAATACCAGATCTATTAAATTATCGATTGTTGGTAGGAGAACATCCAAGGTCAAGTCTAAAATTAAGCTATTAGACTTAGGACTTTAGACCAACAAGAATAAGTTAGGATTCTTTAATTCTTAATAATATTGTACAGACAATTAGAGTCAAGGGCTTATGAAGTTAGCATACATAGTTATTATTTGTGTCTCAGTTGGCTAATGGTAAAAAAAAATCTATTTGTGGTCTATATTATAAATGCTTTAATAGAAATATCACCTGACCAAAAGTTTGAATTGTGTTATGTGATATGAACTGTGTTAAAAATGAAAAATAAAATAAGATTAAAAGAAAAAAAATTTCCCCATACAAAAATAAAAGCAAAAACTTTTGAAGAAATATATTTTTAAAAAGTAATTGTTAAAAATATTTAACTGCATAGAACCAGCTCCAGATCCCTGGTGGTCATCCCCAGGAGACCTGACACTTTGACACTGAACCATTAACAAATACTTTTTAAGTCCAGCTATCCTTCTGAGGAGCATTTAGTCTACAATTCTCCATCTTATAAGAAGAATAGTTGGAAACACTTTTGTTGGTTTTAACTTTTTTTTAAATTTCCAAATTCTCTTCTTCCTCAACCTCTTGCTACAACCTGAGAAAGCAAGCAACATGATCTCCATTATGCATGTGAAATAATGCAGAACTTATATCTATATTAACCATTTTGCAAAACAAAAATAAAAACAAAACAAGAAAAAGAAAGTGAACATGCTTCAGTGTACACTCAGAACTGGATGGTGGATAGCATTTTTCACCAGGAGTCCCTTGGAATTTTCTTGGATCATTCTCTTGATCAGAGTAGCTAAATCTTTTAAAGCTGATCATCTTTGCAATATTGTTATTATGTACACTTTACTGCTTACTTTACTTTACACCAATTCATATAATTCCCAGGTTTTTTTCTAAATCCATTCTACTCATAATTTCTTACAGTACAATAGTATTCCATCATTATCATTTACCATAACATTTTCAGTCATTCCCTGATAATGGGCATCCCCTTAATTTCTAGTTCTTTGCCGTCATAAAAGGAGCTGCTATAAATATTTTGTTTTATGTATTGACCCTTTACCTTTCCTTTAATCTCTTTAGGACATAGATCTACTAGTGGTATTGCTGGATCAAAGGATATGTAGTTTTACAGCCCTTTTGACATAGTTCTCCAGAATGGTTGGACCAGTTTAAAACTACCCATTCTCCCACATCCCCTAGCTAGAAATACTTTAACAGAAATAGTTGCTGAAATGTAGGTAAATTACTCTACCTGTAGCATTATTCTTACATAATTTAGTAACCTTGTCAACTTATCTCTTAGTGTTCACCCTTTCATTTTATTTAGGAGGAAATACAGCTCCAAAAAGATGACATGACTTGCTGAAAGCCACATGCCAAGTTAGTAATAGATCTAGAACACAAACCTGCATTTCCCAACTCACAGTTTAATGCTTTTTTTACTATATGATTACCAAGCAGAGATTATTGCATTGGAAAACAATGCAAACTTTGTTTTGCTTTATTTCGTTATTCTCCACCTACAGAGCAGAGGGGAAAGCCCATGCACACTTGCATAGACTAGTAGATACAGATAAGGGCAGAGAGATGAAGAGACAGATGAGGTGCACTTGGAGCTAAGAGGCCTGGCTATGAGTCCCAGCTCCAACATTAACAGGCTATGAGCCTTTGAGCAAGCTTCTTTTTTCTGAGCCTTGGTTTTCTCATCTGCTAAATGCGGAAAACAAAGTCAGTTTTGTCTTTCCCAAAAGTTGAAAATAAATGAAACAGCATATACGAAAATACTTTGATATGTGTAAAATCCTACTCAAGTGCAAGATACAAAATAGAGAGCTTAATTTTTACTGATATCAGAAACCCACTGGCTCAAAAATATCCCTCACCATGGTTCCTTAAATTTACTTTAGAGTTGATCCTTTAGGTTAAGGATAAATCTTTAGAAAACCCTATGTTAAACTGTAAATGTTATATAGATTGCATGAAACATTAGTAGATTGGTACTGAACAGCACCTTAGATGACATCAGTTTATAGTATTATATAGTTATCACTGAGCTTAGACACTAGAAGAATCTGATTCTTTGACTTGGAGAACTATTTCACCTAAGGAAAAAGCCAGTGCCTTATTAAAAAATATATATTTTAGTGACAATGAAAAAGCTCCTCTTTACCTAATGAGTAGAACTATTATGAAGTCCCTAACTTTAGCCAGTCATATTGAAATTGAAAATGTATGACATTTGTTGGAAGGACGACTGGGAGGGAGAGCATGGATGACTCAGAATAACCCCTCCCCACCACTGGAAAAATAACTCAAAGGCTTATTGTCTTCCAGACAGTGGACTGGTTGAATCATCTTTGTATACTAAGGTCAGCATATTATTACATGCAAAGGAAATAATTTTTTAGTGCAAAAGAAGATAAGTGAAAAGCCACAATACATCTGTAGTTCTCAGAGCACTGAAGATAACAAACTGTGCCTGAAGACTCAATGTCCTGAAACTACAGTTGTTACGCTGACAGTTGTTTTAGCAAGCTGAATGATTCAACTCTACACAATTGACTGAATTATTTTTCAAAACTTTTGCCTTGCTGAGAAGGTTTATTTCAAGGATTTGACAGAGCAAAAGATGATTGTTAACACATTCTCTTGTCATGCTAGTCTATTCTTTTGAGTTCTGTGTCTTACTTAGACCTTCCTACTTGGCCTTCCCTCCCGTTTCCTTCCTCCTACTCAGTGGATAGGTCTAGATTCTCAATTCCTCAAGGACAATGACCATAAACACATTGTATAGGATAAAGAGCAGTGAATTTGGGGTCAAAAGGTATCTGGGTTATTGCTGTGACTTTGAGTAGTTCATTTTGTCTTTCCAGGCCTCAGTTTTTTTCATCTATAAAATTAGACGATTAAACTAGATGATGTCTAAGGTCTCTTGAAACTCAAAATCCTCTGAACTTTCTTTTCCCTTATAATAATGATGATACTATATTTGTATAGTGCCTTAATATTTTCAAAGTAGTTTCCCCATCTCACCTCTGTGAGAACAGAGCTTTTATTATTTATATTTTTTCAGTTTTTAAAATTGCTTTATTTTATTTCATATTTATTGAATAAAACAAGCATTTCCATACCATAGTATAATAAAAAAAGATGATTGCATATGAAACTGCAACTACAACTTGCTATTTCTTTAAAATATATAATGAAATTATCATATAAATTTCTTTTCTCTCTTTTTCTTTCTTACCATGAATTTCCATTTTATAGACAAAAAAAGACTGAGTCTCAATGAAACTAAATTACTTTCCTATAGTCATACAGCTAAGAAATATCACAAATTGGACTTGAACTCAAATCTCCTGATTCCAGAATCTATACTCTTTCAAAAAATCATATCCCAACCCATGATGCAGTACTAAGCATACACTATTCATTCCTTACATGTTCAGTGACTATCAATTTTTTAAATAAATTCATTAACTTTTCATGTATTTCACCTTCATTTTCCTAGGGGAAGGGGAAGGAGATTTACCAAATAAAAGTGCATTCTCAGGAGAAATGAATAATTGAATGAATCCTGGATCTAGATTCAATCCCATCCTTAATATTAACTACTGGTATAATCTTGAGCAAGTGACTTAACTTCTTTACCCCTAAGTTTCCTCATCCATAAAAAGGGCATAGTAGGCTAGGAGATCTCTGAGATCCCTTTACATTTTGTTATGAAGTAGACAGTGTAGTATGGGGAAAGAGGACTGACCTTGGAGTCATAGGATTTGGAATCATATTCTAATTTTGATCCTTACTATCTGTGTGACCTGAGGCAAATCATTTAAACTCCCTAGACCTTAGCATCATCATCTGTTAAAAGATGGGGCTTGACTAGATGAGCCTTCAATTCCCTTCTTGATCTATGATTCTATAAATTAGAAAGTTGGCAATTATTTTTAAAAATAAATTGCACGAATGTCTTTTCATGACCTACATGTCCCTGTGTATCCCTTCCCTTCCTTCTATGAGAATTAATTTTTTATAACGGAATTTTTTTATAGCAAGGAATAAAAATAGGAAAATGGAAACAGTTCAGCAAAACTAACCAACATATCTTCCCACAAAAAGAGTCTCAAATTATATACAGCCTCCCACATCCATAATGTGTCCTGCTTTTTCAAAGAACCAATGGAATTAGTTGGCAAGCATCTTGCCTAGATGATATCTGCATTGATTTAGTCCATCAGCATGTATAATTCTGATCTGGATTTGAATAGGAAAATAAGAACAGTTTGGCTAACATTTGGGAAACTGTGGGACAATTAAAAAATCCCAAAGCAAAAGGTTTCCTGAAGCAAGGAACTGGTGTTAACACCAGTGATCTTTCGATTATTCTATATGTCTGCAAATCTTGGAGCACCTCAATCTCTGAAGAAAAAATTACGTTAAGCTATTCAAGGAGCAACTGAAGATGCTTGTTATTGGATGGTAGCTGTGAGAGGACTGCAGAATAGTCCAAATGATGACTTGAGCACTAAGACGTGTATGATTGGAAAAGAAAGTAGAACAACCACATAGAGAGCAACAGGTAGCAGACAACTTTACTGCTACACAGGTATCCATTAACTATTAAAAGACACAAAAGGAAAGCTCTATTATATTGAGTTCAGCCTCTAGCAAGGATTTCTGAAAGAACATGGACAAAATTCTTATGGTCCAGCAACAAGAGATAGAAAAAGAAGTTCCATTTAAAGTAACTGCAGACCAACATAAAATATTTGAAAGTCTACTTGTCAAGATAAACAATACATGAATACAATTATAAAACATTAATAAAGTCAGACTTAAATAATTGGATAAATATCAGTTGCTCATGCATAGGCTGAGTTAGTACAATAAAAACGACCATTTTAAGTAAGTTAATTTGTTTATTTAGTGCTACACCAATCAAACTACCAAAAAACTATTTTATAGAGCTAGAAATAATAACAAAATTCATCTGGAATAACAAAAGGTCCAGAGACTGAGCACGCGGGTGTGAAAGCCCCTATACCTGCATGTCACTCAGACCTATCAGTGCCCAGTAGGTGCTGCTAAGCCCCCAGAGAGGGAGGAGAATTAAAGAAAAAAAGTTGCACATGGAACCAATCCAGGCACCTCCCCCAGCACACCTAGTACCATGGCATCTGGAGTGAAAGTCTTGTGATTCCAACTCCCAGAGTATGAGGCTGCTCTCCTTCGAAACATGAACCAGCTCCAGGTAGAAGAGCACTTCTGCGATGTCACCATCATGGTTAACAGCATTAAGTTTCAGGGCTACAAGATAGTCTTGACCTGCTCCTCACTTCTTCGTGACCAGTTTCTCCTCAATCCCAGTTCAGAGTTACAGTCTCACAAATGCACAGCACCAGAATCATGGCAAACCTCCTCCTCTCCTGCTGTACTGGTGCTCTGGAGTTTGCTAATGTGGTAGAGACATAACAGAATTTTTTTTAAGGAAACAGACTTATTTTTCAGGAGTTTTCTGGAATTTGAGGTCTCAGTTTCCACCTTTATTTTCCACAAAATTTAAAAAAAAGTTTTTTAAAAACAATGTGAAACTGTGCCCAAAAGGTTGCAAAAATATGCATACCTTTTGACCCAGCAATATCATTTCTGGGACTCTTATCCCAAAGAGATCATAGAAATGGGAAAGGGTCCCATATGTACAAACATATTTATAGCAGCT
The DNA here is from genome assembly GCA_028658325.1 of Potorous gilbertii. Lineage (NCBI taxonomy): Eukaryota > Metazoa > Chordata > Mammalia > Diprotodontia > Potoroidae > Potorous > Potorous gilbertii. The sequence continues at coordinate 393,381,485 of CM053769.1, forward strand.
CTCTTTGTAGTGACCAAAAACTGGAAATCAAGGGGATGCCCATCAACTTGGAAATGGCTGAACAAGTTGTGGTATATGAATGTAATGGAATACTATTATGCTATAAGAAATGATGAATGGGAAGACTTCAGAGAGGCCTGGAAAGACTTATATGAACTGATGCTGAGTGAAAGGAGCAGAACCAGGAGAACTTGGTACATAGCAACAACCACAGCATGTGAGAAATTTTTCTGGTAGACTGAGTTCTTCCTTGCAATGCCAGGACTTAAAAAATTTCCAGTGGACTCTTGAGGCAAAAAAACTTTTATATCCAGAGAAAGAATAATGAAATTAGATCACAGAGAGAAGCAGACCATTTTCTTTTGTATTATGTTTTGTTTTGTTTTATGGCTTCTCCTACTCATTTTAATTCTTCTATGCAACATGTATTTAATCGGAATATACATGTAGAACCTATATAAGATTATACCTGTCTTAGGGAGCAACTGGGGAGGGAGGGGGAACTGGGGAGGAGGAAGGGGGAAAATATGGAAGTGATTATAGAACACTGAAAACAAATAAAATAGTTTAATTTAAAAAAAAAAAAGACCAGAAGTTCCAGAATATCAAGAGAAATCATGAAAAGAACTCAAGGGAAGGTGGCCAAGCCATACCAGATCTTAAATTGTATTGTAAAGCAGCAATCATCAGAAACACTTGGTACTGGCTAAGAAAAAGGGTAGTGTATCAGTGAACACCTTAGGTACACAAGATAGAGTAGTCAATGGTTATAATAACCTACTATTTGATAGATCCAAAGATTCTAGCTTCTGGGATAAGAACTCATTATTTGACAAAAACTGTTGGGAAAACTGGAAAACAGTGTGGTTCAGCATGATACAAAGATAAGGCATTGCATTATTATTTCAATGAAGAATGTTGATCAAGTAAAAGATATAGCTTAAGAAATCCCCCACTGGCCTAACTAGCCCAGGTATTCATTCTAGAAAAGAAACTAAGAGATGGTTTATGAAAGTGGTAAGAGTCAACATAACTGAATTCAATTCTCAGTGCTGATACATACTAACTATGTAACTTGGGAAAGTCATTGAATCTCTCAGAGCCTCAGTTTCTCCAGGTATAGACTGGAAAATCTAATACTGTAACTGCTTCATAAGGTTGTTATTTATAAGGTCTACCTTATAAATATTAAAGCATTATAAAAATATGAACTATTACTATTGTTTATTACTCATGATATCATCTTCAGAGGTTATAGCTATTTTATACATGTGTATGTGTTTATATTTGTGTACATATCTATATATATATATATGTACACGCAGCTACATGCTCTATGTATATATATACATGTGTGTGTGTGAACTGAATTTAATTGGTTAATAAAAGATATGGTCTGGAAGCATAGAGAATGTTTGTTGTCAGTGTGTGGAGCCCTAGGGTAAGGGGGCTTATGCCTATATTTGTGAGAATATCCACGGGACGACTGCTGAACCTCACAAGGGATTTTTGTGATGTACTGATACTTTCCTCAACTGTGGTATCACCACTTGAGAAACAAGGAGGAAAAAACCATGGCACTTGTAAATGTACAAGTACCACGGTGCTGAACTCCTACTGGCTTCTGCATGAGAAGAGAAAGTGCCTAGTATAGACACGAGGAACTTATGTTCTGAAAACAAGGGTAGATATTGTTCCCCCTTAGGAACCTGGTATTGGTGATGAAGTAGATAGGGTACCAGGACTGAAGACAGAAAGACACATTTTCCTGAGTTAAACAGATATTTAGTAGCTATGTGACCTTGGACAAGTCATTTAACCCTGTTTGCCTCAGTTTCCTCATCTGTAAAATGAGCTGGAGAAAGAAGTGGTAAACTACCCCAGTATCTTTGCCAAAAAAAAAAACTCACATTAGATCATGAAGAGTCAGACACAACTAAAATGACTAAACAACAGAATTGTCATCCAAAATTCAAGGTGTATTTCTATTCCATGAAAATAGAAGAGATTAATTATTCATATGTTCATAAGAGCTAAAACTAGAAGGTTCAAGGTCAATTAATCAAGGTCAATAAGCATTTTTATTAAGCATCTACTATGTTCCAAGAACTATACTAAGTCATAAGATTACAAAGAAAAGCAAAAGTCAGTTACTTCTTTCAAGGAATTTACAGTCTAATGAAAGGGTTCAATTCTCCCATTTTACAAATGAGAAAACTGTGATTATGTGACTTGTGCAAAATTACAAAGGTTGTAAGTAGAAAGTCAGGGTTTGAACCTTGTACTTTGGTACTTTTGTTTAGATCTAGTGTTTTTACCACTATTACGGTTGTCTTCACTTAGGTTCTTTCTTTTTCAATATCATACCAAATTCTTTTTTTTTTCTTTAGGAGTTGAGGATCTCCAAAGAAAACCCACAATCTCTTAATAGGCCAAAAGTTCTTTTTTTCAATAATATACTTGTCAACATGATCAATTCAATTAACCATTGAGTCCTGTACTTTAATATTTTAGTTACACTGATTGTTGGAATTGAGAATTTCACAGTCAAATTCCAACTAAAGGGTCAACTAGGCAGAAAGTGCATCTTATTTAAGCCTCCTGATGTCATAGAATGTTTGAACAGGAAGGGACCATAGTGAATATTAACCACTGAGGGAATTGAGGCTCAGAGAACTTAACTTGCCCAAAGTCAAACAGGTAGTAGATTCCATGATTTCAGTCTTGGAAAAGACTATTGACTACAGCCTCTGTACTCTATACCAGGCTGCCACCCCAAGCTCATCTTTCCTTATTATCTTTTAGCTCATTATTTTGAAGGAGTTATAGGGGTATTTGAGAAGTGAATTTTGTCATTGCATTTCCCTCCATCAACACTTCTGTGTTCTTTGAAAAAGACTTCTAAGGAATTGTACCATTTTGGTAATTCTAAACAAATCTAAATTTTCTTTTGAAATGTGCTACGTTTGTTGCAAGACTAGAGGACAATAAAATGGCTAAGAGATTAGTGATTTTGGTATGATTGTTTGATCTCCAATAAATCTATTCAAATTTCATAACAGTAATTTTACTCTCTTTTGAGATGAACGCTTATACCTGCTAATTTTAGAATAATACTTGATAACTAGATAGATGTCATAATCTGTGTTATTTCTTCATAGTCACATAACAATCTTATGAGATCTATAAGTATCATTACCCTTATTTTACAGATAAGAAATATCAAGATCAGAGAGGCTGTCATTTGTCCAAAGTGACACAGCTAGCAAGGCTCAGAAACAGGAGATGAACCTAGGTGTCCCTGAGTCCAATTCCAGTACTTCATCCATGATGCCATGGTGCCTCTCCTTCAGTCTAAGGGAGCAGAGGCAACATTCTTTCCTTCTGATTTTCTTTTACTAGAATCAGCGGTCTCCTATTATTACTTTTAAGAAAAGTCAAGAATCATGTTGGAACAATAAGAAATAGTTACACATTGTTAGCTGTTGTTGCTAATTTCTTTGTGGAAGAGGATCTTGACATGAGTAAGGTGATATGACTTGCAAGAGAATTGCATTTAAGTGAGGCAGGGCTATGCAAAGTCTGGGTCAAGTGGCAAGAAATAGGTCAAGATGACTGGAGATGGCCTCATATGCAGTGGGGGACTTTGACCTTTTTAAGCTAAGGTCTTTTCTGGGTCTCACTTTGTCTGAGGCAATATCCATTCAGTGATTAAGGTTAGGCAAGAAATGAGGCAAAGAATTAATTGGTCAAAAATAGATTCCAGTGCAAGCCTCATTTGGTGATTGTTTGGGTTCTGTGATACTTTGTTAAATAGAAAAGAGGAGCCTGAATAATCCTGGCCTTGACCAAACCCTTCTGACTTCAAAAATTTTGAAAAGGCAGAGGCTTAAGGGGTGGAGAAATCATTCTCCTCCCCTTCCGTCCCTTCCTCTTAACCCTCTCCCATTTAGTCCATTAAGTAGAACGTAACTGACAAAGCCAGCACCCTCCCTGGGCACTATCAGCTTCAATGTTTGAGAAAGCCGTCAAGGGCTTTGGGAAAGAAAAAAATCCATTTCTGAAAGCTAATCATTGAGAATTCCATGATCCTTCCTTGAAATTACTTTAAACATTTGTTTTCAAAAGCAAATACTGCAAGGAAACTGAAGAGTAAATTCCAAACCTTGTATGCTTTCCAGACAATTTCTTATCCATTCATAGACATTATGTCTTGGGTTAATATTTTCAAATTACAATTATTTCATATGTGACTGTTGACATTCCTTTTTGTCCATTAAGCTGTTTTATCACATACAAGAATCTTAAAGTCAGTAAAAGATCAAACACTGCCAAAAGAAATTCAGGGTAAAGCATATTTGTTTCCCCTCCTCCTCCTCATTTAAACAAAGAAATAGTCTTCATGCTAGGAAGCCTTTCAAAAGGATAGGATAGGAAAAAGGAACTACATTATTGCTGTCTTAGCAAATTATGTTGGAAAAGGGCATTTAAAAAAGGGGGAAAACAGTAAAATCTTAAGTAAAACCTCCTTTCAGCTCCTTGGACTGGGCCTAAAAGTGAGATTGAGGTCTCAGAGTAGGGGAGAAGTAGGGAACTAGTTCCAAACATTATACACAATCTAAATAAAAATGTTAGTTCAAACCAAAAGGATGAATGTCTTTTAATATCCAGGTAAAATGTGGAAGGGAGGAAGAAAGGAAGGAAAGAAAGAAGGAAGGAACGAAGGAAGGAAGGAAGGAAGGAAGGAAAGAAAGAAGGAAGGAACGAAGGAAGGAAGGAAGGAAGGAAAGAAAGAAGGAAGGAATGAAGGAAGGAAGGAAGGAAGGAAAGAAAGAAGGAAGGAACGAAGGAAGGAAGGAAAAACACAGGATCAGAGAGAGGAAGGCAGGGAAGAAAGGAAATAGGCAGGGAAGAGTAATGACTTCTTGAATGTCATATTGAAGAGCAGCACGAGAATGTAATCAGGGGTATGTAATACTTAAGTGAAAGAAGAAGTGATCAATCACCAATTAACAGGTCTTTTATTAATTAGTCACTATGTACCAGATTCTGGGAATAGAAATACTAAGAACAATTCCTATTCTCAAAGAACTTACATTCTAAAGGAGAAGACAAGTACATATATACATATAAACAAAATAAATGTATATAGAATAAATACAAAGTAGCTCAATAGAAAATAGCATGGGAAGAAGGACTTAAAAGCTGGTGAGATTAAGAATAGCTTCATGTAGAACTGGGGTCCCCATATAATGGTTTATGAACCCTCTGGGGGAGGGGCTGTAACAATGCTCCAAGTGGTTTGGTTAAAAATCCTTTAAATGGTGCCTTAATCAATAAATAATTATAAATAATACTTATCTGCATGCAGATTAAAGCATACTATTTGTTCCTTTTTGTTTCATTCTTTTCTTTCTCATGGTTCCTCTCATTCATTCTAATTCTTCTATACAATATGACTAATGTGAAAATATGTTTAATAAGAATGTATGTGTAGTGCCTATATCAGATTGCACCACTGTCTTGAGGAGGGGAAAGGGGAGAGAGGCAGAGAAAATTTAAAACTTATGGAAGTGAATGTTGAAAACTAAAAGTAAATTAATAAATTAATTTTTAAAAAGAATATTCGTGAATATCGTATTAAAGCACCCTGAAGGTTCACAATGTTTTTTCATTGAAAGGGTTATAACAAAATGAAGATTATGGCGAACCAATATTTGTAAGGTGTCAGTGCTTGTATTGTGTCTTGAAGAAAGAGACATTATAAGGCATATAAGGTGAGAAGGGAATATATTCCAAGCATGGGTGTTGGCCATTACAAAACCAGGGAGAATGGAGATGAAGTGCTATGTGTGATGAATTGAGACAAGTTCAGTTTGAAGAGTAATGGCCAGTGAGGCTAAGAAAATAAGTTGGTGGGGCAGAGACAAGAAGGTGGAGTAGAAGCAGGGACCTGCTAGAGGTCTCCCCACAAATTCTTCAAAAAACTGTAAAAAATGACTCCAAACAAATTCTAGAGCAGCAGAAGTCACAAAATGAGAAACTGAAGCAAATTTCCAACCCAAGACAATCTGGAAAGTCACCATGCAGTTTGGCATGGGCCATCCCAGCTCAGAGCTGGAACAGGCCTTCAGGGACTGAATCAATGGCAGCAGTTACAATTTTCAGACTTCTTAATCCACAAACACCAGAAAGCTTCAAAGATCCATGGGAAGGGTCTCTCACCAGGCTGAGAAGAGAGCATGGTCTGGCTCTAGTCCCAGCAGTAGCAGCTACTGCTGAAGCAATGACTACTTCTGGAACTCTCCATTTAACAAAGAGCTCAAAAGTCAAGTAATTGACTAGGATAATGAGCAAATGGGGAGAAAAGAAACCGGCTATAGATTCTTACTTTCTCAATGAAGAGGTATTTTCTTATGTCATTGGTCATGAGGAAGATCAAATCATACAACCAGAAAAAGACAACCAAGTCAAAGTTCCTGCATCCAAAGCATTCAAGAAAAATATGAATTGACCTCATGCCATGGAAAAGCTCAAAAAGGATTTTGATTATCAAGTAAGAGAAGTAGAGGGGAAAAATGGGAAGAGAAATGAGAGTGATGCAAGAAAAACATGAAAAATGAGTCAACAGCTTGCTAAAGGAAATCCCCAAAAAAATGCTGAAGAAAATAACAGCTTTAAAATTAGACTAACCCAGATGTCAAAAGAGGTCCAAAAAGCCAGTGAGAAGAACGCCTTAAAAAGCAGAATAGGACTTCCAGGAATTCTTGTTGAAAAGACCAGAACTGAATGGGGAATTTGTATTATGCATGTTTTGCATGACTACACATGTATAAACTATATTAAATTGCTTGCCTTCTCAATGAGGATGGATGGGGAAGGGGCATGGGAGAGAATGTGGAACTCAAAGTTTTAAAAATGAATGTTAAAAATTGTTCTTACATGCAACTAGGAAATATGATATATAGTAAATGGGGTATAGAAATCTATCTTGCCCTACAGGAAAATAGAAGGGAAGAGGATGGGGAGGGGATGATAGAAGGAAGGGCAGATTGGAGGAAAGAGTAAACAGAATACACTCTGTCCTGGGGATAAGGGGGGAAATGGGGAGACAACTTGAAATTCAAAATTTTGTGAAGGTAAATGTTGAAAACTGAAAATAAGTAAAATTTTTAAAAAAGAAGAAAAAAATAAAAAGATAGATTGGAACTAGGTTGTGAAAAACTTTAAAAGCTAAATAGAGGAATTTATATTTTGTACTAAGGGCAATAGGAGCCATTAGAAATGATTGAGTGGAGGACTGACAAGACTAGGTCTGTGCTTTAGAAAAATTACTTTGAAAGTATTGTGTGGCATTCAGTTGAATATGACATCTGCGACAGAAAAAAAGATTTGGAGGCTGTTATCAGTGATGAGGGTCTCTGGACTAATATGGTAGCTATGGGATCAGAAAAGAGTTGAATGGGAGAAGTAGAAATGGCAAACTTGGCAATTGATTGGCTATATGATTTGAAGAGGAAGGAGTAGCCAAGAATAAATGACATAGGTATGAATCTGAGAGAATGCAAGAATGGAGGGAGAAGGAGTTTCCACACAAAAAAAGGGCAATCAAGAGACAAAGGGAAAGTTTGAGGGCAACAGAAGAGATGATTCTAGTTTTGCACATTTGAATTGGCAATGTGTCCAGGATATACTCTCTGAAATAACTGATTGCCCTAAGGGTAGGGAGAAGCAGTTCTTAAACCCAACAGTGAATTCCTAGAACTGTAATTTCCAACACACAGCATTTAAACAGCTCCTCAATCTAGACTCCAGCTCCTCCTCTGGCCACCCCCAGTTGCTGGCTAACTTAAAACCCAATTCTCCGATTCAATCAGTTCCTAAAGCTGTGGGACCAACTTGTTCTGCCTGTTAAGTTTTTGGAAACTAGGCAAAATTTCATGTAACTTTCTATTTTGTACACTGAAACTGACAAACCTCCAAGGAGAATAGAGGAATTATAACTTCTTTTGAACTTGAGTGGAGGAGGGTAAGTGGAAAGAGGAGGGCACTTTTTTTCTACAAAGTTCAAGGAAATTTAATCATTGTTTACACAATTCAAGGCAAACCTCTCTTTATTCTTGATATCATCCCCCTTCCTCATATCTTTGCTTTCCTACATTTATCTTCTATGCCTATATCCCACTAGAGACATATTTATTAATACAAAGAGGGAGAGAGAGAGAGAGAGAGAGAGAGAGAGAGAGAGAGAGAGAGAGAGAGAGAGAGAGAGAGAGAGAGAGAGAGAGACTCATGAGAATCTCTTAACTTGGAAGATCATGGACCTACTCAAAGTGATTCCTTGGCAGTGATTTTTTTTAATGGTCATAGTGGTAGTATATTTTAGGATCAGGTTCTGAACCCAAATCTTAATGACTGCAAAATTAACTTTCTAACTTTCTATATGCTATTTTGCCCTAATGATTTTTTGAAACCAATAATATCAATGACAAAACAGGCAATTGTACACTTCTTTAAATCCTGCAAAGCCTCTTGACCTGAATACTACAGGTATTATCATTGCCACTTTAAAGGTGAAGAAATCAACTAAACTGTTACTTTCAGACTAAAAACTTATATAGGGAAGATGTCCATGATCTTATATGGAAAAAAAAAAGAAAAGAAAACAGGAGTTGAAACAGGTGTTTCACAGTTGTGAAACAGGTGTGTCTAATTACATTCTGGCCTGAACTTTGTAAAATTGACTTCTACCTGACTCTCACATCATCAAATAGCATTGTTCTGTTTCTTGACTAATAGTTTGGACATACCAAAGTATGGATGTCATCCTATTACCTTTTCCTTCTGACTCAGTTATTTGGAAATAATGACTGTCATTTCATGACATCCTGAAATAAAAATAACTTCCTGGGAAGAAATAAACCAATAGAACACATTAGCAGAAATAAGACTCACTGACTGGACAGTGGGTAATATATTCAGGATTTGTATAAATAATTAGGTCTAAGACAAGTAAAAGGAAGTATTGTGAAGAAGCTCAGTGAAGTCAAAGCTTTGTTCAACCTTCCTGGCTGGTCCTTATTTAATAAAGATCCCTGTTGTCTTTTAAAAGAGAAGATAGGTACATTATCAGTGAGAGTGCCCCTGCTTCTCACAGGCAATAACAATCTTTTCCCCTTCAGATCTGAAAAATGCAAAGAATAATATACTCATTCCTTATTACTGAGTATCATAGTTAAATATGCATGTTTCTTAATACCTACTCTGTAATCTCTGTGATGGCAAGGACCAGGTCTTTTTTCTAAATCTTCTACCTCCCACCAGAAGCTTATATACTTTTCTTCATGGAGAGAGAACTTAATAAATATTTTTTGACTTTTAAAGTCTAAAGTCCAGCAATGAAGGCTAGTCCTAGGACCAGGAATCAATGAAAAAGGGATTAAACTAGTTGTTTTCTGAATGATTATCTTGGAAGTTTATGGCTATCATCCATAAAAAGAAAGGCAAATGATAGAGAGTTCTATATAAGATTCATCTTTGTACTGAGAGTGGTCAAGTAAAATGGTGAGTGTTGGAATGATGAGTCAAAGCAGAGTACAAAAAAGGAAATGCACTGGATAAAGTCTGCACTCTGGAAGAGAAGATTGATTAATAAGTAACAAGATTATAGGACAGGAGTCAGTGGATGCACACTGGGAATATTTTAACATTTGTCGGGGGGGAGGAGCCAAGATGGCGGAGTAGAAAGATTCACATATGTTAGCTCCGAACCCACAGCCCATGGATTTCCTCTAAAAAGAACTCCCAAGCACGTAGCAATGGAGTGCAGGAGATTTCTGTTCCAGAGAGCCCTGAAAACCGTTCCCAAAGGTCAGTCACGCACCGGATGGGAGCGGAGCCTAGCCCTTCCCTGGCCACACGTCACCGAGAGGAGCAGTTCCAGTAGATCCAAGCAGGATTCAGGGACAGAATCTCAGGCAGCCACAAAGGTCCCTCCACCCACAGGCGCTACAAGTCAGTGAGAGACACTTCTGGGCTGGCCAAGAAGGGAGCGAGGTGTCTCCATAACTCAGGCCCCCTCAGGAGGCAGTGGTAGAGGCAGTGGCAGCGGGCAGCCACAGGCTCTGGGAGCAGGCAGGACCTCAGATCCATTAATGAAGGTCTCCACATAAACCCCCTGAGGGAGCTGAGCCTGGGAGGCGGCCCTGCCCCTACCTGAGAACCAGAACTTAAGCTCACATTGAATAGCAGCTGCCAGCCACTGAAAGCCCTGAGGCTGGGGAGCAGCATTTGAATCTCAGACCCCAAGCACTAGCTGGGCACATCTGGGCGGTAGTGGAGAGTAATCTCAGAAGGCAAGTAACTGGCTGGGAAAATGCCCAGAAAAGGGAAAAAAATAAGACCATAGAAGGTTACTTTCTTGGTGAACAGATGTTTCCACCCTTCCTTTCTGATGAGGAAGAACAATGCTTACCATCAAGTAAAGACATAGGAGTCAAGGCCTCTGTATCCCAAACATCTAAAATAGATATCCCATGGGCTCAGGCCATGGAGGAGCTCAAAAAGGATTTTGAAAATCAAGTTAGAGAGGTGGAGGAAAAACTGGGAAGAGAAATGAGAGAGATG
>CM053769.1:393392210-393433223 GCA_028658325.1 Potorous gilbertii
GAGATAAGGGAAAAGGAAGAATTAAAGATAACTCAAAATTTACAAACCTGTATGACAAAGGATACAGCAGTTTTATTAGAAGAAATAGGTGAGGTACTGATAGGGGCAGGTTTTGGGGGAGGGGGTAATGATGAATTAAGATTTGAACACAGGAGCTTTGCTTGAAGCTAAGGACTTAATTTCTGACTCTACAAATCTGACTCTCATGCAAGTGTTCATTCTGCTAAGGAATGTTTGCAATAAGAGATTTCTGATCTTGGGTTATCATACCAGGAGTTCAGTAAGTTGACTACCAGAATGGTTCATCAATGCAGGAACTGAATCAGAGGGTTATTTTTTTTAACTGTTCTGATATATTCAGCAGGTAGTCAGATGTTTTAATTCATCTTTCAGGCAGCTAAAGAAGTGATTGGAGATTTGGATTTTTGTCTGGCTAGAACATTAACAAAAGTTGGCCTAATTACTTAATGCATGCAAAAAGGACAGAAACAGATCGTACAATAGAGTGTAGATTTGCTTGTCTCTGAGGTCTTTGATGATTTTTTTTTGTTCTGTGTTTTCCTTTCAAAATGACTCCTTTATTTTTCAGTATTGATGAGACATTCCTGATAAATAGATTTTCATTGTAGGTGTATTCTCAGTCACATTGATCTTGGAAAACGCTTAAAAATGCTTTCTTATGAAAATAAAAGTGACACCATTGACTCACTGGGAGTAAGAAATATGCTTTGAGTTGGTTTTTTAGTAGTAGGGATAATTATTTGGTTTGATCTACAGTCTCTCATCCAGGTCCCCTTTGTTTCCAGTGCCACATATTACTGAGATAATTAACCTGGTTTAGATGTTACAATCTATAACAATGTAACAAGTGGATTTTGTGCAAAAATTAATCACTTCCATAATGTGGAAACTTCAACCTTGACCTCAGTCACAATTGTACCGATGACTGAAATTTACTTTTTCATTATTTTATAGGACCAGTGGTACAGATCAGAATCCCTCTGCATTTACATATACCGTGTGATTCTAATCTTTATCTTTTTGAATGCTTTGTGGAGAAGTTATCTTACTGGAGTCTTTCCTTTTTCTCTTTTGATTATAATTGCATAATTAACACACTCCTTAACTACCCCTGCTATTTTGAATGCTGCCACCAGGTGGCAGTAGAGTTATAATTGTGTACCGTCTGAGTTGAGATGGGGTTGCTTTATGTTCTCTCCAAAATTCAAGATGGCCACCTTCTTTTCCACCATTATAGCCACATAAATATAAATTTCTAAAACATATTGTCAGTGTGAGAACTGAGGAAATAATCATGTCTTTTTACTTACTCTTCTACTATATAATTCAGAATACTATGGCTGTTAATAACACGATGGGTAGCAATGTAAAACTTAGAATGTGAACCCTAATATAAGAGAGAAGAATAGATTGAGATCAAAAAGGTCAAAGCAAAATCATCGAAGTCAATTTAAGAAGTTCTTTCTCGAGAGTTCTTAGTTTACCTGTCTTAAAACTGTCAAAATCTAAATTTCTATGCCTGCAATGGTTGCCATAAAGAAATCACATCAAAAATGTGATAGAGTAAACAATGAATCTCAAGTCACTTTACTGGTGTTTGAATCTCAGATCTCCTACATATATAATACAAGCTCTGTGATACTGGACAAATTATTTCCCTTCCCTGGACCTCAGTTTCCAAATCTGTGAAAAGGGAGCATTGAGTCAGTCTTTAAGTCTACTTCAACTACCAATCCTATGGCATGTCTTCAAACCAAGAGCTTTATGAATATTATGGAGAGTAATGAAACATCTGAAAGTAGAGAGTAAAAACAGGAAAGGACCAGACCTATAGGTATAATTTTACAACAACCTGCTCCCTGAATATTTTCATTTATTTGTTTGGATAAGAGAAAGAATGTACAAAGCAGAATAGAAGTTATTTTTGCTTAGTCATTTCTAACTTTTTGTGACCTGTTTGGGATTTTCTTGGCAAAGATATTTAAGTGGTTTGCCATTTTCTTTTCCAGCTCACTTTACTGATAAGGAAACTAAGGTAAACAAGGTTAAGTCACTTGCCCAGGGTCACACAGCTACAGCTAATCAATGTCTAAGACTGGATTTGAACAAAGATGAGTCTTCCTGACTTCAGGTCCAGCCCTCTATCCAGTGTACTACCTAATTGCCATATAAGAATAGAAAGAAGATTGGCCAAATGTGAAAATATGAATCTCTTATTACATATCTCACTGAAATTAATGAACTAAAGTGGCTAGATCATGGCTATTTATCTTCTCTGGGCTTGAGGATAAATGATGAGGATTAAGTATGTTTTTCTAATGCTATATTGAGGCAGCTATTGGCATAGTGGATAGAGTGCTGGGCCTAGGATCAGGAGCACTTGAATTCAAATCAGCTTCAGAAACTCATTAGTTGTTTGACCCTGGGCAATTCACTTAACTTCTTTCCACTCCAGTTTCCTCAACTACAAAATGAAGATAATTAACAGTACCTACATCACAGAGTTGTTATGAAAATCAAATGAGATATTTATAAAAGCACTCAGCACAGAGTCTTGAACACTATAGGTGTTATATAAATACCTATTCTCTTTCCTTTCCCCTATAGTTGATAAGAACCCACTAGTGAGTTAATCCCATTCACTCTCAGTAGGTATCATTAAGTCAGAAGGCTCAATTAGCTTTCAGAAAGGGGCATAGTAAAACCACTTGGTAAAAATAGTCCCCCGAAAGTTTGTGGCACACTATCTGAAAAGTATATACAAGAGTACAGAGGAAAGTGGGCTCAGATTTAGAAAGTACATATGTAGCAAAGAAATAATGTTGCTATTGGTAGTGCAAAGTCATTTTGTCACCTTTCTAGGGGTATAGGAGAAGCTCCCCTCAAGTTTGGCATACCTTCCATGTTGGACTCCTTGTGGAGGCATGAATTTGCTCTCATACATTGCATCCAGCCTATTTTCAGCTTCTGATGCAGACACTACCATCAGTTGCTGCTACTGTAAGGGGTAATGCTAGGACACCAGCAACAATATGGGAAATCTAAAATCCTCTGAACCCTTTGAACCTTGAAAAGTTCTCCTCTGACTTTACTGGGGAAAAAGACATAGCTTAGGCTGAGGCCAAAGTCTAGGTACTCTCCTCATTCCCAAAAGGTTCTTTGTTAGGGGTTTTGTAAAAACAAAATATTCTGGCTTAAGCTTACTTCAATATCTTGGACTTAAATGACTTGATATGACCCTAAGGCATGACCAGATTTATTCAGTCAATCAGAATAGGCTTTCTGTGCAAATCCAATTGCTCAAAGATTTTTCCAGACCCTGTTTAAAGTCTTTGATTAATAGATAAATTGACTGAGACATATTCTCATCTCATTGAGGCATCACTTTAAATCTGGTAAGTAATTTGATTGATTGGCTCAAAGAATCCTCACCCTTGCACTAAATTAATGACTTAGCATGTATGTCCCCTTATTTCTGTCCTGGACCTCCTTAGGGTAAATAGCCAACATACCAATTGACTTCTTAAAATCTGACTTATTTTCTGTAGATGATTACTATAACTTTATCTAGATAATTTATATGTTCATCATAGACAGCCAAACTAACTCAAGACAAGGAATCCATCTCGGGGACCTGAGAAGCAGCATTGTGTGAGAGGAAACACAATGCAGGAAAAAGAATTTCTGAAGACAGAATCAGAAGACCTCTGTTTTGCTTCCAACTGTCTCTCTTTCTTTCTCTTTCTCTCTCTCTCTCTCTCTCTCTCTCTCTCTCGCTCTGTCTCTGTCTCTGTCTCTGTCTCTCTCTCTTGGTTTTGCGCTATTTTATAAGATTTTATTCTAGAGATTCTGTGTACTAATATCAGATTAGTTAAATTAATATTAATAATAGTTTGCACAATCTGAATGCTAGGAAGGGAAGGGATAGTCGGCCGACTGGAAGAAAGGGGAAAACCAATTTCAATTAGAGATAATAAAAAATATTTACCATGGGTAGGTCACATGCAGTCAATTAAAAGTTTATTTTATCAAACAAACCTAAGTTTTTATGAAGTTTTCATCATCAAAGTTTTTGATATATTCCATAATGGGTTAGAAATATGACTTGGTTCTATATTAACAGAGTACATTATAAAGTGAAAAGAGTACTGTTCAACAGTTAGAAGACCTGGTCAAATGCTTCCCCTGACACTACCTAAATGGCCTTGGGCAAATCACTTAACCTCCCTGGGTCTCAGTTTTCAAATTTGCAACATGAGGGTATTGTTCTAGATGGCCTCTATGATTCCTTCTAACCTAGATTTGTTATCTTGCTATACTTAGTATAAAAATGTACTTGCTACAAAAAAAAAAAGTCAGGGTCAATCACATATGAAAATTAATGAGTGTCCTCAATTTATATTAAGATTAATGAGAAGAAAGACCAGAAAAATGTAAAAAACAAATGTCTACCTGTTTTCCCCAAATTATGATAAAAATTTCTCTGATTTGTGGGAAATTTTATTTCCTTTAGACGATCGTTGGATAATATGTAATCAGATAGTTACTCTGTCATAAGAACCTCAAATAGATGTTAAAAAATGACAGAAAATACCTTTGATAATCCAAAGCATCTGTGCCATAACCTTAAGCCCTATCCTTCCAGTAGAATATAAACCCCTCTAGGAAAAATCTTCCTCATTTTTGGCTTTATATCCCCAGCACTTAGCACAATTCCTGGCACATAGCAGGTGCTTAATAAATACTTACTGATTGACTAGTACCAGTAGGTACTCACAAAAGAAATCTGAAAAAAAGTGGCCTCTTCCAATAAACGGCCATCAAATCATGTCTTTCCCCTTCCCCCATGGTTCTCTGAGAGCTACCACTGCTTTCATAAAGGATTTGAAAGCAGCCAGGGAGCACAGGGCTGGCAGCTCTCCAAAGGAATACTATATTGTTTCAATAAATATAACCAGATTCCAGGAACTCTCTTTCCCCAGGGGCAATATTCCACTTTCTTACCCTGAGAGCTAATAAGTGTTTACATCTCCACGGGCCAGAAGGCCCAACTTCTAAATAGAGATGTAGCTGTGGGTATAAAATGGCAGCCATTTTGGAGCCACTCAGCCATCAACTTGAAGGACAATTAAAAAGATGCCCTGCTGCCCATTGGGATCTCTTTAGAATTTAGAAAACTTTGCTGTTTGTTGATCTCTGCCTCCACGCCCTCATAATTTTTTCCCAAAAGCTATCTGACCCCTTCTATCATGCATCTTCATGTTGGCACATGTTCAACAAGGAACACACTAGGTTTTCAACTGCAAAAATCAGTGACTGAACAAGGAAATTGGTTCCTCCTTTGTTCCCATTTTTGTTTCAAGACATTGGCTCCTCTTTATTGACTGACCAACCCCCTTAAGGATTTTTCAGATAAATGGTTTGATGCCCACTCTGCTGTCTTCTCTTCACCCCTTTCTGCTGCCAATGTGGAATGTTCACCTCCCTGAAACCCTGTCTTACTTAGAACCTCTCAGTTAATTTTATCATTTAGAAATAGAACTTTATACTTGTACTGTCTCATTCACATCTATTATTAAATGTGTATGCTGAAATATGACTATGTGAAATGTTTGGCATGATCCCTAGTGCCTAGCACAGTGTATGGTGTGTAGCAGATACTGGAAAATGTTAGTCCATCAACTGATCAAGGAGCACAAAATATTCTCCATTTAATGAACTATATAGTAAAACCAGTGACCCTGAATAATCAGTGGAAAATAGATCCCAGATCTATTTTCCACTAAAAAACTAAGTACAGCTTTGAACTGGCTTACACTGGAGAAAGCTAAAAGCCATGACAAATCACAGAAATCTTAGCCTATGAATATATAAATGTTATTTCTCCTGAGGAAAGGGTAACTATCAGTGGAAGGAACTTATTGTTAATATTTGAGGCAGCTGGTGGCATGATACATAGAACACTAAGCCTGGAATCAACATAGACCTGAGTTTTAAGCCAGCTTCAGATACTAGCTATGTTACCTTGAACAAGTCATTAAACTTGTTTGCCACAGTTTTCTCAAATGTAAAAAAATAGAGATAAAAATAGCGCCTCCATCACTGGGTTGCTGTAAGGATCAAATGCAATATTTGTAAAAAGCACTTAGCACAGTGTTTGGCACATAGAAGTGCTATAGAAATTTATTATTTTATTTATTTATTTATTTTTATTTATTATTCTGCTTAGTCTGTTCCTTTTTTGGGACTTATAGGTGCTATTTGAAAGAAAGAAAAAAGATTATTTGATCACTCCATAGAGAATAGGAAAAGTTGAGAGAAATTTTCTACCAGGAATATAGGAGAGGAGAGGGTGTCCAAACCTGTGATTTTGCAAGGGTAAGGAACCCCTAGAATAAATATACCTCCTACCTAAATAGGATGGCAACTTGCCTGTGACTCATGGTCTTAGACCATTATCTGGGGCGTTAAGAAGTTGTAAAACTTTCTCATGGTCACAGAGCTAGCACATGTCAGAGGCAGGGATTGACTCCAAACTCTATTCATGATGCTACCTACCTCTCAAAGACTATCATCTGACCCAGTTCCCTGTTATTTGTATACTCCTCAAGCTACAAAGCTTTTAGATAGGTTTTCAGGATTTTGCTACCAGAGTGTGGCTATAGAGAAATAGTCATAATGTGTGTGTGTGCACTTGTGTTTTGTGAGGAGAAGTGATGGGAAGAACTTCCCCAGGCCCAATTATTGCCTTGTGTTACTAGTGATGTCTTTGTCTTTCCAATCAAAGTAAATACTTTTAGTAGCAGGTAGATGTAGATGAAATATATCAACCAGGTTATGATTTCCCCCTACTAGGACTCTTAAGTCATGACTCAGACTCCTTTTGCTGCCTTGGTGTAAGGTAATAAGGATGATTTGATTTAATCCATCCTTCATTTAGCTCAACAGTAATTAATTCACTTTTGGGGAAGGACAAGGAGGATATTAAGCAATTAAAGACTTATAACTTTTGCAAATGTGCACACTACACTTTAGGGCATTTCAATGTATCAAATTGGGCCATGAGAATTTTGCTTTTCTTAAGGCGAGATTCTATTCACTTTGAAAATGAGAAAATTCCATAAGATAGGCTGAGTGACAAGTCAAAAGAAACAGGGAGAAGGTCAAATATGTTACCTGGTACCAGCATGGCCTCTCAGACCCCAGCATCAACAGAATTCTTACTCTTTGAACAAAGAATGGAGGTTGCAAAAGTTGTGATTTCCCTACACATTTTGTCAATCTTTTCTTTTTTCTTCCCCCCCCCTTCTTTCTTCAGATTGATTTAATTGAAAATAGAATCTTTAGATGACTTGAACCACTAGGGAGTGAATTTGTGAATTTGATTATCTGCCCTTGGATCCAATTCACATTCTGTGATTTCCTTGTCTAGGCAAATTGTGATCTGTGTGACATTTGCAGACAATAAAAAATGTCACTGGATGAGTTCATTACAAGAACAGAAACTGTTATTGGTGGGAGTAGGAGGAGAATATTTCAGTTGCATATTTCAGAACCTTTCTGGTCATAGTATTCTGACCATTTATAGGTCATACATCTAGGGCTGAAAAGATTTAGCCCAATTCACTTATTTTATAGATAGAGAAGCTGAGGTCCAAGAAGATTAAGTGACTTGTCTAAGGTCATAGAAGTAGGTTGTTAGAAAAGGATAAATCAAATCCAAATCCTTTGTCTCCAGAGCTGTTGTACCAAGCTACTGATCTGAATCCAGAACAGACTTGGTTTTCATTTTCAGCTCTGATGTGCAACCAATAAAGGATTTGTTGAGCACTTACTGTATGCCAGGCATTGTGTTAAGGAGGGGTGAGAATTTAAAAGCGAGAGTAAAGCAGACCCTTGACTGCCAGGAGGTTACATTATAACATTTTAAGGCCTACCAAGTGTTTTAGATGTGTCATCTCTCTCTATCTGCTTATTTTCCTCACATTGGTCTTTCAAATATCTACTATGAGCCTAAAGCAGGTCAGATCTTTACAACTCCAGCATTCATTGTCAATGAATGAATGAATAACAACTCCAAGAATCTCATAGTTGGAAGGGAAGAACCTCAGAGGTCATCTAGTTCAAACCTTTCCCTCCTCCAAGTCACTCAAAGTGATTATTACTTAGTCTCTCAGAGACTTCCTTTTCTGTGTGTTTTGCTGTAGTTATTGGTAACCAAACTGGCCAGATTTAGGAAGGAAATCCTTCATTTGTTCTACATAAACAGAATTTCGTTTCCCAAAATAGCCCTTCAATGTATCCAAAATGATTCTGCTTTCACTTCCCTTTGACACTGAATCATTGTCTCTTTCTCCAACCGTAGGTGGCTGAGATTTTGAGCTACAAATAGATGGAAGAGAAGGTGGGCACCAAGAGATTTGGTTTGTGATAGTTTCAAGAGAATGTATTTTTTTCTTCTCCAACCAACTGCCAAATGATATGTTTGTGGAATGTGTCCAGTTGTCAGGGTGCCATTGTGACTTCTATCACTGTCCTCTTCTGTCTTTTTTGTAAATAAAGTTCATATTGGGAATCTACTCATAACACATTGGCATCTGTAACTAGAAACTGGAAAAAAAAAGACATCTTGAATATTATGCCCAGAGCCTAGGTCTGTCATGAGTGGTTCAGAAAAGATAATTTAATTTATTTCATTTAGATTTTCTTTAGGCTTCCAGACATGACACTTTCCTCTTTGAAAGAACATGATAGAACAGTTGTTTAGCTCCTGATGGTGCCAGCAGCTTGCAGCATGCCCACTAAACTAAGATCTGGGTTTCTTAAATGATGAAACTGGAGAACTGAAGAGTCAACCTTTTTTTTTTATAAAATCTATGGAAAGATACAGCAGGCATGGAGGTCCAAGAGCAATGAGAAGGAGGTTACTCCAAGCACCAACAGGAAGAGGTTATTTCCATATTAGGAGCAGGCAAAGAACTGGGTGCAGTGTCTTTAGAGGAAAGGGAACATGATGATACTCTGTAAACTGCTTTAAACCTCTATTCCAGATATTATGCTTAGTTCTGAGGATCACAATTTAAGAAGGATATTGATTAGCTAAGAATGTCCAGAAGAGGTCAACCAGCCAGTCAGTAAGTTAGTATGTATACTAAGTACCTACTATTTTCTAGGAACTCTGCTAAGCAAGGGAATACAAAGAAAGGAGATAGGGGAAAGAAGCAGTCCCTGATCTCAAGAAGCTCAGAGACTACTGTCTAATGGAAGTCTAGTGAAAGAATAGAATATGTGAACAAGATATATACAGAGTAAACTAATGATAGTTTCAAAGTGAAGACACTCAGCTTAAGAACTGGGAGCATTGAACTTTAACTGAGATTTGAAGGGAACCAGAAAGGACAGAAAGGACAGAGAGATGAGGAAGAAGAGCAAGGCAGCCATGGGAAGCAACCATCAACAAAAATAGTCAAATATAAAGAGATAAGACCATAGCCTAAATTTGTAGCCTTAGAATGTGTTTGATTCCTATCATCAGTAAAATATAACTCCTTGGAGGAAAAAAATGAGTTCCATTTTTGGCCTTGTATCCCAAATTCTAGCCCAGTGACTAACATTATGGTGTTTAATAAAGGTTTATTGAATGAATGAATCACCAAAAATTACATATATTATAAAATAGGTTTGTTTATTATATTTTAAACCATTAAAATCTTGCATAAAAGTTCAAGATAGAAACAACAAAGACTGAGTCAAAAATATTTGTTTTTTAAATACAGAGGAATTCAGGATCAGTTCACGTCATTATCATCAGAAACTACAGAAGGAATAGTCTTTTGAAGTCTTGGATTTACAAACCCATCCAGATTTGCAAAGATAATGGTGGAAACTAAGCCAAATATCCCTGAAACCTGTGAACATTTAGCACCTAGTAAATAGCTCGAAAAACCTGAGATTTAAGTAGACAGAAACACAAACCAGAGGCTTTAAAATTTTTGAAAATGAAGGGATGGGGAATTCAGCATTGGTGGACGTGTAGGAAGAAGCAATACAGTTCAGCTCTTTCCCGTAACCACTTCAAGGAAAGCTCTCCATCCCTCACGAGATGCTAATCCTGTCTCATTTCTATGTTGTAGTCTAACAAATTAAGACATGAATACTATGTCCCATGTATAGATGTATAGATGGTGTAAGTAGAAGAATTTGTGAAAGAGTGCTGGATTTGGCAGATAAAACACCTGACTATCTATCTAGCTATTTAGTGCTTTCTCTTTCTCCTTCTCCTTCTGTTCTTCCTCCTTCTCCCCCTCCTTCTCCTCCTCATTCTTCTTCTTCTTTCTCCCTCTATTTTTCTCTCTTGCTCTCTCACTCTTCCTTCCCCTCTCTCTCTCCCTCTCCTTCTTTCTCTTGAGATTATATATATATATATATATACACATATATCAATAGATATATAGATAGATAGATGGTAGATAGATAGATAGATAGAAAGAAAGAAAGAAAATCAAGTTCACATCATTCATAAAAAGCAGAGCTGGAACTTGAAGTTATCTTCTAGCTGCCAAACTCAGGACTATTCCACAAATTCTTTTCCTTATACCAACTATGTATGTGACATACTATACTGTATCTAATTTGTTAGACTACAGTATAGAGATGAGACAGAGGCAGCATCTTGTGAGGAATAGATCTATGGAAATATACATAAAATGTGAAAAATGAGACTCAGAGAGTTTAAGTTACAGTCTAAGGTCATGTAGCAAGTAAGCAGATCCAAAATTCAAGCCCAGGTTTTCTGATTCATATGTAAATCAGAACTAACTGGACCTCCATTCTGTTGGCTCTAACAAAAGTTAAATGTACATACCTGAATACAATTCTTCAATCTCCTTAAGTAAGGAGAAAACTTATGGATTTTAATCAGGTTCCTACTTTAACAAGAGATTTTTTTTTATTTCCCATGTTTTCCCTATTTAATCTTTCCCTTCTAATTTCTAATACTTCACCTATTCTTTTATATTCCTCATACGAATGAAACTTGTCTGGGTCATTCTTAGTTCCAGGAGATAGGAAAAAAAAAAAGTTTCACATTATATTTCCATGACTTTACCTAGCACCAAAATAACAAATTTGAAGGTATGATTTGGTCACTTCAATGACTTTCCTTTTTTTCAAAGCTTTTATATAACCAGGCCAATGGTTGACTTTCCCAAATTCCTCTACTGAAGAATGATCACAGAGAATTATTCAAAGCCAAAACACTGGGTAACCTCTCCTGGGGTTCGGTTTTATCTATTTTGCCCATGTCTGCACAAAGAAGTGAACACATTTGGAAATGGCCAAAAAATAATACTTTTTTTTCTTAGTGGAACAAATGGAAGTTTCTGGTACTCTGAGAGTTAGTTTTTCTTGGTTCAAAAACGATTGAATCATTGGGGGGAAACTTTCAGTTTTTCTTCATAGGGAAAACATGTTTATGTGCTTTTGAAAATGTACTTTGATTATGTAACTGGCATAACAGTTCCAAAGGGCTAGAGGGTACCACAGGGATCTTCAGATGATTCTTCAGCCTGAACCCAAGAGCTCTCTATCTCAATGAACTCATCTATGACAATATTAATTTTACTCAGTTAAGAAGAATTTATTAAGCACTTACTATGTGCTAAACACTGGACTAAGTGCTAGAATTACAAAGAGAAGCAAAAAACACAGTCCTTGTTCTGAAGGAACTGTCATTTTAATGAGAGATATAAAATAAAAATGACTACATATGTATAGATATAGATATAGATATGGAGAGAGTGTAAATGGAGGGTGAATTGAGAAGGAAGGAGCTAGAGGACAATGACCTTGAAAAAATTCCTGTAGAAAGTAGGATGTGAGCTGACTCTTGAAGAAAGCCAGTATAGGAATGTGAAGGAGAATGGTTCAGTTATGCAAAATAGTCATCTGTGTTGCTTTTCTGTCATTGCAGTCTTGTTCAAATCTTCATGAACCCATATGGGGTTTTCCTGGCAGAGATACTAGAATTATTTGCCATTTTCTTCTTCAGTCCTTTTTATGGATGAGGAAACTGAGGCAGACAGGATTAAGTGACTTGTCCAGGGTCACACAGCCAGAAAGCATCAAATTTGAACTCAGGTTTTCCTGACTTCAGGCCTAGCACTCTATTCATTGCTCCAATTGTCCCAAAAGGAGGGAGTTAGGGAAGACTTCCAATAGAAGAGGAGAATTTTGTTGTCATTATTCAATAATGTTCAACTCTTCATGACTCCATGGACCATACTTTCCATGGGGCTTTCTTGGCAAAGATACTGGAGTGGTTTTGCCATTTCCTTCCCCAGTGAATTATGACAAGCAGGTTGTAACTTGCCCAGGGTCACATATTTGGTAAGTATCTGAGGTTGTATTTGAACTCAGGTCCTCCTGACCTTAGGCTCAGCATTCTGTCCACTGAGCTACCTATTTCCCTCTTGCCATGTGTGAGGAACAATGAAGAGACCAGTGTCACTGGATAATAGAGTGTATAGAGAGGACTAAAGTGTAAGAGGAACAAAAAGCCATACAAGGTTTTAAAATTAATTTCTACCTCATGACCAGAACCCTTTCTTATACTTTACCCTTAGATACTTCCAACCTTCTTTAGAATTTGTTGATATTTAATAAAAAGTGCTGGCAAATCTCAGAGCATTGTTTCCTTGTGCTCTCTTAACTACCCACCAAGAGCCTCTCTTCCCATGCTCTGTAAAGTTCAGAAACAATAATCCAAGGGGTCATTTTCTATTCCCTTCACATAAGCCAGAAAGCTCTAATTCAATTCAATATGCATTTATTAAATACCTGTCATGTAAGTTGTAATGTAACAGATATTAAGGAGACACGTATTTTTTAGATGGCATAGTCCTTCCCCTCAAAGAATTTAAAAAGAGCTACAGATGAAAGCATTGAAAAAATAGAAGATAAAAGAAAAAATATAAGCATACAAAAAAACAGAAATTAAAAATAAAAAAAGAAAAAGAAGATATCTAATATCAAAGCCAACTGAGCTGTAATATATATATATATATATATATATATATATATATATATATATATATATATATATAATATCAAATATCATTTTGAAAGCACTGGATTTCCTGAAAAAACATAATTAAAATCATTCTGGATACCGCTTCAAGAAACCACATTTAAATTTTCCAGATTTATTAGAACTAGAGGGCAAAGTGAAGATAAAAGCACCTAAATGGGAAGTCCCAAGAAAGTTATAGCAAAAATAGAGTTTCTGTGTCAAAGGAAGTAGAACAATAAATAGACACACACACATGCACATATATACAATCACATACATGTATTTATTATGTTTGTGTGTGCATATATATGCATACATATGTTTGTGTGTGTGTGTGTGTGCAGTAAGCAGCCAAAAAGAGTGAATATCAGTAAGGAAATACACTTATTACACCATCTTCATCAAATGAGAGGAAGAAAAGATCACAGAATATAATATTCCAAATATAGTATTAGAACTAAAAATGCCTTACCTTACAATGCTGAGCATAATTCTACAGAGAAAAATCCATGTTTATTGGAATAGATCTTTCTTTTAGATCAATCTTTTATTTTTAAATTCAAAGATCAGAACTGAGTAGCAACTTTAACATACAAACCTAAGAGTCCAGAGAAACATGGGAAGGTAATTTTATTTGAGTAATTAGAAGCATTGACATCATCATAGAGTACTAACATTCTAACAGGGGAAGAAGACATGAGCATCCCTTCAAAATATTTTAGAAGGATACTGAGGGAGATAATTAAGAAAAAATTAGGGAGGGGGCCTGGGAGCAAATTGGTTCTCCTCCAAAGGACTGAAGATCAGAAAGATAGTAGAGTTACAGGAATACATTCAAATATAAAGGAAGAAGAAACTTGAATTTCTTATAATTCTGATACATTAGAAGGAAAGTATGCAAATATAGAAAAGAAAGGGGCGGGTAGACATCAGATGAATCTCTGTCTCTCCATCTCTACGTCTCTCTCTGTCCCTCTGTTTCTACCCTCCCTTCTCTCTTACACACACACACACATACACACACACACACACACACACACACACACGCACGCACGCACGCACGCACGCGCAGAGTTTGGTGTCCAAATATATTGAGCTTAACAGGGAAGAAAATGGGGAAAGGTAGGTTGATTAAGAAAGAGAGTAATGGAAGGAAGCAATAGTAGTTAGAAAATCAGTCTTCCTTATCCTGAAAGGAATATTCTTAAAAGAAGTAAAATTAAAGAAATCAAAGAGACAAAATCTAAGGGAGTACCCATTGATTGGGGAATGACTGGATAAATTATAGCATATAAATGTAATGCATCATAGGGAATGACACATATACAAAAGATATTTTCAGAGACATCTTGGATAGTAAGAGTGAAGGGAGAAGAAGCAGGAGAATAACTTATGTGAGAATAACATTATCAAGAAAAGAAGTTTTAAGGATACAAGAATTCTAGTCACTACAGTGACTAACCATGTCTCCAGACAACCCAGGATGAAATGAGTTATCCAACACTTGACAAAGACAGTGCTACTATATAGATTTGTTTCATTTAACTCTGCAAATGTTTTTCAGTCCCCTCCTCCTCCTTTCTGTACTAGTGTATTTCTTTTATTTTAACTTCTTTTTCCTTTTTCAAACTTATATGTTGTTAAACATAGTTCTTTCATTTTTTGCTTGTTTTAAATTGAAAGACAGAGAAAAGAGAGGAGTTAATAATGATGTCAAAAAAGAGGCCATTGAAACATAAAAAAAAACACAGAAATTAAAAGAAAGAAGTTCAAACGTTAGCACAAAATAGCAGGATAGCTTTGGAAGCTACATCAGCTTATTATATTTTTTAAGTAGTATGAAATGGGAATTCATGGTTTCATATACACTATTCTTTTCTTCTAGGTATAGGAAAATTCTAGGTTTCAGTTTTATTTTTTTTTTCTTTTGGTATTTAAATTCATAATTAAAAATGAAATAACTTTTTAAAAACTGAGGAATAAATCACTTTCAGCTGAGGAAAAAAGTGGTAGCTGAGCAAAGACTTAAAGGAAGTGAAGGATTTTAAATGATAGGTGGGGAGAATGCATTCCAGGAGGCTTTACAAATGCACAGCGATGAGAGATCCCAGGATGACATCAGGCAATAGACTATATTGGCTGGAATGTAACTAAGCAAATGGGTGAAGAATGAAACATAACTGGAAAAGAAGGTTAGATTTAAGGGGAGTCTTAAATCACAGGCCAACCAGTTTGAGTTTTTTTGGTTTTTAATCCTATAAACAAATAGGGAACCACTGAAGGTTTTCAAGGAGGAGAGTGATATAAATGGATTGTTGTGTTAGGAAGATGTTTTGGGGAAGATGTAATTATGCCAAGATTATATTGGCGAGAAGGAAGCCTAGAAGCAGGAAGACAAGGTAATGGGCTGTTAAAATAACTCATACAATAGATGGTGAAGGCTTAGAATATAGTCATACTATGAGTAGAGAGAAGGAAATAAATGCAAGTGTTATTGTGAGGGTTGAACCAACAAGGCAGCTCTAATTAAATGTTGGGAATGATGAAGAAGGAAAAGTCAAAGATGGTTTCTGGATGGTTTGGGGTGGGGTGGGGTAGGGTTGCCATTAGTATTATAACTAAGGATTTTTTCACTTAAGGGGAAAAAAATGAGCTACTGAGTACATTTGGTTGTGTGGTTTTTTTGGGGTGGGGGGCAGATATAGTCCTTGCTTTGGTAGAATAAGAAAGGAGACAGACTAGAGAGAGAAGCATCACAGTGACCCCTTGGGGGATGGAGCCACTGGGCCATTTGTTAAAAACTTAAGGGTCATGGCTGTGCCAAGCAATAGCTCAGGTGACAGGATCCTGAAGGATGGTGAATACCTATGCTCACCATTGAAAGCAAGTATATGCTGTCTATGTCAGTGCCCTGGAGAAAAACTTCACTTGCCTTTGAGTGACATAAATAGAAATAGGGAAACTGAGAAAAAGGACAGGTCTAAAAGGGAAAAGGGTGAGTTCAGTTCTGGACATGCTGAGTTTGAGATGCCAAAGGGACATCCAGGCACCTCAAGGTCTGGCAACCACTGGTATAGCCAGTGGGAATTGTTCTATTCAAAAATTTTACATGGATATTTTGGCCCTCAAGCTAAATTGCACAAATCCTGCTACTATTTGTTAGGAAACTAGTTGCAACTCTTCTGCCAGCAGTCCCTTGAACTTGCCAAGCTAAATGTATGAACTCAGCTGCTCCCGTGATCATAGGGTTGAAGAGACAGGCCAAAAAAGTTGTGGTGGAAGACTGATTCTGTTGAATGGTATTACTCCAGTCCTCCATTTCATGGCCTACTCAAGGAGCAAAGAAAAACTTTGCCAGAGGAATAAATCTGGGACAAACTCTACAAGGAGCTATTTTGACAGCTTTGGAGCTACCCTTTGTGCCCATCATGTGGTTAAACCTCTGATGGGATGTCTAGACACTATGAGTTTCTAGGCTTCCATTTTCCCTGATTCATAGGCAATTCTGAAGGGCTTTATTTGTAGTCTAAATAAACTCTCACACACACTCATGCATACTACCCCCCCCAAAGAAAAATGTTTAAAGGAGTTCTACAAATGCTTCCTTGTAGTGAACATATTACTTTTTCCAATTTTCTGGACTCTTTTCTGAAAGTATTTCCCCCTACCTAAGCATATCACTTCTCGGAGAGAGACAGAAAGACAGACACAGAAACAGAGACAGAGAGACAGATTCTAATAGTAGGTTTGACAAGAGTTTTGTAGCTAAATATCAAATCAAAATAAATTCCTTCCAAGTTTGCCTCTGTCAGGTAGATGGTTTCTTCTATAAATGATTTCTTTCATGTAAAGTTCTTAAATTTCCATGAAAACAATGGGCCAGCCTCTGTAAGTCACTTAATTTGCAAGGCCTTGAGTTTTAAGTCCTAGCTCTTTCAGGCATTGTCTTCTGGTCTACATTACTCTTTTCCAATTGTCTTTTTCTATTAAGAACATTTAACATTTAGTAATGCTATCCTGCTCTTTGCATCATCCTTGTTCCAACATAAACCAATGTAATAACTCAGCAAGCCCATGAGACTGGACTCTGCCACCAAGGGGATCAGCTCTTTGCTTATGCTGACAGATGAGTACTGGGGGAATCTTAGTCTTTATGCTGAGGGATCAAACTTTTTTTTTTCTCATTGTCTCTGGCTCTTAATTCTCCCAAGGGTTTTAAGGGAAAAATCACTTGAAAATTAGGAATAGTTCATTACTAGGACCTCCTCTAAAAAGATGTTCAATATAACATTCTAGATTGGAGATTGGACAACTTTTTATGCCCTTATCCACAAAAAAAAATAAGCAAAAGACTTATAAATACACATTGATAAATATTTAAAAATTACATAGTAACCCTCCCAGGAGATTGACATTTAAAATATGAGATATTTTCCGGAACTCTCAAAATGCCACTTCATTTTCACCTTATTGTTGTTGTTCAGAGCACATCTGACTCTTTGCAACTGCATTTGGGGTTTTCTTGGCAAAAATACTGACATGGTTTGCCATTTCCTTCTCCAGCTTATTTTATAAATGATAAAACTGAGACAAACAAGGTTAAGTGACTTGCCCAAGACCACATAGTTAGTAAGTGTCTAAGGCTGGATTTGAACTCAGGTCTTCCAGACTTCAGGCCCAGCACTCTTTCCATTGTGCCATCTTACCACCACACTATCTGAGTAATTCCTTCAACATCCCTACTTCATGGCAAATCAAAGCAAAGCTTGGACTTATCTTATCATCTATATTCATCTTGTCCCACAACAAAAATTATAATAGCTACAGAAAGCATTTCCTGCTTCCAATCACTCAGAATTCTCAATGTCTTCAAACTTTTCAAGTCAACAAGATACCTTTCAAGGATGGAAATGTTCTCAGTCTCAGAGATTGGTCACTTGTACTCAGGGAAAGAAAGCAGAATTAAGAGGTAGAGTTTTGAAGTTCAGTCTCAGACTTGTCTAGGCCACATGCTCAATGGCTTATGCAGACGATTGTTATTGCTTCCATGAGAGGAAGCACCTGCCTTTCTTCATGGAAAAGTACTTTGAAAGTCCCAAGTCATGTGTTCAAAAGAGAGGAAGAAGATAATGAGAGTGGAAGTTGCCTGTCCCTTTGAAATCATCTGAGTAGGCAGGTTTTCCTGCTCAATGGCCAATTCTCAGGAAAGCACAAGCCTCAACCAGACATTTTTATTTTAACTGTACTTTTAGCAAAGGACCTGCCCACCAGAGGGATGGGCATGCATGGTCAGAGCTCCCAGGAAAATGTATTCCAAACCAACAGATGAGGGGTCTCTTCTTATTGCCCCTATTGCATACTTCTGGACAGAGAACGTACCTTATTATTCTCTTGCTAAGGATGTTTAACCTGGAGAAGAGAAAATTTAGAGAGGATATGATCACTGTCTTCCAGGATATGAAGAGTTTTCATGTGGAATCAATCAACAAGCATTTACTATTTGTCAAAATGTTGTCAAAGGCTAAGAATATAAAAATTTTTAAATGACACCTCTCCTGCCTTTGAGAACCTTCTATTCTAACAGTAGAGAAAACATGCTTATGTATGGGAATTATCAAACACAGATAAAACAGACACAAGTTAACACTGGAAGCAAGGGAGCATGAGCAGCTGGATGAACTACACAAAGCATATAGCACAATGTAGCAGTTTGTGGGATTTCCAAAGGCAGAGATGAAGAGGAGGTGCATTCATTTGTCACAGAAGCAGTCAGTGCAAACACGTGGAGGACAGGAATGGAGTTTCACGTGGAAAGAAGGTAATTTTATCTGAACAATAGAAATTGTGGATGGAACTGTTTTATAACAAGGCAAGAAAGGTAGAATGAGACTGGATTATGAAGTACTTTGAATGATAAAGTGGAAAGTTTATATGGAATCCTAGAGATAACAGGAAGCTTCCAGAGTTGCAAAGGCAATTTGTTATGGTCCATCTCAGGATCAATGTTCAGTCTCCTATGAGTGGTAAGATTACTTTGGCAATTATGTAGAATTTGGATCGGAGTCTGGAGAGACAAGTCAGAAATTAGAAGCTTTTGGAATAGTCTAGGTCAAAGATGATGAGGGCCTTAACTAAAATGTCTGTGTGAGTGAAGGGAAGTGAGCATATTCCAAATTTGATGTGTGGGTAGAGACAAGTAGATTTGTAAACTTGATGAGTAAGAGTGAGGAGTCAAGGGTGACACTAAGGTTTTGAACTTAGATGATTGAAAGTAGGATGGTATTTGACAGAAATAGAAAAGTTTGGAAGCAGGGTGATTTTAGGCGAAGATAGGTTCCACTCTGGATGTGTTGAGTTTCAGAAGTTAAAGACTAACTATTTGAAATACAGTGTAGAATAGCTAGTTGGTATAACAGCAAGGAGACTGGCATACACAGGAGGCCTGGCCGTACAGGTTCGTAGATCTGCTTTTCTAAAAGGAAAGCAACTTTTGAGGGGCCAACAATTGATTTTAATCAAACATAAATATCATTCACTTAGTTCAAGGGAAACTGTCAGAGCTCTGAACTTCTGAGAAAATATAGGGAAATAAAAATCAACAGACAGGGCTTTCAACTGTCTGGCATAAGCAATACATATATAGTTACCAGAGAGAGAAACACCAACATCTGAGTTTTCAAAACTGGGGGGCTCCTTAGAAACTTCCCAGAGTTTCATGTGGCCAAACATTCCAATGAATAAGACTCAAAGCAAAATGTCACCTCAGAGTATTTAGACACTATTCAGAGTTAGAGAGCATCACACCCTTGAGAGCCAGTGCTTCATTAGAAATTAGCAAAAGATGTGGGCCTTCCAACAAACAAAATCTCCCCTAATCAAGTTTCCCTTAATGGGCCAGCCTATTAATGGGAGGGGAAAATCTTTAACTCTTCTCTCCACTCACCATTAACCTTAAATTACCATTATAGTTGGAGATATAAAATTGGAACTCAAGAGAGAAACTCTTAGTTGTTGTTGACATTCACTCATTTCAGTTCTGTCCAATTCTTCATGACCCCATTTGGGTTTTCTTGGCAAAAATCCTGGAGTGGTTTGCCATTTTCTTCTCCAACTAATTTTCCAAATGAAGAAACTGAGATAAACAGAATTAAGTTACTTGCAAATGGTCACACAGCTGGTCAGTGTCTGAGGCCAAATTTGAACTCAGGAAGAGGAATCTTCCTGACTCCAGGCCTGGTACTCTATCCATTTAACCACTTAGCTGTCCAGACTTGTGGTAGATATGTAGATTTAAGAATCATCTGCAAAGGGACAATATTTAAATTCAAGATGAGGTCACTGACTGCGAGACAGAAGAGAGAAAAGAGAAAAAGGCCAGGGAGATGTGTTGGGAAACACTCCTTGTTGGGGGAGGGAGTAATAAATACTTAGATAAAACCAAGAGAGAGTGTTTTTAAAGGAACACTGAGAGGAAAAAATATGTCTAAGATGATACAGATCAGATTGATTCTTGGCCACAGAATATGGATTTAGAAGAAATGGAGGGATATTATAGAGAAATAGATTAAGATATCAGATAAAATTTCCTAAGAATCAGCCCTTGCAAAATGAAGTAGTCTGCCTTTGTGTTGGGGTGGGAAAGTAGTGGGCTTACCCTTAGTGGAGACATAAAAGGAGCTGGCTGACCATTTGCAGAAAGGCAGTAGACAATATTCCTGTTCATCTATTTTGCTGGACTAGATGACATCTAAAATCCTTTCTAACTCTTAAATTTTATGAGTTTGTACAATTCTACAAGGCTAGTAGTGTTAAGGCTTATCAAATACTAGGCATATTTTTTTTCTTGAATAGGAGTCCTGAAACAGTTTATTTTCAGAGCTGTTCCTAGGGATGATATGACTACATATTAGAGAAGAGTTCCTGGAAAATGAGGGCATAAAATTTTTTCTGTAGGGATTATTGGTAAAGTTATTTTATTTCTGTGCTGAATAGAATTTCTCCTGATATTTAGAAGAATGCTTTCCCTCCTCATGTTCTCAGGCTAAGTGAAACATGAATTCAATTATCCACATTGAGAGAAATTCAGTTTGTCCACTTCTGCCAGGTGACCATGAAATAGTATCCTATAATTTTCCAGATACTCTCCTAACAATCTCCTAAGAACCAGAATGAACTTTTAAGGCCATTGAGTCTAATCTCCTTATTTTACAATTTAAAAAGCTACAGATAGAATAAGTGACTTGCCCAGAGTCATACAGCTAGCAAATGTCTAAGTTAGAATCTGAAACTTGGCCTTCCTGACTCAAAACATGGTGTCCCATCTGTTTCAACATGCTAATGGTTTTTCCAGTTGCGATTCTGCTAGATGTAGTTCACAAGAAGCAAACTGATACAGCAATTAGTGAGTTCCTGTTCCTTGTGGAGATAATGATGTATTTTCTAGGTTATTCAGCAACATCCTTCCAACAAAGCTCTATTGCTACAGTCCAAGTGAGAGGCAATAAGGCCCTAAATTAAGGTCTTGGCCACACGAGAAAAAAGAAGAATTTGGTTATAAGAGATGTTATGGAGGAAAAAAATCTACAAGACTTGGAAACTGATTAAGTCACTTAACCTCTTTTTGCCTCAGTTGCCTCAATTGTAAAATGAGGATATCATATATTTCTCCAGATTGTTACAAGGATCAAATGAGATAGTATTTGTCATCTGTCTAGCACAGTGCCTAGCACCTATTAGGTGCTATACAGATGCTTATTCCCTTCTCTTCCTAATGAGTTGGAAACTACAGAAGATATGTGTAAGAAGAGGAAAAAAGCAACTAGCAATTAGAGTTATCCACAAGGAGAAAGAGTTGCCTCAAGAGGAAGCAGATCCTCCATTACTGGAAGTCTTTAAGCAAATGCTAGATGTCCTGAGAGCATGAGAAAGGAAGAGGGTCTCCTATGGCTCAGGGGATGTTTGCTCACAGATGTTGTAGAGGAAATGCTTATTTAGATATGAGCTGGATTCTGAAATTGCATGATCTGGTTCACTATTTTAAGTTTAGTGTTATGGAATTAGGCAGTTTTGATTTATTCTCCCTTTTGCAGAGTGTTTTCATTTTCTCCTGTCAGGCTTCATACTTGGTCAACATGTCCAAAGTTAATGGGTGTATTCTTAAGTCAAACTTAAAAATAATTGAAACTGCTGTGTTCCCAATAAGACATAGTGACCAAATAAAAGAAAGCCAAAGTAAAGAGAAAACATAAAAAAAAACAAACCTCAGTGGAAATGATTTACATTTGGCTCAATACTCATTCCCTCCTTAGCACCACAGCTCTCTAAGAGACTTTCTGTTGCTTCCAAAGACAGAAGGAGTAATCAATTCAGTTTTTAATAAAGTTCTTACCCAACCTATTGCTCATAAACAACAGCAACAGCATCAATAATAATAGGTAACAGATATGTAATATTTATATAACAAATATATATTATATATAATAATAACAATACCATTAATCCTTAATAACAGAAAACTATGCGCCAGGCACTACACTAAGTATTTTGCTGTTATTATGTCATACATGTCATATATCCTCACAACAACTCTGGGGGTTAGCTGCCATTATCATCCCCATTTTACAGGTAAGGAAACTGAGGTTTGATTTGCCCAGGGTCATACAGTTATTAAATATATGAGTCCAGATTTGAACTTAGGTCTTCCTGACTCCAGGTCCAGCATTCTAGCCACAGTTCACCAATTAGATTCCCCTCAGGTCACTTGATCCAACTTGTTGCTTTAAAAACTTGTTCAGGGATTGATATTATAGCGCTTGTCAGTAACATTCTGGGGTTCAAGAACACTGATACAGAAGCCCTTAAGTAATTGTGTTTTTCAGGCAAAGGTCACTTCGGAGTAGGTAGAAGTCATCTAAATTCCTATTACAAATAAATATAATTTCTCACAATAGGCCTAACTAATATAGCATAAATGTGTCTTATAAGTAATATAATCATCCATCCATTATGTGGATTAATAGTTAATTAATCACAACTCTTACTCTTACAGCATTAGCCAGCATAACCAAGACAAATTTAATTCTATTTTCCTCAGCTTACTAATACTATCACTGATACCCATTAATTCACAATGATTTAAGTAAATACTGACGAAATTGAGTTATTGTTGTTCAATCATGTCTGACTCTCTGTGACAGCCTTTGAGGTTTTCTTGGCAAAGAGTGGTTTGCCATTTCCTTCTCCAGCTCATTTTATAGATAAAGAACTGAGACAGACAGGGTTGTGACTTGCCCAAGGTCACATAGCTAGTAAGTGTCTGAGACTTGCTTTAAACTCGGATCTTCCTACCTCCAGCTCTTGTGCTCTATCCACTGTGCTACCTAGCTGCTCTGTTAAATTGAGTAGGGGTATCAAAATTATCTTCACAGAAGGCAATCAAGCTTACACTTGGTATTGGGTAATCTTTTTTTTTTTGTACTTTTCTAATGGACTCAGGAGGAAGAAATATTAAGAGAGAACAAAGTCCCAAACAATCTCTTGAATATTAGCCTCTTAAGCAGGCATTATGGGACTTTGCTCATTTCTCCTTTTGACAGTCATTGAATCACCACTTTATACATGTTTGGCCATTCTTTTTCTCTTCAAGACATAAAAATACAAGTGGGGTTTTGGTTATATATTGCCTTTTTTTGGTTCTCTAATTGTTTAATGTATCTAAGTGTTATTCCCCAAATAGCTTGGAAGTTCGTTAATGATAGAGAAAATCCTATGCTTTCTACCATGGCACCTAGAACAGGGATAGACACAGAGAAGGCTCTCAACTACTACTTACTAAATTGAATTTGAAATGCTTCCTTCCATTAGAAACAAAAATCAATATTCTTTATGCTTCAATTCAAATGTCATATCCTGAAGTTACTCCCCATCCATCACTCCCCCACATATACCAACCCAATGCATTGTGAAATGCTTGTTTGCATCTTTCTGGTGACATTTGCTGTAATTTCACTTTTGATTGTAGTATTTATATTTTCTACCTGCTACTATATGGCAAACTTCATGAAGACAGACAGTCTAATCAAACTTTCATTCTTTGCTTTGCCAACACAGAGCCAAGTAAGTGTTATTAAATATTCGTTGAGCTGAATTGAATTAAATATGCTTGATTTTGTACATCTATGTCTGTTTATGCCAGGTGAAGAACTTAATACTTAGTCAATATAAAATGATTCTACATGATAAATAAAAAGTCCTGGCTGCTTCTGAAGCTTTAGAACTCAAACAATTTGCTTATTTTTTTTTAAGATAGCAAGACATTAAAGTCAAAAAGTAAGAAAATTGTTTTCTCAAATATAGGCAGTGTTGCATAAGAGGAAGAACACTGACCTTCATGTAGTAGAACACAAGCTCCTTGAGGACAGAGATTCTGTTATTTTTGTTTTTGTAACCCCAGAAGAGTGAGAGGCAATGATGGGGTATGAGCCCAAGCCAAGACCTTTGTCCTTTGGACTGGGAGGGTTTTGGTCCCATTCCTCTGAAGGGCCCTGGAAAGCCAGACCTTGTGGGGCTCCTTGGATTCCTCTTATTTGATTTAGTATTCTCTAGAGGTCCAGCTCCCAGCCTGGATACTCCCCACCCTTGAGCCTTGATCTTATCAAAATCCTATTGTCTGGACTACTGACCCCACCCATCAGGATCCTCCCTGGATTTGATCTATATTCCAGCTGACCTCCCCAGTCAAGGCCATTCCTGAGGTGCCAGATTACTTGGCAACACTTGGATTCTTCCTTCAATCTTTTCTGTATTTAAACTCCATCTTTCCTCCATGAAGGTGTTCAGATTTGATCCAGCACAGACTCTGTCTAGCTGAGATTGTATTTGGCCCACTTGTTAATTCAAGCCTTACAAACGCTTAGGTGCCTTAAGAGTCAACGAGTATGGCAAATCTTTAATAAACTTTGTTTTCCTTTGGCATTAAGAAGGCTTATGCCAAATTCATTTGAGCAAAATTTGGAGTGTCAGTATTTTGGGGGTCTTCAGCACCCCAAATCTCAACAGCAGGATCCTGGGTTCAAATGCTACCACTGGTAGGTGTAAAATGATATCTCAAGGTTGTTTTAATCTGCATTTGTCTAATCAATAATGAGTTAGAGCATTTTTCTATGACTAGAAATTTTTTGATTCCTTCATTGGAAAACTGCCTGTTTATATCTTTTGACCATTTATCAGTTGGGGAATAACTTGTATTCTGATACATTTGACAAAGTTCTTTATATATTTTAGATATGAGACCCCTTAGTATCTTATTAAATACAATTTTTATTTCATCATGATCTGAAAAAGACAATTTAATATTTCTACTTTTAACTACAATATTTTTGTGTACTAATACATGGTCAATCTTTGTAAAAGGTACTGTTGATGTTGAGGGTGCTGGGGGCCCCCAAAATACTGACATGCCAGGTCCTGCTCAAATGAATTCGACACAAACCTTCTTAGAGCCAAAGAAAAAAAAAGTTTATTGAAGATTCACCATATTGGGTTGACTCTTAAGGAGCCTAAGCATTTGTAATGTTTATATTAACAAGCAGGTCAGATACAATCTCAACTAGACAGAGTCTGAGCTGGATTAAATCTGAGTGCCTTCTTAAATACAGAAAAGATTGAGGGAAGAATCCAGTTGTTGCCAAAAAGTCTGAGGTCCCAGGGGTGGTCTTGGTAGATTAAACTCAGGGAGAATCCTGATGGGACTGACCAGTAGTCTAGATAATCCACAATTCACAATCCAGGCTGGGCAATTTGGACTTCAAGAGAATGCTAAGTAGTTGGGAATGTCAA
Source organism: Potorous gilbertii (assembly GCA_028658325.1). Lineage (NCBI taxonomy): Eukaryota > Metazoa > Chordata > Mammalia > Diprotodontia > Potoroidae > Potorous > Potorous gilbertii. The sequence continues at coordinate 393,418,138 of CM053769.1, forward strand.
AAGGATGCTAGGATCAAAGGAAGAGAATGCTAAATGACAATAAAAGAGGGAATGTCTGGTCTGGGAAAAATGGAAGGGGAATCCAAGGAGCCCCCACCAAGGTCAGACTTTCCAGGGCCCTTCAACCAAATGGGAGGGGAAAAGGTCTTGGCTTGGGCTCATACCCCATCAATACCATGAACTACCAAGAAAAAGGTATATTCCTTTTCTATTTCCATTCAATTCTCTTTGGACATCTATCATATCTAGTTCATCTAAAATTCTATTCATTTTCTTAATTTCTTTCTTATTCAATTCTTGTTTAAATTTATCTAGTTCTGAAAGGGGAAGATTAAAGTTTCCTACTATTTTAGAACTACTGGCTATCTCCACCTGTAATTCATTTTTTTTTAAAAAAAATTTAGATGCTATAGTATTTGGTGCATGTAGGTTCAGTATTGATAGTGCTTTGTTAATTATGGTACCTTTTATCAAAATGTAGTTACCCTGTTTATCTCTTTTAATTATGTTTATTTTATCCGTAAGTTTCTCTGAGATCATAATTGCCACCCCTGCTTTTTGGCATAAAGCATATATGAAAAAAGACATCACCTTCATCCAGAGAAAGAATGGATAGAGATATGTAAAGAATAATTTTACATACATACACATGTACATATATATGCGTATGTATGTGTGTATACATATATATATAAATTTACATGATAATTTTGTTGTATATTGGAAAGGAGTAGCAAGTTGTGCACAGTAGATTTGCAGTTTCATGCACAATCATCTTTTTTATTTGACTATGTTATGGAAATGCTTGTTTCATTCCATAAATTAAAAATAAAGTTAAAAAAAAAAGAATGCCTAGAAAGTATTTTTTAAAAAAAGTCTACCTCTGACACACATTGCCTATATAACCCTAGCAAGTAACTTAACCTCTCAATGCCTCAGGCACCATTTTGAGATTAAAAATTTTTGAGCAGGTGCTCACCTATGTTAAGATAAGGAATTTCTTCATCAGATCCTGTACTCCTAAGAAGAGCCATACAAATAAATCACATGTCAATAAAAACAAAACAACCCTGTCATCTAGTATGCTGCTTTGCATACAATAAGTGCTTAATAATTGCTTATCTGATGAACTAAATTGAGTGAGTGTCCCAGACTAGAATTCCAGTTCTATGACTATGGGTAAATCAACTAACTCAAATGATTTGCTGATAACAAGTGCTTAGTAGAGTATCTGGAAGATAGTAGATACTTAATAAATACTTGTTCTTTCCTTTTCCTTTGCCTGAACCACAAATTTCCCTGTTTTAAAGTGAGAGTTAAATTATTTCAAAGGCCTTTTCCAGCTCCATATTCCAAGATCTTTACTCAACAAATTATCTGCTTAAATGTACTTTCCCGGATATTTTGAATGCATTGCATCCATTTTGAAGTTTAATAAGTAGATTTATATTGCACACCAAATGTTTAAATTACTTAAACTTGAAAGGCCTGTGTTTAAAATTAGTTGAAACAGGTTTGCTTGATGTAACTGAGATGCCAATGAGGACTAATTAAAACTCAAATGTTCTTTATTATGTATTAATTACAAAATTGTTATTCAGTCAACCTTCTTGATTTTTCATGCTAAATAATCAGGTGTATATTTCACCCCAGTCTCACTATTTAGTTAACCAATTAACTAAGGAAGAGGGATAGTCTGCATATATTAGCATCTTAATGGAGAAATTAATTCCCTGTGGCTCAAACATCTGCATATGTTCAAAGGTTTTTCTTTTTTGTTGTTTTTTCTGCTCAGCTTTTCACCTTTATAAATGATAATTATCCTTAATTACAGATACTACAAACTGAAAAAATGTACCTTTAAAATTCTGGACACAACCTAAAATTTTAGATGCAACAAATACTAGAAGCAGGGCACAGTTTGCTGAGAGGGAGGGAGGGAAGGAGGGAGAAAGAGAGAGAGAGAAACAGACAGAGAGAGAGAAATCAAAGGCTAGCTTAGAAGCTGCCAAAGTTCAGTTACAACAAGGACTTACTTTGCATGAATTCCCAAAGGCTCCTTTGGGATTACACAAATCAGAATTTTTCTTTTTCTCTTGTCTAAGAGGCTTGTGATCTAAAATCAGTCAATAAGAAAACAAGATTTTCTTAGCCAAACCTAAGCTTCATGTATTCTAAGGGAACTCAGGAGTAAGGAGTGCAAAACCTAGTAGCATAATTTGATATCAAGACATCCAGGAAGTATAGTGCAAATGTGAGACTGGAAGACAGAAAGACACTATCAAATCCTGCTTCTGACCTGGTCCATTTGTAAGGTTCCCACTGGTTCTCCCTCCTATTCAGTTGATATCAATTCAATGAGTGTTATGGTAATGTGTTAATTAGATAGCAATACCCCTATATCTTAATCCCTTTTTGAAGTGTGAACATTTCTCCGTTGGAAATAAAGGGAGCCTTAGTGATTGAATGAAAAAGAAAAATTGTTCATAATCCTAGTCTTCCCAGAAGAGTTAAAGGAACTAGGAAATGGGAGCAAGATGAGAAGGATTCTAAGGGTGTCCATCAACCTCATGCACTGGGAACCAGAGTAAAAACTAAGTCAGGTAGCCCTTCTACTCAGGTCAGGATAACACATTCAAAGGGGAATAGGAAAAGGACAGGGAAAAGATATAAAGGATTCCTGGACATGGAAGGAAAGAGGGGGCTCCACCTTGCTTAGCATTCCTGGGTCTAGGATAGTTGAGGAAGGTATGATAACATGGCAGTTCTATTAAAAGAATAATGATGGTGTTTCATAGGTAAGGAAGGGGTCCTATTCAGGTAGGTCAAAATGTTCTTTCTACCTTGAGGTCATCTATCAGTTACTAAATTAAAGGTCTCATCTGGCACAGATTCCAGATGTGGACATTTTAATAGAAGCAACAGGCCTGAAAGGAAGAGATAAAAAGAAGGGAATAGCTAGTGGTAACCTATTGGTTGAAGAAAAACTAGGCCAGTACCATTAGAAATGACTGATATGGAATGATAGAAGAGAGGGCAGATTGGTGATATGGGTAATTAGAATGTCCAGTGTATCGGGGAGGAGGGAGGGGACAAATGGGGAGAAAATTTTGGAACCCAAAATCTTGTGAAAATGAATGCAAAAAGTTAAATAAATTTATTTAAAAAAAAGAAGAAAGGACTGATATGGTGGATTCAGAGAATCTTGGATAAATTCATATGAATTGATAAAGAATAAAATGACTAAAATCAGAACAATTTATATAATAATCACAGTAAGATCAAAGAGGATGATTTTGAAAGACTTGGGAACTCTGATTAGAGCAGTGACCGTTTATAATTTTAAAAGACTAGTTACAAATAATTCATACTGCAGAGAGGCACAACTGGACTAAAAGTGTAGGATAAGATGTACATTCTAAAACATGGGCAATGAATTGAATCATTTCACTTGACTGTATCTACTTGTACCTGCTATATCTGAAGATACCTACAAGGCAAGTAGGTGGCACTGTGTATAAAGTGTTAATTCTGGAATTCAGGAGGGTCTGAATTCAAATTTACCTCAGACACCTACTAGCTTTGTGACCCTGGGTAAGTCATTTAACCATGTTTGCCTCAGTTTGCTCATCTGTTGGTTGTTGTGCTTACCCTTTGTTCTCAAAGAAGACTATGACATCAAGATGATGACATGACTTGTAGTTGACTTTGATTTGAGTGAGGGAGGGCTAGGCAAGGTCACCAACCTCACTTTCTTCTCCTGAGCCATCTGGGTCCAGTGGCCTGATATTTATCCGAACGACTGGAGATAACCCAGGATGCAATGTGAGACCCTGGCCCTTTCAAGCTAAGGTCCTATAGCATTCTCACTTTGAGTAAGATACCTCCTCATCTGTAAAATAAGCTGGAGAAGGGAATGGCAAACCACTTCAATATCTTTGTCAAGAGAACCCCAAATGGGTCACAGAAAGTGAGATGGGACTGACATGACTCAACAACACCATACCTACATTCATGTTATGATAAGACAAAACTATGGTTCTAGAAAAAAAAGAGGTCTTCTAAATGGAGAGTTGGGTTTAAGCCCCATATCTGACACTTACTGCCTCTGTGACTCTAGGCAAATCATTTAGTCTCTCAGTTTTTCAGACAACTCCAAGACTAGAAATTGGAGAAAAGGTGCCAACCTGCATTTCGAGGAATGCAGTTTCTCACCTGAGAGTGCCCTAAACCAGTGAAGTCACAGGTCCTATAGCTATACTTATTTGATACAAATAAAGGTATTTATTTGGTTGTAGGGAATGTTAATGGACAATGAGAGCAATTTTTTTTTAAATGTATGTATATCCTGGACTGTACAAAGCAAACAATGCTGTTGCTATCCTGTTAAATTTAATACATACCTTTAAAAAACTGAATGTAGCTAAAGTACCATGTCATAAAATTGAACGATTTCAATTTGAATTGTTTTAAGAAGATTCTAAAGGTCACCAGGCAAGGTGTGGTACTGGACACTGACTGAGGTCCTTTCTCAAGCTAAACAGGTAAGCATTCAAACTCTACTGCAGAGAGCACAATGCTGATGGACTGAACACACTGTTTGAATGCCAAATGTGTCTGCCATAGAGAACTCATACAAGGCAAGTGCTCACATTGTGGTCAGAAGAAGTGATGTGGTGGATGGAGCCAAGATGGAGGAGTGAGAGTAACTACTCACCTAAGGTCTAAGACAAACTCCTTCTGATATCTCTAAAAAGAGAATCTGAATGGATTTTGGAGGGACAGAATCTAATAGGAGACAGACTGTGACAGATTTACAGCCCAGGACAGACTGGAAGATCGACAGGAAGGATCTGTTGCACAGTGCACAGGTTGTACCAGTACAGTCTCCACCATGGCAGGGACAAGCAGGAATCCCTAGGCAGTCTGAGACAGCTGTTGTACTATAGATTCTCAGACATATAAGCCCAGGATGGGGTCCAGCTGAATGGAGCAAGTGAGAGCCGCGGAGCCCCTGGTAACTGCAGCAGTTTCTCCTAAGACTATCAGCCTGCAGATTAAATGTCTGTAAGTCACCTACTTGAACTTCTGGGAGTCAAAATGGTAGATTGATCTATAAATGCTCTACCTCTCCCCTTATTGACCTTGAAAGACCCATAAAATATTTTCCCAGGAAAAATCCTGGACCAGCCAAATCAGCCTAAGGGGCAAACAGTCTCCTAGCCTGTGAGGCTAGGAAAATATCAAAGGGAGACCCTTTTGCTGTGGCTGAAGGGGACCAGTACAAGACCAGGGCTATCCCAGACAGCCCCACCTCAGAAAACCAGGAGGAGATCCTGAGCCACAAGGGGGTGGAGCCCAAAACCACCAACACCAGGAGACCAAGCATGCCTCAGGAAAACACTAGCATAGATGGGTTGACCAACCACTGAGATTGTCAATGCTCTATCTCAGCAGAGGAAACCTCCTGTGGCCAGACCACCCCTGCCCCACACTGAATTCAAATAGCTCCAGGATAACTGGGGGAATCCAGAAAAAATTCACTTGGCCTCTGCTTTCTTGTAACAGCCAGCTAAGCATCAGGTAAGCTGTAGCATTTTAGCTTCTAGCAGAAAGAACCAGAAGCCACAACACACAAAGGCTCAAGTTCAAGGCACAAGAACTGTGGGACAGAGCCCCTTGTGACCCAGAAGCAGAGATTTACTTTAAAAGTCAGGAAAAAGGTAATCATCATGAGTAAGAAACAAAGCAGAAAAGAAAAAAACATAGAATCTTTCTATGGGGACAAGGACCAAAACAGGAATGCCAAAGAGGTCAATATTGAGACTATATTCCTATCTGAAATTTCAGAAGGAAATATGAACTGGTCACAACTCCAAAGAGCATTCTTGGAAGAGCTGAAGGATTTTAAAAGCCAAATTAGAGAAATAGAAAAAAAATTGGCCAATGACTTTAAAAATATGAATTTTTAAGAAGAATTTAAAAGGAAAATAGGACAAATGGAAAAGGAAGTACAAAATCTAACTGGAGAAAATAACTCCTTAAAAAGGAAAAATTGGACAGATGAAAAAGAAGTAAAAGCCAACTGGAGAAAATAATTTGATAAAAACAAGAATTGGGCAAGTAGAAGCTAATAACTATATAAGACATCAAGACATCAAGAGACATCAAGAATCAGTCAAATAGAATCTAAAGAATGAACAGATAGAAGAAGAGGTAAAATATCTAGTTGGAAAAACAACTCAGCTGGAAAATAGAACCCAGAGAGACAATCTAAGAATTATTGGTCTACCAGGAAGCCATGATAAGAAAAAGAGCATGGACATTATCATCCAAGAGATCATCAAGGTAAACTTCCTAGAAGTCCTAGATCCAGAAGAAAAAATATTCATCGAATGAATCCACTGATGGCCTCCTGAAAGAAATCCCAAACTAAAAACACCAAGGAATATCATTGCTAAATTCCAGAACTATCAAGTGAAGGAGAAAATACGGCAAGCAGACAGAAAGAAGAAATTCAAACATCGAAGGAGCTACAGTCAGGATAACACAAGACCTTGCAGTCTCTACATTAAAAGATCAAAGGAATTGGAATATGATATTCCATAATGCAAAGGAGCTGGGACTACAACCAGGGATCAGTTTTCTGGAAAAGTGGAACATAATATTTCAGGCAAGGAGATGGACATTCAATGAAATAAGGAATTTCCAGACCTTCTTGATGAAAAGGCCAGAGCTCAATGGAAAATTCAATCTTAAAACACAAATCTCAAGAGAGGGATAAAAAGGTAAATGGAGGGGAAAAAAAGCTTATTATTTAATATGGGCAAACTGTTTACATCCCTATGAGGGAAAATGATACTTGTTAATCTTGAGAATTGTACATTTATCATGATGTATAAAAGGGATATACATAGATAGAGGGGATGGCTATAAAGTAAATGATGTAAGGATAAAAATGTGATTTAAGGGTGCAAAGGGACTGTAACAGGAAATGTGAAAAGGAAGAGGCAGAAAATGGTAAATTATATCAGAGGAATAGGCACAAAAATACATTGCAGCAGAGGGAAAGAGGGGAGGAAACAACAAACTCAGTTAAGTATAGAAATCTCTAAGTAGCTCTATAGGTAGTAGGAGGAGAAGGGGGAAGAAAAGGGAGGAGAGGCTAAAAGGGGGGAAGAAGTAGTAAGGGAAAAGGGGAGTAAAAGGGAGGGGGAGTTGAAAGTAGGAAGGGAAGGGTGAGGGAAGAAGTGGCCAAAAATTAAAACTCTATAGTGGAGGGGAAGGGAGAAGGGAGAACTAAATGAACAAATGGGGGGGGGGGGGGCAACAGGGTGGAGCGAAAAACACAGATGATAATCATAACTGTGAATATGAATGGGATGAACTCTCCCATAAAAATGAAGACAGCAGAATGGATTAAAAACCATAATCCAACAATATATTGTTTACAAGAAACACATTTGAAATGAGGAGATAAACACGGGGTAAAGGTAAAAGGTTGGAGCAGAATATATTGTGCTTAAACTGATGCAAAAAAAAAAAAAGAGGGGTTGCAATCCTAATCTCAGACAAAGCAAAAGCAGAAACAGACCTAATCAAAAGAGATAAGAAAGTTTCCTTATATTTTAAAAATAATCATTCATTTCATTTAGATTGTCTAATTTATGGGCATATAGTTGGGCAAGTAATTTCTAAATACTGATTTAATTTCCTCATATATCCTGCTTAAAGGTACCATAGACAATGAAGCAATATCATTATTAAACATATATGCTCCAAGTGGTATAGCATAGAAATTCTTAGAGGAGAAGTTAAGGGAGTTACAGGAACAAATAGAAAGCAAATCTATGCTAGTGGGGGACCTCAACCTCTGCCTCTTGGAATTTGATAAATTTAGCCTCAAAATAAACAAAAAAGAAGTTAAGGAGGTGAATAAAACTCTGGGTAAGGTAGATATGATAGATCACTGGAAAAAATTGGATGGGAATGGAAAGGAATATATCTTTTTCTTACCAGTACCCAACACACAAAAATTGACAATGTGCTAGGGCATAAAACCTCACAATCCAGTGCAGAAAGTCAGAGAGAGTCAGTGAATCCTTCTCAGATCATAATGTAATAAAAATTACATGTAATAAAAGTCCATGAAAAGATAGACCAAAAATTAATTGGAAACTAAATAATCTTATCTTGAAGAGTGATTGGATTAAACAACAAATCATAGAAACAACAAATCATAGAAACATCCAACAACTTCATTCAAGAGAATGAATAATGAGACAACTTACTAAATCTGATGGGATACTGCAAAAGGTGTTCTAAGGGGAAGTTTTGTATCTTTGAATTCCCACATAAATAAAAGAGAGGAAGAAGAGATCAATGAATAGGACATGCATCTGAAAAAGCTAGAAAAAGAACAAATTGAAAATTCCCAAGTAAATTCCAAATTAGAAATACTGAAAACCAAAGGAGAAATTAATAAAATTGAAATTAAGAAAACTATTGAGCTAATAAGTAAAACAAAGAGTTGGTTTTATGGAAAAAACTAATAACATTGATAAACCTTTGGTCAACTGGATTATAAAAAAGAAAGAAGAAAACCAAATTACTAAAACCAAAAATGAAAAGGGGGAACTAACCTCCAATGAGGAGGAAATTAAAATGATAGTGAGAAATTACTTTGCCCAACTGTATGCCTATAAATTCAACAATCTAAGTGAGATGGATGATTATTTTAATAAATATAAATTTCTCAGATTAACAGAAAAAGAAGTTAAATACTTAAATAACACTATCTCAGAAAAAGAAATTGAACAAATTATCAATGAATTCCCTAAGAAAAAAATATCCAGGGCAGGATGGATTTACAATCAAACATTTAAAGAACAGTTAATTCCAATACTATATGAACTATTTGGGAAAATTGGGGAAGAAGGAGTTCTACCAAATTCTTTTTATGACACAAGTATAGTACTGATATCTAAACCAAGAAGAGCCAAAACAGAGAAAGAAAATTATAGGCCAATTTCTCTAATAAATGTAGATGCAAAAATTTTAAATAAGATGTTAACAAAAAGAATACAGCAACTTATCACAAGAATATTACGTTACGATTAAGTAGCATTTATACCAGGAATGCAGGGCTGGTTCAATATTAGGAAAACTATTAGCATTATTGATCATATTGATAACAGAACTAACGAAAACCACATGATTATATCAATAGATGCAGCAAAAAACTTTTAACAAAATACAACACCCATTTCTATTGAAAACAATGGAGAGCATAGGAATAAATGGAATTTTCCATAAAATAATAAGAAGTATCTACCTAAAACCTTCAGCAAGCATTATATGCAATGGAGATAAGTTAAATGCATTTCCAATAAGATCAGGTATGCAATAAGGATGTCCATTATCACTACCATTATTCACTATGGTACTAGAAATGTTAGCTGTAGCAACCAGAGAAGAAAAAGAAATTGAAGGAATTAGAATACACAAAGAAGAAACTATGTTATCACTCTTTGCAGATGATAAGATGATAAACTTAGAGAATCCCAGAAAATCAAGTAAAAAACTACTTGAAATAATAAACAACTTTGGCAAAGTTGCAGGTTACAAAATAAACCCACATAAAACATCTGCACTTTTATATGTTACCAAGAAAGCCCATCAGTAAGAGATAGAAAGAGAAATCCCATTTAAAGTTAGGGTAGATACAATAAAATATCTGGGAGTCTACCTGCCAAAACAAACCCAGTGACTATATGAACATAATTACAAATAAAGTCAGATCTAAGTAAATGGGAAAACATCAGCTGCTCATGGGTAGGCCAAGCCATTGTAATAAAAATGAAAATGTTACCTAAACTAATTTATTTATTCAGTGCCATACCAATGAAACTGTCAGATGATTATTTTGTACAGCTAGAAAAAAATAGTATCAAAATTCTTCTGGAAGAACAAAAGATTCAGAATATCAAGGGAACTAATGAAAAGAAATACTAGGGAAGGTGGCCTAGCCCTACCAGAGCTTAAATTGTATTACAAGCATCAATTATCAAAACCACTTGGTACCGACTAAGAAACAGAGAGGTAGATGATTGGAGTAGGTTAGGTACTAAAGACACAATAATCAATGCATATTGCAATCTACTGTTTGATAAACTCAAGGACCTCAGCTTCTGGGATAAGAACTCACTGTCTGACAAAAATTGCTGGGAAAACTGGGTAATTATGTGGCAGAAACTGGGCACAGACCAATGTCTGACACCATAAACAAGAATAAAGTCCAAATGAATACATGATCCAGGTATAAAGATTGATACAATAAACAAATTAGTGTAGCAAGGAATAGTGTATTTGCCAGATTTATGGAGAATGGAGAAAATTTTGACTAAACAAGAGATAGAAAACATTATGAAGTGCAAAATGGATAATTTTGATTAACTTCAGTTGAAAAGGTTTTGCACAAACCAACTCAATATAGCCAAGATTAGGAGGGAAGCAGAAAACTGGGAAAAGAATTTTTGCAACTAGTGTCTGTGATAAAGGCCTCATTTCTAAAATGTATAGAGAACTGAGTCAAATGCACAAGAACAAAAGTCATTCCCCAATTGATAAATGGTCAAAGGATATAAACAGGAAGTTTTCAGATGAAAAAAAATGCTCTAAATCACTATTGATTAGAGAGAGACAAATCAGAACTCTGAGGTACCACATCACACTTATCAAATTGGCTAACATAAAACAGGAAGATGATAAATATTGGAGAAGATATGGGAGAGTTTGGAACACTAATTCATTGTTGGTGGAGCTGTGAGATGATCCAACAATTCTGGAGAGCAATTTGAAATTATGCTCAAAGGGCTACAAAAATGTGCATGCCCTTTGACTCAGCAATATTGCTTCTAGAACTGTATTCCAAAGTGATCATAAAAATGAAGAAAATGTACAAAAATATTTTTAGCATCTTTATTTGTGGTGGCCAAAACCTGCATATAAAAGGAATGCCCAACAATTGGGGAATGGCTGAACAAGTTGTGGTACATGAATGAAATGGAATACCATTGTGCTGTAAGAAATGATGAACAGGAAGACTTCAGAGAGGCCTGGAAAGATTTATATGAACTGATGCTGAGTGAAAGAAACAGAAACAGGAGAACTTTGTACACAGCAGCAACCACAGTGTGGGCACAATTTTCCTGGTGGTCTTAGTCCTTCATAGCAATGCAAAGACCTAAAAAATTCTTAATGGACTTTTGAGGTGAAACACCTTCCACATCCATAGAAAGAACTATGGAATTGGATCGCAGAATGAAGCAGACCATTTTCCTTTGTGTTATGCTTTGTCTCATTTTGTTTAGTTTTATGGTTTCTCCCATTCAGTTTAATTCTTCTATTCAATGTGACTATGATGAAACTGTATTTAATGGGTATGTATGTGTACAGCCTATATAAGTTGCAAGTTATCTTGGGGAAGGAGTGAGAAGGGAGGAGGGAAAGAGGGGGAGAGAGGGAAAAGTATCTAAGATATATGGAAGTGATTATAGAACACTCAAAGCAAAATAATTATTTATAAAAAACAAGTGATGCAAGGACATTTTCAAGATCTCTCTAAAGAACTTTGGTAGCAGTTGAGAGACATTGGAAATACTGGCAGCAGGATTATTCATTGTAACACGCCCACATCAAAGAAGGTGCTGTGTTCTATGAGCAAAGCAGAATTGTGGTAGCTCAAAAGAAACATGAGATGAACAAATTTAGAGACACCATCCTCTCAAATGTTCATATTTATGCCCAACCTTTCGAGCTTGTATTCTGATCAGCCATATTCAGACACACTGTACATTGACCCCAATATTGTAATGTTATTTTAGTCTTCTTCAAGCACAAAAGACAACAAATGGAATGGTTTGCCATTTCCTTCTCCACCTTATTTTACGAATGAGAAAGCTGAGGTAAATAAGGTTAATAGGTTTGACCAAATTCCAACAGCAAGTATCTGAAGCCAGATTTGAACTCAGGAAGAAGAGTCTTCATGACTCCTGGCCCATTGCTCTACATCCCCTAGATGCCCTTTTATTGTAAGCTAAAATAGCATAGGGACCCTATGGTATCATCTGCTATATATACACTCTTCAGCTTCCATTATTCTAATTCTAGAGGAGGTTCTGCTCTATAATAAATGTTAGGCAGACAAAAAAAAAATCCTATGTTGACTCATATTTTTTTCTTTTCTCCCTTACATGAATTCCCTGAACCCTCTTGCCTCTCCTCAATTTTGAGAAGGGAATGAATATTTTTTTCTTCTCCTCAACATAATTTCCCAGTAATAGCTTCAATGGTTGTCATGGGAATCTAGAGCTTCTGGAACATTTGGTAAAAACAGTTGGGGAAATGAGAGTGATGGTTTGTTTTCCACAATGTAAAGTTGGGCTTTTAAACATTATTTACACCTCTTCAAATGTTCATACCATATCTTCAGAGACTCTTCTATAGAGGAAATTATGCCAGGAAACAAGGCAGCTCAGCTAGAAGAAATTAATATGTTCTGACTTTCTATCTTTCTCACTTTGGATTTTGTTTTCTTGGGAATATTTGCCTATGAGATCATGCTTCGTTGGAAGTTAGACATATATTCTCTACGTCTGCCCAACACCAGCAGAGCAAGTTAAAAAGTAAAAATTCTAATCAAATTGATTTTTGGTCTGTACAATGCCCACTAAAAAGATTACTTGAAGAAAGGAGGGAGGGAGAGGAATAAAATCTAAAAGAGAAAATAAAATTAAATGAAAAAAAGTTTATTTTCCACCAGATAGAGTAGTTATTTGGAACATTTTGTTTGGTTTTAAATGCCTAAGAATATTTTGAAAGAAAATAACATATTTGGGGGTGTGGTTAGAAATAGGAATTAGACTTGTGATTTCCTTGCTACAGGAATTCCTGGGTAACAAAACTATCATTCAACTTTGGAGGGGAGGGATGATCCATAAATGTTATAATTAGCAAGATATTCTCAGATTTGTACTTGGTCCCATCTGTCATAGGTAAGAGTCTAACATTCACCTTGCATTTGACAAATTGTCAAAAGTGGTATTTCTTTGGTTTTTACCAATGAGAAAGTAATTTTTTTGTATAGTAATGTAATGTATGTATTATTGTGTTTTTTTTTTTTAACATTTTTACTTTAATCAGGCTACAAGGGACCTCAGGTACTAACTAGTCTAACCCCCTTATTTTATATAGCGGAAAACCAATGACCAGGGAAATCAAATGACTTATCTGAGATTGCAAAGTAAAAAATCTTATTTACCAATAATTAACATTGTGGGAAAGAGATCTAGACCAAGAGTTAAACAAGGTGGTACAGCAGCTAGAGCACTGGGACTAGAATCAGGAAGACCTGAGTTCATATCTGGTCTCAGATATTCATGAGCTTTGTGATCCTGGGCAAGTCACTTAAATGGTTTACCTCAATTACTTCACCTGTAAAATGAAAGTGATAATAACAGCATTTACCTCCCAGGGTTGTTGTGAGGATCAAATGAGATCATTTACAAAGCACTTAGCTTACTACCTCACTCACTGTAGGTGCTACGTAGATATTAACTATTATTATGTGGCCTTGGTCAGGTCACTTACTTACTCTCTTTGAGTCTCCGTTCCCTCAGTCAGTTAATGAGACAGCTAGGCTATATGATCTTTAGGATCCATTCAACTTCAATATCCCATGTTCTGGCCCTAGTTTATCCTTCCCCCACTTGTCTATATTTGATGGCAGTCTACTTGGGAAAGGAAACAAAATCCTACACTTGATGATGGAAAGGCAAGTGGCTCAGTGGCTCATCTTTTTGAGTTCAAGTCTGTGTGGCCATCGAGTTTTTTAACCTGTTTGTCTCAGTTTCCTCATCTGTAAAATGAGCTAGAGAAAGAAATGGCAAAACACGCCAGTACCTTTGCAATGAAAAATGCAAATGGGGTAAGAAAGAGGACAACACAACAGAATAACAACACATACTTGATGATGACAACTAAAAATCCATATGAGCCTCTTAGCTGGTATCTAACTAGTGAAGAACATTTGGACCAGGGCAGGGAACCTGTGGCCTCAAAGCCACAGTGGCTGTATGTCTTGATATTTAGTTATCATATGGGTGACAGGCTAAATAGTTTATGAATTCCCAAAGAATTTGTTCTGTAAAACTTGGACTCAGTCAAAAAGCCACACTCAAGGACCTAGAGAGCCACATGTAGTCTCAAGGCCTCAGGTTCCCCACTCCTGATTTGGACATAGCATGAACTATTTAGCCTGTCACTCATATATTCCTAAATATAAAGACACATGGCCATCCATAGGGGGTAAAAATATTTGTAATTCATTGAAATTTCCCTTTTGCTTCTGTATGTTTTGCACTACACACAGCCTCAGGTTTGACAACCTCTATGAATGAGCATGCTACTTCTCTTTAGCTTGTACCTAAATAATGGCTCTTGACATCTAAAAGGAGTCAAGCAGCTCTTTAAACTTACTCTGGATGTTCCAGTATGAACAAGGAGCATCACAGGAGGTCCATCTTATAAAAGTAAAGGCTCATTGAAATGCTTCTGTCACTTGACTGAATCGACTACATTTTTGTTTGTCATTAGACTTGTAAAATCCTGTTCAAACTGACTGTTTTGCAAGTGTAGTTTGATTTGTTGCCAAAACCAGGAGTAAGATTCTCAGTCATTTTACCTCACTTGTTCACTTTAGTCAGCTCATGTCAGTATAAGTGAGGTCTTTTCCAGTTCAGTGATTTTCTATCACTTGTCAGTTTGGTTTTCTGAGGGCTTTGTTTCTCCTGTGGTCTGCATATAGTTCTTTTTTTTTCATATAAATTTATTTATTTAACTTTTTACATTCATTTTCACAAGATTTTAGGTTTCAAAATTTCCTCCCCATTTGTCGCCTCCCCCTCCCCAATACACTGAACATTCTAATTACCCATATCACCAATCTGCCCTCTCTTTTTTCATCCCTCCCTTCCCTTACCCCATCTTCTCTTTTGTCCTGTAGGGCCAGATAACTTTCTATTCCC
>CM053769.1:393433723-393455769 GCA_028658325.1 Potorous gilbertii
GCAAGCAGCTAGAAAGAAACAATTCCAGTACTGTGGAAATACAATCAGGATAACACAAGATCTAGCAGCTTCTACATTAAGGGATCGAAGGGCGTGGAATAAGATATTCCAGAAGTCAAAGGAACTAGGTCTAAAACCAAGAAACTATGTCTTGGTTGCTTTTGTATTTCTCCAATTCCTCATAAAATGTGTAAGTTAAAAAATAAATATTTGTTGAATGAACTCAATTGGCCAGAAGATCTGGACCAGAGAATGACTATGTATGCATATATGTATATGTATATACATACATATGTGTGTATACATATATATACATATATATAATACATATGTATACATATATATACATATATACTCTGGAGTATAAATTGGATTCATATTGTCTAAGAGATACAGAGTAGACGAATGAACAGATTGACCTTAGATGAAGAAAGAACAGTCAAGTCATTAGTAGAATATCAGGTTTCTGAAACTTCTCTTTTCCTTGCCCTGCTAGCTAGACTAATTCTTTGCATATAGTAGATACTCAAGAAATGCTTTGTTGAATTTAATGGAATCTTTTCAAATTTGGAATCATTCCTGTGAGGGTTCTTGCTTTATTTAAACTTCATGTAGAACACAGTGTCAGCACACAATACACAGAAGATGTCTAATAAATTGTTGCATTTGATGTCCCACAATTGTTTTTCTAATATGTTATTTATTTTCATTATGACACTGTAGAAACAAAGATCTTAGAATCAGGAGGAATTTGGACTCCAAGTCCAATCAGAATCAATAATGATATATGGAATAAAAATTTTAGAAAAATAACAAGCAATAAAAAACATACAGCAATTAAAACAAAACAGTAAGATCTTCAGCAACATTAAGAGAGACAGCATCTAGGGGCAAGGAGGTGATAATTCAGCAGGATACTTCTCTAATCAGATCCCATTTAGAGTAATGTGCTATATCTGAAGGTCTATTATTTGAGGAGAGACTAGATTTAATTCTTCTTGGCTCCAGAGGGAAAAACTAGAAGCAATGAATAGAACTTGAAAAGAGGAAAGTTTAAGTTTTGTGTAATAAAAACCTGCCTAATATTTAGAATATTTTGAAGACTAATTGATGAGTAAACTGAAAAGCAGTCGGGCAGGAATTAGGCATAGATCAACATCATGTTCTGTATACCAAGATAAGATCAAAATGGGTACATGATTTAGATATAAAGAGTGATATTTTAAGCAAATTAAGGGAGCATGGGGAAAGTTTGCCAGTCAAGTCAAAAATGAAGGAAGAGTTTATGACCAGATAAGACTTAAGGAGAATTACAGGAAGTAAAAAGGATAATTTTGATTGCATGAAATTAAAGAGCTTCATACAAACAAAACCAAAGCAAGCAAAGTTAGAAAGAAAGCAGTAAACCAGGGGTGGGAGAAGAAATTTGAAGTAAGTTCTCTTGAAGATAATCTTGAAGATAAAGTTCTCATTTCTCAAATACATATGGAAGTAAGATAAATTTATTAAAAATAAGAGTCATTCCCCAATTGATAAATGATCAAAGGATAAGAACAGGCACTTTTCAGAGGAAGAAATCAAAACTTTCACTGGTTATGTAAAAATATTCTAAGTCACCAATAATAAGAGAAATACAAATTAAAACAACTCAGACAGAGCACATCATACCTATCAGGTTGACTAACATAATGGAAAAGAAAAATGGTAAATGCTCAAAAGGATGTGGGGAAATAGGTACACTAATGAAATGTTCATGGAGTTTGTAAAGTGGTTCAACCATTCCAGAGCAATTTGTAACTATGACTTCTGTGCATGACCTTTGACCTACTACTAAGTCTGTATCCCAAAGAGATCAAAGAAAAAGGAGAAGGATCCATAGGTACAAATCTATTTATACCAGTTCTTTTTGCGCTGGCAAAGAACTGGAAATTGAGCATATGTCCATCAGTTTAGGGAGTAGATGAACTAGTTGTGGTCTAAGGATTTGATAGAATACTATTGTGCTATAATAAATGATAAACAAGATGGTTTCAAAAAATCTGAGAAGATTATATGAACTGATGTAAAGTAAAGTGAGCAGGACTAGGAGAATATTTCACATAGTAATAGCAACATTATAATGATGAACTGTGAAAGACAACCACTCTGAGTGATAGAAAGACCCATGACAGTTTCAAAGGACTCATGATGAAAATGTTATTCATCTCTAGAGAGAGTTGACAAAGTCTAAGTGCAAACTAAAGCATTTTTCTACTTTTTTTGTTTGTGTTTCTTTTCTTTTTTGCAATATGACTAATATGGAAATATGTTTTGCATGCTTTCACATGTATAATAAATATCATATTGCTTTCCTTTATGATAGGGGTAGTCTAGAGGGAGAGAAAAAATTTGGAACTGAAATTTTTGAAAAGAATGTTAAAATATTTTCAAAAAGAAGAAAAACTATTTGATTATACCCTTTGACAGATTTTTGGTACTGTTTTGTTTTATTTGTGATGCTTCTTCCAAATGACTGCAGGACACATAACATTTGCCTGAAACACCAAATGTTTACTCATTCATTTTGTAAATGAAAGAACTTTTTTTTAAAAAGGAAGATAATCAAAAACAAATTTTTGATCTTTCAAGACTGGAATATATATATATATATATATATATATATATCTTTTATACACATACATATAATGCACATTACGTTTATATATGCATGTATGTATATATACATATATGCATGTGTGTCATGTGTATACATTTGTCAATTGGAGTGAAAGTTGAATGTCAGTGCCTTTGAAAGTATTCATACATATGTAAATTTGTGTGTGCATATATGTATACACATATACATAATTTGGAGAGAGAGAGAGACATAGATATCCAACAGAAAGAGAATCGTGCATCAAGGATCAGTTCCAGAGACTTCATTTGTACCTGGCACTAAGAAAAGGAAGCATCTGGTGAAATTAGCCTTGTATGCTTCATAAAACAGTATTGTGAGGGTGTAGCAGTTAACAGCCAGGTAAAAGTTCAGAAGACTTGCAGGATCTTCACTATGGTGGTTTCATATTCCCTCCCCTTTCCTCTAATATTTGCTGTGTTGCCCTGACTGATGACTGTTAGGGGCAGAAATGAGCTCATATGTATTCTACAGATTCTGGACTTGTCTCTCTCTTTTTTTTTTTTTGGTCTAGAGCTTGTACATAGGACCATAGCATCATATATTTATAGTTTCAAGCCATTGAAAGACTTAGTATTTTAGAGAGTAAGGAAGCAGTTCCAGAGAGATTAAGAACTTTGCCCAAGGCCATACAGATAGAGCTAGGATTTTATTCAAAGTCCTCTCATTGCAAATGTGGCAATATATCCACATGGCCTCTCCAGAATATATTAATTATGGGGTGATATCCAACTGATGATATATCCTATAGAATCACCCTATGTCCATAATATATAAGATCTTCTGTGATAAAGTCAAATCTTTCATTTAAGAAAGTGTTCTCAATGAAGCTGCCTCCTTCTCACCCAGTCATGCTAGGAATAATACATATGGGGAACATATTGGGAGAATGATTATATGAGGACAGGCAACACTACTCTTCAAATAGTGGAAAAGGAGAACTGGGTTTAACAGATGACAATGACAATCCTTGCCTTTTCCCCTTCTCTCTTGCTGAGAGTTCATTATAGTTTCTCTGCCTAGGAGTTCCCTTATTAACCACGTTAATAATAGCAAATAATCCCTGCGAAAATCCACTGAGCCATATTAAATCTATTCTGATAGGGTCACAATTCACCTCTATATTCTCTCAGTACATCACAATTAACTAGACTCCCTGTTGTTCCATATTCAGACAACTGCTCTGGGCTGAAACATTCTTCAACATTATAATCAACCAATACTCAGTTACTTTGGCAACCAGGCATTTTCCTTTAAATACAGATTAGAAGAAAACTTAAAGCCTGATTCCTCAGGGGGAAGGATATCTTACTCCTTTCTTAAAAAGTGGAGAAGAAGTAGATAGAGGTCTACAACTGAGGACATAAAGGAGAAAATTCCCATTACTAGTGGATGACTATGTGGAAGCCTGTAGACACACATTCATTAAGTTCTTTGGCCAATATTCACGATTCAATAGGCAATGGACCTTCTCGTGATTTGGTTTATCATCTGTAAAATATCAGGTTTGTATTAAATGACCTGTGAAGTTCTTTCAGTTCTAGACCTTGCAATATGATTCTATTTATATAATTGAATAAACATTTGTTAAACATTCAATAGGTGCCAAGCAAAAAACAGACAGTGTGACATGGTGAGTCTTGGAGTCAAGAAAACTTAGGTCACGTCATATCTAAGTAGCTGGTTAACCACAAGTAA
Organism: Potorous gilbertii; assembly: GCA_028658325.1. Classification (NCBI taxonomy): domain Eukaryota; kingdom Metazoa; phylum Chordata; class Mammalia; order Diprotodontia; family Potoroidae; genus Potorous; species Potorous gilbertii. The sequence goes on from CM053769.1 coordinate 393,438,096, forward strand.
ACATCTTAATTTCTCAAAGCATTTGGCAATTCTCACAGGCTTATCTACCAAGTTTATTGGTGAAACTAGTTCCCACATGGACAAATCAATAGCATCTAAGACGCTAAGAAAGATAGAGTTTAGATACACAATTATTCCTACCCTCATACATCTTATAGTCTGTCTGGCTACAAGACACACACTATACAGAAGTATATTAGAGAGGTGCAAAGAAAAGGACTTTGTGACTTCAAGGAAAGAAAGGAATTAACAGCCAAAAGGAACATGGAAAGAAGGCTGCATAGAGAAGTGGTGTTTGAATAGGACTTTAGAGGACAGCAGAAATTAAATAAATGGAGAAGGGGAGGAGAGCATTCTAGAAAAAGGGAAATGGCTCAAGCAAAGCCATGAAGACCACAGAGGATAGTAACTTCTTTTTTTTAAAATAGATTCTATTCATAGAATCTATTTGAACTACTGTTCAAAGTATGCAATAAATTATAAAAGGAAATGATAGATTTTCATGGTAATATAGATCTTTCAGGGGAATCAAAGAAGAGCATTAAGTTTGGACTCGGAAATCCTAGATTCCAAGTCCAGTTCAGATCCTTAGGTGTGACGGTGGACAAATCACCAAACCTTGGTTTCAAGTCAAGTCAAGTGAACACCTACTATGTGCTGGGCACTGAATTAAAACATTAAAGATAATAAGAAAGGAAAAAGACAGTTCTTGCTCTCAAGTATCACAGAATATAAATGGAATAAGGAGAAACTTCAGAGGAAAGGTTCAGAAGAATATTAAACAAGATAGAAAAGGATTCTTGTAGAAGGATGGATTTTGACCAAGTATTTAAAGAAACCAAGGAAATAAGAATAAGGAGATGAGAAGGGAAAGAATTCCAGACATGGGGGCAGCCAGTGAAAATGCCCAGAATTGGAGATGAAATTTTTCATCTAAGGATTAGCAAAGAGTCAGTATTACTGGATCACAAATTAAGTGGCAAAGAATTAAGGTATAAGAACATTGAAAAGGTAGAAGGATTAAAGTTTTAAAAATCAAATAAAGGATTTTCTATTTGATTCTGGAGATGAGGAACCACTAGAATTCATTAAATAGGGAGCAGTGGAGTGAGATAATCAGATCTGCACTTTAAGAAGATCTCTTTGACAGCCAAGTGGAGAATGGACTGAAAAAGGGAAAATGAGACAGGGATAACCATCAGTAAACTGTAGAATAGTCCAACCCTGAAGTAATGAGAAGGGCCTGGTTGCAGTACAAGAAGAGAGAAAGGGGCATATTTAAGAGAATTAATGAAGGTAGAAGTTTCCTTATCTATATGTCAAAGGCATTATACAAGATGGTTTTTAAGGTCCATTCCAGCTCTATAATTTTGGGGATAGTGTTTACTGGTCCAGATTGACTTGACCATAGCAAATGAATACTTTAAGTTATAACTGGGAGGGTGAAACCAGGTTAAGTGCTTTAAGTATGAGACTGAAGCATTTGAATTTTATTTGATAATCATTAAGGAACTATGTGGTGTAGCAGAAAGAATGTTGCACCTAGAGTCAGAGACCTGGGGATAAAATCTGCCTCTACCACTTAATACCTATATGACTATACACTTAATTTCTATGGGCCTCAATTTTCTTGTTAATAAAATGAGGGCTTAGAATTAATGATGTCTGGTCCTCATATTAAAGTTCTTAAGGACGTATATTGGTAGTCTCTCAAGTATTCTTAATTTGCAAGTTTCTTATTATGATTTCTACCCATAACTGTTTTAGCACTCCACCTCAACAAAGATGGTCTCATCATCACCTAAGTGTGTTCCACTTTCAGATTCACAAATTCCAAAATTCCTTTATATAATCATAATGTTTTATCATTCTATATCCCCCTTCTACCTTATGATTCCCAACCTTGTTATGACTGCCAATCCCTGCAAAACTTAGTTTTTTCATACGTCATCTTGAAATTCACTGCTCTTCTCTTTTTCCTGTCTCTATCCCTTAGTAAATGAGTTCAACTATACACTTCCTTCTAAATTCAAGTTCCTTGTTACTTTAATCTATTACTAATCATGCCTTGCCAAGCCCCAACCATCCTCTGACTCTGCTCCTACTGAATTGAGTGAAAATCAAAAAAACCTTGTGATTTGTCTGAGGTCATAGAGTTCATTAATGGTGAAGCTGGGGTTAGTATCCAAGTATTTTACTCACTCTAGTACCCTAAATAGATTTAAACATAGACAAAGGATGAAAACAGAAAAAGACTTGCTTTCATGGATGCTATTATCAAACTATTAACAATTATTCATTAAAAGTCAGTATGCTATGCATCCCTAGATATATATGTATGTTATACATATGTGTGTATATATGTGCATGTATTTATATATATAAAAAAATAATTCATGCTCTTAAAGAGCTGCATTCTATTGGAGAGATAGTCTGTGCAAAAAATAAGTAAATACAAGGTAGTTAGGATGTGAAGGCACTAACCATTGTGGTGAATCAAGAACGGCTTCTTGTAGAAGGCAATAATAATGGAAGTCTATTCCTTGAATGGATGGATCTCACTCAAAGTGAGAATGCTATAGGACCTTAGCCTGAAAGGGCCAGGGTCCATCCTGGGCCATCTCCAGCCATCTTAATGAATATCAGTTCACTGAATCCAGATGGTTCAGGAGAAGAAAATGATGTTGAGAACTTTACACTGCCCTCCCTCACTCAAATCTAAGTCAAGTGCAAGTCATATCATCATCTTCATGTCATGGTCCTTTTTGAGAACAAAGGACAAACACAACAACTGAATTGAGCTACGAAAAACATCATGAAACCATGTTGTTTGGGACCACTATGGATCTGTTACATAATCTCAACTGAACCATGCAGTAAAACAAGATATTCCTTTTACACTTACCTAAATGGTTTATAACCTCATCTACCACAGAATCTATCCCAAATGCTTTCATCTTCTTAAATCTCCCATGGCACCCCATCTACCTGTACTGTCCCACACTCTTAGCTGAGTACCTTGACTCATAACTGAAAAATTGAAGCCATTTGTAAAAGCTTCCTTTTCTCTCCTCCTCATCTCACTTTACTCAAATGTCTTCCTATTTTATCTCCTCCTTTACCCCTTTCTCACCTAAAGAGATAATCCTTTTATTTGCTAAGATAGATATCTCAATATGCACCTTTGATACTCTTCAATCCTCTCCAGCAAATTTGTCTTAACAATGACCTTCAATCTCAGTTCTTTCCCAGGCCACCACTTCTGTACTGGCTATCTTTCATACTCTTACACTAATTTTCAATCTCTCTCTATGTACTGTCTGCTTCCATACTACCTATCAACATGCCCATATCTCCCCATCTGTAAATAACTCACTTAATCTGACTATCCCTGCTATTGTTCTTTATGTTTCTTCCTTTTTGTGACTAAAGACCTTGAAAAATCCATTTACAAGTAGACCACCTCTTCTCACATTCTCTTCTAAGCCCTCTTCATTTTTATCATTAAACTGAATTTATTGTCTCCAAACTTACTAAAAATCTCTTAACTACCAAATCTAAAGACTTTTCCTCAACTCTGATCCTTCTTGACCTGTCTGAAGCCTTTTACACTGATAATTATTTTTTTTAACTTGTACGCTTTGTCTTCTCTAGTTTTGTTGTTGTTTGCTTGTTTTTTAAAGTCTCCACTTGTTTGACTATTCCTTTTTAATCTCTCTTGGACATCCAAGGCATGATCATTAACACTGGGTATCCTTCAATGCTCTGTCTGAAGTCACCACCCTGGTGCAGCTCCTTATTACCTTGACTTTCTCTTCTCTAGCTACAATATTTCATGTGGTGATATCATCAGTTCCCATGGATTCAATGATATCTATGCACATAATTCTCAGATCTATTTATCCAGTCCAAATCTCCAATCTCATCTTATCATCTATATATTGAACATCCTGATCTAGATGTTTTGTCAATAGGTAAAAATTCACTTTTCAAAACAGAATTTATTATCTTTTTTCATCAAATTCTCCTCTCTTCCAACCTCCTTTATTATTGTCCACTATTGAGGACATAGTTTCCTCTTAGTAACCTAGATTCTTAATGTCAGTGTCATCCTTGAGTTCTCATTTACATTTACCTCACTTATCCAGTCTGTTACAAAGTCCTGTCAATTCTACCTTACCAATATCTCTTATATATGTTTAAAACTATGGTCAAACAAAAATAACTCTGGTATAAGCCCTCACTACCTCCTTCCTATACTACTTCAGTCATCTTCTGGTTGGTCTCTTGACTTCCCATGTCTCTATATTCTAATCCACCTTCCATAAAGTTGTCAAAGCGATCTTCTTAAAGCACAAGTCTGACCATGCTAATCTCCCAACTCAGTAAATCACAATTGCTCCCTATTTCTTCCACAATCAAATATAAAATCCTCTGTTGCCTGATAAAGCCCTTCATAACATGACCCCTTCCTATCTTTCCAGTCAAATACTCTATAATACTAGCTTTCATATTGTTCCTAAAAACTCATGACTCTATCCTCTTTCACTCACTTCTTATCCTCCATGCCTAGAACACTCTCTTCTCATATGTACCTCCCCAATTCCCTGACATTGTTCAAGACTTAGCTTGAACCCCACTTCCTACAAAAGGTCTCTCCTGATCCACTATTCTTCACTCCACCCACATTCTCCATGCTCAATTGCTAGTGCCTTCACTCAAAATGTATCTACTATTTATGCTCTGTGTATCTATATATACATAGTTGCTTGCATGTTGTCTCCTCCAATAAAATGTGAGTTCTATATGAGCAGAGACAGTGTTACTTTTCTTTGTATTCCCAATGCTTAGCACAACAAGGGTCATATAATAAGTACTTAATAAATGCTTATGGACTTGAATGACTTGAATTTCCTGCTCTACTTCTAAAGATGATTATGAAGATGATAAAGATTTTTTTTACTATAATCAGACATGCACACTAAGCGTGTCTAACTTGACTATGTCTACCTAACAATAAAGCAACTAAGTTAAAAAAAAATGTAAGATAAAGAAAACAATCTATTTAACCTGCACCATGCCATATTAGCCAGCATGATTGAATTTTTCCCATAGCATTTATTACCTTGGGCAGTTATTTATCAACCTGTATAATCATGTCTGTGCTTGTCTGACTGCCATCAGAAATCAACTTTCACCATTTCAGGGTGGGGTATGTTCTCTCACCACAAAAACCTTAAAGGGGATCAAACTGAATACAATTTCTGCCCTTTGTCACTCAGGGCTTAGCTTTCCTTCCCAGTATCATTTGGAAATGAGTATCTTTATCACTTCAACCCCATGGTTTAGAGAACTAGAGTTTGTTTCTTTATGATAGATGAGTTTTGGTAGAGAAAAGCAGAAAAATGAAGTTGCTTGAATATAATGTCCACATTCTCAGAAGCTTTCATATCTTGAATAGTGTCACAGACTCTATCAGCAAAAAGAGTTCTTTAGACGAGAAGTCAATGCAAGCAAACACACATATCCAGTATCTAAATTAAATCCTTCAGTGGCATTAAATTTCCTCCAGAGCCTTAAGCATAAGTATCCCTTGCTTCAAAAGTCATAAAAGTTCAAATTTAGCAGGGGATTGGAAGGACTGGGCTGAACACTCAAATGGAATGACAAGTTGAACTTCTTTTCAAATTTTCTACTCCATGCAGCTTTCCCAGAGCTGATCTTATGTCCTTTAAGAGTAGAGAACCAAGATTGGTATTCATTGAAAGGGATAAGTTGGAGCTGGTTAAAAAGTAAATGCATTTAGTGCCTTGCTGAAGCCACAGGAGGCAGTTCAGTGAAGACAAGCCTGAGAGGCATTAGAGCATGATCAGACTTCATTTCTGATTTTTTTGCTCCCTTTCAAACACTGTACACACAGCAGGAGTTAATCTAGCTATGAGCTGGGAGAACATGAAGAAGTACTTTATAGAATACCTGTCACATAATAGAAACTCATGTAATATTTGCTGAATGAAGGCAGCAAGGAAGGAGTGAACAAGTAAATTGATTACAGAATCTTACATTTTGGGACTCTCTTACCTTCAAGAATTTATATAGACGCAAACAACCAAATGTCTCTCCAGAACAGTAAATCACTGCAACCTCTAGTTGACAAAAAATGATCACACCATTTGGAAAATAACTAAGATTTACCAGCATCCTTTTTCTCCCCTATCCATTAGGTGAGAAATACCCGTTAGGGGTATACTAGTAAATGTTTAATAACCATCTCTCTAGAAAAAAATACCTGAACCCACAACACATTTTTAATTTCATCTTCATTATTAATGTTTTCTCTATCACTTTCTTAAATCTAAATTATCAACAAAATTATAAATCAAGTATTTATCAAAAAATTTATTTAAAAATCTGATATGTAGAATTTGCTGATTTCTAAGGTGTCTATTTTTACACTGAATATTTAATTATCAGCTCTCAAGAACCAGTTACAGTGAATACCAGCCCAACCTCTAGGATAAAATACAAATATCTCTGCTTGGCATTTAAAGTCCTTCAGAGTGACTTAATCTCTCTGGATTGTTTTCAAACTTATGTATTTTCTCTGTTAGTGAAAGACTCTACTTGCTCTCTTTCCCCTCTACCCCACCCAATACACACTACAATTCATCTCTTGCCTATATACCTTCGCACAAGCTGTTCCCCACTACTGGGACACCAATTATCCTTATTTATGGCTCTTGGAATATCTAGGTTCCCTGTAAGCCCCAGTTCAAAATGCCACTTCCACCACTCCCACAAAAGGAGTCTTTTTAAAAAAAATTTCCAGTCATTAATGCTTTATCCCACAGGGCTCTGTTCTGAGCCCTCTTCTCTTCTCCTTCTATAATATTTCACTTGGCAATCTCATCAGGTCCCATGGATTCAATTATCATCTCTATCCTGATTTTCTAATCTACCCTTCCTGATCTAATCTCTTTGCTGATCTCCAGTCTCCCATCTCTGACTGTCTATTGAACATATAAAACTGGATCAAATCTTAAACCCAACATGTCTAAAACTGAATTCATCATTTTCCCCAAAAATCCTCCTTCCTTACAAATTTCCCTGTTACTGCTGAAGCCACCCTGATACTCCCAGTTTCCTAGGCTTACAAACTAGATGTAATCCTGGATGTCCTACTCTCTTTTGCCCTAACTCATCCCTAACATCTCATATGTTTCTAAGTCCTATGAACTTTGTCTTTGTAACATCTCTTGAAAATGTCTTTTCTCTCCTCTGATACTGCATTCACTCTAGTACAGGCCCTCAAAAGCTCATGCCTGGGCTATTGCAATAGTCTGCTGGTTGGTTTGTATGCCACAAGTCTTTTCCCACTCCAGTCTATTCTCTACTTGGCTGTCAAAGTGATGTTCCTAAACAGAAGTCTGACCATGCCATCTCCCTACTCAGTAAGCACCAGTTGCTCCCTGTAGCCTCAGGGATCAAAGGAAAATCTTCTATTTGATGTTCAAAGCCCTTTATGACCCATTTCCCCACACTTTTCCTGTCTTCTTACACTTATATTCTCACCTAGTCCCTCTATGTACTCTTTGATCCAGTGACATTGGCATCTTTGATGTTTCTTAAACAAGACACTCTGCCAAGCATAGAATGTTGACCTCTTCATCTCCGGCTTCCTTCAAGTTCCAGCTAAAATTTCACTTCTTACAGGAAGTCTTTCTTTATCCACCTAATTCTAGTATCATCATTCTGTTGATTACTTCCAATTTTTCTTGCATATACTTGTGGGGAGGTTTGGGGGGAATTGTACATAGTTTGCATGTTGTCTCCTTCATTAGATTGTGAGCTCCTTGAGAACAGGTACTATCTTTTGACTTTCTTTAAATCCCTACCAAATGTTATTGACTGACTAAAGAGGGTTCTGAATCCTCAAAGAAGGAAACACTTGTCTCCATTTCAGGAATGTATATGAAAATATATAAGTATGGGGGGGAGGTCTTCTTGGAGCCAAGACAGTTGAGTAAGAAACAAGTTGCTCTCACTCTCCCTTATTGACCTCTGAAAGTACAGAAAATAATGCACCAGAAAAAAAGTCCTGGAACAGCTGAGTCAGCAGAAATATGGGATGCAGCAACCTTGAAGCCCAGGAAGCTTTAGAGATTAAAAGGAAAGGTTGCTTTTTTTCTCTGGTAGAGAAAGAGCAGTACAGGACAGCAGGCATCCCAGCAAGCCAGTAGCAAGCTCCACCTCAGCAAATCAGAGGCAGATCCTGAGACCCAGAGTGGTAAAGTAGGCTAATGCCAATACCATGACTCCCTGAGTGCCTCAGCACAGGCAGGGCAATCATTAGATACCAGCTCAGAAAATTACCACCCTGACAATGGGCAGGTGTCCTCCAGAATCCAAACCTCCCAGTTCTATAAAGAAGCCTGGGCGAGTTGGTGTCCTCCAAGGCTAGACTCCCCACCTCAACCCCAATTTTTCAAACCCCACTCCTCACCCCTATCCTAGATCCAATATTTCTGACCCTAGCTCAGCATCAGAAAAGCTGCCAGACCCCTACAGCCTCCAACTGCCAGCACCTGAGCCTCTAGCACACAAAGTCAGTGACCAGGCCCCAGACTTCTAACATAAGAAGCTTGTGTTAGTATTCCTTCTGCTCCAGCAGGAGAGCTCAACTTTAAAAGCCAGGAAATAGGCAAACACTATGAGTAAAAAGCAGAAATGGACAATGACCATAGATTTTTATTATGAGGACACAGAAGATCAAGACACAAATTCAGAAAAGGAAAACATTGTCAATATATCCACATTCAAAACCTTAAAGGGGAATATGAACTGGTCTCAAGTCCAAAATGTCTTCCTGGATGAGCTCAAGAAGGATTTTAAAAGTCAAATAAGAGAAGAAGAAGAAAAATTGGGAAAAGAAATGAGAAGTATACAAGAGAGAGTCAAGAACTTGGAAAAGGAAGGACAAAAATTGACCGCAGAAAACAAATCCTTAAAAAAATACAATTGGTAAAATGGAAAAAAAAAAGTACCCTAAAGAAAACAACACAGTTGGGCAAATGGAAAAAATAACTCCTTAAGAAGTACAACTAGGAGGAATAAAAGAAGTAGAATTGGGGCTCATATTCAATCTAGCTGAGATTTAATCTGACCCATTTGTTAATACAAGCATCACAAATGCTTAGGTTCCTTATCAGTCTACCAAATTTGAAGATTGCCGAGTAACAGCATGGAGTTGCTAGCACTCTCCCCTCAAATCCAGCCAAATACCTATAAAAAATGACTAAACAAATTCTGGAGCTGCAAAAACCACAGAAACAAATCTCTGGCCTAAGAAAGTCTGCAATTTCACTGGAAAGTGTCTATCATGCCACACTGGGAATATACCACCATCCAGTATGGTTATGCCAGCACAGAAAGGACCTGAACAGGCCTTGGAGGGACTGAATCTCAGGCACCTGTGGCAGTTGCCAGACTTCACAACCCCAAAATACTGAGGACAGATTGGAAGGTCAGTGGAAAAAACCTGTGGGACCTATGTGAGAGAGTAGAGTGCTCAGGCTCCAGTCCCAGGGCAATGGAGGGAGTAGAGGAGTTCATGGAGGAAAAGCCCACAACAGCAGTCACAGGGGCAGGGACAACAATAGCAACTGTTTCTGAAGCTCTGGACCCACAGATTATAGGGAAATCAAGTGGCTGACAGAATAATCCCTATCAACACTGGAAGCAGAGAACTACCTTGAACAGAGTCAAAAGTCAAGTAAATGGCTAGGAAAATGAACAAAAAGGGGAAAAAATAAAACTATCGAATCTTATATTGTTGACAAGGAAGATAAAAACATTCAACTAGAAGAAACAATCTAGTCAAAGCTCCTATATTCAAAGCCTCCAAGAAAAATATGAATTGGTCTCAGACCATGGAAGAGCTCAAAAAAGATTTTGAAAATCAAGTAAGAGAAGTAGAGGTAATGCAGGAAAATCATGAAAAACAAGTCAACAGTTTGCCAAAGAAGACCCACCCCCCCCACCCCCCGACAAAATACTGAAGAACCTTCAAAAAATAGACTAACCCAAATGGCAAAAGAGGTCTGGAAGTCAATGAGGGTAAGAATACCTTATAATGCAAAATAAGCCAGATGAAAAAGGAGGTTCAGAAGCTCACTGAAGAAAGTAATTCCTTAAAAATTGGAATGGATAAAATGGCAGATAATGACTTTATGAGAAATCAAGAAATTTTAAAACAAAGCCAAAAAAAAAATAGAAGACAATGTGAAATACCTCATTGGAAAAACCACTTAACTAGATTCAGGATAATTTAAAAATTATTGGACTGTCTAAAAGCCATGATTATCAAAAAGAGTCTTGACATCATCTTTCAAGAAATTATCAAGGAGACTGCCCTGATATACTAGAATCAGAGGGCGAAAAAGAAATTGAAAAAATCCACCAATTACCTCCTAAAAGAGTTTTCCAAAGGAAAACTAGGAATATTGTAGCCAAATTAGAGAGTTCCCAGGTCAAGGAGAAAATATTGCAGGCACCCAAAAAGAAACAAGTCAAATTTTGTGGAAACACAATTTAGCAGCTTCTACATTAAGGGATTGAGCTTGGAATATAACATTCTGAAGGTAAAAGGAGGTTGGATTAAAACCGGGAATCACCTACTCAGAAAAACTGAGTATAATCTTTCGGGGGAAAATGGATATTCAGTGAAATAGAGGCCTTTCAAGAATTTTTTGATGAAAAGACAAGAGCTGAATTGAAAATTTCACTTTCAAGTACAAGAATCAAGACAAGTATGAAAAGGTAAACAGGAAAGAGAAATCATGGACTTTTTAGAGTTAAACTGTTTACATTCCTACATGGAAAGATGATACTTGTAATTCACAAGACTCTTCTCACTATTAGGTAGTTGCAGGAAATATATTTAAAGAAATCATCAAGGAAAACTGCTCTAAGGCACTAGAAGCAGAGGGCAAAATAGTCATCTTCTAAAAGAGATTCCAAATTGAAAATGCCAAGAAATATTGTAGTCAAATTCCATAATTACAAGGTCAAGGAGAATATACAAGTACTAAAATGAGTAAGATCATTAGGTCAAGAATAGAGGAAGTAGTTATGAGTAGTAATGCCAGGTGACTTCCTGCTCAAGAAAGTTGAGATTGTTATTTGCCACATTGACATTAACAAAAGAGAAGTTTGCTTCCTTCCTGAGGAATGTGTAAAAGATGTAATGTAGACCTTCCCAGGATTTGTCAAACCTAATAACTTTGACTCACTTCTAGTAATTTACTTGAGGAAAAATGATTCTGTCAAAAGGAATCTTTAAGACATTCATTTCTAAGGATTATTCATTCTTAAGCAAGAAATGAAAGACTATGCCTTCACTAATTCGGTTAAGAGAAAGTTAGTGCTTTGGAAAAAAGGAATGGAGATGTGGTAAGTGAACAAAAGAAATAGAAGAGGGTGAATTTTCAAACCACAATTTCAGTTTAAATTTAAGAGTATAAGCATGATGGATTTTTGGTCAGGGATGAAATGTGCCTAGCAAGGACTGATAGCAAGGAATTGCCTAGAATTTTGCAATCCTAATCCAAGAAACTTTAAACTGAAAAGGAAAGAGGAAGAAAATATCTTATATATATATTTACCACCCATCTTAAAAATTTGTGATAAAGAATGATAGGAAGCCCAGAGACACTTGAATCCTGGTCCTCAGGAAAGTATATGGAAAGAAGTTCAAAGAAAGGTTAGGTAGTACCCCATGACCTAAATTTATGTAGGAGAAGTTCACCCAGGAAGGAGAGCAAATTCTTAAGGGTAAGATTTTGAAAACAATAATAACAACAAAGAGAAACAATTATAAGGAACAATAAAATGGGTTTTGCATAAAGATATATTTTAAGAAGGACCTTGACAAACTACAAAGAAAGGCAGCCAGAATGGTGAAAGGCCTTAAGCTCATATCATATACTATATGAGGATTATTTGAAAAAAAAGCTGAAAGTGTTTAACCTAAAGATGAAAACTTTTAAGAAGGGTAACTTTGCTGTAAAATATATTAGTATGTAAATAACTAATTTGTAAATATCTTGACATATGAAGGAATATCATGTAGAAGATGAATTAAACTTGTTCTACATGGCCCCATGAGAGAGAACTAATAATTTGCAAATAAGCAAATTTAGGCTTGATGCAATGAAAACTTGCTAATAATGAGAGCTATCAAATGGGGAATGGGCCAACTTGAGAGTTAATACGTTCTTCTTCACTGGGAATCTTTTAATGAAAAGCTGCATAACCCCTTTTGCAAGTCATTGTAATAAGTATCTTATCTGGGTCATAATGGATGGTATCTAAGGTTGTTTCCAACTCATAGATACTCCATGATTAATTTTTATTCTGGGAGATATTTCCATCCAATTCACTGAGCATGACACTCAAAATCAAGTCATAAATCAACAAAAGGAAAGTTTTAATCAACTTAATTCTGAAAACTGTGATGGCTTCACTTTATAATCTATAAAGTCCTCACTGAGGCTGGCTAGAGTCCTGCTAATTAGTGAACACCACAAGAAGTAGTTAATATTTCTTTCAGTCACGGCAGCCTAGCCATATAGCCATCACTCAAATGCTAATTGGCTAAAGTAATGGTGTTCACTCCATCCTGAGCCAGAGATCTATTTTAAGAGAAAAGCTGAAGTGAGGACTTTGCATTTATTGTTCATATTTCATCCCCAGTTTGATATGCCTTTCTTTACACTCAGAGAGTGAATTCTTCTGATTATTTCTAAGAGGTGCTAGACAGTAATCATGAGTGAAGATAATAAATAATAGAACTCATGCTCTTCTCACAAGTTTGAAGCATGAATCTTCAGTCATTCTCCAAGCATTTTGTAATGATTCTGACACCTAGGAAAGTCCATGAATATAAGGACCATGTATGGTTACACACTGTTACAGAAGAGTAAAAAAGGAATTTCATACAGACGCATGATTTATTTAGCAATGAATGTGGTTGCAGAAATAAATCAGGTCCAAGGCTGTCATACCAAGGACACTGACCATTGGTTTCTCCATAGTTAATATGTAATTTGGAGGGAGTGAAAAACAGTAAAAACGGAATGTAAGGATTGAGACACCTGGTTTCTTATTGGTAGAGAGAATCAGGAGACACTGAAGTGAGAGGGAGAGGGGTAATTTTGTCACTCTTTAAATCATGTAATAATTGGAAGGGAGAGTAATCTTGATATTCTCCCCAAAATCAGTTGACTTACATGAAACTGAGATTTAACTTCACAAAATGGTGCATAAGGGGAAAAATAGAATTACTTATGCTATTTTTAATGTAATAACACATAGGAAAAACTCATAAAAATCAAAGAAAAGTTAATAGTAGAAGTAGATAGAACTTCTGAACATAAACTGATGGAACCTTCTCAAATCAGATAAGATTCTATTATCTACATTTTATGAGGCCCAGATAGGTTAAATGACTCAATCCCACAGAATAAAAATAATGAAGGGGAATATGGAAGAGAGCATGAAACCCAAATCTTTGACCTCCTGGTATAGTACCCCTTAACAATCCATTACTTTTTTTTTTTAAATAGTATTTTATTTTTTCAAATTACATATAGAGTTTTTAAATTTTACATTTTAAAAATCTTTAAAATCTTTATGTGTAGGTATTTTTTTCCTCCAATAACATGTTAAAACACTTTTTAACATTTGATTTTTTTCAGGTTTTGAGTCCTAAATTCTATCCCTCCTTCCTTCATTCCCTTCTCCTGTCCTCTCCTTGAGATTATAAGTAATCAGATGTAACTTATACATGTTCAATCACATAAAACATTTCCATATTTGTCTTTTTGCATAAAAAGACTCAAATAAAAGGAAAAGAATGCAAGAAAGTGAAAAATATTAAGTTTCAGTCTTCATTCAAACACAGTTCTTCTTTGTAGGTAGATAGTATGCTTTATCATTAGTCCTTTGGGATTGTCTTGGGTCATTGTATAGTTGAGAACAGTTATGTCGTTCACAATTTTTCATTGAACAATATTGCTGTTACTGTGTACAATGTTCTCCTGGTTCTGTTCACTTCACTTTACATAAGTTCACATACATCTTTCCAGGATTTTCTAAAATCATCTGCTTATCATTTCTTACAGCACAATAATATTTCATCACAAACATATACCACAGCTTGTTGAGCCATTTGATGAGCATTCTTTTAATTTCCAATTCTTAGCCACCACAAAAAGAGTTACTATAAATAACAATTTATTATTTTATTGATTTAACTGTGATGGCCCAAATTTCCCTCGGAATTTTAAAATTTCTGCTTTCATTTTACTACCTATAGTTTTAAGGGAAGTAACCTTCCTTTCTAAAGATTTTTTTCTCTCAAGTGAGAGTGATCAAAGAGGATCTACATTGATTTTATTTCCTCTTGTTGAAATAATAATATAATTGCATGATCTCTAAAGTCCCTCCCAGATCTAAGTATCATGATCTTATCCGCAAATAAAGATAAAGAATATCATAGAATCCTAGCTTCAGAGCTGGAGGAAAATTAAGAGGTCATGGAGGAATTCTACATTTTGTAGATGAAGAAACTAAAGTTCTGGAGGTTAAGCAATTCTTCCAAGATCACACAGCTATCAAGTGGATGAGTTGGGATTCGAACCCAGGTCTTTTTACTCCAAATCTTCTCTTCAAATGTGAAGGCTTGAGAGAAAAAGACCAGAAAGTTAATGTTGTCATTAGAGAATGAGAAATATGAAAATATTTGAGACAGACATAATATGAGACAATCTGGCATTTCAGTTATGATTAAAATCAAAAGACAAAAGAAAATTCTGGCAAAATGGAAGGATGACTTGCAAATTCTTGGAAGATAAGAGCAAGAATGGACACAGCTAAGTTTTTAGAATCACCAGCTCTAAGTGGAAAGGAACTTGAAAGGTTATCTAATGAAATACTCTCATTTTACAGATAGGCAAAACTGAGCCCCAGAGACATCACCTAAAACCACCCAGGCAATAAGTAACAGAAGCAGTTTTCAAACTCAAGTATTCAGAAACCAAACCATTTCAATCATTTTATTGTAATTGCTTTTTTCCTTAATAGCATTTTATTTTTTCCAATTACATATAAAGATAGCATTTAGCATTCACACTGTTGTTGTGTACAATATTCTTCTAGTTCTGCTTTCTTCATTCAACATAAATTCATGTAAAAATTTCCATGTTTTTCTGAAATCCACCTACTCATAATTGCTTATAGCAAAGTTCATATGCCACAACATGTTCAGTCACTCCCCAATTGATAGGCATCCCTCAGTTTCTAGTTCTTGGCCACCACAAAAAAGAGTTGCTATAAATATTTTTTGTACATGTTGGTCCTTTCCCTTTTTTATGATCTCTTTGGGAGATAGATCTAGTAGTGATATTACTAGATCAAAGGGTAAGCAGTTTGATAGCCCTTTGGATATAGTTCCAAATTGCTTTCCTGAATAGTGGGATTGGTTCACAACTCCACCAACACCAATGTATTAGTGTTCTAATTTTTCCACATCTCCAACATTTATCATTCTTCTTTCTCTTTCATATTAGCCATCTGTTTGTAAATCGCACATTTAAATCTAAAATTACTTTTCCTTTTGTTCATTATCTCTGTTTGTGTTAATTGATGAAGTCAATTTGATTTTGAAAAGCATGGGAATTCCTTCCCTATATCAGAGAATCATGCTGCTTATCCAATGAGATGTCAAATTTGTACTTGAATGCTCATCACTAAATGGTGTCATATTGGTAGTAGATAGATTTGAGGTGGTACCTCAGAGTCATTTTAATTTGCATTTCTCTAATCAATAGTGATTTCAAGCATTTTTTTCAAATGATTATAAATAGCTTTAATTTCTCTCTCTGAAAACTGCCTATTCATATCATTTGATCTTTATCAGTTAGGTCATCAAACCCTCTCAATTGTACCACACTGCTCTCAACCTATTGCTACTAATGAGGTTGTGTCCCAAAAATGTACTAGGAAATCTTGGTAGCCATAAATGAACAGCTACTATGATAAGCATGGATTGGGAATGCACATAAGGATAAGACCAGAATATAATATCATAACATGATACAGTTTATATATATATATATATATATATATATATATATATATATATATATACACACACACATACACATTTATATGAATTTTTATAATATTTTTGTGGAAATTATTTCTACTTTCAACTTACATTACCATATTTTATAAAATTAACTTGAACTGGCTCAAATATCCTTTTAGTAACATTCAATGTAATTAACTTTTATAATTTCCAAAGTGGCAGAGTATTGAAGCAAAAAAAAAAAAAACCCTCAGTATTCAAAAAGACAAATTGGGATGAATGCTTACACTAATTAAAATTGATTCTTGGTGGTATCGTTTTAGAAATTACATTATACTAAAAACATTGCTGGACAATGTTAAAACTAAACCTCGGGGGAGGAGCCAAGATGGTGGAGTAGAAAGACACACTTATGCCAGCTCTGAAACCACAGCCTATAAAATGTCTATAAAGAAGAACTCCTCACAAAATCTGGAGTGGTGGAAACCACAGAACAACAGAGTGGAGGAGATTTCTGTTCCAGAAAGACCTGAAAAACCCTCACCAAAGGTTCATCGCGCACAGGACCAGAGCAGAACACAGACCTACCTTGGCCTCGCAGCCCCAAGAGGAGCAGATCTGAGCAGGCTCCAGGGATGGAATCTCTGGTGGCCACGGAGGTCCCTCCACCCACAGGTGCTGCAGGTCAGTGAGATAGACTTCCAGGCTGACTGAGAAGGGAGCAGGGTATATCTATAACTCAGGCCACCTCGGGGGGCAGCAGCAGAGGCAGAGGGTGGCCAGAGGCTCCCAGAGCAGGTAGGAGCTCAGCAGGAGCTCCATTACAGAAAGTCTCTGCATAAACCACCTGAAGGAACTGAGCCTGGGAGGTGGCCCTGCCCCCACCTGAGAACTTGATTTAATCTTACCCTAAATAGCAGCCCTGCCCACCACTGAAAGCCCTGAGGCTGGGGAGCAGCATTTGAATCTCAGACCCCAAGCACTAGCTGGGTGGTGCTAGGCAGGGGTGGAGAGCAACCAAAGAAGTCAAGTAACTGGCTGGGAAAATGCCAAGAAAAGGGGAAAAAAATAAGACCATAGAAAATTACTTTCTTGGGGAACAGATGTTAGCTCCTTTCCTTTCTGAGGAGGAAGAACAATGCTTACCATCAGGTAAAGACATAGGAGTCAAGGCCTGTGTATCCCAAACATCTGAAATAGATATCCAATGAGCTCAGACCATGAAAGAGCTCAAAAAGGATTTTAAAAATCAAGTTAGACAGGTGGAGGAAAAGCTGGGAAGAGAAATGAGAGAGATGCAAGAAAAGCATGAAAAACAGGTCAATACCTTCATAAAGGAGACCCAAAAAATGCTGAAGAAAATGACACCTTGAAGAATAGGCTAACTCAACTGGCAAAAGAGGTTCAAAAAGCCAATGAGGACAAGAATGCTTTCAAAAGCAGAATTAGCCAAGTGGAAAAAGAGGTGCAAAAGCTCACTGAAGAAAATAGTTCTCTCAAAATTAGAATGGAACAGATGGAGGC
>CM053769.1:393456269-393522521 GCA_028658325.1 Potorous gilbertii
TATTATGGAAGTCATTTGCAAAACTACACAGATATGGCCTATATTGAATCGCCTGCCTTCCCAAGGGAATGGGTGGGGAGAGAGGAATGGGGAGAAGTTGGAACTCAAAGTTTAAGGAACAATCGTTGAGTATTGTTCCTGCTACTTGTAAATAAGAAATACAGGTAATGGGGAATAGAAAGTTATCTGGCCCTACAGGATAAAAGAGAAGATGGGGTAAGGGAAGGGAGGGATGAAAGAAGAGAGGCCAGATTGGTGATATGGGTAATTAGAATGATCAGTGTACTGGGGTGGGGCGAGAGGACAAATGGGGAGAAAATTTGGAACCCAAAATTCTGTGAAAATGAATGTAAAAAGTTAAATAAATAAATTTATATAAAGAAAGAAATAAAAAATAAAATAAAATGTAAAACAAAAAAACTAAACCTCATGCATCTGTAATGGATTATTATCTGTTCTGACTGAGAGGGGTCCCCATAGTTTGGCTACTTTTCCCTATTAATACTTTTTCTTCTTAAAGATAGTGTCTGCCATTTGAGTGGTGTATAAGAGAGTTAGGGACAGCTAGGTGATGCAGTAGATAGAGCACCAGTACAGGAGTCAAGAGGACCTGAGTTCAAATCTCACCTCAGATACTTGACACTCACTAGCTGTGTGACCTTGGCCAATTCACTTAACCCCATTTGCCTCATTCTGGGTCATCTCCAGTCATCCTGATGAATATCTGGTCACTGGATTCTGAAGGCTCTGAAGGAGAATTGAGGCTGGTGATCTGAACAGCCCTCCTTCACTCAAAGCAAAGTCAAGTACAAGTCATATCATTATTTCTCTGATGGCATGGTCTTCTTCGGCAATGAAGGATGAACACACAAGAGAGTTTTAATTGTAGGAGAGTCTATACTTACATATCTAGTATTGTGATAAGGAAGAGAGAGGAAGTGGCATGATGGATAGAATACAAGTCAGGAAGACCTAGGTTCAAGTCCCAGCTCTGACATATAGCAGTTTCATGACCCTGGGTAAACCACTTTACCTCCTAGTATTCACAACTCAAAAATCTGACCTGAAGTTATAGAGGAAGTTTGCTCATCTATGAATTGTTTATATGAATGAAATCAATCTCGTCCTTACTCCAAAATATATATACACACATGTATATGAACTACCTTATAAATATTTCATATATAGATAGGTATGTATATGTACATGTGCATATATGTATGGATATATTCAAAATGAATTAAGATTAAAGTAACATATGTTGAGTTTCTATTGATTAAAGCAATAAACTGAAAATTAATTAGTCTGGTTTTGTTATTGTAAATATCAGGCTGAATATTACTTGGCTTTTTCTTATAATTGCCATAAAACAATGTAACTGGAATGGCAAGATCTAGAATTAGATTTCCAAGTTATCTTTATTTAGTGGCCAGTATTATCTCATTTTTAAATGAATAAAGTGGTAGGTGGAAGCAAGATTTCCTCATTTCCTTCTCTTTTACATGTAAGTAATTTAAAGAGGTAGAAAAAGTGTTTCTTAGAATTAAATAATGTTGAAATTGTTGTTGTTTCAACCTTTCAAAAAGGCATCTGAAATGAAATATGCTAGATTTGAATTCAAGTCTGAGGGGAAGTGAAACATACTTAAATTACATGACTAATTTTCAAGTTATTGATAAGAAATGTTATTTGTAAATGATATATTTTAATGTAAAATTACTTCTCCCTTTGTTCATTATCTCTGCTGACATTATTGTTGAAGTCAATGTGATTCTGAAGAGTATGGGAATTCCTTCCTTATATCAGAGAATCATGTTTATCCAGTGAGAGGTCAGATAAGAACTTGACTGCTCATCACCAAATGAGATATATATGAATGATGTCATACTGGTAGTAGACCATTATTCAAGACACATTTTGATACATTATTGAGTTGCTGCAATGGAAATGTCATACTTTAAAAGTTGGAGGAAGCTATGAGGAGAACTGCTATTCTGACCCTAATTCTGATTCACCAGAACTGATATCTAAAGTAGAAATGATGGGCCCCTTAGAAGAAAATAAGTGCTTCTTAGAATTTGTGTCGGAGAATAAGAGAGGGAATTTAGATATAAACTGACAAGTCTCAGAGAAGAGAAGAGATGGAAAGATATATGTGTTAGCTAATTTAAAGCATTTAAAGAATTATCATATGAGTGGGAGATTAATTCTCTGTGTTTTCTTGCCTCCAGTGGGAAAAATCAGGAAACATAGTTGGATCCTGAAAGAGACAGATATACATTAAGGGGAAAAAAAACCTATGAAGCTTATATTTGGTGTTCTGGCAATATTCTCTATCAAAGAACTTTCCTTCCTTTAAAAGTTGTCTATCACATATCTTATTCTTACTCTCCAGCTAGCTGTCAACTAATCCTTGCAAAGTTATTGGTTAACTCATTAATAAATCCTTGGCTATCAAAGCTCAAGAACTGACCACTTTCAGACTTTTTTCAATGTATTAACATTGTGCTAATTATTTCCTCTTCCTCTTTTTGTTTTTGTCTTTCAAAATAACATTTGTGGGTGGAGTCAATATGGTGGAGTGAAAGTAGGGACTTTTGCTTGAGCTCTCCTCAAAAACCCCCAAATATCTGTAAAAATGACTCTAAATAAATGCTAAAGCAGCAGAACTCACAAAATGATACAGTGAAACAAATCCCCAGCACAAGACAGCTTGGAGGTCGCCAGCAAGAGTCTAGAACATAGGGCTGGTAGTGGAACCAAGTCCAGCATGGGCCTCTCTAGTAGAGACAGGGCCAGAGCAGGCATCAAGGGACTGAACCACTAGCAGCCATGATAATTTCCAGCCTTTTCATTCCGAAAACTCCAAGGACAACATGGAAGGTCAGTAGAAAATACCTGTCAGACCTATGTGAAAAAGGAACATGGTCAGGCCCCAGCTCCAGGGAGATGGAGGGGGAGATTGAGGGAGCAGCAGAGCTTACTCTAACTGCAGCAACAGTAATGAAAGCTTTTTCTGGAGCTTTAGGCCCACAGATGGTGGGGGAAATCAAGTGATTGATCAGAGAGTGATTGCAGGAATCTCTTTGCTGAAGCTAAGGCAAGATTCTCTTGCTTTGCCCCACTTGGATCTGGGCCACAGTCCTATGTGATGGTCCTGGGATGAGGAGTGCAGGTGTGGTGGAGCTTGTGGAAATGGTGAAGAAGGAATCCCCCTCACAGTTCCAAGGCAGAAAAGAGTGTTTGAGCAGAGACCAGGAGAGGAGTAAAAACTTCTCCTTTCATTATGCAACCTTGGAGAAGTTTAAAATTTGCAGGTTTCTAGAAGTATCTCTGAAAATAGCTACATAAATCCCATGAAGCTTGGGACCGTATACCCTAACCCCCTCCACGAGAAGCAGAGAACTACCTTAACAAAGAGCTCAAAAGTCAAGTAACTGGCTGAGAAATGAACAAAAAAAGGAAAAAAATAAGGTTATAGAATCTTACTTTGGTGACAAGGAAGATGAAAACATTCAAGCAAAAGATAACAAAGTCAAAACTTCTATCTCCAAAGTCTCCAAAAAAAGTATTAATTGGTCTCAGACCATGGAAGAGGTCAGAAAGGATTTTGAAAATCAAGAAAGAGAAGTAGAGGAAAAATTGGGAAGAGAAATGAGAGTGATAAAAGAAAATCATGAAAAACAAGTCAACAGCTTGCTAAAGGAAACTCCCCCCCCCAAAAAAATACTAAAGAAAATAATACCTTAAAAATTAAAGTATCATAAATGGCCAAAGAAGTCCAAAAAAGGCCAAAGAGAAGGATGCCCTAAAAAGCAGAACTGATCAAATGAAAAAGGAGATCCAAAAACTCACTAAAGAAAATAATTTCTCAATAATTAGAATGGAGAGAATGGAAGCTAATGATTTTATGAGAAATCAAGAAATTACCAAAAAAAAAACTAAATGAATGAAAAAACAGCAGGCAATGTGAGACATCCACTGGAAATAAAACTAACCTGGAAAATAGATCCCGGAGAGATAATTTTAAAATTATTGGACTACCTGAAAGCCTTGATCCAAAAAAAGAGCTTAGATGTCATCTTTCAAGAAATTATTAAGGAAAACTGCCCTGATATTGCAGAACCAGAGGGCAAAATAGAAATTGAAAGAATCCACTGATCACCTCCTGAAAGAAATTTCCAAAGGAAATTTGTAGAAATATTGTACCCAAATTCCAGTGGTCCCAGGTAAGGGAAATATATTGCAAGCAGCCATAAGGAAACAATTCAAGTATTGTAGAAGTACAATCAGGTTAACACAAGATCTAGCAGCTTCTACTTAAAGATATCACAGTGCTTGGAATATATTTCAGATGTCAAAAGAGTTAGGATTAAAATCAAGACTCACCTACCCAACAAAACTGAGTATACTCCTTCCGGGAAAAAAATGGATATTCAATGAAATAGAGGCCTTTCAATACTCTTGATGAAAAGACTAAAACTAAATTGCAAATTTGATTTTCAAGCACAAGAATCAAGAGAAGTATGAAAAGCTAAATAGGAAAGAGAAATCATAAGGGACTTACTAAAGTTGAACTGTTTACATTCCTACATGGAAATACCATATTTGTAACTCTTGAGAGATTTCTCAGTATTAGGGTAGTTATAGGGAGTAGATAGATAGACAGACAGACAGATAGACAGACAGAAGTCACAAGGTGAATTGATTATGAGGGGATGATATCTAAAAAATAAAATTAAGGAGTGGGAGAGGAATGTATTGGGAGAAGGAGAAAAGGAGCAATAGACCGGGGTAAATTATATCACATAAAAGAGGCAAGAAAAAGCGTTTTCAATAGAGAGAAGAAGGGGGAGGTGAGAGGTAATGAGTGAAGCTTACTCTCATTAGATTTGGCTGAAGGAGGGAATAACATGCACACTTAATTATGTATGAAAATCTATCTTAACCTACAGGAAAGTAGAGGGGAAGGGGATAAACAGGGAGGGTAAATGAGAAGAGAGGGTAATCAGAAGCAAACACTTTTGAGGGGGGACAGGTTAAAGGAGAGAATACAGTAAATAGGGGGTGGAATAGGATGGAGGGAAATATAGTTAGTCTTTCACAACGTGACTGTTATGGAAGTGTTTTACATGACTACACATGTAAAACCTATATTGAATTTCTTGCCTTCTCAGTGGGGGTGGTAGCCAGGAAAGAAGGGAGAGAATTTGGAACTCAAAGTTTTAAAAACAAATGGTAAAAATTATTTCTACATACAACTGGGAAATAATACATATGGACAATGGGGTATAGAAATCTGTCTTTCCCTAAAAGATAATAGAAGAATAGGGGATAAAAGTAGGTATGATAGAAGGAAGGACCGATTGAGGGAAGGGGTAATCAGAATGCATGCTATCTTGGGGTAGGGGGAGGAGAGAGATACATAAAAATTGAAACTCAAAATCTTGTAGAAGTGAATGGGAAAACTAAAAGCATATTAAGTAATAAAAAAATTATTTATCTTATGGGACAGTTCTCTGCAAGGGATGCAGAGGGAAATTAGGCAATAAAATAACCAAATTATATCAATAAAAAGATAATTTGAAAAGAAAAATCAGTGTAATCCCCAAAAGCTATGACCAAAAAGAAAGAGCATCTTTTCTGTTGTTATTTTAACTTATTTTGTAAATTTTTTATTCTTTTGGGGTAAGGAAAGGGAGCTGAGCTCATTTAATCATATTGCCAAAAGTCCATTTGTCCTCACTTCATCTGATTCTCCTTCCTTGACTCTACATTTCTGACCTGTACAATTTCAAGATAGCTCTTCTTCCCTTTGGAATGCCTGACTTAATCACTTCTTATGAGAAGTGTCTACCTGCATGGAAGTCCCCTTCAGAATTCTAGGAAAGAACTATTAAGAATTAAGAGTTTGATTCTGAACCAGAAATATTACTTTCAAATTTGTATTACATGTTAAGGTGAAGTTTTGCATAAAAGAATTTTTGGTTTCTTTTTCTAGTTTAAACAGAGCAAAATTGGCTTGGTTCAGTGTTAACAGTAAAACAATAAGTACAAAGTAATATTTAATTGTTTTTTATTATAACCTCAGAAGCCAGTCTAAAATCTGTTCTTATAACAATATACTATTAATTAATCTTAACCTTTTCAAGGCAAGACTAACGATATTTTATTAGATTCTCAAAGACAAAATTTATGTTTAGATCCCCACCATTTAGAGGATCTAGCACAGCATTAGCATCCAAAGACTATTTTCATCAGTGTTTGGCTATGTAAGTGACAGCAATGTAATTATGGTCACTCTTAAGAGTTAAGACTGTAGCATTATGCAGAACTAACTCCAGAGAGATATAGTCAACATTAATATCATAGAGGAATTGCTCTATTCATTCAGGCTCATTGAAAATAAACTTTTAGCCTTAAATGATCTCTTATTGATTTATGAGTAGCAACTGTTTTAAACTTTCTCCACTCTTACTGCACCCTCCCCCAAAATCAAACCAACAATGCTCCAGGCACAAACTCTGAAAAAGATGGAATCTATCTTACATTAGTTCTCTCAACTACCTATATCCTTTCTCTCATTTTGCCTTTTTCTCTTCTTTTACATTTTATATCAAAGATAATTCTCCTTGCCAGGAAATATTCTTCTGTCTACCCTTGATAGCATCATCTCTGTCCTTCCCAAAGACCTTGTTAAATCAACCACCCCTTCCCCAGTTTCATTTTTGCTATTTTTTTCTGTGACTTCCCTTCTAACTACAAAGGGGAAATATGTTCAGGTCTTCCGTATCCTAAAGAAATCTCTCCTTCTTAGGATCCCCAAAGGATCCTTCCATTCCATGCCTCTTTTCACTTTTTTCTGCTAAAATTCTTAACAGAATAAATTATAGTTAATACCTTCCTCACCACATAGTTGGTCTTCAACTGCTGGAAATCTGCCTTATGGCCCCAATACTCTACTGAAATTATTCTCCATTGTTATCAATGAATTCCTAATTGCTAAATCTAAAAGTGTCTTTCTCAAACTTCATCCCCCTTGAGCTGTATGTAGCACTGGACTTTCATAATGTTTTAGTGTTAGAGGGGGAAAATAATTATTAGCATTTAAAGCTTTTTAAAATTGAAAGGATAGTTGACCCTCACCAGAGATTTTCAGGTAAAATGAGATCATTGATATTATACATAGCAATCACTGATTTTATAGAAAGGATTCTTGATTGGATATAAGTTAGAAGATATAACTTCTAAAATCTTTTCCAACTCTGAAATTTTGTGATCTATATGATCATAATTAATCATTCTTAAGAGTTTTAACTACCTTGATTTTTATGACTCTACTTTGTCCTTGTTTCCTTATGTAGTATCTTTAAATATTTCTTCTTTCTTTTGCTGTATTCTTTTTTTCTATTCCTTCGTAAATGTAAGTATTTTCATTTTTATGAATGTTATTCTTTAGGAAATATGCATGTAAAGAAATTCACACTGTTCTCTGGTATGTATTTGTGTGTGTGTGTGTGTGTGTGTGTGTGTGTGTGTGTGTGTGATCTGTCCAGGGTAGTTTTCCTACTTTTTTGTTTACATATGAAAGAACTAGTCCATGATATCAAATCCATATCAATTAGATATCAAAGCCATAGTCTGGCATCAAATGAGGATCAAATAAAGCAATATTTTTAAATCACTTAGCACAATGCCTAGCTAAATACATTGCCCACTTCCTTTCCTTTTCTATTTCCCTTTTTTTCTTTCCCTTTCCCTTTCTATTTCCCTTTTTTCTTCTTTTCCCTCTCCCTTCCAACTATGCAGTTTCTGGCTGACTTTGCCTTATAAGTGGATTGTAAAAACAAAGGAAAAAGAAGGGATGGCACAAAGTTGAAAAATAAGTGTGTATTCGTATATTGTTGTGAGTTACTGATAGAAAGTTGAGAAGTTGGTGAAAAATATCTGCCTAGTGGGACTAACAGTGACCAAGCTGTGAGTGGAACATCTTAGGAACAAGTATTTGTTCCTTTACATCCTAATGTAAAGCAGGTACTTTACATTATCCTGTCCAAACACAGCATTCTTCCTTATGGAAACACATTTCTCCATAGTTTCTGTAGTTTAGCAACACTTAGTATGCTTGAATACCTTTGCAACAACGTAGAGTTTTCTACAAGTCAACCAGAAGTAGATGAGTGTAGCCTAGCATCCTGATTTTACAGTGAATATAGAACTGGACTTAGAGTCAAGAAGGAGTAGTTTCAGATCCTGCCTCTGACACATATTAGCTATGTGATCATAAGCAAATTTTCTAATTTTTAGTGCCCTAGGAAACATTGTAAGACTGTATGAAGTTTGCCAATCTACATTGGTGGAGGGAGGTTCTTCACTAGGGGTTTCTTACAACAAAGTCATAATCTATAACAATAACAGCAACAACATCATTAATAAAAGATCTTGTTTAACTACAATATATCCTTTACTATATATATATATATATATATATATATATATTTTTTTTTTTTTTAACTCTGGCCGAATGTGTAATTTTAATAGTTTCTATGGTAGCAAGTTTACACTATTCTTGTTCATGTTTCTGAAAGTTTTTTCACAATGAGTTTAAATTTTCTTAATTACTGACTTTTTTGCATAATTGGTAAATGGAAAAAAGATTAATCTTACAGTGTATTAGACCACTATTGAATTTTTATTACAAAATGTATTTTTCTAACATGAGTCAAAACCATTTCCAAATCTTTTGTGAGCATGAAAGAAATGTATTCTGCCTTAAGCAATGTTCCTGTATTTTTTGCTAATATCTTCTAAGAATTTACTCCAAAAAAAAGTGTCATTGTCCTATAAGAATAATTCCAGAAGGGATGAAGTTCAGAGTTGAGGCTGGTGAGAAAGGAAAAGCACAACAAAAAGTAAACAACAACCAAAAACTATATTAGGGGATAAAGGTGGATCAAAGTAGGGATAGTATCTATGTCAGGAGGGAATGGTGATAATGCAGGGTAAAGGGAAGACAAATCTCTTCAACTCTTACTTTATTTTAATTTCCTTGGCTAAGGTCTAGAAAAGATATAATAAAATGGCAAATAGGGAGCTGCTAGCCAAATATAGAGGAAATAATAAGAGAGCACTTAACTAACCTTGCTTTCTAGTCAATTTCACAAATGTTTATTAAATACCTAGGTAATTATTTATTAAGTTGGGGGGAAAAGTTAGGGGAAAATTACAAAAATAAAATAATCCCCACCCTCAAAAAGCTTGCCTTCTATGAGAGATAATACTATGCACAGAAATACATAAATGCAAATTACTTTTGTGTGGAGTTTTGAAATCATGAAAACCTCTTAATAGGAGGTAGCACTCAAGCTAAGCTGGGAAGCAAGCTAGCTTTTCCAAGAAATGTAAGTAACAAGGGAGAACATTCTAGGAATGTGAAACAGCCTGTGAAAAGATTCTCATTTCTGGAAGGAAAAAAGAAAGTCAGATCCAGTTTGGCTGGAGTGATAAATTCATGTCTCAAGATCCAGACAAATTAGAGCCTAAGGTACTAAGTAAGCTGTGAGTGCTGAGCCACCATCAATGATCTTTCAAAGATCATGGATGACTACCAGGTACATCCACAAATAATGTCAAAGGTAGAATTGTAACTTCCATGTAAACCAAAATGTTTCTAACATGTTTTGATGCAGCACAGATCTAGGAAAAAATGATAGATATCCAATGACTTGAGAATAAATAAATTATCATACATTAACATGTATTTGGAGTATCTGTAATGTTGTTGTGTCACGAGAAGAAACAAATACAAAGAATACAGACCTAAATTGCTTATATGGACTGATGAAAAGAATAATGAGAAAAACAATATTCTCGATGACTATAACTATAAAGAATAAATGAAACAATGTTGTCTAATTATCATGTGCAAACTTGCCCCTTAATGAGAAAATGATGAGAAAATGCAACTTCCTCCCTTCACTGGAAATTATGCATGTGGAACATTTCACATACTAAACAGATTTCAGGAAATGTGTTGGTTACTTTGTGAAATTACTATTTTTTTCGCTTTTCAAAAAAATTATTTGTTAAAAGGTATGGTTCTCTAGGTGGAGGGAAGGTTTTTAAATCAGGATGATTTAAAAACAAAAGATATAATAAAAAATAATAGAAAAGGAAACAACTGGAGAAAGGCTCATGTAGTTAGTTTTGTTTATTTGTTTGTTTCATTGTTATTTGAAGGAATGAGATGGAATTGTGCAAACTATAAGCCACTGAACTTGGTCATTCTTGGCAATATTCTAGAGAATTATTTAATGACAATTCCATTATTAAAAGCATCATTAGTAAATCTCTGGAAGAGACAGCAATGTTCATATCAACACAGTTTCATCAATAACAAGTCACTGTCCAGTAGTATGGAAGAAATTAGATTTGTACAACTTTAGGTCTTATATGAAGATGAGCTTCAAAACAATATGTGAGATACTTATATCATATCACATAATAAACAAACGAGAAAAACATGAAAAAAAACTGGCTATCACACTTATGGAGAGAGAAAAGTTCATGACCAAACAAGGAATAGGAAGGATCATAAAATTCAAAACTGGTCATGTTGATTGCATAAAATTAAGAAAGTTTTTGCATAAAATAATAAAGCTAAGATTAAAAGTGAAATAACTGGTTTTAAAAAACACTCAGCAATTTTCTTTGATAAAGGTCTTATTTCTAAGATGTATAAAGAACCAATTCAAAGCTGCAAGAGAAAGAACCCACCTCCCCAAAGGATATGAATAGACAGTTCTCAAGAGATAAAAACCAGGCTATCCATAGTTATGGAAAATGTTTCAAATCACTACAAATTAAAGAAATTCACATTAAAGCAATTCTTATATTTTACTTCACACTCATCAGAGCAACAAAGATGACAACAACAAAAAAAGGAAAATGGTGAATTTTGGAGGGATTAGATGATAACACACATGTTAATGTACTTTTGGTAAAAATGGATATACTCATTCTGAAAAGTATTTTTGAATGATACACAAATAATTATTAAACAATGTATGCCCTTTGATCTAGTTATAACACTCCTGGGTCCATATCCAAAAAAGACCAAAGAAAGAAAATGCCCTTTATGTATAAAAATATTTATAGTAGTTTTTTGAGATAACAAAAACCCTAGAAATTAAGAGAATGCCTCACAATTGATAAATGTCAGAATAAACTATGGTATGTGAATATGATGCAGTTCTATTATGCTATAAGAAATGAGGAAAGAGATGATAAAAAGACTTGAAAAGTTGTACATGAAACAGTGTAAAGTAAGGTTAAGCAGAACTAGAAAAGCAATTTCTAATGTAATATCAATATTTCTTAAATGAACAATTTGTATTACTTTTATAGACAGAGAATGAAATGAGCAGAACCAGGAGAATAATTTGTACAATAAAAACAATACTATAAAAATAAATAACTTTGAAAATGATAGGATTGGTATAATGAGGTTTCATGATTCCAGAGAATCTATGGTGAAACATACTATCTTGTACACAGAAGTGACAAATTTAGGATGCAAAATGAGACAGTGAATGCAAACTATAAATGTTTATAATATGAAAACAAAATATGCAAACAAAAAAAACAGGTCATGACATACTTTGTTCTTTTCTTGTCCTTGTCTAACAATATACCTATACAAATAAATGAAGGTGAGTATCCTAGATATGTTTAACTAGATCTTAGAAAAGCATTTAAGTCTCCCACATTTTTTTGTGGAAAAGATAGTGAGTTATACTCTATAATATAGTCAGGTAGGCTCAGAAATACTTGAATAGGTGGATTTAAAATATTTGTTTGTGAAAGAAACTTTATTTTCAAAAAGCAAAATAAAATAAAGAACACTTTGCGCCAAGAGGTGATCAAATCTTGAAGGCATTTCTCTTTATAAGAAGTCTTTGTTTTTAATTCAAGGTGTGGCCAGAATTTAACATGGCCACAACTACTTAAAAGTTGTTTTGAGTTTTTGTAGTTACTGAGGCTTTTTCAAATGACGTCTGTGTTACCCTCTTATTCAAATTAACAACATAATTTCTAAAAGGAAATCTAAGAGATTTTTATAGCAGGATTGTAACTTTTTTAATGCACAAACCAGGGGCATGTAATGTTGTGTTATTGCCTTGGAATGATGTCTCTAGCTTAGCTCCCCAGGGTCCTATGATTAATAACATGTTTGTTATTCTTGTTTTTAATCAATAATTTGGATAAAGGCACAGAGGGTACACTTCTCAAATATCAACATGATTATAAAGGGTGAGCAAACACATTGGATGATGAGATTCAATAAGATCTTGACAGGTTCAACCATTGTGAGAAATGGAAGGAAGAAATTTAGTGAAGATAAATGTAAAATATTACAATCAGATTTAAAAAACCAATGTCATAAGTACAAGATGAGGGAAACTTTGCAAAAATAAAGTTCATCTGAAAAAAAGAGGTTTTGGTGAACCATAAACTTGATATAACTTAATAACTGAAAAAAAATTAGTTTGATCCCAGGCTCCATTATTAAAGATATCATGGCAAAGATGACTGAAGTAATCTCACTATCATTTTCCTTAATTAGAACCCCTTTGGAATACTGTATTACATTCTGGGCATTTACAAAAGGTCATTGGTAAGCTGAAGAACATAGTTTAATGGGAGAAATGCTGGACTTAGAGGCAGCAAAGATCTGGCTTCAAATCTTAGTCTCCCGCTTGATAGTGAGTAGACAGATCATTCAATAGTTGCAAACTTCAGCTTCCTCATCTCCAAAATAAGAATGATACCAGTATTCCTGCCATACAAGGCTGTTGTGAGGATTCAGGGAGATAGTTCACGCAAAGAGTTTATTTCCTAGTTTTGTAAGCATAGTTAGTGAGTTTATCCCTTGATAGACTTACGGAACTAACAAGATACAAAAGTAATACACAAAAATCATTAACCTTTTAACGTATTCTGCCAAAAACTTCATATAAGTTAACAATAAAATACACTATCTAAGAATTAACCTACCATAATGCATGTAGTATTTAAAGAAATGTTTCAAGGATCTGTGACATTGTTTTTGTGAGGACATCTTCTGCTGATATAGGTTGTTACCTGCCAACTCGATATAACAAACTACTGGATAAGGGACTGTTGATTTGACAAGAATTTTGGAAAGACTGAAAAGCTGTCAGAGATGCAACTTTATATCACCTTCATGTACCTGCTAGGTAATAGGTGCAAGGATGACAAAGACACTTGAAATAGTCTCTGCTCTCAATGACCTTATTACATTCAACTGGTGGAAAACAACATCTGTTTACTAATATAAGTATAAGCAAAATATATAGAGAGAAAATACTAAGCAAATTCAGGAAAAGGAAGAGAACACTCAGAATATTCATTATATACTCAATGGACTTAAGACATTATTGAGAATAGGAAATGATGACAAAAGAATCAATACTAAGACAAAAAATTGATATATCAAATTAATGTTTTCTTATTTCTATTTCCATGCCTTAGAACCTGGTGTCCTTACCATTTTACTATGGATTTTCTTTACCTATTTGACAATTCATGCTCATTGCTTATTCTAAGATAGTCCTCACCTTGTCCAAAAAGCCATCCTTAAATAATTCCCCTCCAGTTTGGTTGTGCCTTTACTGAACTTCCTTCCTAATGTATGCATACCACTTTCACCGCATTTTCTTTCATGGAGAAACATGAGGCTTTACATGGTCAGATGTAATTCTATCCCTTCACTTAGACGGTTATTACTAAATCAGACTTTTCAAGGGTTTATTGTGTCTTCTACTTTTGCAACCACAAAACATTGCAGGTGCTCAAAATGCTTGCTAAATAAATAAATTGCTTAATTAATGAAATATAAGATCAGAGGAAAGGAATGCAAAAATTTGTCATTTTATGACATCAGCTTTACTTGATCACCATTATCTTCTTAGGAGGTTTAATATAAACACGTGACTCAGGGAAACCTATATAGTGTCTATTTAATAAAGAACTATATTAATTACTAGGGTCATATTTTCCTTTTTTGATCTTCCCAAATGGAATTCATTTATTCAGAAAGTGAAAGCTTTTCTCTAGCAAATTCATAGTTAATAATAGTTAATGATTAAATTCATAGTTGATAACAGTTAAATTATTTCCTACAACATGGCTATGTCATGCCTAATATAGATTTCTGTACAAAGGCAGCTATCTATCATTAATAGCTAATGGGTACCTGTCCTTGAGACATATACAGGTTTAAATATGGTGATTTATGATCAACGCACACTAGGCAACAATTCTAACAACTAAGCATTAATCTTCCTGAGTTGTGTTCAAGTGGGAAGTTGAATTTATTACTTCCTTGGAAGTACCATTTACTATTTATATTTAGGTTTTTCTCTGTAGGTGATGTTAAAGACAAGTATCTGCAAAAGCTGGTGGCATTGCACTTAATGTCACTTATGACAAACCTTACATTAGTAGCCTGCACTCTAAAGATCTTTTCTTCTCTTTCAAGACTCTTCAATCTCAGTTTTCTCTCTTATTCTATAAATGACACACAGCACATCCTGGAATATTAAAACTGTGGGATGGACAAAGCATCAGAAGAAATAAAATGTTGTATATTAGGTTGCAGAAATGATGCCAGCTCAGAAACTTGCTGCTCTTATTATGTGGTTATGAGAATCAGAAAGAGATCCCAGGGGGGAGAATTTGTCACTGTAAGTAGATTCTTATGGATCTCAGTGGAGGACATTCAGAAAAAAGGCAATTCATCATGTGGGGTTGCAAAATGTTCAGGAAAACAATTTTAACATCTCTATTGTCCACATTTGATGAATTGACCTTTCTGAGAAGTGATGTTCTTTTAAACATTCAAGATTGCTTCTTAATTGGTTCCACTGTTAATTAGCTAAGGATATAGTTTTACTGGAATCAAAGCAGTCAAGCTGCAAAACAAATTTAAAAGAGGAAAATACTTAATTAGCTTCCTCTACTATATAACCCTATTTCTTTCTAACCAGTGGGAGTAATTTAGCCAGAAATCAGATGTGCTTACTAGTTGCTTGGTTTACTCAGAAGAAAGAAAGGACACAGCAGGGAAATACTTTGGATTATAAAGTCACAATGGAGAAGGTCAAATTTAAAGTTAAATTCAGGCATCACCATCAGGGCCTTTACTGATGCTCCCTCCCCAATACTCATGCCTTCTCCTGCACTTTTTTACTTTGTTTTTATTTTGCACATATTTTGCATATGCCCCTATATATGTGGATTGTGTCCTCTGATAGAGCTTAAATTTCTTAATGTCAGACTTTGGTTTGATTTTGTGTCTTTGATATAGTGTAGAATACGGGTGGGGAACCTGCAGCCTTGAGACCACATGTGGTCTTCTAGGTCCTTGGGTGCAGCCTTTGGACGGAGTCCAAGTTTTACAGAAGAAATCTTTTTATTATGAGGATTTATTCTGGGAAGTTTGGATTCAGTCAAAGGGCCACACCTGAGGACTTAGAGGGCCACATGTGACCTCTAGGCTGCAGGTTCCCCACCCCTGGTATAGAGGATGGAGTACTGTTTTGGAACCTGGAACTTCTTGATTTATGTCCTGTCTGTATGCTACAGCACACCTAACCTGTTAGGGTTCTAGGAACTCTGCCTACACGTTGCAAAGACCAACCTGCATTGAATGATGAAGTCCTTTTCTTAGACTTTCCTACAAAATCACAGGTTATAGTCCATATCCCAAACACCCAGTATGATGCTTAGCACATAGTAGGTGTTTAATAAATGGTTATTAACTTATTGATTTAAGTCTATGTGTTTAAGATAATTATGTCTATGTGATACAGATTAATCACTTATAAGCAAGAGAGTTTGTCTACTTGAAGAATGACTTGAAAACAGTTCTGCTAAGAGGATTCTAGCTTTGTGGGATATTCCTTTTCCTCTTTAGATTTCCCAAGAATGTGGAAAGTTGAACTGCAGGTAGCAAGAATTCAAGAGAAAACCTAGTGTCATCCCATGAATATGTCAAGTTCTGTATATAGAAAATAAATGTGCAGTATGCAAATGTATAGGATGAGCATGCAAATAAGCTGGAAAAAGATGCTAATAAATATAACATGCATTTATCTATCTATCTATATAGTATATGCATGTGTCTACATACACACACACATACATATATGTGTGTGTGTATTAAAGTACAAGAACCAAATAAGTAGAATTGGAAACTAGATTTGGAATAGGTTTTTAATATCATTTCTATTCATTCTGGATTCTTATAGATTCGAGAAACATACCTTTTGCAAACAAAAATAGTCAAGATGACTGGGATAGTGAAAGGCCTTGGTCAATTGAAGAAACCTGAGATGTATGCTTAGCTCAGAAAAGAGAAGACTGAGAAAGGAGAAGATTCATAACTGTCTTATATTTCAGAGAATTAGACTTGTTTTTCTTGGCACCAAGGGAAAAATAAAAGCAACAGGTAGAAGCTCGAAAAACATTAATTTAACTTTGATGTACAGAAAAAGCAACTCAGCAGAAATTATAGAGTTACATGAAAGAAATGGACTCAAACGTACTGCCTTGGGTGGTAGTTGAATTTCATCTTACTAGAAACTTTCAAGCAAAGTCTGGCTGATAGAATGGGCATTTTGTAAAGAGAATTCTTATTCAAGCACAAATGGACTTAGAATAGATTCTCTCTGGTAGTCTTTCTAATTCTGAGATTCTGTCTTCATTTCCACCTTTTCATAGAACAGTATAGTTGGAAGGGACCATGTGGATCATCTAGTTGATCTTCCTACTCCTCATTAGGATCTATTCAACTTAACCACTTCTAGTAAGAGAAAACTGATGACCTCCATTCCATTTTGGGGCAACTTGGTTATAAAATTCTCCATTTTACTGACCTAAATCTGTCTCCCAGATTTACTGGTCATCTATAGTTAGGTGGCATAATATGAGACTTGCCATCAAGAAGACACAAGTTCTAATTCTGCCTCAGAAACTTGTAAGTTGTGTAACCCTAGACAAGTCATTTGACCTCTATATGTTTCAGTTTCCTCATCTGTAACATGGAAATTATAGAAGCACCTACATCACAGGGTTTTTGTGAGGATCAAATGAGTTCATATACATAAAATACTTTATGAATTTTAAATTACTATGCTTATCATCATCATTCTAATTGGTATCATCATCATGACAGTTCTTTACATAGTTGACAGTTACTTTGCCCTGCCTCAGTCTTCTTTCTTCCAGGCCAACCAGACCCAATTCCTTTAACATTTCCTCTTGCAACACAATTTCCAGAAATCTCACCATGGTAGATGCCTGTGAATGTATGTCAGCTTGTCAAGATCCTTAAAAAATGTGACATCCAGAACAGAACACAAAAGTGCAAGTAGGGCACAGTAGGATAATTAGCTCATCTGATATGGACACCAGGTGCACTGACAAAAATTGTTATTATACCCATGCTAATTAGTATTAGCCCACAGGTACAAAATCAGGAAAATAATGAAGAAAACATCTCAAGCTAAATTTATTACATTATCGCCCATAAGGTGATATCTCGTGCCTACACTGTGGACCTTTTCAGCTACATAAGGTGAATGAACTGGTCAGTTTTAGTCAATGAATCAATCAAACTATTTTTTTAAACAAATCACTTCACTTCAAATTAAGGGCTAATTGATTACACAAATGGATGCAAGCAGAATGTTCAATTTAGAGTTAAACTCTTATTTGCTTAAAGCCTGAAATATGATGTATTGTAATGATAGCAAAGCAAATGCCCCCATTTGGATACTAAGGTCAATATAAAAAGTATACTGAATGAGTTGTTGGGTTACCATGGGGGAGTGAGTAGGGG
The DNA here is from genome assembly GCA_028658325.1 of Potorous gilbertii. Lineage (NCBI taxonomy): Eukaryota > Metazoa > Chordata > Mammalia > Diprotodontia > Potoroidae > Potorous > Potorous gilbertii. The sequence goes on from CM053769.1 coordinate 393,474,196, forward strand.
AAGTAGGTGTTTTTAGGGATTAATCTGGGCACCATGGCGTCAGGTTCTGAAATCTTCTGAAATATTTGTTAATATTACAAATGCATAAATTCAGAAAGTGGAACATATCTCCCCCTCACCATATCCCATCACCACCAAGTCTTATCTTTTCCAGCTTAAACATACTCAGTTTTCCCATCAAATCTTACATGGCTGATCAACAATCAACAAGAATTTATTAATCACTAATTGTGTGTTAGGCATTCTGCTAAGTGCTAGGGATTCAAAGAAAGACCAACAAGATATAATTGTCTTCAAAAAATTCACATTCTAGTGGGGAAAACACTGGGTAAGTAATTAGATACATACAAGCTATATACAGAGTAAATAAAGAATAATCTCATTAGAAAACACTAGTCAGAAAGATAGGCATGATGTACTACAATCTTTGGATCCTCCCATCAGGTTGCCCTCTTCTTTATTCTCCAGGTTATCAATGTCCTTCTGATATATTTTTCTATTTGCATCACCATTGCACAGAGGAAACACTTAAATGTCTTTTCTTCAGTATCATATTTTTCGACTAACAATATCTAGACTCCACAGTCAACTGGATGGCTTATTTTGACCATCAGAGCAGCTACTTACATTGCTACCACAGCCACTCTCTGAGTTCTCTGGTTACTTCACTACTCTAATTCTCTGGTGGTCACATACAATTCCCTACTAAAGTCAATAGTTCATCAATCAATGCATTTCTCTGTGGCTCAGATCAGATTTTCCCTATCCTCCAACTATTGGGACCCATTATGATAATGAAGATGGTGGTGGTTGTGGTGACATCTAATGATTCACTGTTTTGAATATATAGTCATAAGTATCTAATCTGATCTCCACAATAGTCCTAGAGATGACTAAGGAAAAAATTGGAATGAAAGGTCCTTAAATTTCGAAGAGACTTTGGAGAACATCCACTTCAATCCCTTGCCCTACATACCTTTAGTCAATCAATTAATATTTATTAAAGACTTTAGGAAAATAACTTTGGTCAGCGAGTAGAGATTAGACAAGAGCAGATAGAGACTTGTTGTGGGAAGATAAACCAGCAGGCTATCACAGTGGTCTATGCATGAAGAAATGAACCAGGATGTACCATGTACTGTACAGTGGACCAGTGTTGTACCAGAAGGGAGGAGGGAGCTTGTTTGAGATTCATTAAAAAAGTAAAATCAATAGACTTTGGCAACAGATTGAATATGAGGGAAGAGGATGGTGGTGAGCAAGAGAGTGAGAACTCGAGGATGATACCTAGCTTGTGAGTCTGGAGAACAGGAAAAATAGTAGTACCCTTAATAGTAACAGGAAAGTTTGGTAAGAGGAAGAGTTTGAGGGGAAGATGAGTTCTATTTTGGACATGTTGAAGTTAAGGTTGAGTTTACATGACCTCCAGTTCCAGATGTCCAATAGATCGCTGAAGATATGAGACTAGAGATCCACAGAGACCTCAGATCTAGATAAATAGATGTGGAAATCATCAGTTTGGAGATAATTGAGTCCTTGGGAGCTGGGAAGAAAAGAGTGAAAGAGCACAATAGGAGAATAGAAGAGGACCCCAGTAATAGCTCTGGATAATATACATGGTTTGTGGGCATGACATAGATAAAGATCCAACAAAGGAGACTAAGAAATGGTCAGATTAAGTAGGAGAAGAGGAAGAAGAGACTGGTGTCCAGAAAACCTAAAGAGAAGAAAATATCAAGAAGAGTCTTATCAGCACTGTCAAAGGCTGCCAAGGGATCATGAAGGATGAGAAATGAGATCAGGTCATTGGATTTTTAAAATTGAAACACCTTTAGATGAGTTTGCAATAGAAATATATCAATGGTGATGTAAGTTTACCAGCTGAATTTTTACAGAAATGTTTACATAATTGATAGGAAGGATTGAAAAATGAATATTATGGTTTAGTAAATGCAGTCAACAATGTACTTATTTCATTCAAATCTCTATTTTTGTGAGGTATGATTTTTGGCTCTGATAACCATTAAAATCAAGTAAATATCAAAACCAAAATGAAAGGAACTTATAACCAGTCTTTGACTCATTTTATCACAATGTTAAACAAGATTTCAAAAATGATGGAGCATAATAAATCACATTGCTAATAAAAGTAATTAATAATAATATTTCCACATATCAAGATTATAGAACAATTAACAGTATTTGCTTAAAAATATGATTTTGCTTCATCTTATTAAAATTCCTATTTTGTGTAAGTTTAGTGACATAAAATTGTTAATCTATATAAATATATGAATAAGTATGTCTATAAATATTCTTACTTATACTTATATATCTCTATAATTTATACATTAAGCTGGTGCTTAGAAACTTTTTATTGACAGGGCTGCACAATCAAAAAGAGGAAGGGCCTTTGTCCAGAAAACAGTTATGACCATATTAGCACAGAGTACAATCATGGTATTTATGATTATGACATTACTTACTCTTTTTAATAATCTTATTTTATTTTCCTAATTACATGTCAAGACAATTTTTAGAATTCATTTTTATGAGATTTTAGTTGCAAATGTTTTCCCTTCCTCCCTTTTCCTAAAATGGTAGGCAATTTGATATAGGTTTATACATGTGCTATCATGTAAAATATATTTCCAGATTAGTCCTAGTTGTGAAAGAAGAAACTGATCAAAAATGGGAAAAAGTGAAAAAAACAATAAAGTGAAAGAAGTACGCTTCAATCTGCATTTAGAATCCATCAATTCTTTATCTGGATGTAAACAGCATTTTTCATTGTGAGTCCTTTGTACTTGTCTTGGATCATTGTGTTGCTTCGAAGAGCTGAATCATTCATAGCTGATCAATATACAATATTGCTGATACTTTGTACCATGTTTTCCTAGTTCTGCTAATTTCACTTTATATAAGTTTATACAAGTCTCTTCGAGATTTTTCTTCTGGAATCTGCCTGTTCATCATTTCTGCACAAGTAAGCCCCCTTCTCTTCTCTGACACTGCCACCATTGGTGCAGACCTTCATTACCTCACACCTGAATCACTGCTATAGCTTGTTGAATGGTCTTGCCTGCCTCAAGCCTCTCCCCATTCCAATCAATCCTCCATTCAGCTATCAAACTTATTTTCTAAAGCACAGCTATGTCACCCCCATACTCATTGAAGTCCAATTGCTCCATATTAGCTCCATAATCAAATTCTCTCTTTGGTAATTACAGTCCTTCATAACCTAGGCCACCCTATCTTATCAGTCTTCTTACACATTACTTCCTGCCAATACTCTTTGACCCAGTGGCAATTGCCTTCTTGCTGTTCTATACACAAGACATTTCATGTCTTGGCTCCAGGATTTTTCTCTGGCTGTCTCCCATGCTAGTAATACTCTTCCTCCTTATATCTTCTTAATCTTCCCACTTCCCTGGCTTCCATAAAGTCTTATACAAAAAACCTTTCTTAAGGCTTTCTTTCTTTTAGCATCTTATTTCTTTTAATGATTTCCTATTTGTTTGGTAGATAGGTTATCTGCACATACTTGTTTGTTTTCTGTCTCCCCCACTTACACTGGGAGCTCCTTGAGGGCAGAGATTGTCTTTTGCTTTTTTTTGTATCCCCAGCACTTTGCACGGTGCCTAGCTCATACTAGACACCTAATAAAAGTTTATTTACTGACTGTTAACATTCATGTATTTGAAAACTCCCATTACTGTGCCATCATATCACCATTCTAGATTCATAATCTATTTCCTAAACTCATTCTTTGCCTTTCTTTGTTGATATATCTGATTCTACATTGATGTATTTCTAACTCAAAAATCTGTCTTGACTGTTCTAGTTCTTACATGTTTGGTGAATATATTTTCTTATTACAAAAGTTATGCTTTCCCTTTCTCCACTCCCACTTTTTACCTCTCCTGTTGATTTTGAACAAGATATTCCTTTCCAACATCATATTCTAGCCACATCTTTAAACCCGGATTTCCTATTTTCGTCTTTAGGACTGAGTGGTTTTCTTTACCCTGAGATGAACTTGAGTTGCTGTTGAATTAAAAAGTAGCCCATAACACTAAAACTACCTAGTTCTATCATCCTTACCTACCCTCTTCCTCTCCGCTCCTGAATTTCTGCCACCTACCTTTCTATTTGAGAGATTCTGAGACTTGAGAATCATGGTTCTTCACTAGGCTAGTTTTAATTAGTGGTCTCTTCCCTTCACCTCTTTAATTTTGAATTCTTAGTGATGTGAAATTTGTCTCATTGCATAAGGATTTCCAGTTTGACTTGATTATTAATATCCTTTGTATATTTTAACACTATAGTTTGAAACTGTATATTTTATTCCTGTCTTACTTTTTGGATTAGATCTTTTGTATATTTCTAGTATTCTACTAAACAAGCTTTTTTTCTTATATTTTAGCTTTTTTCTATTATTTTTAACTTGGTAGATATACATCCATAACTTTTTCACTGTCTCTTTTAAGTTTGAAGTCTTTAAAATTAAATTTGCCATTCTTCAGAGAAATACATTCTTCCTACACTTTGAAGGGTATACTCTATACCTGACTAACATTGATCCTTTTAAAAGAAGAGAATTTAGTTTTCTGGACCATAGCTTAAGATGCCACAATCACAGGCATGAGATATATTTAAAGCTGTGACTCAGAGATACTAATTCTGTCCTCAGATACCATCATCTTACCCAACTGTAACTGCATCATGTTCTACCCTTTCCTATTAGATGAAAATTTTTCTAGATAGAGAAAGCAGAAGAAAATAGAACTTGAATAGTTCTCTCATCTTACAGATATGTCTTGCTCCACGGGCTTAGCTCTTCCTTCTTATTGCTCTGAACAAACCAATAAAATTCTCTGTTATTCTAAGCATTCTTTGCTAGCCTCAGTCCATTACCTTCTTGACAATGTTGTCACAGGATTTTGGCATTCTTTGGTATTTGTTCTTAATATTGCATCTACATCCTTTATATTTTTAATATATTTACTGAATGGATAGAAAATAGACATCTTTTTCTGAAAACGTAAAGTCTATGAAGTCATATTAATTGTTCTGGTTCTTTTATTTCTCATTGAATAATTCATAATTTTAAAGTCTTATGTAGCCCTCAATATTCTTTAAAATATCATTGCTATAGTTCATATTATCAACCAGTTCCCTCTCCTTGCATAGATGTGAAACTAGAACAATAGTTTTATTTTATCCTGTAACTTCTGAGAGATTTATTTGTCATCAAGAGAAATAAAACTTTTATCATATACTCTAATCTTAGTAGAGATGCTATGATCTTTGTGCAATCAGGAACTTTTAACATGTGCAGATAACTCAAGGTACTCATTAATATTTCATCTTACACTATACCAATTTTGTGATTGGTAGTAGAAAAGTATCTTATCTTCCAGGAGTCCAGGCAATCTGTAGTATATTAATATGGCACTATCATGTATTTTTATCCTTATTCAAATACCCTTTACCATACTTTTAGGTTTACATTTGTGAATTTCCAGATTTCTGAGAAGGGAGATAGATTTTTTGGCATACATATTTTTTATCATAACTGTGTTTTACTTTTAATCAGGTATGCCTTTCCATTGCCCTATTCCAGTCACAGACATCATCCCATAAAGTCTCAAGGATCCCTATGAAGTCCTCATCCAAATTTCATATTCACTCTATTGCCCATGATTGATTGGTATTATTATTAATTATGGCATTGATATATAGACATCTGAGATTATATGTTTTGTTCTCTATTCTCTTATTGCAATTTTTTTTCCTGGGAAGTACTTCACTATTCTACTTTTTATACTATGCCTGGTATCCTCCATAACATCCAGTTTGAGCTTTATCTAAATATTTTTCTCTTTACTCTTCCATTTCAGTGTAGCTCTCCCTTAATCAAAATAAGCAAGTTTCTAACCAAAGTGTTTCTTTCCAAAACCTCATGAAAAATCTATCTTACCCATCCCAGATCTCATTATTTTAGTATCCTAAACTATCATCAGGAAAATCAAGTTCTATTCTCTAGCATGAACTTGGTTCCAGCGTCTCAGTCTTGAATTCTGTTGCTTTCCACTCCATCCCATTCCATTCACTTGAACAAGAATTTATTAAGCAAATACAAACTAATAGAATAAATACCACGTTGGCTTCAGAAAAAAGAAAAATGAAAATGAAAATTGTCCCTCCTTAAGGAGCTTGCACGCACCAACAACTTCCATTTGAAAGAAGAGATAAAAATTGTGCCCTCTAAGACTGTCATTTCTTATACATTGTATGATTCCCATCCTTCAGATGAGGAAAATGATACTCAGAGAAATTGAGAAGACTATCCCAAATTATATGAAGTAGAACCCAGTCCTTTCACTCTTAGGACAGTATCTTTTCTGTTAATTATTCTTTAAGACTCATGATTCTTGACCTTTGCCATGACAATTTCTCATTCTAAAATCCTGTCACTTGGGATACAAATTATGGATAGTGATACCTGCTGTCTGAAACAAAGTTTGTAAAAAACACGATTGATGAATTGTTTGTTTTTCTGCATTGGTCAGACCATCTACTTCATCTCTAAGGAGCTACTGACATGAGAGGTTGTGTTTTTGATGCATTTCCCAAAGTCTCTTTAGAGCTTTGTTATTTGAAGCCAAGTAGCATCTTAGTTCTAAGATGCTTCCCTCTGGCAAATGGTCAATAGCAAATAAACTCCCTAAGACTTACTGTCTAGTCAGAAGAAAGTATGTCATCTGGATGATTTGATCTCCATCTGACTGCCTCTTAATAAAGATTTTTTAAAAAAAATTCTTAATTAAATTCAATTAAGATGTCAGGTTATATACTTGGTTCACAAAAACTACTGAGGTCAAGCTTTTCATTGTTTAAAAAGAATTTTATTGATACTTTTGTTTTTACAATGTCTACATTAGTCAGTGTATCCTTCTCCTCTTTTCCTTCCACTTTGTCAATCAGTCAACAAGTACTTTTTAAGTGTTTACTATGTGCCAGGTAAAGTCTAAGTGCTAAAGACAAAAAAGGATACTTTAAAAATATTTTCCCATGACAAAGAAGTTTTTAAAAGGAACAATTCAAGTATTGTGGAAATACAATCAGGACAACACAAGAACTAGCAGTTTCTACATTAAAGGATCGAAGGCCGTGGAATGTGATATTCCAGAAGTCAAAGGAACTAGGACTAAAACCAAGAATCACCTACCCAGCAAAACTGAGTATAATACTTCAGGGGACAATATGGTCTTGGACTTTCAAGTATTCTTGATGAAAAGACCAGAGCTGAAAAGAAAATTTGACTTTCAAACGAAAGAATGAAGAGAAATATGAAAAGGTAAGCAGCAAAGAGAAGTCATAAGGGACTTACTAAAGTTGAACTATTTACATTCCTACAGGGAAAGACAATATTTGTAACTCTTGAAACTTTTTTCAGTATCTGGGTAGTTGTTGTGATTACACATACACACACACACACATACAGATATAGAGACAGAGAGCGATAGCACAGGGTGAATTGAATAGCATGGGATCATATCTTAAAATAATGAAATTAAGGGGTGAGAGAGAAATATATTGGGAGGAGAAAGGGAGAAATGGAATGGGGAAAATTTTCTCTCATAAAAGAAGCAAGTAAAAAACTTTTCAGTGGAGGTAAAAAGGGGGGAGGTGAGAGAAAAAACATGAAGCTTACTCTCATCACATTCGACTAAAGGAAGGAATAAAATGCACACTCATTTTGGTATGAAAACCTACCTTACAATACCAGAAAGTGGGAGAGAAGGGGATAAGCAGGGTGGGGGGGATGTTGGAAGGGAGGACAGTGGGAGGAGGGAGCAATTAGAAGTCAACACTCTTGGGGAGGAATAGGGTCAAAAGAGAGCAGAAGAAATGGGGGGCAGGATAGGACAGAGGAAAATATAGTTAGTCTTACACAACACGACTATTATGGAAATCATTTCCAAAACTACACAGATATGGCCTATATTGAATTGCTTGCCTTCTCAATGGGGATGGGTGGGGAGGGAGGAAGGGAGGAAGAGAAGTTGGAACTCAAAGTTTTAGGAACAACTGCTGAGTATTGTTCTTGCATACAACTGAGAAATAAGAAAGGCAGTTAATGGGGTATAAAATGTTATCTTGTCCTACAGGACAAAACACAAGATGGGAATAAGGGGAGGAAGGGATAGTCGAAGGGAGGGCAGATTGGTGATGGGGGTAATTAAAATACTCTGTGTTTTGGGGTGGGGGAAGGGGAGAAATGGTGAGAAAACTTGGAACTATAAATTTTGTGCAAATGAATGTTGAAAACTTAAATAAATAAATTTAAATACAAAAAAAAAAGAAATTGCAGGATTATGTGAAAATATCCCCCCCCCCAAAAAAATCCATGATTTTTGTCTATTTCTTATAGGAAAATTTAGCAAGGTAAAATCACATAAACATACCATTAATCTATTCCAGCCTTTGCTCTTCCCATTTAATACCACAAATGTAATGTGATATGTCTCTGTAGTATACATGAGTGTGTGTATACACACCTTCACACACACACACATAAATATAAATAAACTGACTTTGGATTGAAAAAAAAAAGAAAAGGAAAAGAACATTCATATGCAAAAATATTCACAGCAGCTCTTTTTATGGTGGCAAAGAATTGGAAATTGAGGAGATGCCCATCAATTGGGGAATGACTGAACAAACTGTGGTATATGATTGTGATGGAATACTATTGTGCTATAAAAAAATTAATGAAAGAGATGGTTTCAGAAAAAGCTGAGAAGTCTTATAATGAATCAATGCAAAGTGAAGTGAACAGCATCATTACAACATTGTACAGAGTAACAACATTATAAAGATATTCAACAAAGCTAGCTACCCTGATCAAGACAATAATCCAAGATAATGTCAGAGGATCAATAATGAAAAATATAATCCAAATCAAGAGAGAGAATTGATGAACTCTAATGAAAATTGAAGCATACTTTTTAAACTTTCGCTTTTTTCTTGTTTGCATTTATGTGTGTTTTATTTTGCAGCATATCTAACATGCAAATATGTTTTACATGACTTCACATGTATAATCAATATTATATTGCTTGCCTTTTCAAAGGGTATGGGAGAGGTGGAAAGGAGGAAGAGTGGCATTGCTTGGTCAAAGGATATGCAGTTTCATGGCTCTTTGGGCATAGTTCCAAATTGCTCTCCAGAACTGTTGAATCAGTATATTACTTCACCAATAGTACATTATCAATATCTTAATTTTCCCACATATTTTCTCATTTTCCTTTTCTGTCATCTTAGCCAATCTGACAGGTGTGTGGTAATCGTTCAAAGTTGTTTTAATTTCCATTTCTCTCATCAATGTTATTGAGAGCATTTTTTTCTTATAATTATAAGTTACTTTGATTACTTTGTCTGAAAACTACCTGTTAATATCCTTTGGCCATTTATAAATTGAGGACTGATTCTGATTTCTATAAATTTTACTTCATTTTCTATATGTTTGAAAAATAAAGTCTCTCACTATGAAAACTGTTTTCACAGTAATAGAGTAATGGTTACTAACTATGTATTTCCCTTCATCCTTTTTTCTTTCTCCCTGTTTACCCAACTCTCTTCCTCTTTTTACCCTATCCATTAGCTTCTGCCATTTACCTCCCCAAAACTACCCTCCCTTCTATAAGCTTCCCCCTCTCCTGCTCTTATTCTCTCTCTTTACTATTTTCCTGTATGGTAAGGTAGATTTCTACACCCAAATATGTGTATATATCACTCCCTCTTTGAGCCAATTCCAATGAGACCTGAGTTCAAATCTCACCTCAGACTCTTGACACTCACTATGTGACCTTAGGCAAGTCACTTAACCCCAATTACTTCATCCTGGGTCATCTCCAGTCATCCTGATGAATATCTGGTCACTGGATTCAGATGACTCTGGAGGAGAAGTGAGGCTGGTGACCTGCACAGCCCTCCCTCACTCAAAACAAAGTCAAGTTCAAGTCATTTCATTATTTCTCTGATGGCATGGTCTTCTTCAGCAACGAAGGACAAACACACTAGAATGAGAGTAAGGTTCATATGCTCCCCTCACCACTTTCCCCATTTTCCCCTCCATTGTAAAATTTCTTTCAGGCCTCTTTTGTGTCAGATAATTTATCCCATTCTACCTCTACCTTTCCACTTAAGTGCATTCTTCTTTCTCATTCCTTAACTTTATTTATTTATTTTTTTGATAATCATATCATCACATTCAACTCACACTTTTGTTTTCTTTCTATGTATACTCTTTCTAACTGCCCAAATAATGAGAAAGATTTTAGGAGTTATAAATATTATTTTCCCATGTAGGAATAGAAAATAGTTGAACCTTATCAAATCCCTTATGATTCCTGTTTCTTGCTTTCCTTTTATGTCTCTTTTGTACCTTCTATTTGAAAGTCAAATTTTCTATTCAGCTCTGGTCTTTTCATCAGGAGTGCCTGGAAGTCTTCTATTTCCCTGAATATCCTTTTTTCCCTGAAAACTCAGTTTTGTTGGTTAGATGATTCTTTTGTCCTCCAGAATATTATATTTCAAATTCTCTGATTCTTTAATGTAGAAACTACTAAATTTTATGTTATCCTGACTGTGGCTCCACAGTATTTGAATTGTTTCTTTCTAGTTGCTTGTAATATAGTTCTGTAATTTGGCTACAAATATTTCTAAGTGTTTTCATTTTAGGATCTCTTTTAAAAAGTAATTGGTGGATTCTTTCAATTTTTATTCTACCCTGTGGTTCTACAATATCAGGGCAGTTGTTCTTGATAATTTCTTGAAAGTTATTGTCTAGGATCATTTATTTACTCATTTTTTAGCCTATTTCTTGACTTTTAACTCTATGGTAGAATGGGACTCTGCTTTCCAAGTTTCAATTTTTGGTTTAGCTATTTTCAGACATAATTCTGGAGACCTCAGGTTTTTGGATCTCCCAAGGTGATATGATCTAGGGAGAGGTATGCTTACTACCTTCCTGTACCACAGTTTTATTCACTGATTTGTGAGTGACCACAAGCACTCTTTTCAGAAATTATGATCAGGGTTCCTGCTTCCATGCAGCCTACAAGCTCTGTTGTGCTAGTGCTCCTCCTCACACTGGGACTAAAACCAAGGATTGTGACCCAGAATCAAGTACAGGCAATGCAGCAGAGTCTTACCCCTGGTGCCAGAAAAATCTCTAAATCTCCTTGTGACCCATTGTATGACCCCCTTACTGTCTGTGGACTGAGAGTTCTGGAAAACAACCATTTCTGCCACTGATTCAGTCCCCACAATATCTATCTGCTCCTGGTTTGTTAGGGTCAGGTCTTGCCGTGTGACTTACACTGAACTGTGCTCCTCTCTCACCTTGCTACAACAGACCTTTCCTCCCCACCTTCTAAGTTGTCTTGGACAGGAAAGCGTTTTGACTCTGTCTTTTTCTGGGTTCTACTGCTCTAGAATTTATTTTGAGTCATTATTTAAAAGTATTTGGAGGCTTTTGGGGGAAAAGTTCAGGCGAGTCCCTGCCTTTACTCCACTATCTTGGCTCTGCCTTATAAGCCAGGCATGAGTTTGTTTTCTTACCCAATTATCTTCTTTGTGGCATAGAATGTAATTACATTTTCAAGATATTGGCTTATTATTTGTGGCTTTTATGACACTTATTCCTATTACTCATCCTTATCAACTTGCTTTCTGTCATTCTCTGAGCTAGAATCAGAGGAGAGTAATAGGGGAAAATTATTTCTGGTTTTAATTTTAATGAGTCAGTGCCTTTTGTTTCATTGTTCAGTTATTTTCCTTGGAAATATTTCCTAAATGCCTTGTTTTTGAGAAAAGCCATTGCAAGAAAAACACATATATCAAATATTTATTAATGTGACTGGGTCACATTTAGTACCATCAGATTTTGTTACTGTTTCCTAATCCTAATGAAATGAGTTAGTTAGAACACTTCCCCTACTATAACATGTAAAACAAGAAAACAAATGTGATTGCATATGAATATGTGAAATGGACTTCTATGGACACACACATAGAAATTCACAGGAACTCAAGACCACAACTCCAGTCTAGAGGGCAAGAGCCCCTACTTGGCTGAAAGATGTCTAATTTTATGAATATGTCAAGAGCTTGTAACTTTGTCAGTGAGGGAATTCCCTCCAGTTTGTAACAGATGTATAATTCAGAGACTTGCTTGAAGTTCAGAGTGATTATGTGGCTTGTTTGATAACACACCTACTTTCAGAGGCAGGATTTGAACTAAATCATCTTTATTCCAAGGTTAGTTTTCTTATTTGTGCATATGCACATAAGCACACCTACACACACACACACATACACACACATATACACATACATACATACACACACATATACACATACATACATACACACACATTTGTCTATACCTGTGATTTCACTAGCATAGAGAAATCCTTGTGAGAATGTTCTCTACCAATGCAGGCAAGCAACTATTCTACCATTTGGTGCAGCCCCTCTTAAAAACTTCCAGGCACTAATGAGGCGGTTTCCTGGAGAGAAGAAATTTGTGAACCAGTTAAATCCAGTTTGACTAGAATGACCCCAGCTCCCTAGGATGCATAAATGCCAAGGCTAATGAAATTTAGCAGTTGCCTTCAGACCTCATCCCTTCAGACTCTTGAAGAAATAAAACTGTTAGAGTCAAGTCCCCTATGTCCTTGGCCCTCATTCATCACTCCTTATTAAGGCATTTAGAAAAGCCTCTCACTTTTCTGGTCCTACAACTAACAAGAAAGTATCTCATTTATATCCTGTTGGATCTTTGCTATATAAATTTAAGCCCTAGTCTTCTGAATGAAGATACCTCCCCCTTTCCCTCTGCTACAGGCAAGGAAGCTTAGCATGGATGCTATTCCCCAATCCCCAAATCCCCACCCCACTAACAGCTTTTTTCCTCCCCTTTTGAATAGAAATAAAGTTTGTTAGAGGCAATATATGTGGTGTTCTTCATCTGCACCCTGCAGTATTAGAATTGAAAATATCTGCTGCGTAGGAGACAGTATGAGATCTAGGATTCCCTTGAGAGGAAGAGGGGACAAGTACTGGGAAACAATGATCAGGAGAAAAGCAGGAGCCATACGTTTCCCTGAGAGTAGCCAACATCATGAACCAGGCAGGCAGGCAGAAGAGACTGCAACAAATCAACTAAAGGAATGTCCTAATCAGTAGTGAAGTCCCTGTCAACTTCCCCCTACTCTGCACCAAGCACTGTATCTGAAGAGCTGTCAACTTTTTCTCCTCTCTTTGCTCCTTATTCCATTTAGGCAGAGCTGAGAAGGGAAAACTATGTCCTATTTTCATCCATCACTGATGATAGTTTTTTTTCTTACCTTTTTGCAAGTGTGTTTGTTTCCATTGTCTATATGCTTGGAATTATTTTAGATAAGTCAGTCAATAAGTATTTACTATACTGCTGCTATGTACCAAAAATACTATGCTAAGCTCTAAGGATACAAGGAAAGTCAAAAAAAACAGTCCTCGCCCTCAAAAAGATCACAACCCATTGGAAGAGGAAAGAAGTCAAAAAAATCTATAAACAAACTATCCACAGGATAAATAGAAAATAATTGCCAGAAGGAAGGCACTAGAATTAAGAGGGGCTGGGAAAGGCTTCCTATACAAGGTGAGTTTTTTTTTTAATTGGGACTTAAAAGAAGTCAGTAAGTGAATATAAGGAAGAGATAAGGAAGGAGAGCATACCAAGCATAGAGGAAAGCCAGAGAAAATGCCCTGATAATGGACAGCAAAGACATCTAATGATCGCTGTAATTGGATCAAAGAATATGTATGTGGAGAGGTATAAGAAGAATGAAAAGGAGGACCAGGTTATGGAAGGTCTTGAATGCTAAACAGAGAATTTTGTATTTGGTACTAGAGATGATAGGGAGCCACTGGAGTATGGGAGTGACATGATCATACCTGAGCTTTAGGAAAATCACTTTGATGACTGAGTAAAGGACGGAATAGAGTGGGGAAAGACTTGGGGCTGGCAGACTAACTAACCATCAGGCTTTTGCAATAGTCCAGATGTGAGCAGCTGATAGCTTGCAAGATAGTGGTGATCAGAGTGTAAATGGAAGGATCACTATAAGGGGTTTTGCATTTGACAGATTATCTATCTAGATCCCCTACAGTTCTGACTTGGGAAGTTAAAAGGCCTCCCTGGAAACTATTGAGTTATAGTTGTTTATGAAAGTCTTACAGTTCTTCCAAGTAGAACTATAAAACTTGAACTCCACACTTACTTTGATTTCCCTTAGGACAATGAGGCATTTGGAGCCATACAGCGGCTGAGAGCTTGAGTTAAACTCTTCTTTTAAAGGAACCAGAGAAGAAAGCCTAGTCTCTGTGTTGTATGTATATGCTCTCTGGCGCTTTCATCTCTGCCACTGTTTGGGAGGGATAAGCAAGCAGAGCACATAATAGTACCAATGACAACAGCTAGCTCTTACTATGTACTGCTAAGTGCTTTACAAATATAGGTTAACAGTCAAGAAAGCTTCTTAACAATTAAATCTGGCCAAAATGGAAATGGACTGCCACAGGATGATATGGATTAAATCTCATCTGACATCTTCAAGCAGAAGCTGAATATTCATTTCTTTCATAACATACTGGGAATTCTTTTGGAATATAGGTTGGTCTGGATGGCCACTAAAGTCTCTTCTGATTCTAAATTCTATGAAATATGAGTATGAATTAATGACTTGTACTGGTCTGGTATGAGTTGACAGACAAGACAAAAAAAATAAAAATCACAGGTTTGGGTTAAGTGATCATGACCCTTACCTCTCTAGGCCTCAGTTTCTTCCAATGTAAAATGAGAAGATTCGGGTGGATTTGAAGATTTCTTCAAATGCTAACATTCAGTGAAGTCTTGGAGTCTTATCGATAGTTGTTTCTTTGCTGTTCCACAGATATCAATTGAATCTCTAGAACAAGTAACCATTTTTTATGCCTTTAAGGGATAACCATTGCTACTGGTGGTCAATAGAAGGATCTTCATAAATAAATAGACTAGTCATTGAAAAGGTTGGTGACAACAGGGAAGTTATAGGAGAACATATCATCACCAGAGGGCAGCATAGAGCTAACCACCTAAATTCATTACTCATTCATTATTTTCATGAAAGTTCAAATTTCCAGTGGTGCCAAATAACCCTGGACATTATGGAAACCAAAATGGCAGAGGAATCCTAAGTTTGATGTTCCCTCTAGGATAAAGACATCAAAATGAACATGAGAGTGGCAGAGTTGCAATCAAGGCAGCCAAGGATGTTGGAAAGTCAGGGTTCATATCCATACAGGAATGCTTACTAGACATGTGAATATACCAAGTCATTTAATCCCTAACAATTTCAGTTTCCTCACCTATGAATTAGGATTCTTAAACTATCTACCTCACTGGATTGAAATTCAATGTGTTCTAAACAGAATTCATTTTCTTACCTTCTAATATTGTCCTTCCTTAAAACATCCTTATTTTAGTTAAGAATAAGTCACTATCTTTCCAGACTACGTGTTAAATTGGAGATTCACAACCTTACAGGCATCTTGTCTCTTTCCTCTAAATCATGCTCTGTTTACAATTGGTTGTAAAAATCTTACTGACTCAATATAGAACACCTCTTATTTCCAGGTTCTTCACTCCACTCACATAGCCACTGTACTAGATCAGGCCCTCACCACCTTTGACCTGGACTAATTCTAGAGCTTTCGAAATGGTTTTCCTGCTACCATTCTTTGCCTTACTCAATCTATATTCCACACAGCTGTCAAAAACATCTTCCTAAATCATAGGTTTGGCCATGTCATACCCATATTCAAAAATCTCTATTGACTTCCTGTTTCCTCGAAGTTAAAATATAAATTACTTTTCTTAATAAAAAACTTAAAGCTCTTTGTAATAAACCCTTCTGCCTTTTCAGACTTATTTCAGTTTACTTCATCAACTCCATATTCCAGTCAAATTGGGCTATCTCTCCCAAACTCAATATTCTATTTCCCACCTCCAGGCCTTTGCATAGGCTTCCTCCCATGCTTAGAAAACATTGCCTCCTCCCTCCTGTTTCTTAGTAAATTTAGCTTCTTTCAGGGCCCAGCTCAGCTTCCAATTCCTATGGGGAGACTTTGCTAATTCTCTTAAATTTAGAAGTGCTCTCTCCTGTCTCAAATTATCTTATATTTACCTAGCTGCTTACATGTTATATCCCTCAGTAGAATGTATGTTCTTAGAAAGCAGTGTCCATTCTTTGTTTTTATACCACATTATCACCATTGTCTTTTACATAACAGGCACTTCATACATGTTTGCAATAAACCTTAAGCACTATGTATATACATGTAAGTTATTGCTTGTATCCACATTCCTCTGCCTGGATCATTCCTCCAAGGGTGCAGGAATCTTCTTCATATACTTCATTCCTTTGTCTTAGATACTCCCTGACCCTTCTCCTGCACCTCTCCATCGTTGAGTCCTCTCAAGGCTCCAAGTTAAGTCCTAACAGCTGTGTACACATTCAACTATGAGTGAGTGTCCATGAAGAAATACGGATTACATACATTTAATCTTCAAAATAGATCAGGCTAGGTTTCCCAAATATATAGTTCACACAAAGAGGAGGAGAGTCTAAATTTAGAAGTGAACTCCAAACTTCCAAGCCTCCTCCTTTGTTTAACTTTGACAAATTTCAGAACTGGAGATTACCGTAGTTAGGGTGAGGAGGTTGGGGGTAATTTTCTTTATTCCCCTGACTGTACTAGAAAGGAGCAATTTCATTCAAACAAACAAGATTCTTCATTGTTTACATAGCCCACACTTACATGATTTTAGTTAAAAAAGCATGTTTTTCATTGAATTTTCCTTTTTAAAAAAATGATGGTTTTACTTAAGAGGAAAGAATCGTGAAATTCAAAGCTTTAAGAAACTTCTAATAGTTTTGCCAATAAGGGGCCCTGTAAACATATTCAAAAATCTAATTGACTCTAATTAGCTCATATACAGCACATTAGTTGGAAAGACAGTCATTTCAGACAACTATAATATTCTCTTAAAGGAATCTGGTTACATCATTAACTTTGAGGGCCAAGTTAGAGGGCTTAGGCTCCAAACACCTTATGATAACAGGATGCTGAGAGTGAGTGTGGAACAGCTGAAAATATAAAAACAATATTATCCCTGTTACATTATACTTCATGGCTGGCTTTCATAGAAACACCATCAATAGACTGAGCCTCTTACTTGATGCTTTATCCTAGCTGAAATCTAATGATATCTTCAAGAGTTTTTCCAAAGTCTTATCACGTAAGGTCATCGATGGCTTACCTTGCCTTAACAGTGTCTAAGAAGAGGAATGGTAAGGAATACACTGGGTACTTAACTCAAAAGCTAAATGATGAGCACTGCAAGGGAAATATCCCAAGAGGAGAGCATAGAGTGAGCCTGAAACTTTGTTCAATGACTAAGGCTTGTCAAGAGCATAGATATATAGATAGATTAGATAGATAGATAGATAGATATACACATATACATATATATGTGTGTGTATATGTATGTATGTTTGTGTATCTATGTATCTATATATAGATACATATATATAATTTATATTTATATATACACATATATATATTTATATGGCAACCATTGCTCCTGCCTTAGGCTGTGTGTTGGATTGGGAGTTTTTCAGATATGTGAAAATAGAAAATGGTCAATATTCTTCCATAACTCTGAAATACATACTTGAGTTTTGAGGGATGAGGATCTTAGAAATGTGTGTGGTGTAGTGGAGAAGAGAATATGGGGGAAGGACCTTCTCAAGAATACAAAGTCCTTCCTCCTCCCTACCCCTGCAAATAAAAGAGGGTATGTTTTCTTAAACCCCAGGAAGGACACCCACTACAATAGGAGAACTTGACCTGAGTTCCATGAAGTATTTAGATATATATTTTAAATGTATATATGTATAACACACACACACACACACACACATATATATATATATATATATATATATATATGTAGAGAGAGAGAGAGAGAGAGAGAGAGAGAACTGTATTCTAACATAATTGATTTCCTTTGCAATCCTATGTATTTTATTTTTTTGCATTTCAAAATATCATTATGAAAAAGGACCTATAGGCTCCATAAGATTTCCAGAGTGGTCCATGAGACAGGCAAAGCTTATAAATTTCAAGATTTTAAAATAAAGTGATGGGGGCAAGTCCAAAGGACCTTTCCACATTGGTACTTAGGCAGCATAGACTACTGGATTTGGAATCAAGAAGACAAGATATTGCTTCACTCACTTACTGGCTTAGCTAGTGAAATGAGGCTAGGAGGGATATGTGATTTTAACAGTGTGTGGAACTATAAATTCCATGTAAAGGACCTCCCTCCAGATCAGAACCCATCTATAGTTAGTGCAAGTCAGAGTTACTTGAGATCCACATAGGTGAAGTTACTTGTCCACATACAGCTACTAAGTGGCAGAAGAAGAATATGAACACTAGACTCCCTGATTCACAGTCCATCATATGATCCACTAAGCCACAATACCTGTCATAAGTACTTTATAATTGCTTGTTAAATGGAATTGAACTGAATATGTCATGTGCATAAATGAGAGAGAGAGAATGAAGAGAGAAGGGAGAGAGAGAGATCTGAATATAAAAACAAACCAAAAAAAGACAATCCCTCCCCTTTGGAAGTTTATATTCTAATGGAAGAAGACAATATATAAAAAGGAGCTGAAAGAGGCAGTGTGGAGTGGAGAAGTTTGGGAATTCAGGGAATTCAGGAGCCAGAAGAGAAGTGAGGATGGCAGACTGAGATATTCTTTCAAATGGAGGACCCAGAAAGGAATTCACAATTAGAAGACAAGAAAATAAGGATAGAGGTATCTCCAGACTGAAAAAGCCTCTAAATGGAGATGGAAAAGTCCGATGAAATAAGAGTGGATTCAGGAGAGAAATGAGTGAACAAATTTTCCATTTTTTTCTCTGTCCTAGTTTTGAATGCTGAATGTGTCCATAAGGTAAATAAAATAAGATGTGAGTACAAATGCCTTCAAAATGGGTATCAAAGAAAGGGAGAGGTAGACTGGAATAAATTATCTCACATAAAAGAGGCAAAAATAAAAAAGCTTTTAGAGTGGACAGGAAGTAGGGGGAGGTGAGAGGGAGTTAGTGAACCTTACTCTTATTGGAACTTATTCCAAAAAGGTATAACATACACACATAATTGGGTGTAGAAATCTATCTTACCCTACAGGGAAGTAGGAGGGGAAGGGGATAAGAGAAGGGTGGAGGGGTGGAGTGATAGAAGGCAAGGGAGATGAGGATGGGGATAGCCAGGAGGGACAGGGTGAAAGGAGAGAGAGATGCATAAATGGGGAGGGAGGAATAACATAGAGAAAAATACAGTTAGCAATAGTAACTGTGAGAAAAATTGTGAAGTAAGTTTCTCTGATAAGTGCCTCATTTCTCAAACATGTAGGGAACTGAATCAAATTCATAAAAATAAGAGTCATTCCCCAATTAATAAATGATAAAATGATGAGATGAAGTAATCAAAGCTATCTATAACATATGAAAAAATATTCTAATACTATTGATGCAAGCAAGGCAAATTAAAACAATTCTGAGATACTACCTTAATTATATAATAGGACAACAAAGTTAAATGACAAATGATGGAGAGGATGTGAGAAAAATAAGACATTAATGCACTGTTAGTAGAGTTGTGAACTGACTCAATCATTCTGTAGAGCAAGTTGGAACTATGCCTAAAGGGCTATAACCAAGGCATAAACCAAGCATACATCTTTAACCTAGCAATACATCCCAAAAAAGATTAAAGAAAAAAAGGATCTATATGTTCAAAAAATATTGATAGCAGCTCCTTTCTAGGGGCAAAGAATTAGAATTGAGGGGAGGCCCATCAATTGAGGAATGGCTGAATAAGTTGTGGTATATGATTATAATGGAATACTATTATATTTTAAGAAATGATGAGCAGGAGCTCTCAGAAAAACCTGGAAAGACTTGCATAGACTGATGCAAAGTGAAATGTACAAGGTTCAAAGTAAAAGTAATATTGTAAGATGATCAGCTGTGAATGATTTAGCTAGTCTCAGCAATACAGTTGAAGACAACTCTGAAGGACGTATGATGAAAAATGCTACCTATCCCTAAAGAAAGAACTGAAAGTGTCTGAAAACAGAAGGCATACTTTTGTTTTTACTTTGCTTTTCTTCGGGGTTTTTTATGTTTGTTTATGTTTTCTTTCACAACATGACTATTATGGATATGTTTCACAGGAATACACATATGTATAACCTATATTGTATTTCTTGCCTTCTCAATGTGGAACAATGGAGAGAGTTGGAACTCATAATTTTAAAAACAAGTATTAAAAGTTGTTTTTATATGTAACTGTGGAAAAATAAAATACTAAATTAAAAAAAGGAAAAAATGGATAGCAAAACTTCATGCTTTCTGTAACCATTTTGCTAATGTTCACAGAATTGATATTATCCATGACTGAAATGTTCCCATAAGGGAAATCCAAGTTATTATGATGTTAAGGAATAAAATGCAAGTTTTAGAATGAGGAAGACCTGCCTCCAGCACTAGTTATGGGACCCTACAAAAATCACTTAAACTCCCCTTACCTCAATTTTTTTTATTTATAAAATGAATACATATCATCACATTCACTGTAAAACTATCAACAAAACAGAAAATCCCCACATAAGGCATTGCTTTTGGGTCTCCCTCTCAGTACAGTCACAACCATGACTGCTACAATGCTACAACTCACTCTCAGGGACCTAGGGGGAAACTGATGTAGGGGAATGCAGTCCTACTACTTGCAACTTCTGAGTCCCCACCAATGTAATTTTCATTTATACAAATCAGTTTCAATTATACCATTAACTCTTAAATATAAAACATTTACTTTAAAAAAAGACAAAACCAAAAAAAAATTTTTACTAATTCTATTTTAAATTTTTTCCTTTGTAATCCTATTGTTTTATTTTTTTGTATTTCAAAACACTATCAGATCAAAAAAAATAATCAGGCATAATTACTAAAAATCAGACATAACCATCTCTCCATAAAACTGGTTCACTTCTCCCATCACTGCACAGGGCCTCTATGGGGAAGTAGCGCAAATTCACAGAAACTAAGTAATGTGGCACATTAATAGGGAAACACAAGTGTCCAAAGCAATTCACAACTCTTTTGCAGGTTCCGATGTCTTTGATTTCTACAGAGAAGTAGAATACAGAACAGTCTATACTTCAAGACAACTGCTGGGCAGGACTAGTTCTCATCTGTACTTCTCCCATCTCTGGCTGGATGAAGATGTTTCTCTGCTACTCTTAGGCCACAGAAACATTGTTAAGTTCTTTAAGCAAATAGAAACATGAAGCTTGTGATCCACAGACATCATCAGGTCTCATTTGGCTGGATTCTGAGGCAGTGTGACACTCTTTCAGTGAAAAGAAGTTCCTGTTAAGTCTGGTATCTATATATTTAGGTCAATTCTCTTGGCCTTTCAGGGGATTTCTTTCTTTTGAGTCATAGATGATGGTACAGGGCAATGTAGGATATCTTTTCAAGGATTCCCCCATTCTCAGACAGATGGTTCTAGACATCAAGAGATATCCTTTCCTCAGCCAGCTCTTTGCACAGAATTATTGTTTGTTATTCAAATGTATCAAACCCTTTGTGACCCCATTTGGAGTTTTCTTGGCAAAGATGCTAGAGTGGTTTGGCACTTCTTTCTCTAACTTATTTTACAAATAAGGAAATGAGGCAAATAGGGTTAAGTGGCTTACCTAGAATCACACAGCTAGGAAATATCTGAAGCCAGATTTGAACTCAGGAAAATGAGTCTTCCTGACTCCAGGCACAGCACTCTATCTGCTGTGCCACCTAGCTGTCCCCTTGCACAGAACAGGATGCTATTTTCTCCAATCAGCTCCCAATAGCAAAACATTTCTGCAGTCAAATCAGTCCCTGACTCAACACTGGTTTGTGGACTTTTGTCACTCTCAATTTCTTTTCTCCAGACTTTGTGGCTTCTATGACTTGTGTTGTTTTTTGTGAGCACTTTCTCTCATTTGCCTTTCCTAAGTCTTCTCAGTTACTTTCTGAATTTACCTCTAATTTGACTTTCTGGGCCTCAAATTAGGGTCTTGGGTGCAATGACCTACTTCTATGATCCACCTTTCTTAGATATGATAAACAGTTAATATTCAATAGATCCATACTTGAAAAACAGTTCTTTGATTGCCCTAAAAACAGTCCCATGAAAATTACCTTCCGTGAAACAATGGATTATAGCTGTCCTTATACCCAGCTAATTACTTTCACCTCTGAGGAGCATCCTTTCACTCTGGTCCTCTCAGAACACTCATCTCTTCTCACACACTTATCTGAGAAATCAGATTCTCTGACCTGCCTATGTTTCTCTCAAATATTCCTTTGTCTGTGTTTCTTACATAAATGTCCCTTATTTGTGATTTAATTAAATAAAATTTCCACATTCAAAAGGGCAATAACTCCATCTCTGTTTTATATAACAGGAAAAACATTCTGAGAGAAATTTAACTTGCTCCAAGACGCATAACTAATAAATATTTGAGGGTGATTTGGACCTTGTTCTTCCTGTATCCAAAGCCTATCTACTCTGCCATATTCCTTCAAGTACCTGGTCATTTGCATTTTACATCTTAAGAAAATAATTTACTTTTGAAACATTTTGAGCCATTATCTTCTCTTGAAGTTAAGAAGGAATGGATAAGGAGCCTAACAGTAAAAGTATTGCTTACACCATAAACATGAATCCACGGAGAGAGATTTTTTCCTCACTAGGAAAAAAATAGTCTATAGGAAAAAAGGTAGAGAATCTCTTCAGTTCAGAAGAGTCTTAGGGACTTCTAGTAATTCTTTCAAGATTTGTTTCTTGTATCTCTGTTTATGTAATAGCATTTTTGTTGCTGGCATAACAAAGGCAAGAATGCAAAACAAAGTTATAAATGGCAGATCTCAGATTTGAGTTAATGCCTTCAGACTTCAAATACAGTGGAACTTTTTGTACTACACCATGATTTTCTTCTTTCCTGAATTCCTACATACAAATATACACATGCACACAAATAGGTACATATATGCCCAGGCAACTCACATTTCCTACCCCTAGATACAGACCCTAGATCAGTATAATATGCAATCCTTTATTAAGCACTGACTATATGCCCACCCACCGACTATATGCTATGAGGGTGTGTGTGTTCATCCTTCATTGCCAAAGAAGACTATGCCAGCAGAGAAATAATGACATGACTTGAATTTGACTTTGTTTTGAGTGAGGGAGGGCTGTGCAGGTCACTAGCCTCACTTCTCCTCCAGAGTCATCTGAATCCAGTGACCAGATATTTCATCAGAATGACTGGAAATAACCCAGGTTGAGGAAATTGGTTAAGTGACTTGCCCAAGATCACACAGCTAGTGAGTGCCATGTCTGAGGTGAAATTTGACCTCAGGTCCTCTGACTCCTGCACTGTGCTCTATTCACTGCAAAACTTAGCTGCTCCATGAAGAGAAGTACAAGAAGCATGAATACCTGAATCCAAGGAATTTACGATCTAAATGGAAAGAGAAGATATAGATATAGATGTGTATATCTGTATGAATCAATAAAAGAACAACAAATAGGTGCTGTGATATAGATTATAAGTGCTATGGAAATTGAGTAAAGGGAGATATCCATGGGAGTTAAGTGGTAGGAAACCAGGAAGGTTAAGGAAAATTATGTCACATAATCAGGCAAACAGAAATCAATACAAACAAGGAGGAGGAGTGTGGGAGAAGCAGCTGACATTTCAACATAAATGTCATCTGAAGTGTTCAAAGGGGAAAAATACATGCATATAGGCATACACGCACACACTTTTGTGCACAGAAATGATTTTCACCCTATTTAGAAAACAGATAGGAAAGGGGAGAAGGAGGAGGATTAGAGGGAGGGTAGGTTAAGGGAGGGATTGGTACTAAGCAAAACAAATTCTAACTAAGGATGTACACAAATGTTTATAGCCCTTTTGAGGTGTAAACAATGGAAATCTGAAAAAGTGCCCATAAAATGGTGAATGGATGAACAAGTCATGGCATATAAATATTACTGAGTTATAAGAAATAATGAAAGTAATGGTTTCAGCAAAATCTAGGAAAACTTGTATGAACTGATACAGAGTAGAGTGAATAGAATCATGGGAATGATTACATTGACAGCAATAGGGTAAGGGCAGGTAACTGAAAAAATTAAGAACTCTTATCGGCCTGATGACTAACCACCATTTCAAAGGACTAATGAGGAAACATGTTACCCACTTCCTGATAGAGAAGTGAAAGATTCAGGGTGCAGAAGAAAATTTTTGGTGGGGGATATGGCCAATGTGGAAATTTGTTTTAATTGACTATACATGTTTGTAATGGGTTTTATTTTTCTTTAGTTCACAATTGGAAGGGAATTTGGGGGAGAGGGCAAGAAGGCAAATTTTTGGTGATTGAAATATATACATGTAAATATACATATATAAACATACATACAAAGCATAAATATATGCAAATACATTATATATACATATACACATATGTGAGTATGTATGTGTGTATGTATATATACATACATACATAATTTTTAAATGGATGTTCAGAGAACCTTCTTTCCACTAGCCAGAATGTAATACAAAAAAGATAAGCATTTCTTTTTTGTTCTTCGAGGAGGATATGAATCATAAAACTGTGAATGTGAAACAAATCTACCATATCTAGCTTTTGTTTTTGCCCCTTCCTTCATTTACACGTCAAACACAGAGGATCCGAGATGGGCTCCTTTACCTTTAGCCATCCATGTAGCTTCTGAGAGGAATTTTTTGGCTGAAATCTCAAAATAGGTTTCAGGGACACAGGCTATCAATCTAAGAGTAGTTAAAATAATATGTTAACCCCAAGTAGGACAGATGTCTAGGACCAAAGAAATGCAATCTGCACTAAGAAAGAATACTCAAAAGAATAAAATCAACACTATCTAATCTCTGGTTTTTATTGGGTCCCCGGTTCTATGTTTTGGCTCATAGACCCAGCTATATATCTATATATAGATATGTAGCCTCTCTCTCTCTCTCTCTCTCTCTCTCTCTCTCTCTCTCCCCCCCTCTCTCTCTCACCCCCCCCTTTGTATACACATGTGTGTATGTGTGTGTGTGTGTGTGTGTGTGTGTGTGTGACTGTGCCTTCATCAGGAAGAGGTTTTCTTGACCCTATATCTGAGCAGAGGTCAGTGGAAAATAGCCAAGTAACCCCAAAGAGCCGAACCCCACTGATGGTAGCAAAAAAACAGCTCAGGAACCATATGACCAGTAGAGACATCAAGTCAGGCAATGTGAACCCCAGATGAATGAACATAAAAGAGAGCTGTAGCGCCAAACAGGCAGCAGTGAAAGAATGTAACAAGAGGACCTAGCAGCTCTTCAGCAGTAGACATGATCTGCTCATGCCACAAAAGAACACTATCCTCAAGGCCCACTATGAGTGTTCTCCATGCAAGTGCATTGTCCAAATGGATTTTAGTAATATGTCATTTCATTTGAGTTTTCTGTCTACGTACATTCCCTACAAATACATACTCCATGACTGTTTCCTGAACAGATGTATTCTCTGCCTACCTTCTATTCTCCATGGATAATATGATAACTATGGAGTCTTTAGTGTATCCTATTTGTTCACAGGGAGATTTTTCTTAGAACTTTATTTGCTATACCATTTGATGAAAAGTCCTGTTTTGAACCAATAGATCCTCTGACTAACTTTTTGTTGTATAAAGGTATAGTTTGGAGATGATACTGACCCACAGATCCCCTCAAACTTGGAATAGTATTTTGGAGGTTCCATGTATGAGAGGGCACAAGACTGCTTTTGTTGTTCAGTCATTTCAGTCGTATCCAACTCTTTAGAACCCCACATGGAGTTTTCTTGGCAGAGATACTGAAGTGGTTTATCATTTCCTTTTCCTTCATTTTGCAGACAAAGAAACTGAGGCAAACAGTGTTAAGTGATTTGCCCAGGGTCACACAACTAGAAAATGTCTGATGCCAGATTTGAACTCTGATCTTCTGACCCAAAGCCTGGTGGTCTATACATTGAACCACCAGCTGTCCCACGCTGCTGCTAAAAAGCATAATAACAATAGAACCTAGGTATTTTCTGGGCTGCAAAGATAAAAGACTAGAAAACCAGGAGACCTCAATCTAACCAACACTTAGAAAGCAAAACCTAATCCCATATTACCCCCAGAATAAGCCCTTTGCAGTTCAGAAGGTGGAAAAGTACAGTCTGATCTGTACACCCTGCAGGCACAGGACAAAAAAAAACTAACTTGTCTTTGACCCAGAGAGACTTCCTGCCCATTTGCACTTCCCTCGCCATTGTTCTTGAACCTCAAGTGGCAGCTGCAGGTCTCTAGGCAATGGTCCACTGAATCAAACCTCAAATGGAAACTGCAAAGCCCAATTTATCCTTCCTCTCGTGTTTTATCATGGCATGGAGGTGAGATCAGAATTCTCAAAGGCTACACAAGTGGGACAAAGCCCAGTGAGGTCCTACCAAGCTGGAAGGGCATCAAGCTGAGCACAGGAATATACTGTGCTCCTGTTGCTTGAGAACCAGAATGGTCAAGGTCAGAGAGACTCCTCAGCAGAAGAGTCAGGTCACGGGGGATGAACTTTTCAGCCACAGCAACTCAAGAAGAGGTTACCTATAAAGGAATCAGGAATCAATGAAAGGAGTTTTCATACTGATAAATCGTAAATCCATAATGTTTTGGCCCCCTTACTATCATCCCTAATTCATTTTTCCCCTCTTTTCCCTATTCCTTCCCTTTCCTTCTTTCTTTCCTTCTTTACTTCCTTCTTTTCCTCCTCTCTCCCTCTCTTCCTTTCCTTCCTTTTTCCTCCTTCCCTCTTTTCCCTCCTACCTTTCTTTTTTCATCCTTCCTCTCTCCCTTCCTTCCATCTCTTATTCCTTTTTTCCTTCCTCAGTTCTTTAACTCTTCCTCACCTATCTCCTTTCATAAATATTCCTCTGTTGCCCCCTATTTCTTTTATTAGCAGTCATTTAACTTTATTTTATTTATTTCCCTGTTTAATGTTTTTATTAAATTATTTTGTTTTCAGTGTTCTACAATCACTTCCATACGTCTTAGATTTTTTCCCTCCCTGCCCCTCCTACTCTCCTCCCTCCCCACTCCCTCCCTGAGACAGCATACAATTTTATAAAAGTTCTACACATACATTCCTGTTAAATACATTCTCACCTCAGTCATGTTGCATAGAAGAATTAAAATGAATGAGAGAGATCATAAAACAAAACATAATACAAAAGAAAATGGTCTTCTTCATTCTGTGACTAAATTCCATAGTTCTTTCTCTGCAATGAAATACTATGTCTACCAGAAAAATTCCTCCCACACTGTGGTTGTTGCTGTGTACAAAGTTCTCCTGGTTCTGCTTCTTTCACTCAGCATCAGCTCATATAAGTCTTTAAAAGTCTCTCTGTAGATATCTTTAAATTCTTCCTTTGAAAACTGCCTGTTCATATCCTTTGACCATTTATCAATTGGGGAATGACTTGCATTCTTTTACATTTGACTCAGTTCTCTATATATTTTAGAAATGAGGCCTTTATCACAGATACTAGTTGCAAAAATTCTTTTGAAGTTTTCTGCTTCTCTCCTAATCTTGGTTGCATTGGGTTTGTTTGTGCAAAACCTTTTCAATTTAATGTAATCAAAATTATCCATTTTGCACTTCATAATGCTTTCTATCTCATCTTTAGTCAAAAATTCTTCCCTTCTCCCTAAATCTGACAAATTCACTATTCCTTGCTCCACTCATTTGTTTAAAATATCAGTCTTTATACCTAGATCATGTACCATTTGGACTTTATTCTTGTGTATGGTATCAGGCATTGGTCTAGGCTCTGTTTCTGCCGCACTGTTATTAATTTTTCCCAGTAGTTTATTGTCAGACAGTGAGTTCTTATCCCAGAAACTGGGTCCTTGGATTTATCAAACAGTAGATTGCTACATATATTGACTACTGTGTCTTGAGTACCTAACATATTCCACTTGTCTATCCCTCTGTTTCTTAGCCAGTACCAAGTGGTTTTGATAATTGCTGCTTTACAATACAATTTGAGATCTGGTAGGGCTAGGCCCCCTTACTTCGCATTTCTTTTCATTAGTTCCCTTGACATTCTGGACCTTTTGTTCTTCCAGATGAATTTTGACATTATTTTTTTCTAGCTCTAGAAAATAATTATCTGATAGTTTCATCGGTATGGCACTAAATAAGTAAGTTAAGTAGAATTGTCATTTTTATTAAATATGCCCCCTCTTTCTACTCTTTCTCAAATTTCTCCTATTCTCTACATCCTCATTATTTTTGAGCTTTTTTTTTCTCTCCACAATTTCATTTCTCATTGGTACAGGATACTTTCCTTAGATTGATCTTTTCTGGTCACAAAAGATATAGAGCTGCACCCATCCCAAAAACTGTCTATGCTGCATCAAGTCCAATCATTCACTTCACTCTCTTCTTACACCCTCTTCACCAGAACTGAATACTTGGACCCCACATTCTAAAGTAGGGACAACACAATTAAAGAAGCAGTTTTCTCAGTTCTATTTCCAATCTATCCTGCTTTGGGGAATAAGTATGAAAACAATTACTTCAAGATTGTGATCCAGCTTCTGATAATGTAGCTGTGAAAAAAACAAGACATACACAAAACCTCATTAATTTGGCATCACCCATTCAAAAATTAAGGTACACAGGGGAAGGAATGTGGAAAGTGGGGTAGGGTAGGGGATTAACCAAGCAAATAAAATTCAATATTTGGGAAATTTTTAACTTACTGAACAAACTACTTTTGATTACTATTTGCAGCCACTTTTTGAATACTTTTATTTGCATATAAGCAGAGGGTGGCATGGCCTAGTGGACAGTAGGCTAAAATTGGGATTAGGGTGGACTTGAGTTGGAATCTCCATTCTAACCCTAGTTGTGTGATTCTGGGTGAACTGCTAACCTCTCAGAGTCTCAATCTTCTTTTCTACCAGATGGGAATAATCATATATGTGTTACCCACCTTCCAGGTTATGGAGAAAGTCTTTTGGAGTGCTTACAGGGCTTCCTGTGTGTGAGTTCTTATTACAGATTGTTGTCATGAAAAAGTAGATCCTGAAAGGCTCCCTAGCCATCTAGGCAGCAAGATGGCTAAGTGGAGCAAATGATGGACTTTGAGTCAGGAGACCTCAGTTCAAATCTCCACTCAGACATTTACTCGCTCTATAACCCTGGACAAGTCATTTATCGTCTTTGTAACTCAGTTTCCTCATCTGTAAAATGAGAATAATAGTATTACCTCCTATGGTGTTTTGGGAGCATAAAATGAGTTCATATATGTAAAACACTTTGCAGATCTATTAATAGATGCTAACTTAGCTATTATTTGTATTTCATTTATTTATTTCATGTATGTAATAAAATAGCAATAAGACTGATAAAATAGTATTTCTTTAAGTGTATATATAATTATAACACTTCTCTAACTAAAACCTGCTTTCCTTCACACATCCTTCTTCTGTATATTATTCCAAATAGTAAACTTTTGCTATGAAGATATTCTCAATTGTTCAGTTGCAATATGGAGCCAAGAGATGAGTAGCAGTTCAGCAAGGTGAAACAGTGGAAAGGATATAGGATTTGAAATTAATATACCTGGACTCAAGAACTGCCAGATAGTGCAGTGGATAATGCTGGACCTGGAGTCAAGAAGATCTGAGTTCAAACACTTACTAGCTGGACAAGTTACTAGGGAGGGAAATGGCAAGCTACTCCAGATTCTTTGGCAAGAAAACCCCAAATGAGGTCACAAAGATTTAGGTATAACTGAAATGATTCAACAGCAACAAAGACTTGGATTTATGTCCCAGCTCTGTCATGTACTTAACCTAACTAAGTCATTTAAACTCTTGGGTCCCAGTTTCTTCATCTGTAAGATGAGAGGATTAGATTGGATGATCTCTAACCAACTTTAAATCTATGATCACCATAGTACATTCTTATTAAAGTCACTTGGCTAAGAGAGGGTCTACCCAACAAGAGGAATTTGGGCACCAGTCACAAAATGCCTTGTGGAGAGAAGAGACCAGGCACACTACATCTAAAGACCAACACTAAATTAAGAAGTGGATCTGTGATTCCATGAGAACTCTCAGGCAAGGAAACTCAGTCTACCTTTTCAGATTGACACCTTTTTTTCAACATAATCTTGGAAAGTTATCTAGATCCCTGTAAAGTTAAGTGACTTGTCCAAGGTCATGCAGCTAATAGATATCAGATGTGTGATTTGAACCCAGGATTTCCTGGTTCTGTTGCTAGTGCAACACTTTGCCATTGAAGTACTTAAACAGAATTTCAAAGAGCTTCCTTTTCAGCATTTCAGACAAAGAAAGGAGAAGATACTTCCTTTTTCAGACATACATCTTCTGCCCTATTGTTTGCTGAGAACTGACTCATGCTGTCAAAGAAATGCTTTACCAGAAAAATGATGGACTCTCTCATCAACTCTCCCTCCCTTCCCTCTCTTCCCATATTGCCAGACAGATTGACTCTGTTGGTAAGCAATAGATAAGATACTTAGTAAAAGGCAGAAATAACATGTGGCCATGCATCTGGTACAATTGATCTTTGCACGAGGTGGAGCAGATGGGGGCCATTTCGAGGAGTGATCCTTAGTACTTGTTGTCCAGAAGCTGGGGAGAATATCAAGCAATAAATCCAAGGATCATTTTTTCTAGTTTACAAAGTCTTTAATGCCAAGGCCATGGCACTTAGAAGGAAGAAGACACCCATATAAAAGAATTTATGAAACAAGTGTGACAGGTTTGTTTGTTCCTTTGTTTGTTTTTTGACAAACAACAGAATAAACATATCCATGGCAGAATACAGAAAGAGTTGACATCAGAGTCAGGAAGATTGAGGGTCAAATCCCACCTCTGATACATACTGGATGGGTGTTCCTGGGCAAATCACTTATTGTCTTCAAGTGCTAGGAAAATATCTAAGACTATAAGCCACAGAAAAACTTAGGAACCTTAATTGGTAGAGGAAATTTTCTCACTTGAAAGCTCCCTATATCAACAAAATCACAGGATCAGTCCCTATCACTAGTGTTGCTCCTCAAAGATGTCACCTTGAGATGCTAACATTTATTCCATAGGGACTTCTGTGGAACAAAACACCTTGGATATTTTTGTGATGCTGTCCAGAGTCTGTACCAGTGCCTCTTCAATAAATGACCAGAAGCAAAGGACACCTGGGAGATATGATTTCTAACAAGAGTCCAATTCCTCTTCCATAAATGATCCAGAAAAAAAGATACAGAAGAGGTATATGTAAGTGTCAGTGGAATGAAATTTGATCATTTCCAGTAGGGGTAAAACTTTAAATTTTTTAAAATAACTTAATAAGCACTAATTGTTAGAAATTTCTAGAAGTCATTTAGTAAATAAAGAAAATATACAAAATTTTGGAGGGGGTCAAAATTAATGTTTGAGAATAAAATAATTAACATTTTATGTTTTATCATAGGGCTTTGACTCATTACCTCTACAGAGCTTCCCAAACAAGAGTTTGCAGGAGGTCGTGTTTGCCTAAGACAAATCCTTTTACTTTATTTGCATATGATCCCCTTCCTTTAACTCCATAGCAATTATCATTTGGTTTTTGTCTACATGAAGCAACTCTCCTCTACTTATTATCATCAAAATGACATGCATAACATCCAGAGATAGTCTTCAGTCTTTTGAGGACTTCAACATAAGAGAGATGCACAACTGTAGACAGGATATAGAAACAGCAGGATGAAAATGTGAGACCAGCACATGAACAGACTGGAAGTTAATATGGTGAGAGGAACTGAACTAGGTACTAAATCTGTTAAAGTCCTCCATCCAAATACAATGGAGAGAAAAGAAGCCTTGAATTCTCTCTCTATAACCATGGGAAAGTTTAATGAAGAAACACTAGTTTCCATAGCTTTTTGATTGATGGGCGATAACTAACTGAATATAGAGACAAGGAAGACATTTCAACTTTATAATATTACTTCAGAGAAATCTTGGCAGTGTGAACAGGACTATATTAGTTAAAAGAAATTTTTGAAGGTGATCCTGAAAGAAATAGGAGTGGACTTGATCTGAACAAACAAGTCCAGCAATAAAGACTTGGACCTATGATTTCATTGACATGAAGAACTCCTGGAGGAGGAAATTCCCTTTGCCAATGCATATTAGTACCTACTCCATAAGCTCATAGAGAGCTGATAAATCATTGAGGTGTCTAATCTTAAGTGATTTGGCCAAAGTCACTTAAGCCAGTATGTATAAGAGGAAGAATTTGAACCCAGCACCAAGCTACTTCTCTTCACAATCAAACTCCTGTGAGAATAGAGAGAAATCAACATATATCACTTATTGTTTCTTCTCCCTTGACTCTCACCCACTTTTTTTTACAGCATCTAATTTTGTGTTTGTTTTTTTAAATTAATTTTATTTATTTTCAATGTTCTATAATCACTACCATATAACTTAGATTTCCTCCCCACTTCCCTCCTCCCTCTTTCCTTGAGACAGCAAACAATTTTCTACACATACATTCCTATTAAATATATTTTCACTATAGTCATGCTGTATAGAAGAATTAAAATGGATGGGAGAAATCATGAAACAAACTAAAACATATTACATACACACACAAAAATAATCTGCTATTGAATTCTGCGATTGAATTCCATAGTTCTTTCTCTGGATGTGGACAGTATTTTGCCTTAAAAGACCATTGGGAATTTTCTTAAGTCCTTGCATTGCAGTGAAGTTTCAAGTCTACCAGAAAAAACTCTTGCACACTATGGTTGTTGCTGTGTACGAAGTTCTGGTTCTACTCCTTTTGCTCAGCATCAGATCATATAAGTCGTTCAGGCCTCTCAAGTCTTCCTATTCATCAGTTCTTATAGTACAATATGCTTCCATTATATTCATATGCCATCATTTACTCCACCATTCCCCAATTGATGAATATTCCCTCAATTTCCAGTTTTTGGCAACCACAAAGAGTGCTGCTATAAATATTTTTGCACATGTGGGACCCTTTCCCATTTTTGTGATCTCTTGGGGTACAGTCCTAGAAGTGAGATTTCTGGGTCAAAGGGTATGCATATTTTGGTATCCCTTTGGGTAAAATCCAAATGGCTCTCCAGAGTGGTTGGATTAGCTCATAGCTCCACCAGCAATGAATTAGTGTTCCAACTCTCCCACCTTCTCTTCAACATTTATTATCTTCCTGTTCTGTCAGGTTAGCCAATCTGATAGGTGTGATGTGGTACCTCAGAGTTTTTTTATTTGCATCCTTTAATCAATAGTGATTTAGAGCACTTTTTCATATGACTATATATATTTTAATTACTTCTTTTGAAAACTGCCTGTTCATATCCTTTGACCATTTATCAATTGGGGAATGACTTGTATTTCTTTACTTCTGACTTAGTTCTCTATGTATTTCTAGAAATGAGGCCTTTATCACAGATACTAGCTGCAAAAATTCTTTCCCAGTTCTCTGCATCCCTCCAAATTTTGGTTGCATTGGGTTTGATTGTGCAAAACTTTTCAGTTTAATGTAAACAAAACTATCCATCTTTTACTTCATAATGTTATCTATCTCATCTTTAGTCAAAAATTCTTCCCTTCTCCATAAATCTGATAAATATACTACTCCTTGCTTCACCAATTTGTCCATAGTATCAATCTATATACCTCAAACATGTACCCATTTGGACTTTATTCTTGTGTATGGTATCAGGCATTGGTCTATGCCCAGTTTCTGCCACACCATTATCCAGTTTTTCCAGCAATTTTTGTCAGTGAGTTCTTATCCCAAAAGCCTATTGTGTCTCCAGTACTTAGTATATTCCAGTTGTCTACCCTTCTGTTTCTTAGCTAGTACCAAGTGGTTTTGATAATTGCTGCTTTATAATACAATTTGAAATCTGGTAGAGCTAGGCCAACTTCCCTAGGATTTTTTTCATTAACTCCCTTGATATTTTGGAACTTTTGTCTTCCAGATGAATTTTGTAATTTTTTTTCCAGCTCTAGAAAATAATTATCTGATAGTCTAATTGGCATAGCACTAAATACACAAATTAATTTAGGGAGAGTTGTCATTTTTATTAAATTAGCTCAGCCTACTCATGAGCAACTGATGTTTTTCCACTTACTTAGATCTGATTTTATTTGTGCAAAAAGTGTCTTGTAATTGTGTTCACATAATCATGGGGTTTGTTTTGGCAGGTAAACTCTCAAATATTTTATAGTGTCTACCCTAGTTTCACATGGGATTTCTCTTTCTATCTCTTGCTGTTGGGCTTTGTTACTAATATATAGAAATGCAGAAGATTTGTGTGGGTTTACTTTGTAACCTGCAACTTTACCAAAGTTGTTTATTATTTCAAGTAGTTTTTTACTGAATCTCTGGGATTCTCCAAGTATATCAGCATATCATCTGCAAAAAGTGATAACTTAGTTTCTTCTTTGCCTATTCTAATTCCTTCAATTTCATTATCTTGTCTAATTGATACCACCAACATTTCTCATACTATAACTGTTTTGCTTCATCCTGGTTTAGGTATCAAAGCCATATTTGTATCATAAAAAGAAATTGGGAGGACTCCTTCCCCAATTTTTCCAAATAGTCTATATAGTATTGGAATTAACTGTTCTTTAAATATTTGATAGAATTTACTTGTAAATCTATCTGGCCCTGGAGATTTTTTCCTAAGGAGTTCATTAATGACTTGTTCAATTTCTTTTTCTGGGATGGGACTGTTTAAGTATTCAGCTTCCTCTTCTTTTAATCTGAGCAATTTATATTTTTTAAAATGCTTATCCATCTCATTTAGATTGTCCAATTTATAGGCATAAAGTTGGACAAAGTAGTTTCTAGTTATTGTTTTAATTTCTTCCTCATTGGAAGTGAGTTCACCCCTTTCATTTTTGATAATTTGGTTTTCTTCTTGCTTTTTTTTAAATCAAATTGACCAAAGGTTTATCAATTGCATTGGTTTTTTTCTTAAAACCAACTATTAGTTTTATTTATTAGTTCAATAGTTTTCTTAATTTCAATTTTATTAATCTCCCTTTTGTTTTCAGTATTTCTAATTTGGTATTTACTTGAGGATTTTAAATTTGTTTTGCTGTAGCTTTTTCAGCTGTATACCCAAGTCGTTGACCTCCTCTTTCACCATTTTAATCATGTAGGCATTCAAAGATATAAAACTTCCCCTAAGAACTGCTTTTGCAGTATCCCATAAGATTTGGTAGATTGTCTCATTATTGTTATTCTCTTGAATGAAGTTGTTGATTGTTTCTATGATTTCTTCTTTAACCCATTCCTTCTTTAGGATTAGATTATTTAGTTTTCAATTGATTTTTGCTTTATCTTTCCATGGTCTTTTGTTATATATAATTTTTATTTCATTATGATCTGAGAAGGATACATTGACTATCTTGGCCTTTCTTAACTGGTTTTTATGCCCTTGTACATGGTCAACTTTAGTATATGTGCCAGATACCTCTGAGAAAAAGGTATATTCCTTTCTATCCCCATTCAGTTTTATCCAGAGTTTTATTTAACTTCTTAACTTCTTTCTTGTTTATTTTGACATTAGATTTATCAAGTTCAGAGAGGAGTATAGTTTTTCTGTCTATCCCTTCCTGGAACTCCCCCAACATCTGCTCTAAGAATATGGATGCTATATCACTTGGACCATACATGCTTAGTAATGATATTGCTTCATTGTCTATGGTGCCTTTTAGCAGTATGTAGTTTCTTTCCTTATCTCTTTTGATTAGATCTAGTTCTGCGTTTGCTTTGTCTGATATTAGGATTGCTCCCCCTGCTTTTCTTACATCAGCTGAAGCACAATATATTCTACTCCAACTTTTTACCTTTATCCTGTGTGTATCCCCCCATTTCAAATGTGTTTCTAGTAAACAATATATTGTTGGATTGCAGCTTTTAATCCACTCTGCTACCTGTCTCCTTTTTGTGAGAAAATTCATTCGGTTCCCATTCACAGTTATGATTATAATCTATGTCTTTACCTCCATCCTCTTTCCCACCATTTGTTCTTTTAGTTCTCCTGTCTCCCCTCTCCTCCTCAATAGAGTTTTCACTTTTGATCACCACCTCCCACAGTCTTCCCTTCCTTCTTTCAACACCCATCCTTTTTACTCCCCTTCACCCTTACTACTTCTTCCCTCCCTTTTAGCTCCCCCTCCCCTTTCTTCCCCCTTCTCCTCCTACTGCCTATAGAGATTTATATACTTACTTAAGTTTCTTGTTCCCTCCTTGAACCATGTCAGATGAGAGTGCCTTCCAAACAATACTCATCTCCCTCCTCTCTTTCCCTCTACTATAATATAATTTTGTACTTCTTCCTGTGATGTAATTTACCATTTTCTGCTTCCCCCTTTTCACATCTCCTGGAACAATTCTTTCACAGGCTTAAATCACATTTTTATCAGATTCACATCCTTTACTTTATACCCTTTCCCTCTATCTATGCATATCTCTTTTATATTGCATAATACATGTACAATTCTCAAGATTAACAAGCATCATCTTCCCTTATAGGGAGGTAAATAGTTTGCCCAAATTGAGTAATGAGATTTTCTTTTCCCCTGTTTGCCTTTCTATGCCTCTCCTGAGACCTGCGTTTGAAGATCGTATTTTCTATTGAGTTCTGGCCTTGTTGTCAGGAAGGTCTGGAAATCCCTTATTTCATTGAATGTCCATCTCCTTGCCTGAAATGTTGTGCTGAACGTTGCTAGGTAATTGATCCTTGACTGTAGTCCCAGCTCCTTTGCCTTGTGAAATATCATATTCTAATTCCTTCAGTCTCTTAATGTAGAAGCTGCAAGGTCTTGTGTGATTATGACTGGGACCCCTCGATGTTTGAATGGTTTCTTTCTGGCTGCCTGTAGTATTTTCTCCTTCACTTAATAGTTCTGGAATTTGGCAACAATATTTCTTGATGATTTTAGTTTGGGATTCCTTTCAGGAAGTGAATTGTGGATGCTTTCCATGAGTATTTTGCCCTCTGCAGCTAACATTTCTGGGCAATTTTCCTTGATGATTTCATGGAAGATGTTGTCCCGACTCTTTTTTTCATCATGCCTTTCTGGTAGGCCAATAATTCTTAAATTTTCTCTCCTGGATCTATTTTCCATGTCAGTTGTTTTTCCAATTAAGTATTTTACATTTTCTTCTATCTTTTCATTCTTTAGATTTTGTTTGACTGATTTTTGATGTCTCATAGAGTCATTAGTTTCTACTTGCCCAATTCTAATTTTTGTCAAATTGTTTTCTTCAGTTAGTTTTTGCATCTCCTTTTCCATCTGTCCAAGTATTCCTTTTAAGGAATTATTTTATCCAGTTAGTTTTTGTACTTCCTTTTCCATTTGTCCAATTCTCCCCATTAAGTTTTGTGCTTCCTTTTCCATTTGTCCAATTTTCCCAGTTAGGTTTTGTGTTTCCTTTTCCATTTGTTCAATTTTCCTTTTTAAATAGGTATTCTCTTCAGTGAATTCTTTTTTCATACTTTTAAAATCATTGGCCAGTTTTGCTTCTATTTGCTTCTTCACCTGTTCCAGGAGAGTTTTTTGTGCTTGTGATCAATTCATGATTCCTTCTGAAGTTTCAGATGGGAGTACAGTGTCAATATTGACCTCTTTGGTATTTGTGTTTTGGTCCTTGTCTTCATAGAAAGATTCTATGGTCTTTTCCTGCTTGCTTTCCTTCTTGTTGCTCATGATTGTAAGGCTTTGTGTGTAGTGGTTCTTTCAGCTAGAAGCTGGAGAACCTGGTATTGAACTGACTGGTGTGAAAAATCTAAGGGCAGGTGCCTTTTTTTCTTTTTGTTTTGTGTTTCCCCAGATCAATACTGGGGCTAGCTTCTTAAGTGTGGGGGAGGGGTGGTCTGGTCATGGGAAATCTCCTCAGCTGAGCTAGAGCAAAGGCAAACTGAATGCTTGGTGATTCCAGCTGCTCTATTTTCTTCCTATTTCCCCCAGAGCACTGAGGCACTCCTGGGTCCTCATGTGAGTTTCCACAAACACCCCTTCCTGGGGCTCCTGTTCTTCCAGTTTACCTCCACCACGGTAAGAGGACTCCTCCTTAGCTATTTTCCTAGAGTCAAGTGCTTTGAGACTCTTTGCCTCTTCTGCTGATTCCACTGATCCAGGATTTTTGGGGGGAAATATTTTATGGTTCTTTCGAGGTCAACAAGGGGAGGGGGAGAGACCATTTCCTGATCACTCTGCCATTCTGGCTCCCAGAAGTTCAAGTAGATGACTTACAGATGTTTAATCTGCAGGCTGATGATCTCAGGAGCTGCTGTAGCTGATACCCAGGGCTCAGCAGCTGTCACTTACTCGGCTTAGCTGGTCTCCCATCCTGGGCTGCCACTCCACAATTCTGCCATGCTCCCTTGGAGATTTCCTGCTCGACCATGCCCCTGTGCAGGATGCACTGCACTGTGTGCTGTGAGCTCACTCCCATGGAACAGATCCTTCCAGTTGACTTTCCAGTCTGTCTTGGTCTGTGAATCTGCCACAGTCTGTCTCCTATTAGATTCTGAACCTCCAAAATCCATTCAGCTTCTCTTTTTAGAGGTATCTGAAGGAGTTTGTCTAAGATCTTAGATGAGTAGTTGCTCTCACTCCACCATCTTGGCTCTGCCCCTCACCCACTTCTTAAACCTCTTGCAATTTGACCTAGGACTCAAATCACTGTGGTGAAACCCCTCTGTCTAATATCACCAATTATATCTTAATTGATAAAATCAATGGACTTTTCTTAGGCTAAGACTTTCTTAGACTCTCTACCTCATTTGGCATTGTTTTACCACTTTCTCCTCATTTTTTCTTTTCCTGAAATTATTTTCTCTTGATTCTTCTCTTCCCTTATGTGACCACTCATCATCTCCCTTTGTAGGATCATATTTCTATCTAATCCATTTTACTTGAGTATATTCCAGAGTTCCGTTCTGGGCTCCCTTCTCAACTGTTAATGTTTTCTCTCTTGGTGATCTTACCAGTCCACATCAGTTAATCAATCACATCTGTGCTAATGACTCCCAGATTTAAATATTCAAGCCTTACTTTTGTCCAGCACTTCATCATCCACTGCCTCCTGGAGACTTTAACTTGGATATTCCTGAGGCACAATTTTTTAGATGTTATTAATATATTTTGTTTTCATATTACCTATACTTGCCAACATAACTCTCCCATTTCCAAAGAGCTATCCTTGAAGACAATGAATAAAAATATGGAGGGAGAAAATAGGAGCAAAACTAATCAGCACATCAATCAAATCTGACAATATATGCAATATCTGCATTCATGGGCCCTCTGAAAAGGAGGAAGATATATTTCCATATCTCTTCTTTTGAAGTCAGATTTGCTCATCTAAATTTCTCAGCATTAAGTTTCAATAGTTTTTCTCTTATTCTTTTCATTTGCATTGTTTCAGTAATTTTTTTTCTGACTGCTCATTTCATTCTGTTTCATTTTATGTAGGTCTTCTAGTGCTTTATAATATTTATTATTTATTAAAGAAAAGTAAAGCTCTGTTACATATATGTTGTTGGCTGATACCTATTGTGGGGCAATCAATGAGAGTCAAAGTGAATTAGGTTTAAGGCATGGTCTTTAAGACAGAAATATAGCTTGTAAACCCTAAGATACCTCTCTAGTTTTCAGCTATCAAAATTTACATTCCTTTGGGCAGAGCATCAAGGGTGTGATACCCTATGTAGACAAATGCTGAGGAAGGGAAGGGAAGGGAAGGGAAGGGAAGGGAAGGGAAGGGAAGGGAAGGGAAAAGAGTATGCAATAGGGGGAAGGAGGAAGGAAGGAGCAGTGCTTGCCAACTGAAATCATCCAGTTGGGACCCCGATGAGGCAGCTCAGACTACTCACAGGTTGTTGTTAGCACTTTGCTTTTGAAGAGGACTATGACTTCAGAAAGGTGATGTCATGACTTGCAAGTGAATTGGATTTAAGTGAGGGAGGGCTGTGCAAAGTCACTAGCCTCACTTTCTCCTCTGGAGTCATCTGCGTCTAGTGGAAAAATGGGCTCCAGGATGGCTGGAGATAACCATTTCATAGCTCCAATAACAATGTAATAGAGTGCATATCTGGTCAGCCTTATAAGTTATGGAAGATTCTAATGAAGCCCTGGGAGCACACTGGAATAATTCAACAAACATTCATTACACAGCTACCAGATTCAAAGAGAGAACTATATTTGGCATTAGGATATGTACAAAATTTCTGAAAATAAAACAGTGTTGGGTCTCTACCCTCATGGAACTAAGAGAGGAATAAAGCACATAGAAAACAATATTATGTGGCACTAGGTAAGGAATATAATATAGAGGAACAAAAGAAAGTTCTAAAAGGAAGCAAAATCCTTACTGAGCTAGGGGATCAAGGAATGTTTCGTTGCAGAGGTGGGAAAAAAGTATCACTTGTTAGAACAAAAGGAGTTCTCTTATATGGGTAGAACAGTCTAAGAAAACAAGTAAATTTAGATACTCAGTGAAGTACTTAAGAATATCAACGTTGTTTTTAAATCACAAAGGCTTTTGTTATTCCTCATATAGAAAGAGTAACAAATTTGTGTTGGTCCTAAAAGGAAAGGGACCCAGTAACACCTTTAAAAAGAGAAATCTATTACATCAAGTTTTCCTCTTTCAATGCAGGTCCAAAGGTAGTGGACCACAGGACTGAACGAGATCCTAGAGATCATTCAATCTACTCTTTTAATATTACAAAAGAGGAAACTGAGGACCTCTCTTAGTTACTAAATGGAAGAATCAGAAATACTGGTTAACATTCTCAGAGTCCTAAACAAGGCAAAATGATTGAATAACTTGCTAAGGACAGGCATTGGCTCAGATAATCAAGAAATAGAATATCAACCCAATCAACCCAAAGTTATTCATGTTTGACTTGCTGATATACCAAATGTGGAAGGAGAGGAAGGGGGAAATATGGGGAAGAATGTCCCTATTCTGTTGTATTTCAGTGGCTGTTACATGGAGCTCATTCAAATTCTCTAAGTTCATTAAAATCATTACAAAGCAGCAGAGGGAGCCTGGGGTTAATTATTAGCCAGTGGTAAACCAAAAAGTAAATGGAAGTAATCACACTTCATATACATAAAGCACTTGACATCTAGTTTACTGGCACTTTTATAATAATGTCAGGAAACAGTAATGAAGGCAGGTATTCATGCCCCCATTTTATAGAGAAGGAAAGTAGAGGTTCAGTAACTCTCACAGTAAGTAGTAGAGCTGGAACAGGAAGTTGGGTCTGTGAAGTCCAAGTCTAGTGCATTTTTCTGAATAAAATTCTGCTTAAAAACAAACCATGTGCCTGTAGATAATTGAAATTTGATATTAATGTCACTTTCCTCTCACCAAAATAATGAATGGAGAGGCTGAGGCAAAGATATCCAGGTGCATTCAGTGAGCATGTATAGCAACCAAGGAATGGATACAACTTGAACATCTGACTCCTTTTCTGCTGCTGAATTTTTGCAGAAGTATGAATTGTGTCAGAAAAACAAAAAGTATTTTCACCTTTCCAGTCAAAGAAACAGAGACAAAACCCCATTCCTTCCTAAAGACTGAGAAAAAGAAAACAAAAAAAAGATGGGGTGAAGGTGAAGGTTTCTAAACCAAGCTTCAAAGAAAAAAATAAAGCATGCAAACTTTTACTTTAGACCAAGAATGACAAAGAGCAAAAAGGCAAGAACAAGGAAGTGTTGAAAAGGCCATTTAAAATAAACCAGACATAACTTAACTTGGCTTTCAATGCAGAAGCTTCAAGGAAAAGTTGCATTAAACACCCCTAGAGTGAAGAAATGATGGACTTATTTTCTTCTAACTTTTCTTTCAGATGCTAATATACTCCCTACAAGGTACAGTGCCTATGTATTGTGGATATTCTAAATTGCTATGTTGCTTGAAGGGAGGTAGGAAAGTGGCATTTTGATATTTGCAAGACTTTTGAAGAAGTCATTCATATGCTGATATGGTCTTTATTATCTTGTTTTTGGAGGTTTTCTACAGAACAAGAAGAAAAAAAGGAAAAGAGAAAGAAGAAAATTATATCTAGAAAATTCTTTCATTACAGAACTTATTTTCTGTCCTCCATCCCAGTCCCCTTTCCTGAGGAGCTGTTTCTTTCCTTTTCTTTTTTCAGTGTAGGGAACTCTCAATCAAGACAGTCCCTCTATCAATACAAGTTGCCACCTTTTCTACACTGTGTTATTAATAGCATTGTCTTAATCAAGGGCACTGGAAGGTTAAGGAATTCACCCACAATCACCATCACCCACCCAGTATGTGTTAAGATCAGTAGTCATACTGTCTTCCTGACTATATAGTTAGAGCTCTGTTCACTTTCATGCTAACTCTGGAGCAGCTTTACATATAAATGGAATGATGGTCTGAGTAATCTGTGACAAGGCTGATGTGAAAGGTAGCTCCCCACTTGTATTTGATGAAGGATTCATCATAGGACTAAAGAGTAAGCTGAGATTCATAAGTCTTAGAAGAAGAAAGGAAGACTATGGTATAATAACAACTGCATCAAGAGCAAATCTTTGTAAGTGCTTACTGTGGGTAGAGTTGTGTGTTAGGTACTGAAAAAGATTCAAAGTTTAAATTAGATCAATTTCTGTCTCTAAGCAGGTTATACTCTAATAGAACTATCACCCAGACACAGGAAAGAAATGTAAAATGAATCATCTGAACACTGTTAGGCTACACTTTTATAGCTATTCTTTAGCTTCTGTTGAATAATGAAAAACCTGTCCATATAAACAGGTTTGTGTAGGCAGTGCTTTCTTTTTTTTCCCCTTTCTCTCCTCACTGGAATTTTTCTTTTCCTCTGGGCCTCCAGAATTTTATTCTTGAGCACTTTTCACAATGCACTGTCTCCCCTTATGGAATTTAATACTTGGGATTTTCTCTATATTCCCCTCAAATCCTTTGAAATGTGTTCTCCCAAATCAGGAATGCATGTTAACCTAGGCCTGACTTTTTACTCTCTGCCCCAGGGGAACTCACCCCAACAACTAAATTTTCCCTTTTGATACAAATCAAATCCAGAACAGAATTTCCCCTTGTTGGTGCCTCCATATTTTGAAAGAGGAAAGTATCATTAAGACAACTTGAGAAATTACTAGGTTCTCTGCTTTATAGGTTGAGGTCCAGCAGTTGTCCTTGATTAAAATCTCCCAACATTCATCTCTACCACCGTATCATATTTCCCAAAATTTATCTATTTCCTCCTTTTATCCAAGGAGTTTCTAGTTTATTCCAATGACAAACTCATTCCAATTTCTATCTTCATTGATGTTGACTCAAATATTCTTCACCATGTTCTCTCTCTTACTCCCTTTCCTGTATTTCCTCATACAAGCATTTGTGTTGTTATTAGGTCATTTTTCAGTCATGTCCAACTCTCCATGACCCTATTTGGAGTTTTCTTGGCAAAGATACTAGGGTGGCTTGCCATTTCTTTCTCCAGTTCATTTTACAGATGAGGAAACTGAAGCAGAGTTAAATGGCTTGCCTAGGAATACATAGCTAGTAAGTGTCTGAGATTTGAATTCAGGAAGATGAGTCTTCCTGACTCTAGACTAAGCACTCTATCCATAATCTACTTAATATATCCAGCATATTTTTCTCCCCTTTTATCTATCCTATTTGTTCCATAAATTTTACACAAATAAATCCTTTTTTTTTAAGCACATACATTACTCCACCAATTCTTAGCGATTCTTAGGAGAACAAATTTTCTTTCTTTTACTAAGGCCTCTAGTTCATCTTGCCTGTTAGTTATATTTTGTCCTTTTTGTGTATGGTCATTTGAGACTATGCGGGGAACAATTGACTCCTTTCTTGGACTGTGTTTCCTACAACCTTTGGATGACTCAACCAGGTTCCCTCCTACATTGGACCTATTCTCTATTGTGTCTAGCTTAGTTGGTTTAGATGTAAAATGGGGACTCTGACAACCAAAGTGCTCCTTCTCTGAATTGGGTTCAGT
Organism: Potorous gilbertii; assembly: GCA_028658325.1. Classification (NCBI taxonomy): domain Eukaryota; kingdom Metazoa; phylum Chordata; class Mammalia; order Diprotodontia; family Potoroidae; genus Potorous; species Potorous gilbertii. The sequence goes on from CM053769.1 coordinate 393,518,608, forward strand.
CCTAGGGGAGGCTGACCCAAAATAAAGGGAATTCAGGATTTTTGTTTGATTCATTATGTCTTCACTCTACAGTCTCCAAGAAAAATCTCTTAAATAAAAATTAAATATGGCTCATGCCTGGGGGCTGCTTTAAAAGGGATTAATAGGCTCACTTTTAGAAAAAAATTACTTTGTGGAAAAGTAGTAGATATAAAGTATAGTTCAGATATTTATTTTCTCCACTATATGAAAAATATTTAAAATGCAAACAAATTATAAATTCACATTAATATATATTAGAAACAAAGAACACTTTGTGGGACTGCTGAATATATATTTTATATTCATCTCTGCATCGAGCTTCCTATGCAAGTCTCACCAAGTCCATGTGTTCTATTGTAATACCCTGTTACAATAACTACCTCATTTGTAGCCTTGAGGGTAATAGTTTAGTCACCTTTGCTCTGATCCCAGCTAGAAAAATCTATGACAAAGATGGGAAACAAAAAAAACAGATTATAGGATGGTTGGTTGGTTAGTTGTTATCCTTTATTCTCAGAGGACCAAAATGATATCACCATGATAAACTCAAATTTCAGTGTGTTCAACTGTGACTATTTTTATTTTTTTTTCATAATTCTGTTCAGTAGCTCAAACCAGGGACTCCTCTCTTCCTCCCCTAACTCCCAGCCATGCTATTCAGAGAATGTTCTTGCTCCCTAGAGTACTGCTCTCTTGGGACATGTGCTCATTGCTCCTCATGCACAGCCACACTATGGGACCATGTTTGGTCAATATGTGCTCAGAATGCTCTACCATAGATTGGGCATAGATAGTCCCTACGAACATTTGAGTTGGATACTCCAAATCTGCTCATCCTACATTTCCTTTGTACTGTCTCAATTCTGTTTTGCTCAGAGCACAGCACTCTTTCTGATGTGGGCATGCCATGCTGAGTGGTCCTGTGCTGTCTCCCATGTTGCACAATCAAATCCAAAGTTCTTGAGAAAGACCTTGAGATTTGTTCTTGTATTGCTTCTTCTAACCACCATGTGGAGAAAGACCTTGAGATTTGTTCTTGTATTGCTTCTTCTAACCACCATGTGATTTCTTGCTCCATACGAGTTCTCCATAAAATAGACTTTTTGGCAAGCAAACAAACTGCATTCAAACCGTGTGGCCAGCCCATTGGAGTTGTGCTCTCTGAAGTATAGTTTGGATGCTTGGCAGTTCAGCTCAAGTAAAGATTTCAGGGTCTGGTAACTTAACCTGCCAGGTGATCCTCAGAATCTTCCTAAGACAGTTCAAATGGAAGCATTCAGTTTCCTGGCATGGCACTGGTAGACTGTCCATGTTTCACAGGTATACAACAATGATGTCAGCACAACACCTCTGCTGACCTTCAATTTGGTAGTCAATCTAATAACCTCTTCTCTCCCAAACTTTTCTTTGGAGCTTCCCCAAACACTGAGCTAGTTCTAGCAATGTGTGTGTCAACTGTATTGTCATTGTGTACATCCCTGAAAAGTATATTACCAAGGTAAGTGAACTTATCCACAAGCATTCAAAATTTCTCTATTTATTGTATGATAGTAACTGTGGATAGATAGGCATCAGAAGAAATTGGAGAAAGAAATGATTTTTTTCCCCCAGAATTTCTTTCCACCTGTGTTCTCCTGCCTGAGGTGCCTTTAGAGGCAATGATTCTCCTAGATATTTTCCTTCTCTGCCAAGCTTAGTCCTCCCTTTGATCCTCAAAGGTGCTAGGAATGTCATCTTTGATCCAACCTCTGGAATACAGATGCTCAGAATCTCTTCCCCTCATTTTGTAATAGCTTCTTCCTTCTATAAAAGTTGCTCATGACATGACCAGATTGATTCAAGGAGGTATAGAGGAGCTGTTTATATACCCATCCAATAAACATTTCCTGACCATCCAAAATGTGCCACATTGTGCTAAGTACTGGAGATACAATTAAAAAAAAGGAAAGTCACTCCCAACCTCAGTGAGCTCATAATCTAAAGGGGAAGACAACACACAAGAAGCAGGAAAGGTGGAAAGGAAGAATGGAACACCAGAGGATACCTGAAAAAAGAATTTCTTGTTTGTGGAGTTGAAACCAAGCAAGGTAGCAGAAGCAAGGTGGAATGATCTAAGGGTTTAGTTTCTACACTTTATAAAGGAAGGCATTGGAAGGAGTTTTATACTCCATCCTCCATCCCTTCAAACAAAGGGGAGAAGAGGCTGAGGAAGGTGGAGTCAATTGAAGTTTAAATTAGTAGGCTAGTGGTGAATTCAGATATGATGAGCCTAACCTGGGAGAGGCAGCTTGTTCTCTGGAGTTGAAATCAGGCAGAATAGCAGAGGGAAGGCTGAGTTATGACTATTATGATTCACTTTAAAAATATTCTCATTTAATCAAGGCACAAGAGCCAAAATGGGATGTCTTCAACTTTACCTTTATACTAGCAAGCCGGGGCACAGATCTTAATCCGTTGGTGGCAGAATCCTCCTGATGTTTTCACCTAAAAGTGGTGTATCTAAGAAGTATTATGGGCACCGGAATCCACCAGTCAGCACATAAGAACTCTAAACTTCTCAGTCTCATAAGATTACTACCAGGGCTAGAAATGCCCATCAGTGTTTTTTCACCTTTATAGGGAAGGGGAGGAATACAAAGCCAATGAGGCAGCCAGGAATATGCTGTATAATCCTAGGCTCACCTAAGCACCAGACGTAACTGCCATATATGTCTAGCTATCATAGCTGCTGGTGATAAGGAGAGATGAATTCCATTCCTAAATTGGTTGTGTCCCCAAAGAAAGGCTGCCATGAGAGACCAGAAACAATCTCTTTTACATCCTGAGAGTCTACAGAGTTCTTTCTGGCTCAGTTATATTTTTTTGACCCAGTCCCACCTCCTAACTCTATCAAAGGGACCAAGAAACCAATGAGGAACCACTGCTTCCTCTTAAGAGGACAGACCATGTGCGACCCACCAGAAGGGACAGAGTAGAGGCCCATTCTCATGCATCTCAATCCATATGGAAACAGTTTCTTCCTCCCTCTTCCTTTTCTACTTATAAATCTTTTGCTTAGATTTATAATACGCCAAACAAATACAATCTTACTAGTACTTATTTTGTGTGCTCCATGCCTGGGCCAGGAATCAGGCATTTCTAAAAGCTTAAGCAATGATCCAGAAGTGCTAATTCCATGGATCTCAGATATTTTCTTCTTAACTTCCAGTTTACTTGCCAATTCTGTTTTTATGTTTTTTCTCCCTTTCCTTCTATGGGAAGCAGTAATAAAAACATCACTGTGCTACTAGAATCTTGAGTTTTTTGCCCAAGGTTTACTAATTTTGGCAATGCTTCCTAGGATGTTTCTTTTCGCTTCATTAGTGCCCAGATGAGTCATCAGCAATGAGTACCAGTCATCCATTTTGATGTCTTGTGAGGGTTTCTATCATGTCCTGGATGCATGATCTGGAAAGAAAAACTTCTAAATTCTAGTGACAAATAGTTGCCTTGGTACCCCATAACATGAAGTGAACAATTGCGACACTCTTTTTTATTCCTCCCCTGACCTTCACTGCATATTTTCCTTCCTCCTTGGTTTTCTAAATCAGCATTTCCTAATGAAAAGTACATTCCAAAATTTTATTAGTTCATAAAAATATTACTACAAAATACTCATACTTTATAAAGCAAGTAAACTTAAAACTTCTCCTTTAATATTTTACCTTCCATTCCAGTTCCAAATTTTCCCCATCTCCAAATCCCCATTCTTTTTTTTTTTTTATAAATTTATTTATTTAACTTTTTACATTCATTTTCACAAGATTTGGGGTTCTAAAATTTTCTCGCCATTTGTCCCCTTCCCCCTCCCCAATACACTGAGCATTCTAATTACCCATATCACCAATCTGCCC
>CM053769.1:393523021-393565034 GCA_028658325.1 Potorous gilbertii
AATGGAAATCTCCTTCACTGTGTTGCTGTGCAGCTTCCACTGTTCCAGAATTTGTTGGGAGTTCTTTTTAGAGGAAATCCATGGGCTGTGGATTTGGAGCTAGCATATGTGAGTCTTTCTACTCTGCCATCTTGGCTCTGCCCCTAAATCCCCATTCTTTTTAAAATATAGAAACTGTGGAGGGCACAAATGTACCTGTAAATATGTAAATATTCAACCAGACTTAAATAAAAATGTAGGTTAGAAAATTGAGGTCAAAATACTATTTAAGATCACAGAATTATACAATATCAGAATAGAGCCCTTCTAGTCTAGCCCAATCATTCAATAGACATATGTTAAGCATGTAATATTTATACTGTGCTATGTGTTGAGGCAGGCATCTAGGTGACATAATGCATAGAATGCTGGGCCTGGAGTCAGGAAGATTCATCTTCTTGAGTTCAAATCTGGCCTCATATACTTACTAGCTGAGTGACCCTGGCAAGTCATTTAACCCTCTTTGCCTCAGTTTCCTCATCTGTGAAATGAGCTAGAGAAGGAAATAGCAAACTATATTAATGTCCTTGCCAAGAAAACTCCAAAATGGGGTCATGAAGAATAAAACACAACTGAAAATTATCAAAAAACAGCAAATGTATTGAGGACACAAAAATGAAAATATCCCAAACAGACATCCATCCTTTTCTTGAAGATGTCCAATAATAAGGAATCCATTGCTTTATAATTCCAGTGTTTCACCTTGGGAAATATCTAACAAGTAGAAAGGTTTTCCTTCCATCAGGCCTAAATCTTTCTCTCTCTGACTTCTATTCACTGGTCCTAATTCTGCTCTCTGGGACCACGTAGAAAATAAAAAAAAGATTAATTCCTTTCCCACATACTAATGGTAGAATCAAAGCAATTATTCAATTAATTCAAATAAAAATAAATCTTAACTCTGGATTTGGTTCTGTTGCAATTAGAGAGCCTTATTGTAGTTGTATGCTTCTTTTGTTAGGCACTATTTTTTTTTGGCTTAGTTAGCACAGAGTAGGCACTCAACGGTGGTGGTGGTTGTTGTCCTTCTTCTTTGAAGAGTACCAAAATGACATCACCATGACAAAGTGAAATTTCAGTGTGTCTGACTGGCTAATCAGATCAATATAATCTCGGAATGCTCTACCACAGGTTGGGCACAGGTAGTCCATGTGAATATTTGGGGTGGATATCCCAAATATTTTCATCCTACATTTACTTTGTGCTGTCTCAATTCTGCTTTGCTCAAAGAGCGCAGCACCCTTTCTGATATGGGCACACCATTCTGAGTGGTCCTGTGCCCATGTCTCCCATGTTACACAGTCAAATCCAAATTTTTTGAGAGAGACCTTAAGAGTGTCCTTGTGTTGCTTCTTCTGGCCACCATGTGATTACCTGCCTGATGCAAGTTCTCCATAAAATAGTCTTTTTGGCAAGTGTATATTTTGCATTCCAACAATGTGGCTAGACCATCAGAGTTGCACTCTCTGAGGTATAATTTGAATACTTGACAGTGCAGCTCAAACAAGGACCTAAGTGTCTGGTAACTTATCCTGCCAGGTGATCCTAAGACAGTTCAAATGGAAGTGATTCAGTTTCCTGGCATGGCGCTGGTAGACTGTCCATGTTTCACAAGTATATAACAATGATGTCAGCACAATGGCTCTGTAGACCTTCAGTCTGGTAGTCAGTCTAATACCTATTCTCTCCCAGGCTTTCCTTCAGAGATTCTCATACACCTAGCTACCTCTGGCAATACATGCATCAGCCTCATTGTCAGTGTGTACATCCCTGGAAAGTACACTCCCAAGATAAATGAACTTATCCACAGCATTCAAAACTTCTCCATTTGTTGTAATTGATGGTTCCACTGATGAAACACTTGTGTTTTCTTGGAGTTAATTATTAGACCAAAATTAGCACAGGCCACAGAAAATTGATCCATACTTTTTTGTATCTCAGATTCAGAGGCTGCACTGAGTGCACAATCATCTGCAAATAGAAAATTCTGCACCAACACTCCCTCCACTTTAATCTTGGCTTGTAGCCTTTTCAAATTGAAGATCTTACTATCAGTATGGTAGTTGACCTTGATGCCACGTTCATCTTCATTGAAAGCATTTGTCAGCATGGCTGAAAACATCATGCAAGCATGGGAGCAAGCATACAACCTTGTTTCATTCCACTAGTGACTGCAAAGGCACCAGAGCATTGTCCATTATCCAGAACCTTAGCAAACATGCCATCATGAAATTGACGTACAATATTGGTGAATTTCTCCAAGCAACCAAATTTTGACATAATTTTCCATAGTCTCTCATGAGTAACAGTTTCAAAGGTGTTGGTCAGATCTACAAATATTGTGTACAGACCTCTGTTCTGTTCCTGGCATTTCTCCTGGAATTGTAGGGCAGCAAACACCATATCAACTGTTCCTTGGCCCTTTCTTTTCATTGGCTCTCAGGTATATGACCATTTTCCAGGTGAAGGATCAGCCTATTAAGGAGGACTCTAGCAAGAATTTTGCCAGCAATGACTAAGAGAGAGATACATTTGTTGATTGTTTAGATTAACTGTGTGTAGGGCTGCCAGATACCTTCAAATCAGTTAAAATATTTATATCCTTTCTTGGCTTCCCCAATTTATATGCAGAAAAATAATAAAGCATCGGCCAAATGTTCTGAACTGCATTAGGACATAACCAAATAACTTTGATCTTACACATACAGTTTTAGTGAACTTCTTAGAACTATAGTGACATTCTGGAAGTGTGGCTGAATTTTATGGGACAGAAATATTTATTCTCATCCAATTTTTACAACTTGTCCTTATGAATGTTTAATAGATACAGTCTTGGACTTGGAGTCAGTGACTTTGAGATTTAGTTTTACTCCCGGTACTCACTAGTTTAATGATGATGGGCAAAACACTTAGCCTCTCAGAAACACTCATATGTAAAATGGCAGGATTATATTGCTAATAACTATTTTGCAGGATTATTGTGAAGAAGCAATTTATGTACCTCAAAGAGCTTTATCCACTTTAGTTTTTTATCATGATTTGTCTTTACAGATATGGGGACCAGTCTCATCCTTCATACCTTATTGATAGTCCCATGAAAACTAGATAAACTTTTAATCCTAACCCCATTTAGCTAAACATTCAACAAGTGTTATTGTTGTTTTTGAAACAACAACTATATATGTAAAGGACTATTATTGCAAGAATTTGAAAAACATACAAAGATAAATTAAACAAGAATAAGACTTAGTCTTTATTCTCAGAAGTTTTATTTTGTATAAGATGAGCATATAAATATCTATAATACAAAATGGAATATAAATATCATTAGAGATGGTATTTTAAGGAGGTATGAAAGTTTATATAACAAAGAGAATTTAATACATAGTTATCAAGAAAAAAAAACTTCATGGAAGAATAGCATAGGCTAGATCTGGAATGCAAAAAGATAGAAATTCCATTTGGAGACAAAGGTATGACCATGGAAGTAAAAAAGTTATAGAAGTGCTTAAGGAATAATGAGTAGTGAAAACAGCATGCAGCCTCTGAATATGCTTAGAAAATGAAGAATTGAGAGTTACCAAGCCTAATCAAGCAAAAAAAAAAAAAAAAAAACAAAAACCCACCTTGACCTAATTTTTAATAGCTTAAGTGATTTTTTTAAAGTAGAAGTTATCCTAGAAATTTCTTCAGCTTTCTACTTCTCTTTGTGATACAGTCATACAAATACTGCAGAAGGTTTTGTCCTCTACTGGACAGAATTATAATTCAATAGAATTAGCTAAAGTATAGTATTTTCTCTGGCCAAAATTTATACTCCCCACTTCCACCTTCCTGGAGCATGCTGACTTAGCATTTCATCCTAATACATGAAAACGTTGGAGTGGGCCTGCATCTTAACGTGCATAATAGATGGGGCTTTCTCATCCCTCACACCCTGCTAACTTCAGAAGAGGCACAAAAATCCTCTAAATGCTCTCTAGCTATCAATTAATAAACAAGCATAACCATCTACGTTAAGCACCTTCTATCTTCCAGGAACAGATGACTATATAGGCATTATTTTTGTTTAAACTTTGCCTTTTTGAACCTCATTTGCCTTAAGGAAGATGAAATTCCAAACTCTTTTTTCTTTGAAGTGACTCCTGCCAATTCTTGTGTGATTTTGACTATGGCTCTTTGATACTTGAACTTTTTCTTTCTGAATGCTTGTTTTGGGGAAAGCTATCATACCTCAAAGATGAAGTGACTAAAGAAACAAAGGTTTGATCTTCCAAGCATATCAATTTACTAAGCAGTGCATGTCAATTGCCTAAAACATGAAGACCAGTCCTCCTTAGCTTAGGGCTGGACCTCAAATATAAGGGAAGACAGACTTTTATATGTTAAAAATAATTATTCAAATGAGACCAATTAATTAAAAGGACATAATAAAACAAATAATCTGATTTCTAATTGGACAAGAAGTTAGGGACTTTCCAACTTGAGAGGAGAGATCCCAGGTAAATAATCAAAGGAACATTGAAACATTAACTGATTGATAACTATGGGCCCAGTTTTCAGATAAGACAGATGAGTTGCTTGAGATGTACAATTGTGAAAAAACTACTTGCATCATTCTTTGTATCTGACTGAGTTTCCAGTTGGCAAAACTTAAATTCTCGGTTGAGGGTCGCTAAGCAGCAGGTAGAAATGGTCCAGTTTCCCAATCATGCAGTACTAGGATCAAACAATGAAATAAGGGATTTTTTTTCAATTCTCACAACTGAACAAAGTTTTCTCACAAGACAAAACTTGGACCAGATCCATAAATGAATAGAAAACAAGCTAGCTCCGGAATTGAGTCACAAGATGGAGTCAGTATGGTTCACTCAATTCCCACAATTAACCACTTTCTGTCTCAATTACCTCAATTACTTTAAACTTTCAGTAAACTTCAGAGTGCTACATAAATTATCATCATCATCGTCACTATCATCAAACACAACACATTATCATGACCACAAGAAAGTCATGGTTGTGGGAAATGTACATTGACATCTTGTTTGAAAGTCATTTTCTATGGTAAGAAAGCTGAAATAGTAGACAGTAACAATCCTGTTGATGAAATTCTTCACTTCTGATCAACTGAAAAATTTGCTAGGTGGAAAGTGATTTAAAATAAAAGTGCTTTAGCATACACACATGCACACACACATACACAAATAGATAAATATATAAATAGATGAATGAATATATATGTATATTTGTGTGTATATGTGTGTGTGCTCATATACACAGTTTAGAATTCAAAATGGGAAGAAGAAAGGTTAAATGGAAGATTGTTAAGAGCCTTTATTGGTCAGCCACCACCACCACCACCATGTATGGGCAAAGTAACAGCAGCAATTTTTGCATTAGTGTTCCCATTGCTTAAAGGGGAGACTAGATAAAAAGTCATAGTTTCAAAAAGAATCTACTAAGGAGTCCAGCAAAGATGACAAAGATGGAATATATTTCTTGTCAGGATCGTTTTCTTCTATGTCCTGTACTCAATATGCCTCACCTTCCTTTTCTCTTTTCTGTGACTCCCAAGTCACAGATAGCCATTTTATTTTAAAAATTTGAAAGGAGTCTAATTAAGTCCAAGCTAACGGATCTTTATTTTTCCCTAATTTCATGCAATTCTGCTGATCTCACTTAAAGAGCTCTTTTTTTAAAATAAAATCATAAAATGGTATATTTTTGCTTGTTTTTTTCATCTTTCCCCACCCCTAGATTCCAGAAGGATGAGATGAAGATACACTTTATGAAATATTCTTATATATTTTTTATTTCCTCATTCATCAGCAGACAAATTAATAATAGACCCGGTATAATTCACAGAGGAAGAAAAAAGGAAAAACCTCTGCTTTTCAGAGAAAGGGACAGGAAGCTGATTGTGGAGTGAATGTTAATAGATTCCTAACATCCTGAAGAAAGAGGTATCTGGAACCTTTTGAGAAACTATGTGCTTAAGCAACATATGCGTGTATAATTCCTGCTATGTAGTCATTCACTGCTCTAAAGGAGAGTCAGCCAGTTTCTTTCTAAAACATTCAACATGTAGGGCACAAAAAAGATCTTACATAAATCAGTTATGGATTAATTTCTTCATAAATGTAGAAATATAGTTAATGATTAATGAAAATATGTATATATTAGATTATGATTAATTAATTCAATGAGGATGGAACTCAATTCTTTGTCCTCCTGAGACAGATGTTCTATGCATCCTCACAAGGAAGCCCTCTGGAGGGTCTGTGGTGGGGAAAGAGAGAGTGTGGCTCTCTGCTAGATGATGGGTCCATGAATATTTTTAGGGTACATTGCTACTCACTATTGAACTAGAGTGGCAGATTCCAGTTCCAACACAATCGTAAACCCAAGTCAATAAGCCACAAATTCAAAGCTGTGGTGCTATCAAGCTACATGGGAAAGCCTATTATAGGTTTATATAAGGGTGGAAGAATTTGCATGCATTCTTACCTGGAAAAAGAAGAACAGAGGGAGGATTCCCCTTTTCATTTAGTTTCATAGAGTGCATTATGTCACCCCGCACAACTAAATTAGGTAAGTCAAGTTATAGCGTAATAATTAACCTGAATCTCTCCCTACTGTTTCTGATCCAGGAAAAACTAGATTTATACAATAAGAAGGACCACTAATTACAGACACACACACACATACACACACACACTCACTCAAAAGTGTCCACACACATAGTAATAAAAATGATATTTCAACTTGGGTTGTTTCCATACCTGTGTTTTTTTATCAGAATGAGTATTCTTGTCCAATGTAAATTGTACATTGTTGTACTTATATGCATTAGGAGATGATCTTTTTGAGGTATTCAGACAATCATCTTGCCCCCACCTGCTGCCTGCCTGTTTCTCAGGTGATAAACCTATTATCTATAATCAGGCCTGTATTTGAAGCTTTTCTAGCTTGGTAGGACATGCAAACTTTGTGTTCTGTCATTATAGAATTCAAGAACTCAAGGTAACTTCTACGCTAAAGAGAATGTTAATTATGTGAATAAAAGTGAACTGTTATTATATTATAGAGCTTAAAATCTGGCAGTATACTTCTGAGAAGACCTCTGTGAGGTGATGCAGCTAGGTGGAGAAGTGTATACAGTACTGGATCAAGAATCAGGAAGATCTGAGTTCTAATCTGGCCTCTCACAGTTACTAGCCATGTGACCCAAGGCAAATCATTTAACCTCCATTTGCCTCAATTCTATCAATTGCCAAATGGGGATAATGATAGAACCTGCCTCCCAGGACTGTTATGAGGATTAAGTGAGATAATATTTGCAAAATGCTTAGCGTAGCACCTGGCGCGTAGAAGGCGCTATATAAATATTTAAATATTATATAAATATATAATTATTATTATATAAATATATAAATTATATAAATGTATATAAATATTTAATCTCTTCTCTTTCCTTTAATGAAAAGTCAGGAGTATTTTGGTACCAGCTCTAAGCAGCTTACAAAAGCTGGTTATTAGATTTTTAATGTGAGCATTTATATCTTAGAAAATTAAAAACTGTGACAAATCAGGGCTTGATTTATTGTTTTGATTATTTTCGGAACTTTAGAAAGTGTTAGTAATTCGACCTAAACTTAAAAGTGGATGTATGCCTACATCTCCTCTCACCTCCAAAGACCCTACTTGTTAAATATTTACCAGCTCACTCTTGTATTGTGTTGCTCTATAAACAGTGCTTGGGCTCAGCCAAGTCGAAGGCTCAAGGAATGAAGTCATCACTAGACTGGAGGTTTGGTGACGGTAGACTATTAATAATAGAAATAACAGCATTAATAGTAACCACAGGCATTTAAGTAGCACTTGAAGGTGTGCAAAGTGCTTTACATCCATTATGTCTTTCAAGTTTCACAATACCCCTGTGCATACTGAAGAGAACAGAACTGAGAAAAAAATGACTTTGAAAAATTACAGAGAAAAATAACTTTGAAAAACTTTAGAAGCCTGATGAATGCAATGAATAACCACAAGTCCCAAAGAATTTGGATGAAATACGATACTTACCTGCTGCCAGAGAATGCAAGAATCAAACATGTTCAGAAATGACCAATATAGGAATTTATGCTGTTAGAATACACTGGTGGATATGTATCAATTGACTTTTGGATTTTTTTATTTAAAAAAAACTTGCTCAATGGTAGGAGCAAGGGAATAGCATTAAAAATGATAATTAATTAATATGGAATTATGAGAATCAATAGCATCAAAGTCCCTTTCTTTTGAGAAATTTTGCAACCAAAAAAAACCCATTCAACAAAATAAAATTATCAATGTGGTTATCTTATGTTATAAATATATTCACATGACAATATTTTTATTTTATGCTAAAGATTTTTGTTGTTGTTCAGTTATTCAATTACATCCAACTCTGTGACTTCATTTGGTGTTTTCTTGGCAAAGATACTGGAGTGGTTTGCCATTCCTTCTCCAAGCCATTTTACAAATTAGTTTGTATGTTAATAAAGCATTCTTTTTATGAAAAAATTTAAGTTTTCTAATTAATTTTCATTAATTATCTCATTTGGGCTTGAGGACAACCCTGTGACGTAGCTACTTCAGGTATTCAATATTTTTCTCATTTTGCAGATGAGGAAACTGAGGGTAGAGAGGTGAAATCATTTACCATAGTGTCAGAGGAGGACTCACACTCAAGTTTCCATGAGTCCAAGAATAATCTGGTACCAGTTACTGCACACTGTATCCCTACAGATATATATAAGGCAGCACAGTAGAAGTGATCAAACACTAGACTTAGAGTCAGGAATACCTGACTCCTAATACCCCAACACTTAATAGCTGTGTGATCATGGAGCTGTTTCCTGATCTGTAAAATGGGTATCATCATAATGAAAATATCTGTTTCACAGATCCAAAGAGATAATATGAATAAATCCCTGTATATGTATGAAGTTTTTCCTTTCTATCCTTAGTCGGAGCACAGGATTTTGCACATAGTAAGTGCCCAATTAATGCTTATTGAATTATAAATTTTCAAATGCTATACAAATATGATTATTACTGTGGTTATTGTGGTTAATAATACTTATGTTATATACATGTTCCAATAAATAAGGAGAAAGATACAGCCAGTCATTTCACAGTCATCCTTCCATGAGGCTACTAAGCTGTATGCTAATCTGTGTACAAGCTACCAGACCTTGCTTAAATCATTGTATTCTCTCCCTGTACACTTCTATTTCCTCCTAGAATTACTGTGGCTTTGTGCTTTGTAAATAAATTAAACAAGTCCATCTGTGCAGCTGTTTGATCTAGACAATTTGTTAGTCTGGGCAGTTTGATTCAATCACCTTTTTAAACTATCTTCTCAAGGAATAAATGCTCCGAGAGCATTTTATGTAATAATAGGTGTTCAAGTTGCTACCAGTGTCTGAGATTTCTAATCAACCAAAACTGGCTCCTCTATAATACATAGTGACCTTCCAGGTTGATAAATCTGGATAATTATTGACTTCTGTAGAAGTTAGTGTTTGCATATTATTTTTAGGACATTCAAAATAATAGTCTGACAACACGGGGAACAACAAAGATGCTAAATTATTATGGCAAAAATACTGCCTTTCTGATGTTTTCAGTTGCACCAGGCAAACACCAAAGAGACAGGTTTAAATCAAGGCTGAAGGTGATTTGATTGAAATGAACAAGTTCTTTCAGCACCATGGAGACACAACCTTCAGCCCCTCTCTCATCTCTCCCTCTCTCTCTCTCTCTCTCTCTCTCTCTCTCTCTCTCTCTCTCTCTCTCCTTCTTTCTGGCCCTCTTTCTCTCTCTCTCTCCCTTCCTCCCTTCCTCCCTCTCTCCTACAAGCACATACTGTCTCTCCCACTCACATAGCACCGGCCATTTATTGCCTAAGAGTGTTATCTATATTTCAATAGTAATTTCCATTTCTCCAACTAGATCACATACACTCCAAGGACAGTGACCTTGCATCACCTACCATCCCTAGCCCAGTGCCTAACAAAAAGGAACTGCCCAATAAAAGTTGGATGTTGATTGTAAAAACTGAATTATATGCTTCAGTGTTTAAAGGTTTTGCAAAATGATTTATGTGTTATACCTCTCTTGGTCCTCATAAAAATTCTAAGAGGTAAGTATTACAGATATTTTAATCCCATTTTATAAGTGAGTAAACAGAGAGTAGTAAGTGACTTCTTTATGGTCTCACCTCTAGTAAGTGTCAAAGGTGGTATCGGAACCAGGGTCCCTTCTGATCCCCAGCCCAGAGCTCTTCTTACTATATATAACACAATGGCTCTCTGGCGATGATGACAAGAAGGTAAAATGTTTCCTTCCCTACTTCCTTTAATTTCTCAACATTCAATCATAACAGTTGATTTCACCGTCTCCTCTCTGGAAACTGAATTCTACTGAAGTGTGGGAAAGTTCAGTTCCTTTAATCAGTGAATCAGGAGGAGTTATTCAAAATGTGCCAAGCCTTGTGCTAGGTTCTAGGAATGCAAATACAGCCGATAAAGTAAACCATGCTCTCTAATAGGAGAAACAGCAAGGAGAGGGAAACAGGAACAGAGATCAACACAGGCAAACAAATATTCAGAGGGACAGGAGTGATATGGATATGTACATGCATGTATGTATGTGTACATACATGTCTGTATACTTATATGTGAACAAATACAAATGGTTTGAAGTAATACTTCATCTTAAGTGCATCAGTCTATTTCATCAGGGGGAGAATAAAGATAAGGACATAGTCATGCTATATTTATTTGACATGGATAATTACTTCTTTCAAGTGATATAATTGATTCATAAATATTCATTTTTCTCATGTTTCAATGGATTTGTGACCTTACTCATATGAATATTTCTTCCATTGGAGTAACACATATGCATCTGCATCATTCCTCCCATAAATCCATGTCCATGTTCTCCTATAAATCCTTCATGGAATATCTACTGAAACCCCGGAAAGGTTTAATCTGTGTCTTGGAACATTTCTCAGTACCAGCGTAGCAATATAATTGTTCATATGTTGTTATCATGTTTATGCTAAATTCTGTCATGTAAATTTTGTTCCACAGCAACTCATATCTGTCCCGTTCTTTTAACTCACAGAACAACCCTCCCAATCCTATTTCTCATCACCTCCTGCTTAAACTCTTACAAAAGCCTCCTCACTGGTCTTCCTGCTTCATGTTTTACATCTCTCTCTCTTTTATTTAACTCCCACAGAAAGAAAATAATATTCCCTTCTCCAATCTACCTCATACATGATGGTTAAAGTGATTTTCCTAAAGCCAATTTCCAACCAATTTCATTATTCTGCTCTATAAACTCCAGTGACTTCTTATAGTCTCTAGCATCAAATGGAAATTCCTCTCTTTGGGCCTTCACAACCTACATCCCACTTACCTTCTCAGCTTAATTGTACATTATTTTCCTTTTTGCTCTCTATGGTCCAGACAAACTAGTCTTGTAGCTATTTCTCACACTGCACTCTGTTTCTCAACTCTGCACCTAGAATATATTCTCCTTATTTCTACCTTTTTATTGTTGCTTAGTCAATTTTCAGTAGTGTCTGACTCTTTGGGACCCCATTTTGGGTTTTCTTGGCAAAGATACTGGAGTAGTTTGACATGTCCTTCTCTAACTCATTTTACAAATGAAGAAACTGAGGCAAACAGGGTTAAGTGACTTTCCCAGGGTCACACAGCTAACATGAAGATGAGTCTTCCTGACTTTAAGCCCAGCACTCTTTACACTGCCACACCTAGCTGCCCACCTCTACCTCTCAGAATCCCTAACTTCCTTCAAAACTCAGGTGAAGAACGACTTTATACATGAAACCTTTCTTGATCTCCAATCTACTTAGCTGCTATTTATTGTTCTTCTCCCAAATAACATTGTACCTATCTTTGTATATAATTAGCATAAACTTAAATGTGTATATCCTGTCTCTCTGAAAGAATGTAAGCTCCTTATGGGTAGGAACGACTTCATTTTTGTCTTTATTTTTTATCTCCAGTGCCTGGCGCACAACTGGTGCTTAATAAAAGTATTTTATTGATGTATCCCTCTAAAAAAAAACTTCATTCATTTTGTTTTATATGCATTTAAAATCTGTTTCGAGCATCATCCCCATTAATAACAAAAGCAGAAACAGCAACAAGCAACAAAAACTTTCCTCACAAATATACATAGGCCAACCAAAAAAAAAAATCTTACATTGACCTTGTCCCAAAATAGATTCTTCCTCAAGTTCATTGCTTCTCTGGCAGGAGGTGGGTAGAGTGTTTCAGAGCCAGTGTTCTGGATTCATTATTAAGCACTGAGTTCATCAGAATTCTCAAGTCATTGAAAGACTTGGTTTTCCTCTGTAATGCTGTTGTCACTGTAGAAATTTTTCTAGTTCTGCTCATATTAGTTCATTGAGCTCTTCCCAGTTACCTATGGAACTGTCCATTTCATCAAGTTTTTTATGGCACTATGTTAATATGTCATAACTTGTTTAACTATTCACCAATAAGAGGGCAGTCCCTTAGCTTCCAAATTAGGGCTATTATGAAAAGAGCTAGTATAAATAAATATATATATATATATATATATGTATATATATATATATATATTAACATATAAGTCCTTTTCCTTTTTCTTTGATCTCTTTGAGATGAATCCTAGTAGTGATTTTATCAAAAGATATGAATTGTTTAGTAACTTTTAGGGCATAGTTCTAAATAGTTTTCCAGAATAGCTAAATCAATTCACAAGTTCATTGAAATTGCACTAGTGTTTTTCTATAGTCTCTCCAGTATTTATTATTTTTCTTTTTGTGTCATCATTGCAAGTTTAAGTAGTATGAGATAAAACCTTAAAGTTGCTTTAATTTTCACTAATTATAGATTTAGAACATTTTTTTCATATGGTTGGTGATAGTTTGGATTTCTTCTTTTGAAAATTGCATGATCATGGTCTGTGGCCATTTCTCTATTAAGCAAACTGACAGTTTTGCTCCATGTTTCTTTTATTTGGGGTCTTTCTTCCAGTTTCAGCTACAAATTGATTATTAAATACCAAAGACTAAGGTCAGTGTTAAATCCTGGTAGAGTGGAAAGAACTGCATTCAGGATGATTTGTCTTTGATTGACTTCATGCCAACTTTCTGAAGATTTGTTTCTACAGGCTCCTCTGTTTATTGATTGTTCTTTTTGTAAGTGATTGTCAAGCTTCTTATATTGTCTTATAAATGAGTTTGTACGCTAAACTAAAATCAGAGAAATTCAGAGTTGGAAAGGAATTAAAAAAAGTATAATTCAAACCAGAATGGAACAAGTATCCACTCACTATAATACCTGACAAGTATGTCAGGTATTTTGCTCAAAGACTTTCAGTGAGGAGGAATCAACTTCCAGATAAGGCAGTTCATTTCTATTTGAGATAGCTCTATTATGAAAGTTTTCTTTTTTTTTTCTGTATATCAACTTCAAATTATCCTCTCTCAACTTCCATCCATCCTACCTAGTTCTGTTCTCTAGGACTAGGTAGAAAAAGTTAAATCCCTCCTCCATTTGACAGCACAGAAAATACAGTAAAATAGGTACTGTACTCCCTCTCATTCTTCTATTACATTCTAAGCAGTCTTAATTCCTGTAACAGATCCTCAAGGAATGATATCAAGGACCCACACAACCCTGATTGCCTTCTTTTGGGTCAAAAATAGAAAGAAAGGTTCATATAATTGTCCCTGGAGAAAAGATGAGGAAATGCAACTCCTTCCTTTCACTGGAGGACCATGGCTGTGGAATACTATCAGACTTAATCAATTTGTTGGTTAATGCTGCTAGACTACTGTCTTGGTGGGGTTTTTTGTCCTCTATTTGCTATTCTGTTTTTTTCTTTGTTTTTGCCCTTTATTTCTTGATAGGGGAGAGAGGAAATATCATTTCAGAAATTAAAGTGATATATACATACATATATATATATATATATATATATATATATATATATATATATATACCAAAATGTTCATAGTAGAGCTTTTTGCAGAATAGAAACAAAGTAGGTGCACATTAATTTGAAAATTGTTAAGCAAGAAATGGTATATGAATGTGATGGAATATTATTGTGCAGTATGAAGTAATGAATATGAGCACACAGAAATAGGAGGATTTGTATGAACTGATATAGGGAGTGAATATAACTCCCACCTTCCAGAAGAGACCTGGGTCATGAGGAGGACATACATGTTTCCACCTCATTGTTTTGTTTTACTGTTCATTATGGTTCAATTCTGAGGTGAGGGAGGGGGAATATGCAGCAGCGACTAATACTTGGTAAGTACCTAATGCCTTTTTGCACTCATGATTCCTTTACTTGTGATATAAAAAAATGGACATCAATACAATTTATTTTAACAAATAAATCTATAGAAAATGGGCCTAGAAATTATTTATGGTCCCTTTTTAAAAAAAGGGACATATATATATATATATATATATATATATATATATATATATATATTCATGCATATATATGTATATATGTGAATTACATAGCTATGGAATTCTCCTGATCTTAATAAACCTGCCTCCCTTCAAAAAAAAAAGAAATTAATCTGGCATGACCTTTTCTTAAGATACTACTTTTCTTTGATCACTGCTCCCTTTTATAGATATTCACTAATCATCTCTTTAAATCGTATGTTCTAGAATTTTTCAAGAATTCATTCATTGACTAAAATGGTGCAAATTCCATGTTTCTCTTTTTTAAAACTAGGATAGTTGCTAATTTCATTACTACTTTTGGTCATCATGTCTCTCCTTGTGAAGAAAATTTGTAAACATACAGAGAGATATTCAATACATATACATAATATATTGCAATATTATACATGCATATATATATATATATATATATATATATATATATGTTCGGGAGTATACGATATGATGACGTTGATTATATGAGCTCTTGATTTAAGGTCCTCATTGCATGTTCTTCCAATGTGAAAAAAACTGATAAAACAAAAGAATTTAATAGGTTGGAAGATGTCTGTATGAAATATTGGGTTTTGTATGCGTGTTAGTTACTGTAGGTGAGAACTAAGGCAGGGAGCACTAGATAGATAAAATAAAACTAATTTTCTCTTCCAGGTCACAATAGCATATACTGCTTTCTTCTGGGTCAGAAGGGAAAATAATCCATTGCCTTACTTTCCCTGCAATATTTCTAGCAGATGGAAGACAATTGATGTTATTATCTTATATCTGACTATGGCCCCAAAGTTTAGATTCGTATATTTTAAAAGTTGAGACCCAGATAAGGGAAATGATTTTCCCACATATCCATGTAGTTCAGGCCTGCACAACTGGAGATCCATGGCCACACCAAAGGATTTCCCGTAGCCCATGAAAAATGTAGAAGATGTTTGCCTCTACGCTTTTGTGTGCCACAAGCAGCCCATGGGCTGCAGGTGATGCAGACCTGAGGTAGCTCAATGCTGTTTCCATTGTACCACTGATATCTAACACAGCAGTTCATATGCTTTTATTTGCTGTAGTCCTTATGAACAAAGATATAAGATTCTACCAAGAATTGAGGCAATAAAATGAATGGTCTCTCAATGTCTCATTAAGTAGCAAAGTCTATAGATTATGTTTCTTATAAATGTAATAACTTTTTAAAAAGAAAATCATTAAAAAAAAAAACCTCACCAACCAAGGAGCTATCCATCAGACTCCATTATCCTCAAGCCAAAGAAATAGGATGCTGGAATTATCAGTGATAATGATGAAAGGTAACATATTTAAAAAGTTGACTTCCCCTGAAAAGTGGGAGTTAAGGGATAAGAGAAGGATTAGAAGAAAGAGATAAGGAGAAGATACTAAAAAATGGAATATTCAGAATTACACTATATTAAAACCATAAAGCTCAATTATACCCTTGATATGCTGCTTCCTGAAAAAAAAGTGTAAGAAGATATATGGAGTAAAATCATAGCATAACTCAGGGGCCCCTGGCTCTAACAGGGAAGGGAAGTGGGTTTTCTCAAGCACATAAAAGCAAGCATATACTAACATTAACTTATAAAAGGGATGCAAGATTTTTTGGTATAACTCAGAACCACCTAAGCTAAGAAACTAGCTAATATTAAGAAAAGTAAGAAAGGGCGATGGGTGACAAGATTTTAAATTGAAAGCTATGATTCTCTTACAAATATTATGCTAATGATTTAACATTGAGTAACTCTATTAAGTGCTTGTCCTGTAAAGGATAAAAAATTATAGGCTTCACTGAGCAGCTACCAAAGCTCCAGACATAGCTTAGATGAAAGTCTGAAAGGGGGCGATAAACAAAACAATCTTAGGAAATTGAAAGAGGTATTCTGAGAAAGGAAGAGAAAACTAGTTCTGTCATGAGGAGACTCCAACATGGCAATACTGTCATGCTAGTGGGGAAGAACCCTCTCAGAATACCCTCCTTCACTGTAGGCACTGGGATTTTAATGGGAAAAAAATGAGAAGCCAATTTAGTCTTTAATTCATAACCAAAAAGAAAATGAATTAGGAAAGTCAACCAATACAAGTTGTATGCCTTAAAAATATTTTCTGCCACTGATATTAAATAAGCTTGATCACTCTCGGAGGGCTGAATGAAAATATTGCAAAGCAGTCATGGTGTAATAATATAAACACTGAATTTGGAATCAAAATTTTGGTTCAAATCCAACCTCAGACATTTACAAGCTACATGACCTGGGGCCAGTCATTTAACCCTGTCTACCTCAGTTCCTGTCAGTAAAATGAGCTGAAAAAAGAAGTGACAAATTAATACAGGATGTTTGCCATGAAAAGTCCAAATGGTGTTATGAAGAGTGGGACATGACTGAAAAAAATATAAGACTCACCACCACCAACAACAACATGAAACCCTAATGACCTTTTCCTCTTTTCTCCTCTTGGAGTAAACTTATGCAGAGCTCAACAAACACCAGATCTCCTCCTTATTCATTGACTCACTCAATCAAAAAATATTAATCACCTAATATATGCAAAGTCATTTAGAAAATCAAATTCAGAATCCAATTGTATCATCAGTACAATGGGTCCTCTTTCAACAGGTAGCCACTCCTCCAGGTGCTAGAAGGTTGGAGAGAGAGTAATGCTGTTTTGCATTACCCTTTCTATTTAATCAATAAGCTAAGCAATTCATCTTCCACACTGGTGCCCACTTTTTCTCCCATTCTACTACTGTTACTAGGGCAACATGATGACACATATATAATGAGTAAGGTGATGACCAATAAGCAATGTCTCTGGTTACTGGGATACACCAAATCCATCTTCTCTCCCTGGGTACTCCTGCACACCTATAGTTTGGAGAATCTGGTTTGGAGGAGTAGGGACAAAAAGCGAGGAAAATTCACAGATATTGAAAGAAAATGAGGGAAAGAAAGAGAAATCATATTTGAAAAAAAGGAAAAGAAAACCTATAGTTTGAGAAACCCTCTGCAGATGCTAAAATTTCCAGTACAGTTGTCTTCAAAATATAAAAGGTTTTCCCTATGAACTCTACTAAAATAACAAGAGGTTGTTTTTTTTTTTATTTTCTATCTCAGAATAAAGACCTTTTATGGAAAAAAAATTCTAGCTGATTCTACCCTGAGTGTCTAGGAGACCACAAAGCAGATAATTTATTTTCCCCTATGAGGGAAATGTAGGTAATGAACCACATGCACAGCAAGGTTTCTTCCATGACTCAAATTCAAAGATTTAATAATTCTTTCAGCAATGCATAGGCATGCTATCAACTCTATATTAGGGAGATGGTGTGGGGGCGGAAGGACTCCTTTCCAGATTTCTAGGATTTTTTTTTTTTTTACCAGAGGCTAAAACAGGGGTGGATAGGATAGTAATGGTAGTGAGTAGTGGGGGAAGGCAAGAGCATTGCTAAGGCCAGTCCCATTACATAAGATCACTCAAGAGAAGGGATAGTTTGCCTCTCCTTCTATCCTCCACTGTCTGGTCCAGGACCCTACTTCTTCTCCTTCTCCTGTGGCTGTCCCATGAGGGTATGGGCTGAAATACCTTAAAGCAGTCTCCTGACTTTAACAGGAAAGAAATGCCTCCTTTATCCTGCACCTGTAGCAAAGTCCCCACCACCCTGCCCTCATAGGATCTGCCTTTTGCTTCTCTTGACATAAAAACTTTGTTAGAGAAAAGGCAATAGGCTAAATGCATATATTTTATGATTTAATTAATTAAGCAAAGTCCCATCAAGATAACAGTTACATAGTGCTACGGAGCCAGGATCAAATCTGGCTCTCCGGAACAGAAATCTTCAGGTTTTTATACATTTTGTCATGAGAAAGAAAGTCTCTTAGTTGAACAAATCATAAATTTAGTAAGACAAGACAATTAACAAAGCCAGGTCAATTGAGTTTTATGATCCCAAGCTGTGTGAATCTCCTTTCTGTATTATATGTCTCTGTGACATAAGATAAGGTGAGAATCAGGTGTCCTGCTGACACAGGCAAGGGTACCTTTAACAAAGTTTCAATTGAAATTACAACCCAGGACATCTGTGTTTTTCCTTATCACTAAGATGCCAGAGGAAGGGTTTGGCAAGGAAGTCCCATTTGCATGCTGACACACCAAAACGGCATTTACTTAAGATAACAAGGGAGACTATTAGATCCAGACTCTTCTTAGCTTTGGCCCTTATTAAGGTCCAAAATTTATATTAAATATTGTCACTTCATATGTCAAGAAAATGTATGTAGCTGGCAATCTGCCAGATGAAAGAAAAGAAGGTAGTTAAATATATTCCTTTGAAGAAACAATTTAAATTTCTCTGCACAGGTGATTGACCAAATCAACCATTTTGACTGTTTTTCACTCAGTCTGATATGCTTTGCTAGTAGTTTGGGGATTCTGTAGATGAAGCCTAATTTAAACATTATGTGATCACTTTGATTTCCCATGGTTTTCAGCTCTTCCTTCAGTGCTACCAAACAATGAGTCAATAGTGTAAAACAACAACAGAAGAAGGAAAAAAAAAAGTAAACAGATGGTTCGAATTCAGTCAAAAAGAAGTTACCTTCTTGTAGACAGACTGAATTCAAAGGGGGAATCTCCTAAAATAAGATAATGAGTGATCAACAGTAAGGTCATTTTCAGAATAGGATCCAGTTAAAAAGGCATGGAGTACATTATTCAATTGTAATAGAAATGGAAATTAGTAACTCTAGGATCTCTGAATTACAGTTAACTAATTTGCATACACTATTTTGCATGCTGGTAGAGGATAACATATCCATGACCACATTTTCCTAGGCCCTCTCTATCCCTGTATTTTCTTTACTCTCCATCCTCCAATCTCCCACCCCAACCCTCAGCCCTTACTCACAAATTCCTTATTCAACTTTGTAAAGGAAACACAAATTTTAGCATGGTTTATGAAAAGAATCCTGGACTTGGAGTTAAGAGAACTTGGGATTTGTCATTCCTTTGCTGCTAACATGCTTTGCAACCTAAATGTTTATGAAATTGACTTGATTTGAATTGAGTTGAGTAAGTTCCCTCCTCCATCTGTCTGTCTGTCTCTGTCTCCTGTCACTGTCTCTCTCTTTTTTTTCTGTCTCTGTCTCTGTGCCTCTCATCTTTTGATTCCTCATCTGTAAAATTAGGGTGCTAGATAATGATTTCTAAGTTCCCTCCCAGTTCTAAATCCTACAATCCCAAATTATAACACAAGGTTTAACAAAAATCCAACAGTTGTCCTTTGTAATACTTTTCACATACACAGATGTCTAACATTGCAACATCATGCAGTAGGGGAGACACATTGGATAGATTATTTATTTAAAGGACTTAGGTTCCATTCCTGGAACTACCACTTAATACTTGTGTTTTCTTTGGTTAATCATTTAACCTCTCTGCCATCTGTAAAAGGAGAGTTTGGGACCAAGATCATTTCCACCTCTAAATCTCTGCTCCTGTGCTCTGAATTACTTTAGACAAGGAAATTGCCATTACATTTAACATAAAGTTAAGTTGCCCAAAAAGGGGAAGGGAGGAGAAGAGAGGTGATTTTTTTTTTTATTGAACAAATTGACTTTATATATGCATATAAATCTCTTTAGATACATAAATAAATTTAAGGTAAAGTTTGCTGGATAAGTTTGCAAGTCAGGTAAATAAGTATTAAGTCCCCCAATGTCTACCAGGCACTCGGCTAAGGGCAGGACAAAGGAAGATAAATAACAGTCCCAACTCACAAGGAGCTCATAGTGTAATGGGAGAGACTATATGGAAACGAGTATACACAAACAAGATGTGTACTGGATAAATTAGAGATAATAAGCAGAGGAGAGATCCTAGAATTAAGGGGGATCAGGAAAGACTTGTGTAGAAGGGAGGATTTTAGATGGAACTTGAGGAAAACCCTCCCTCTACCTGTATCAGTGTCCCCTAAACACTCTGAATTCCATCCTGTAATCAAGAGTGCATCCATATCACCAAAGTCAGCAACTGTTTAATGGAATCATTCCACTTGCTTTTCTCCCACCAGTGAATTTTTAGGGGCCTGCACATTATTATGACTAATTAGAATTCAATAAGAACTGATTATTCATTATAGGGAAAACAAAATATTTCACATGGCCTTTGGCTCAGAAGACTTCTTTAACATAATTAAATAGCTTCACATCTTGACATTTGGTTTCCCTTGCTATTGGCAAACTTGCTTAATAAGTTTTTAATTGAAAATCATCTTGAAGAAAGAAATTATATGGCATGGGCTAAAATAAGCAAGTATTTCTCATAACCACAAGGAACAGACTAGTCAGCCAAAAAAATTCCAACATGATTGAATGATTCTTTGTGTCATGAAACCTATTGGCCAATAAGCACATTTACTATGAACTGAACCCTATATATTTATACATCAGTAAATATTTGGAGCTAGACACATTAGCAGAGACCATCTAATCTAGCCCCTCTATTTTTCAGATGATGAAATGTAGTTCTAGAGATGTTAAATGAATTTTCCAAGGTCATACATATAGCAGCGTCAGAAGCTGGAAATGACCAGGTATTCTCTGACTCCAAATTCAGCATATATTTTTCACTGTTTCACACTACCTTTCAGGAGTAATGGTCTAAGTTGGAAGTGTAAACACACATACACACACACACACAAATGTAGATAGATAGATAGATATACTATATTTTGATATAATTATTTCATTTATAATCCTATATATTTTATAGCTTTAAAAACATCATTCTGGGAATCTGAAAATACACAAAAAGGGTTAAGAATCCTTGGTCAGGGGTGGGGAACCTGTACCTCAAGGCCACATATGACCTTCTAGATCCTTGAGTGTGGCTCTTTGACTGAGTCCAAGTATTATAGAACAAATCCTTTTATTAAGGAAATTTTTTTCTATGAAGTTGGGATTCAGTTAAAGGGCCACACTTGAGGACCTAGAAGGCCCCCAGACTGCAGGTTCCCCATCCCTAGTCTAAGTGATCTATACCTCTATGAAACTGTCACCTTTCTATCAGAAAGGGGCTGGCATATAGAGAGAAGAGAGCTCCTTATGGCATTGGCTCATAGGTAGTAGAGAGAATTTACTCTTATGACCCAGTATATGACTATTTTTCTGACCTAGCATATTTTATTTTCCACTATGATGTATTTCTCTAATCAGATCACAAGGCTGAGAGAAATAGGGAGGGCTAAGCATTGTAAGTATTTCTAAACAGATGTTTCCAGTCAAGCAATGCCAGGCTTCAGGCCCCAGCCTCCCAGTTAGATAGGAATCCTGTTAGTGGAACCAAACTGTTGCTCGATCCCAAAGCGTTTTCTGTTCCATCTCAAAAGAAAAAAAAAAAACATCTCATTTTGACTTATCCTTTCTAACTCAGAAATAACTTCAGAGATGAAAAGGAGCCTCCTTGCAGAGCTATTGGGGCTCTTTTACATAGGCACATCCACTCTGGGCTTCTCTTTCACTAGTCCCTACCTAGAACCTGAGATGTCTCTTTCTGCCCATTTTGCATTTGCTATTTGAACAACTCTGAAGTATTCTTTCAGCACATTTGCTTGCCTGTAGTGTTCCTTTCCCCCAGCTCTGGGTAACTATATTGCAGATTAATGAATGTCTTTCCACTCTTTCTGCCAGTCCTTGAAAGTGAGTCAAAATCAATTAAAAATGATTTTCTTATAATGAGCACATTAAAATATGAAGACAGTCAAAGTAAAACCAAGAAGGTATTGGCTAAATAGCTCTTATTAGACTTAAGTAATTAATGCCAAGCTCCCCCATGTATATAATTAGTGCATCAAATGATCAGCAGTACTACATTTATTCTAGGATGAAAGCAATGAGGCATGGGATTTAGACTTCCCAAAGTGTCCCTCCTAGATGCCCCCCTGGAGCAGATATGTAATAGTAATGGAGATGTACATCCTTGACTAGTAATTGAGCTCTTTTGTCTGTGATCCACTGATGCCACAAATGGAATCTTTGCCAGGTTGTAAAGTTACTTATAGCCCATTTCCTCTAATCACTGAGACACTTCATGCAGAGCTCAGAGATTTTTTTTATATCGATCCACTCCCAAGCCCATCTCCAGCTTCAGGCAGTTCAGAGTTACCTTGAGGATACTTCAGAACATTTCACATAGTTTCTGAAGAAGCTTAAGGAAATGCTGTCCCTTCCTGCAATTTCTTTGATACAATCCATTCTCTTCTTCAGTTATTGAGCAAAGGGAATATTAGGCAGGAAGAACATCAGAAATAGTTTTTTGTCTCTAGCTTTTAAAACTAACTGGCACTAGTGCCAATTTAGTTTTTTAGAGAATAATATTTCTCTGAATTTGCCACAGGCCACATTCTGTGTTTCAATCTCTGCAAATTAATCTCAGCTTTAAAACATTTTTTAATGTCTGTTCTTCTCTTTCCTCTGCCTCCCCACTTCCTATTCCTCTCACCCCAATCTTTTCTACCTTATAAGGGAATAATGCATATGTAGAAAAAAGAGTAGGGCAGTGTTAGAATGGCTCCTGCCTGGCAGCAATCCAGGCAGCTGAAAAACACCTTTCTAGGCCCAATGGGGTGAAGAGCTCTTCATCTCCTTCTTCTGGCACTCTCCCTGTATAAAGAGAATATGAATCCTGAATTCAGGACAGACCTCTTCCAGAGGAGTTTTGATGTGCTAACTAAGAGAGGCAGTAGTTACAATGGTAAAAGAAGAAATGTGCTCAGCTTTTTGAGAGGATGAAGAAATTTGGGCTGGCATTGAAAGAGTTTTAAAAAAAACAATGTGCTCCGGGTGTCAGTGTTTAGAGTTTACAGTGTGAGTGAATTAAGTAAAGATGTCATTAGAGAAGAGAGAGATCCCAATAGGGAATGAGGAGGAGGAACAAAGCACAGAACAAACAAGAACAGAAATAGTTTGTAGCAGAAAAGAATATATCATCAGATAGGTTCTCATCCTGACTTTGCCACTAACTAGCTGTGTAGTCATGAGTTCCTTCATCCTGTGGGTCACCATTCCCTTGGCACCTAGGTGGTGCAGTGGACAGAGCACCAGTGTAAGAGGACCTGAGTTCAAATCTCATCTCACTCACTTGACACTCACTAGTTGTGTGAACTTGTCTTAAACCCCAATTGCCTCATCCTGGGTCATCTCCAGTCATACTGATGAATATCTTGAATCACTGGATTCAGATGACTCTGGAGGAGAAGTGAGGCTGGTGACCTGCACAGCTCCGCCTCATTCAAAACAGTCAAGTGCAAGTCATGTCATCATTTCTCTGATGGCATAGTGTTCTTCAACAATGAAGGACAAACACACACACACACACACACACACACACACACACACACACACGCAAATACATACACCATTCCCTTATCACTCAAATAAAAGAGGTAAGATTAAATTATCTCTGAGGTCCCTTCTTGTTCTAAAATTCTATAGTGCCTTATTGGGAATACAATTGTTCCACAGCGCCATAGAAATAGCTCCTTTCCTCAACCCTCACCTATTGGCCACTAATCCCTTCCAGGTATATGCACAGGCTTTATGTTGATGTACAGCCCTCAAACATATGCCCCCTAGTTGCTTTGCACAACATTTATAATCTTCTCTTTCATCAAATATAAATGGGGAGCAGGAGAGGGAATAATAAGGCATATATAAGGTTAACAGCAGGAGGAGAAGTTTTTTCTTTGTTTTCAATTAGTAATTAAAAGTATTGACTTATTAGACATTGAGAGAGCTAGATGACACAGTGGATAGAATGCTGGACAAAGTAAAGTAGGCCTGAGTTCAAGTACATCATTGTACACTTACTAGATACAATCATGGGCAAATCACTTATATCTTTGCCCTCAGTCTCTTTCCTCCCCTTCCCCACTTCTTCTCTCCTGATCTTTTCTACCTTGTAAAAGAATAATGTATATGTAGATAAAAGAGGAGGGTAAAATTAGAATGGCTGCTGTCTGGCTCTTTTGTCATCTGCAAGATCTGCTATTAGCACCTACCTCACCAGGATCTTGTCAAGATCAAACGAAATAACTTACGATAACGTACTTTGCAAACCTTAAAGTGCTATATAAATGTTGGTTATCACTATTACAGTTGTAATAGTCACAAAGTATACGGGTTAGAATTCTCTTCTTATTAGAGATCAGGGCCTTGTGCCTGGGTAAAGGATGGAGCAGTTGGTGAACATTAGGGAAAGGAGAATTCTTCAGGCTTTTCCGAGATTTCTTCAAATCCCTCTCCACACTATTGTTATTCTTCATTAATATTATATACCACTTCTCTGGGATACTGAAGAGGAAATTCATGTACTGGATCTGTGTGTAGAGGTAAGAGTGGGGAGGTGAGAGTTAAATAGGTTAAATAGATGACATATAATCATAGAATGCTAAGAGGTCATTGGTAAAGAACAAAATGTTATCATAGTATTTGATCTCAAAAGGATCTTAAAGTCTACCTAGCTTAATTCCTGTCTTTCACAGGTGAGGAAACTGAGACCCTGAGAAGTCAAGTGGCTTGGCCAAATGGCAGAGCTATGATTTTTGCATTACTATGTTGAAGTCGTCTGAGCCCAACACACTCAATACATCTTTAGGTTATTTGTTCAAGGTCACACAAGTAGTAAGAGAAAGAGACAAGCCCAGGATTCTTCCCATTTCACCTTTCCAATGTTGAGACTCTATGCAGTCATGATTCTAGACTTCACTTAAAACTGATCACTCCTGATTGAGAATTTTATCTGCCTTAGCAGATGTAGTAATTACCAGGTGTTGACAGACCAATGCTTTAAGTTTCATTTTATCAAGTCAGTTTCACCCTTTTTAGGCATTCAATTTAGAATTTCTACCATAATCTTTTTTTTCTTTTTTTTCCTCTGGGAATCTATTGAATTCAGGTTGCTTTTATTAATGTATAGATATAAACTTTCATCCCAAAGCAATACATTCCTTTCATCATAAATATTACACCACTGGTGGTATTCCAAAAAAACCACAAAATGTCTAGAAAAGACATTGGAAAATGGAAAACAAGAAACACTTGAGAAATCATCTAGTCCAATATCTCATTTTGCAGATAAAGAA
The DNA here is from genome assembly GCA_028658325.1 of Potorous gilbertii. Lineage (NCBI taxonomy): Eukaryota > Metazoa > Chordata > Mammalia > Diprotodontia > Potoroidae > Potorous > Potorous gilbertii. The sequence goes on from CM053769.1 coordinate 393,548,759, forward strand.
ACTGAGGCTCGGTGGGGAATATGACTTGCCTAAAGTCATCTACCTAGTTAGTAAGAGAATCAGGATTCAAAACCAAGTCTCCTGGTTTCTACTTGAGTGCCATGATTCTTTTTTCTTTCTTATATCTTAGTCTATCTCAGGGTCAGGAAAACCTGTGTTCAGATCTTTCTTTTGATATTTACTCTCTGAAATGATCACAAGCAAGTCTCTTTCCTTTAGGAGGTCATCTATAATAGATGCCTTCACTTCTTTTCTTCTTAACTTTATAGTCTGGCTTCCAACCTCGTCATTCAACTGAAAATATTCTCTCTAAAGTTACTAATGACCTCTTAATTGCCAAATCTATTTTTTTCTTAATCTTTATGCAACCTCTGACCTTGTCAATCACCTTCTCTCCTGGATACCCTCTTCTTAGGTGTTTCTGATAATATCTCCTGGCTCTCCTCCTACCTAAATGATTGCTCCTTCTGGGTCTCATTTGTTCATTCAGGCTATGCCTGCGAGCCGTGGATGTCCCACAGAAGCCTGTCCTGGGCCTTCTCTTCTCTTGTCTTGTCTTCTCTTCCCTCTCTATACCATTGCACTTTAGTGTTCTCATCAGTTCTAATAAATTCCATGATGATCTTTTTACTGATGACTCTCAAATCTACTTACCAATTTAATCTTTTTTGCTTACCTCTAGTCTCATATCTCCTACTGTCTATTGGACATTTGTAATTAGATGTGTCCTATGAGTAACTTAAACAAAACACAACACAACATATCCAAAACGGAAACATTTATTTTTTCCTCAAAAACGGTGAGAATGGCTGGAATCAGGCAATAGATTGTCTCATCTGATGAACAGCAATGAGCCCAGTGTCAGTGTATCACAAAGAATGTGGAAAAGGGTAGAAGGTGGAAGAAGACTAGAAAAGTAGAAGTTTAATATAGAGGAAATAATTATGAAATATTTTTAAATCCTAACAGAAGCTTTCATATTTGCTCCTGGCAGTGATAGGGAGCCACTGGAGTTTATTGAGGGAGATTGGTGGTTTGTTACATTAAAAATTGCATGAATAATTCCATTTTGCCTTTTCCTCCAGGTTTACAATCTAGGGGTTATCGTCAAATTCTCATTCTCTCTCACCTCCAATATATGGTTTATTGCCAAGTCAGTAAATTTTGCCTTCATACCTTTCCTCAGTTACATCCCCTTCTGTCATCTGACACTGCTACCATTCTGGTACACCACGTACAACCCACATCACCTCATACCTGGACTATTGAAATAGACAGTAGGTTGATCCTTCAGCCAAAAGTGGCTCCCCACTCCAGTCTATTTTCCACTCAGCTGTCAAAGTGATCTTTCTAAAGTAAAAGTCTGACCTGTTATGGTAGAATAAATATATTGAGGAGTTACCTCCAGACAACAATTTATTTAGCAATGCATATGATTGCAGAAATAAATCCAGTCTAAGTCTCTCAGTAGCACAAAGACCATATGGATTTTATATAATTGAAGGGAGTGGACAAACAAGATCTTAGGGACTGAGATATCTTGTTTCATATTGATGGAATGGATTGGAAGATACTGAAGTGAAAAGTGAAAGTGTAGTTTTGTGACTTTCTTGTCTGTAACTTTCCCATGATCAGATGACTTAGAAGTTGGAACTTAACTTCACCAAATGGTAGACAAAGGCAAAATGGAGTTATTAATGCAATTTATAATGTAAAAAAAAACATATTACCCACCAACCCCCATTCAATAAACTCCAGTGGCTCTTCTGGAATTATCACAGCATCAAAAATAAAATCCTCTGTTTGGATATAAAGGCTTTTCATAATATGTCTCCTCTGCCTTTCTAGTCTTCTACTTTATACCCTTCCCCACATTCTGTGTGATACACTGACACTGGGTTAATTGCTGGTCGTCAAATGAGACAATCCATCTCCTGACTTGAGGCATTCTCACAGCCTATCCCTCATACCTACACTGTTCTGTCTCTCCATCTCTTTCTGTTGGCATCCCCATGAGATTGCCAAAGGAAGAACGGATCCATACTGGGAGGGGGAATCATGTGTTGCTAAAATCCATGGAGATTTCAGATATTGTCTAGTGATTTTTTATTTCTTCCTATAGACCTTTATACTACTTCCCACCTCTGAAAAAGTGAAGCCTACAAACTTTCTTGGTTTGGAGGGAGACTAAATTTGACTCACAAAAATTTAGTTACCTTTCTGTGTTTACTTTGACTCTTAAGGAAAAGTGTGGTAAGACTTTTTACCATCTACTTGATTAAACACTGTTGTTGCTGCAATGCAGGAGAGAGGGGGAATTGTAGAACATTTAAAAGACTTGAGAGAGAGAGATAAAATTGTAATATTTTGCCAGAGTATGGCATCTGATTGGGGGCTTGAGCTTGAAAGTGGAGTTATTGATTTCCCAGAGCAGATAGAATATTTTACTGAACTTTCTCTAGGTCAGCAGTTCTCAAAGTGGAATTCTTATACATCTGGGGGTTACTGAGACTTTTTCATGGGTTATTCAAGATCAAAACTGGTATTAATATAATAATATTGACATTGTTTGCATATAAAGTATTCCTCCCTTTTACAAATACATAACTGTGTGAGGCCAGATTTTCTTCATATGCTTCAATCAAAACAACATATCACAACAGATTGAATGTAGCAGTAGATGTGAGAATCCAGCTGTCTTCTTTCAAGCCAGGAATTAAAGAGATTTGCAAAAATATATAGAAGAATACTATACTTCTCACTAATCTCCCTTGTTTTGGAAAATATAGATATTTTTCCTAAAAATGTCATGTCAACATGTAATAATTGGTTTATTACTGTTATTTTAATGATAACAAATATTTTAAACTATATCAACTTTACTTTCTAATATAGTAAATATTAATATAATTCACATAAACAAAAACTTTTCTTCAATTTTTAAGAGTATAAAGAGGTCTTGAGATCAAAAAGCTGGGGAACTACTGCTGTAGGAAATTGATCAAAAGATCCTGAAGTAAATGGTTGTCTGGCCTAGCATAGAGGAGAGCATTTATGAATTGCTACTCTGTTTGTCAACAATAACCATTTCTTTGTTTGAACCAGGGATTCCTTAGTTTATTGCAAATCAGTGGGAGTTCAAGTGCTTGAATTCCATAGTTATGTATAAATTGCTCAGTCTTTCATTTCCTAGCAGGGGTTTACCTACTGCTAATATTTTTACACAGTAACATTTCTCAACAAAGATCAAGGTCTTATTTAAGCTAATAAAAGTCATCCTTCACAACAGAATGCCTTCTTAGTTATATAAGTGTGGTTTGAGGGCCACCAGGAAATTAGAGAGTAGGTTTTCACAAACCTAGATGTCGCCTTTTTAGGAGCAGAGCAACTCTGCTGGGGTTACTGTGCTCCACTATCTATAATCATCCAAACTTCCCAGATGCATAAGAAACTAATGCAAGTTGTTGGCTTTAGAGTAAATGATTCTACTTCAGAGCTGAAGACTGGCTGGCACATAGGACTAAATAATAAAAGGTCTGGATTCAAAAAAGATTTCTCTTCTATTTTTTCCCCAGGCAGGTCTTTTCCCCATAACACAGAAGGCAATTGCACTTTTTCTCATGTTGCTTTTGGGGGAGAAGAGGGGAGATCTGTTTTATGTTGATGCTATTTCTCTTAAAAATTCAGAGAAATATGAAAATAAATAAACTGATACATAAGGAAATAGCCAGCACCAGGAAGGCCATGTACATTGTGATTTGTTGTTCAGTCGTACCTGACACCTATATTATTCCATTTGGGGTTTTCTTGGCAAAGCTACCGAGGTGGTTTTCCATTTCTTTCTCTAGTTCATTTTACCAATAAGGAAACTGAGGCAAATAAGGTTAAATGATTTGCCCAGGGTCGCATGGCTAGTAACTGCCTGAGGCTGAAATTGAACTCAGGTCTTCCTGACTCCAGCCTTGGTGCTGTATCTACTGCATCATCTATCTGCCCTGTAAAAAGAAAGAACAGAAAGAAAAAGAAAACTGGATAGTAAATAATTAATTATAACGACCAAGTATAAAAAAAATTGAGAAAATATACCTCCCCTACCCTCTTTGCCGAGATGAGGAACAGTTTGTTATGTTAGTGCGGAATATTGCGTGTGCTGTCACACACAGGTTGTCACACTGTAGACGGTTGGTTGGTTTTTGAAATTTTTTTCCCTTTCATTTTTAATCCTTGTTGAAACAGAAATCTCTCTGCAAAGGGGAGAAGGAAAGAGGGTGTATTAAAAAATAAATATTATGTTAAGAAACAAAATGCATCACTAATGATAAGAAAAGAAACTAACAAGACTTGTAATAGTAACTCATATGTACATGTCTTTCAGGTTTAAAAAATGCTTTATTCAATACAGATCCATCCAAATTTCAGGGCTGTGCTCCAGTGCTTAAAGAACAGATGTTAAATGAACGAACAAACAAATGAATAAACAATGAATCCAGGAAAAGTATTGGTGGGGGAGTGGGGGAATGTTATTAATCTTCAGAATTACACCAAAAAGCTGTGATTATTCTCTCTCCCCTGAAGGTTTCCTCCAACTCAAGTTCAACCCTACCTAAAACCTATCTTCCAATCCTCAGAGAACAGAGTGGAGATGGGTGGGGATGGTGATCCCCTCCAAACCTTGCTGTTTATAGTCACCTGGGAGGTTGCTTATTGGAAGCAAGTAGGAACAATGCTGGCTGCAGTTGGATTTGGGTGACTCATTGGCCTGAACTGAAACAGCTGCCCAAGCACTTTTGCTTCAGAATGACCCTTGAACAGGAAATAGACCTGAAAAATGGCAAGTTATGCCATTAGCATCATGAACTTGCAGCTGTGGAATGTATGTGAGGAAAGTGTGGGGACATCTCTGCCTTGATGCCCAGGGGCATTCAAAGATTCAAAGATTATGTTCCAACACATCAAGAAAGTATGGGGACATCTCTGCCTTGATGCCCAGGGGCATCCAAAGATTCAAAGATTATGTTCCAACACATCAAGAACCCAGGATTTCATTCTTGTGGGTATACTCTTTCTCCATCTCTTTAGATCACAATTCCTCTAACACTTAGTGGACTTAATATGACTGAAAAATGTATCCCCTAGCAGCCATAACAATGGCAGTGATAGCTCACATTTTACATAACACCTTGACATTTTCCAAGTAGTTTATATACCTTCTTGATCTTCCTAAGTCTTGGCTGGCAATCAGTTTCTTGTTTCCTTCTCTTTTGCACAAGTTGTCCCTTCATGTCTGGGATATACTCTTTCCTCTTAGAATCTCTGGTAACCTTCAAAGCTCGGCTCATTTACCTACCACTTTCTTCATAAGGTTTTGCCAGATGCTCACCTATTAATATTTTTTCCACAAAATTACTTTGAATTTATTCTGCCTGTATTTAACATTCACGATATTGTCCCTCCCTGCAGTGTTAACTCCTAAAGGTCAAGGACTACTTCATTTGTTTCTTTGCATCCCTGGTCTCTTACAAACTGCCTGAAAAAGGGAAGATGCTTATAACTAGCATTTATAGGATATGTTAAATTTTTCAGAGTGCTTTACAAATATTATTTTGCTTGATCCCCACAATAGCCCTGCCAGGTGAGCTCTGTTACTACCCTCATTTCACAGGTTAGCAAACTGCACCTAAAAGGGGTTAAATGACACCCACCATTACACAGCTAGAAAGGGGCACTTGGGTCTTCCTAACTCTAGATCCACTGCTCTCTCTACTGTGCCTGTGAGTTGCACTTAAAAATGCTTGCTAGGTAATTGATACACATTATTGAATTCATTTCTCATAACTATTAAGTAGTTGCTATTATTAGCTCTGTCATTCCTCCTGATAAGAAAACTGAGTCTTAGATATGTTAAGTAACTGTCTCAGGTCATTCAGCTATTAAATTCTGAGACAGGATTCAAACTATAGAATTGCTGATTCTACTCAGATAGTCTAGTTAATAGACCATACTTCCTCTAAAATGGAGATGAGACTTCCTATATCTCCCTCAAAGTGAGATGCTTTAAGACCTTCGCCTGAAAGGTTCAGGGTCTCCCATTGCCTCCTGGTCCATCTCCAGTCGTCCTGATGAATATCAGGCCACTGGATCCAGATGGCACAGGAGATGAAAGTGAGGCTGATGACCTTACACAGTCCTCCCTCACTCAAGGCAAAGTCAACTGCTACTTAGGTCCTCTTCAGTGTTGCATAACAGACATAAAGACATATGTAAAAATGCAAATAATCTATAATTTCATGAGTTTGGGGATCTTGCTGTATGTGAACTCCCTGAGTGGTCTACAGTTTTTTGTAACTATCAGAGATCAGATTTGAACTCAGGTCTTCCTGAATTTAATCCCAGAATTCTATCCAATATAACACAACATCTCTCACCTATATGTATTTGAATTTTGATCAAAACTGGTTCTTTAAGAAGAAAGGTCTGAGAATCAGGCCACTTGTCTCCTAGTCCAAAGTAATACAGAAAATTAAGAGGCAGAGCTGGGACTGGAATACTGGTCTGTTAACTCTCAGCCCAGTGTCCTTATATTAAAGTATTCATTGACTCCAGGAAATGGACAAAGAGAGTCAGCCTGAGTGATGTCAATAAGCCCAAGGTCTACGACTACAATGACTGAAATTATAAAGGAAGAATTTTAGATCTAAAACAGATCAAAAGGGAGATCATATGGTCAGAGGAGTTTAAATGGAGGGACCTGTCTTTTATAGAGCACACACTTCAAGATCAAAAGGTCATATGGATTGGACTGAACAAAGTGTGATATATCAGTACAATGCGACATTATCATATAGTAAGAAATGATGCATTTCAAAAATTCAGAGAAAAATCAGAAGATTTATACCAAGTGATGCAGAGTAAAATGAGTAAAACCAGAAAAACATGTACAATGACTAACTATGACAATGTAAAGGAAAAGAATACTAAAAGGAAGTGGAACAATAAGTATATGTAATAACTATTAGTGAATCCAGAGAACATAGCCTTCTCCCTGGCCCCAATCCCTTTTCTTCAAAGAGACAGAAGCAACTGAGGCATAATGTTATATGCATTGAAGGGACTCCAATTAAGAGCATTGTTTGTTTTTGCTTAACTGTTGTCCTTTGTTTAAAGCAGGATTTCTTACCTTTAGGTCTGTGAACTTGTCTGTTAGATGAATAGATAGATAATAGATGAATAGATGGATAGTTCAGTAGATATATAGATACATAGGTAGGTAGGTAGATAATTAAATTTCAACATAAATGTTTTCCCCTAAAATCCAATGTATTTTATTTTGTGCTTTTAAAGGCCTTATTCTGAGAAAGAGTTCATAAGTTTCACCAGACTGCTAGGTCCATGAAACCACAAAGGCTAAGGAACATTGATTTCAAGGTTTAATAGGGTTTAGGGATGTTATATCCTGAAATTGTGATTTAAATTAAAGCTTTTTTTAAATATATGTGTATAGAAATATAATTCTTATACTATTTACAAATCCATACATACATTTACATGCATGTAAACTCCCATTCCAAAATGAAATATCAGAGACATATTTGAATTCATTATTATCTGGGTCATTTGGATAAATTAATGGTGCAAATGTCAAGATAAAAAGTTTAATCCTTACATAGCTTGTTTGTATTTTCTATCATCATAATTGTTAGTCAATTAGTCATGTATGACTTTTCATGACCCTATCTGAGGTTACCTTGGCAAAGATACTGGAGTAACTTGCCATTTCCTTCTCCAGTTTATTTTATACATGAGGAAACTGAGACAAACAAGGTTAAGTGATTTACTCATGTTCACACAGTTAGTTAAGTGTCGAGGCCATATTTGAACTCAGGTCCTCCCAATTCCAGGACTAGCACTATATCCACAGCAATACCTCACTGCCTATAACCATAGACTGAAACACTAATCTTGGTTATCTAGTGAATATTTTTCACTATTTTGGCTAAAAGGAGAATTGAGAAAGAGTTCAAAGCAGGTCCCTTTGACAAAGTAAGTCATACCCTGCTAACAGTGGCTGACAGTTGTCATTCTGGACATTCCCATTATGAAAGTGTGAAATGGATGGAACTTATCTTTGGAAACCTCTCCCATTTTCTAAACCTTCCTCCATGATTTTGGTGCCCATTGGATATTCATTTCTCCTGGATTTCCCAGATCCCCAATATTTTCTGGTCATGAACAATATATTTTGGACCTTTCTCAAATTCTTCTTCCTCCTTTAAAACTTGTCCGCCTCATTCCTCCAGAATCCCATTATTCACTAGGAATGCTAACACTTCAGTATTAAACCAATTTTGATCTTATCAATTCGATCCAGCTAGCATTTTGTAGGAACCTTCTATTTACTGGAGATACAGGGGGAAGAAAGTCTTTGAGAAAATACCAGCATGCTGGGTCCTGCTCAAATAAATTCAGCATAAGCCTTCTTAAAACCAAAGAAAAACAAAGTTTATTAAAGAGTCATCATACTGCATTGACTCTTAAGAAGCTTAAGCATTTGTAACGCTTATATTAACAAGCAGGCCAGATAGAATCTCAGCTAGACTGAGTCTGAGATGGATTGAATATGAGCACCTTCATGGAGGTGAGATGAAACTTAAATACAGAAAAAGACTGAGGGAAGAATTCAGGTTTCACCAAGTAGTCTGGGAGCCCCAGGGATGGTCTTGATTGGGGAGGTCAGCCTGGAATGCAGACCAAACCCAGGGAGGATCCTGATTGGAGTGGCCTGTAGCCCAAGTAATCCACAATCCTGGCTGGGTGGCTTGGACCTCAAGAGAATGCTAAGAAGAGGCCGCTAATAGACTCAAAGGGAGGAACATCAAAAGAATGTTAAATAGTCTGGACAGCAGGATTTTGATAAGATTGCAGGGAGTTTCTGGGCTGGGAGAAATGGAAAGGGAATTCAAGGAGTTCCCTCCAAGACCAGACTTTCTGGGGCCCTTCAGACAAATGGGACAAAAGCCCTCCTGATCCAAGGGAAAAAAGGTCTTGGCTTGGGCTTGTACCCCATCATTGTGGCCTAGGGATCTTGGGAAACCTGAAATGCAAGCGCAAAGGGTGCAGGTCTGCCTGGAAAGAATTCAACCACTCAAGCCATCTTGAGTGAGACTCTTAATGAGTCTGCATATTTGATAGAAACAAGGTTGATGTTTTATATAGGAAAAGATTGTGGGAAGGTTTGGAAGAGACTAAGGAGTGGTGATTGTCCTGGAGTGGTCAGGAGGTAACAAAGAATGGGGTTATGGATGTTATTAAAGAGTTGGAAGTAGCCTGGTGTGGTCCAGAGGTATGAGATAATGAAGGGTTGGTCTAGGTTGAAGGTATCCAAGAATTACGGGTTGTGTTGATGGGGGTAAGGGGCCACAATGAAAGGACAGTTGAAAGAATTATCCTGGAATGAGCCAATACCTCAGGCAAATGCCATGGATCTAGGTTCAGGGGCTGGGTTCCTGAAATTCTTGGGAAAGTTCAAAGGGGAATGGAACGTTCAGAGCCCATATCCCATCAATACCAAATGATTTTTTTCCCATGATAATGAGGATATAATGTTATTTTTGTTTACCTCAACCTGTTTTCCTGATGAAGTTTCCTGATTTGAGTCACTCTGCTTTCTAGTATAGCCTTATCCCTTGTCTTATTTGAGCCACATAACAGCTGTAGGGGAGAGAATGAAGGTAACTGGGGAAAGAATTGTGAAGTCAGAAACATAGCCAGGAGGGCAATCTAGTCAGTTGCACTGAAGCCCTCCCCAAAATGCAAGCCTTGGGAGGAATTCACCAATGAGGGAACAGGACTACTATGATACAGAAATATTCTAGGATGAGAAAACCCAGATTCCATAGTGATACTTCAGCTAAGGCATGGTGCTGAAGGCTGAAAAAAAATTGAGGGGGGAAATAAAGAATAATGGTCTTAAAAAAGATTTAGGTTTGGAGTCTTGGCTTATAGACTTACTTATCATGTGACACAGTCTCTTAGTGATTTAGTCTTACTATCTGTAACAGAGGATTATAAGTGAATTTTTACTATCTATCTCACAAAGTTGGTATGAGGAAAGCACTCTGTAAAATTTGAAGTGCTATAGGTATGTCAATATATTATAACAAAAGTTTAAGGTGCTATGTATCTATGAAATACTATTATATATTAATATTTGAGACAGCATGGCTTAGCCAGCTTCAGAGTTAAGAAGACCTGAGTTCCAGTCCCACATGTGACAAGTACTTTCTGTGTGACTCTGTGTAAATCACTAGTCACTAACTGCTCTCTACAATTTACAAAGGAGTTACTGACTTGCATTGATAAGAGGAATTTCTGCACCAGAAGTTCCAAATACTTCAAAGTAAAGGATTTTTATTTCTGTCTTTGTGTTGCAGATGGGATCCCTACTCTGGGAACCTCCTTGAACTCTCCTTGAATCTTCATACTTAATCTGGCTTTTCATACCCAAATCTGCTACCCTTAACCTAGCCTGGCCCTCCACGATCAGTTACCTCTGGATTGCCCCACTTGCTTCCCATTCCAGCCCTCCATTCTCTGTTATCTCCTGATTACCTCCCGCTATTTCCCACCCTTAATCAGTCACCCTAGTCTCATTAAGATCCTCCTTGAGCTTCTCAAGACTTTCTCTAGACCCCTCCTCCCATCACCCCAGACTATTAGACCACCCCCCTGATCCCTCCCACATTCTCTCTGTATATAAATTCCATCTTGCCTCCAAAAATGTGCTCAGATTCAATCTAGCTCAGATTGTATCTGGCCCACTTTAGTACAAGTATCAAAAATGGTAAGGTTTTTTAAGAGTCAGCCCAATATAGGGAATCTTTAAGAAACTTTGTTTTACTTTGACTAAAGGAAGGGTTGGGTCAAATTCATTTGGGCAGGACCTGGGGTGTTGGTATTTTGGGGTCTCAAGTACCACAAACCTCAACATTATAGTTTCTTGACCTCATCATTGCCAACCATCTCGCAGAGTCTCCAGTACATTGTAGGTGTTTAGTATATCCTGCCTCCTTAAGTTCTATTGGAGGCTCAAACACAAGCTAGCCATATGACCATGGGGTGCCACTCTGGTCCTCTTAAGTTGTGATTGAGATGCTGATCTGAATCAAGTGGAGTTTCCATGATTCACTGCACTGATGAAACAGATTTCAGAAAATATTCATAACAACAACAACAAAATTAATTTTCCAGTATTTCAGATTTAAAATATATTTCTCTCTAATGTCAACATGGCATGGTAAATGTATTGGCATATATTGACCTTGGAATTAAGACCTGGAATGAAGTCCTCTCAAGACACATAGTAGTTGTATGACCATTGATAAAACATCTGACATTACAATACTCTGGGGCAATTTGTTAAGATTGTGAGTTACAAGGGAGTTACTTATTGGTATTAGTGGAAGGAATCTCCATACCAAGATTTCTCTACAATGAGGAAAAACACAGGGCTATTTCCCTGTCTCACTCCTCCACAACACCCGCTTCTCCAACTCTGTAAATGTATACAGGTTGTTTTGTTTTTGTTTTATCATTTAGTTAGAGTAGCCAAGTTAAAAACCACTTAAGTATATGATGAAAGTTGTCTTTGATTATATCCTAAGAGGAAATGTTTTGTCATTAATGGGATAAAGATCAAGTGCAATGAAATACTACCTAAGGCAGGTCCCAACTGGAAGGTTCCTGAGTTTTGTTCTATTTTATACTTTGCAAGTAGCTAGCTACTCTTTTGTTGAGGAGAGTGAAAGGGACTGGAGGATTTAAATGGTGTCCTAGCATTAGAAGAACATGAATTTTTCAGCTCATGGTGCAACTAAAACGTTATGTTTTGGATCTATATGATGAACAATCTTATTAGAACCTAAAGACTATTTTCAGAAATCTAATGTTCTCTTTCTAGGAGAAGCTGCCTAATAATGTTAGTCAAGCCACCTAAGCTCTGTAGGCCTCAGTTTCTCCAGGGACACAGTAGAGGTCATGTTTATCTCCAAAATACTTAGAGATTTTTTATGAAAGTCATTACCTTCTTTTTCCTATTAAATTTAGATCATGATTGTTTTGATTAAATTTAATTAAAAAGAAATCAAGCCACACAATAGAGGATTGAAAATCTGACTACAATTCATAAATATCTAAAACCCAGACTAGCTGCCAAATTCTACTTTCTTCTATATAATGCTTTTGCAGAGTGGAAATAAGGAAGGATTTGAAGGAAGCATGTGAAATAATTAGAGCAAAAGTTTATTACATATTTTAGCCTCAATTTTAGACCACATTTTTTTTTTAATAGAAAGAAGGGAGGATTTGAGCTAAGTAGTGGAGAATAATTACAGACAAGGTTCATTAAATATTTTAACAATATTTGAAGTCTGTGTTAGCTGTAAGGCATTTTTCTTTGTTACAATATGTTCTGACCACAATCTATGCCCCATATCTAACAGAGTCACACTTAGTTTGATCTCACAATTATTTAGGTTTTGTATTTGTTTTTGAAATTATCTTAAACTGAGAGGCAATGTGTTATACTGAAAGGCATAAGAATAGACAATGATTTCTATGGAACCTTCAAGTTCTTTCTATGGCTCTGTCCTTGAAAAGAAATATGAACAAATATTAACTAGTCTTTCTTCCCTCTGACTACAATCTCTATTATTAACCTGATAGATTTAAGAAGTCAAGACCTGGATTTAAGTTCTAACTAGCTTTGCCTTTTAGAACTTATATGACCTGGACCAACTCACTTGAGCTCTAGGGGCTTCAGTTTCTTTCTCTGTAAAATGAAGTGGTTGGACTTAGATGACCTGCTACAAGGACTCTGAGCTGTAGATCTAGGACTTAATTCTCAATGAGGAAAAAGAATTATCTGCAAGGTCACGGTGAGTAGAATGCCACTAGATTTGAAATCACAGGATATAAGTTCAAATTCAAGCCCCAGCATCTTCACCCTATATAAGCATATTCAAGTAATAAGACTACTCTGAGTATCAGATCCTCATCTGCCGAGGATGTTGGACTCCATGACCCCTAAACTCCCTTCTATAGGCCTAAATCAATGAAACTATAATCCTTCCTAAAATAATTAACAGTAGTTCCAATGTATACAAAGAAAGAATCATTTTGAGGGAGCTGACTACTAGCTACTAAATACTTTCAAATAAATGAAGATACCTCTGAATATTTTAAAACTTACAGTAGATCCAAAAGTCCCTTATTCTTCCATTTGCTGACACTGAGAAGACAATAGTAATAGGAAATGTTAGTGTTGGGGGTGGGAGGGTTTAAGTAGATTTCAGAAGACTTAGTTATCTTTTCCTTTCAATATGCTTTTCCCTTGGAGCATATCATATCATGTATCATACTATATCATATCATATCATATTGTCCAGTATATCATATCCATTCATTCATTCACTCATTTATTGAATTAAACTTTGATCTAGTTTCTTAGGAATGAAGTTCCATGTTGTTAAATTAAAAATTAACACTGGTGACTCCATTTTGCTTCTATACACTATTTTGTGACATTAAATTTCAACTCCATGTAAATCACTTGATTTAAAAGGTTTCATGAGTACTCCCTCTCCCCACTATGACCTGACTTAAAGAATACCCCTTTCTCTCTCAACTCTGTTTCCTAACACTTCTTCATCAATGAGAAACCAGATATCTCAATCCCTATAATCCTATATTTCCTATTATTCTTTCTTTCAAAATTGAATATTAACTGTGAAAAACAAAACTTCTAAGTCCTTGATTTGCCAAGAGCCTTGGATTCAGTTCATTTTACAACCACATGCATTGCTAAATATATCATTTAGATAAAAATCAGTTTCTTTTTTATTCCACTATAATAGTTATGTCAGCTATGAAGGGACTAAGACTGTAAATCTCCATGTGGCAGCTGAATCTTTGCCAAAGGAACACTCTGGAACCTTCTGGTAAAGATATCTATCTATGATCTTCCTCAACAAATAAACACCCATCCCTGGTGCTCCATATCCTCCCAAACCATGCATCCAGACAGCTACCTCCTTAGAAGTAAGTGATCTTTGATGAAGGTGCCATAAGGGGCAGCTCTAGTAAACTGATGGACACATCTTTGGAGAAGTTTGACCTGGGAACAGGGGAAATTTCCCATTCAGAAGGGGATGACTAAGTATAGAGCTGCAAGAATATCTTGATAGAGGCATAAAGTAAAAAAGTACTCTAAAGAAAGGTGGAGCTTCAAAAGATCTCTGGTTATTGATATTTACTGATATATATGTATATATATATATACATATATATCAATCTAGCTATTGATGTCAATCAGGGACTTTCAGAAACTTTTTTAATTAAAACTTTCAGCGAGAGATAAAAAATGGAAAAATTTCACTGGGAGTGCTTTTAGTTCTCTGTCTTGTCTCTTTGTCTGTGTTTCTCTTTTTGGTAAAGCAAACTAGCTTCTTCCTGCTGCCTGAGGAGCCAAAGGTAAAAGAACTTTTTCTGAGAAACTTTAAAAATAAAAATCTCTTTGTATTCCTAGCTCTATCCTAAGTGACAAGAGATACAAATAAGAAGGAAAGGAATCTTTGTTTCTCAATCTGCAGGGAATTTATGGCATCTTAAAGCTAGAAACTAAGTTTGTTTTCTCTACTGTAAATTTATGAATTGTGGTTTGAATGTTTCTATAAATGCTGAAATTTTCTAGTGATTTTTGGGATGCCACTCGAGAATTTGTTTTAAGGAAGAATATCAATAAAACTGTGAAAGTTACATGAAAACAACACTTAAACCTCTTATCACTCTTTCCCTGGAGAGTGACAAATTAATTGCTTCAGTACAAGGGAGAAAGATGATTTCACTCATTAGAAGAAGAGATTAAAAGTAGTATTAGTGAAGTTCCAAAGTAAAGGCAAAAATGAGTTTGCAGTTTAATGTCTCTAGCACTTAAGCACGGTTTGTTATTAACTGTTTTATATCATCTTGTTTAAGGCAAGGAACAACTTAAAAGTAAATAAAATTTAATTTGGAAAAAATGTTTTGTGTTATCATAATACTTCTTCTTTGAATGATATAACAGAACTTAATAGCTTAGGTAAACTACTGACAAAAGTCACCTAAAAGTATTGGAATAGACCTTGGATTTGTAAGCTTTCAAGAACCCTCAAAGCAACAGTATTGCAATTGGTTGGGTTTGTGCTCTAAAAACTTGTACTAAATTGTAAAGGAAAAAGTCAATGGAATGAAGATAAGTTCTATAGATAATCTGGGATATGATTGGAAAGTAAAGACTGGAGGAATGAAGCAAGCAGAAGAAAATAAGAGAGCTGTTGGATCTGAATATGAATAGAAAAATAAGAAAGATGCAGCTTTGAGGAGCTTCAGTGTAAGTCCACTGAAGAGATATACAAAGAGAGGATGAAAAAAAGTTTAAGTAAATATAGATGACAGAAGGATGGGTAGAAAGTTAAAGGAAAGTTGGAGTCTGTTTTCACTGCAGCAGTTTGAATGCAGGATTAGAAAGTGAAGGGTTTGGAAATTTTGGAAAGATTAGAGGGAAGTTTTGAACTTGTTGAGATATGAATATGAGAAATCTTATTTAGTTATTCTTTACGATATGGAAAATACAGAAGTGCGCTTGCAGCACTGAATTATTTGAATATAACATCCTCTTTCTTTAATAAGTATCTTTTCTTGCCTATTTGCCCTATCCTCTTTGACCTTCCCAGAGTTACAACTGAAGAGCATTAGGGAAAGTTGGAGCTGGATTAAGAATACAAAAGAATTGATTTGATTCTTTGAATAATTTATTTTTTTTAACTCTTGATTTTGGAGTCAAGGACCAAATCACAAATACAGAATAGAGAACAGAAACAAAAACAAATCATAAATTTAAATATTGGAACTTCAATACAAAGTAAGAAAGAAAGAAAAACATGTCATATGCACAGCAGAACATCAGAGAGGATTCAAAATACATAACAATAAATTTTCATTTCAAGAAAGCTTGTACGATACAATAAATAACACTGTCCATCTGAATCGTTGCTTCCTTGTGAGTTTTCTTTTGTTTTCTGCTGTGCACTTTTTTTATAATTTTTATTTATTTATTTATTTTTAAATGTTCTACAATCACTTCCTTAAAATTAAGATTTTATCCTCCCCACTCCTTCCCCCCGCTACCCCCCTCCCTCCCCATGACAGCATACAATTCTGTATAGGTTCTACATATACTTTC
>CM053769.1:393565534-393622682 GCA_028658325.1 Potorous gilbertii
AAATCTCCTTCACTGTGTTGCTGCGCGGCCTCCACTGCTCCAGAATTTGTCAGGAGTTCTTTTTACAGGAAATCTATGGGCTGTGGGTTCGGACCTAGCATAGGTGAGTCTTTCTACTCCGCCATCTTGGCTCCGCCCCCCGTCATTTTCCTAATATTGTATTCCTTGTATATATCCTACCTGGTATCATCTTTGTGATATATACCTGTAATCTTTCCTAGTATTTTACATAAAGTTTTTATAGTAGTATCATTTAAGAAAACTGGTCTATAGTTTTCATTCTATGTTTTTCCTCTCCCTGATTTAGGCATCAAAATCATATCTGTGTCAACAAAAGGAACTTAGTAGTACTCCTTTACATATTTTTTCAGTCACTTTATACTATATGGGATTTTACTCCTCTTTAAATGTTTGGTAGAATTCACTTCTGAAACCATCTGACTCTGGACATTTGTCAGGGTAGTGTGGAGGTGTGAAGGGAAACACATTTAAAAAGTATTCAATTTCTTTTTCTAAGATAAGGTGATTTAAGTATTTTATTTCCTCTTCTATTCATCTAAGAATTTCTATTTTTGTAAATAGTAATCCATTGTATTTGCACTGTCAATTTTATTGGCATATGAATGGAAAAAAACAGCTCCTAATGATTGCATTAATGTTATCTTCATTTGTGGTACATTTATCCTTTTCATTTTTGATACTGGTAATTTGGTATTCTTTTTTCTTTTGTTAAATTAAATTATCTAACAGTTTATCATTTTTATTGTCTTTTTTCTCATAAAGGCAGCTCCTAGTTGTATTTATTAGTTCATTTCATTTTTATTAATTTCTCCTACAATTTTCACAATTTCTATTTTGTTGTTTCATTGGGAACTTTTAATGTATTCTTTTTTGAGTATCATGCTCAATTCATGAATCATTTTTCTTTTCTTTTTTGATATAAATTTTCTACTAAGTATTATATCCCCTAAATTTTGTTATGTTGTTTTAGTATCATTATTTTTAACGAACTTATTGTTTCTATGATTTGTTCATTGCTTCCACTCATTTGCTTTGCTCCACTCAAATTATATAGTTTCCAATTAATTGTTAATCAATGCTTTCAAAGACCTTTTATTGAATAACTTTTATTGCATTATCATCCACAAGGGGTGCATTTAATATTTCTGCTTTTCTGCTTTTGGGTGTGAGGTTTTATGCCATAATACCCAGTCAATTTTTCTGAAGATGCTATACACAGATGAGAAATATGTACATTTCTCTGTAACCCCATTTAATATTTTCCAGAGTTCTACAGTACTGTTTCTAAAATTCTATTCATCTCCTTATCTTATTTATTTTACTGTTAGATTTATCTAGTTCTGAGAAAGGTAAATTGTAGTTCCTTGCTAGTATTGTTTTATTATCTCTTTCCTATAGTATTCCTCTTAACTTTTCCTAAAAGAATATGGATGTTTTGCCATTTGGTGCATATATATTCTATATTGATATTACCTCATTATTTAAGGTATCTTTTAGCAAAATGTTGTTTTTCTGATTAATTTTTAATTAGATGTATTTTTGTTTTGTATAAGATGATGATTTCTATCCCTCCCGGCTGGGGGTTAGGCCTCCTGGCCTGCTGTGGCCTACAGCATGCTATCTGGGCTCCTGGTCAGGCAACCCCCCAAACATCCCACCTCCAGGCTACCCCCAGCCCTCGCTTGGATACTTACCCTATCCCAGGTCTTCGGACGTCTCCAGCCCCTACCATATGCAGCTACGGCAGGGGAATCCCACT
The DNA here is from genome assembly GCA_028658325.1 of Potorous gilbertii. NCBI lineage: Eukaryota > Metazoa > Chordata > Mammalia > Diprotodontia > Potoroidae > Potorous > Potorous gilbertii. Next base: position 393,567,315 of record CM053769.1, read on the forward strand.
CCTCCACGGAGGGGAAATGACTACACAGAAAACCCGAGGTGGCCAGTGCACTTCACTTTATTGCTTACATCACTCCTCTGATCCCTCCCCGATAGCTCCTTATATCCCCAGCCAGAGCCCCTCCCATGTTCCTCCCTGAGGGTGGAGCCAGCTCCCAGAGCTTGGCCCCTAACACCTCCCTTCCCTTTTTTTGCTTCAGGTAAAGCATACTAGTCTAGCCCCTTACTTTAACTCTGTATGTATCTTTCTCTATCAACTATATCTCTTTTAAGCAAGATATTGTAAGGTTCTGGTTTCTAATCCATTTTGCTATCCATATCCATTTTATGGATAAGTTCACCTTTTTCACATTCTCAGTTATGATCACTATGTGTTTTTCTTTCTAATATTTCCTTTTATTTATCTTTCTCTTTTTTTTTACCCTATCCCTTCCTCAAAGCCTGTTTTACTTCTTACCACAACCTCCCTTAATCTACGCTCCTTATCAGTGGCCCCTTTTCTGTCAGCCCTTTCCCCTACCACATTCCTGTTGGTTAGAAAGAATTTCTCTATCCAATTATGTGTGTGTATGTGTGTGTGTGTGCGTGCATTGCCCAACCCTTTGAACCAGTTTGGATGACAGTAAACAGCAAGCACTGACCATTCCCCTTACAATTTCCTCCTCCATTATAAAAATATTTCCTTATGAGGCTCTCATATGGAAGATTGTTATTCCCCAATCTTCCTCTGCCTTCCCCCTTCTCCTATTCTTCATTTGAGATCATCCCGATATATAGACCCACACTCATACCCTTTGTCTAAGTAGACTTCTAATTGCTCCAATAATGACAAAGTTCTTAGGGGTTCAATATATAAAAATATAAACAGTTTAACCTTATTAAATCCTTTGTGATTTCTCTCCTTGCTTACTTTTTAATGCTTCTCTTCAGTCTTCTATTTTAATGTCAAATTTTCTATTCAGCATTACTATTTTCATCAAGAATGTTATAAGTCTTCTATTTCACATAATGTCTATTTTCCCCTGTAGGATTATACCATTTTGCTGAATAGGTTATTCTTGGTTGCAACCTTAGCTCCTTTGTCTTCTGGAATAACATATTCTAAGCTTTCACTCCTTTATAGTGGTAACTGATAAATCTCATGTGATCCTGACTGTTCACAATGTTTGAATTGTTTCTTCCTATTTTCTCCTTGACCTGGATATTCTGCAATTAGCTATAATCTTCCTGGCAGTTTTACTTTTGGAATCTCTTACAGGTGACTGGTGGAGTCCTTCAATTTCTACTTCTGCTTCTGATTTAAAGATACCTGGGTAGTTTTCCTTTAAAAATCCCTGAAATATGATTTCTAGGCTATTTTTTTTATCATGGCTTTCATGTAGTCCAATAATTCTTAAATTATCTCTCCTCAACATTTTTTTTTCTAGGACAGCTTCTTTTCCTACAAGATTTATTATGCTTTCTTCTGTATTTTCAGTCTTTTGATTTTGTTTCATTTCTGGATGTCTCACAGTTCATTAGCTTCCACTTTACCAATTATAATTTTTAAGGATTTATTTTGTTCAGTGAGCTTATGTATCTCTTTTGTCATTTTGCTAATTCTGATTATTAAGGGACCATTTTCTTCAGTATTTTTATACCTGTTTTAACGAAATGTTAATTCTCTTTTCATAATTTTCTTGCATTTCTCTCATTTATTTCCCTAATTTTTCTCTACTGTACTTATTTGATTTTTAAAATTCTTTTAAAAAAATCTTTCTTTAGCTCATTTAGTAATTCTTTCTGGTATTATGTCCAAACAGTATTTTATCTGAGATTTTGCTTGTGTTTTTAAGTCATTCTTATTCTGAGTTTTTGCCTTCAGCCTCCCTCTCACTTTACTAGCTTTTTATGGTCAGGTTCTTTATCTTTTTTTTTTTTTTTTACTCTTTGCTCTTTTTTCCAGTTTATTACTGGACTACTTTTGAACTTTATGTTAGTGCTGGGCTCTGCTCACCTCTAGAAGGAGGGGGAGGGGGAGGGGTATAAATAGCCTGAGTTTTAGACTTTTATGTCCTACTGTTTTGACAGCTAGTTTTAGAAGCCTGTAAGTTTTTGATACTACCAAAGTGATATGGTATTTGATGTCATCTGGTAACTGCCCTCTTGGTATGCATTTTGGTCCTTAACCAGGTAGGCCCACTGCACTATCACTACTTGCCCTAATTCACTGTAATAATTAGTAATTAGTAATCAGAGGACCTGGGTTCATGTCCTGGCCCAGCCACCATGTGGTTTTGGATACTAGTCACTTGTCTCTGTGTAAGGGAATTGCCAACCCCCAGCCTCTTGGATGGCATTCACCAGTCACAACTCAGGTAAACTGAGGGGAGACTGGTAAGGCATGAACAAGATGGTGCTGGAAGGAAGGGTTCTGCCCCTGTTTTGCTCAAGGCTATTTTCCTGGGCTTTTTGGAGAACAAAGAAGTCAAAAATGTTTTTCTTTCTAAGGGCTACGTGTCCACCCTGGGCAGTCCTGGCTTAAGGTAAATTACTTCCTTATAAGGGCAAACTAATTGCTGATAGGCTCACTTAGGGCACTGGTGTCAGAAAAGAGATAAAAGAGCCACTCACTGCTTGAATAAACGGAATTCTTACTATCCTTGTCTCCTGCCTCAATCATTGATTACAGCTAAACTCCACCAGGGCCTACAGGCCTCTGCTGGTCAGATAAGCCAGTGGACCTGAGAGATCAGGCCCAAACTCCCAGGGTCCCTAACATCTCTGGACTGCTACTGTTTTCTTCATCTACAAAAATGAATAGATTGGACTACATGGTCTCTAGGGTCCTAGGTCCTTTCTAGTTTTAAATCAATAATCCTCAGTACCAAATTGTTTTAGATCAATCTGTCTAATTTCAAGTCTAGAAATCTTTGCATTAGAGCATACTGCTTCTCTCTCTCTCCCTCTCCCTCTCCCTCTCAGCTTAGGCTTCCTGGTAGCCCTTAGGGATGAGAGATTCACGATATTTAACTTAGTGTAGAAATATAATTGGTTTTAGCCTTCCTATAGCTCAGAGCCCCCAAACTCAAACAATTCATCAACCCCAATATTCTCAAAAACAAGGACTATTGTAATGTATCATCAAACCCACCCATTTTCTTCTTGCCTACACCTTTTCAAAGGGGAGTAGATTTCTTTTTTATTAATTTATTTTTAGTTTTCAACATTCATTTCCACAAGATTTTGAGTTCCAAATTTTCTCCCTATCTCTCACCTCAGTCCATCCCAAGACAGTGAGCATTCTAATTACCCCTTCCCCCAATCTGCCTCTCCTTCCATCACACCTGTCCCTTCCCTCATAACTATCTCCTCTATTTTCTTGTAGAGCAAGATAGATATCTAAACCCCATTACCTGTATATCTTACTTCCCATTGCACGTAAAAACAATTTTTAACATTCGTTTTTAAAACTTTGAGTTCCAACTTCTCTCTCTTCCTCCCTCCCCATTCATCCCCATGAGAAAGCAAGCAATTGGATATATACTATATATGTGTAGTTATGCAAACGACTTCCATAAAAGTCATGTTGTGAAAAATTATATTTCCCTCCATCCTATCCTGCCCCACCATTTATTCTACTCTTTTGACCCTATCCCTCCTCAAAAGTTTTTACTACTAATTAACCCCTCCTCACATTTGCTCTGCCTTCTATGACACCCACCACACCCCACTTATCCCTTCTCCCCTACTTTTCTGTAGTGTAAGATAGATTTTCACAACAAATTGAGTGTGCATGTTATTCCCTCCTTAAGCCAAATGTAATGAAAGTAAGGTTCACTTTTTCCCTCTCACCTCCCCCTTTTGGTCTCCATTGAAAGAGTTTTTTCTTGCCTCTTTGATGTAGAGATAATTTGCCTCATTCTATTTTTCCCTTGCTCCTCCCAGGATATTCCTCTCTCATCTCTTAATTTTATTATTTTAGCTATCATCTCTTCTTATTCAACTCATCCTGTGACCTCTGTCTATTTGTATATAATCCCTCCAACCACCCAAAATACTGAGAAAAGTCTCAAGAGTTACAGATATTATCTTTCCATGCAGGGATGTAAACAATTCAATTTAGTAAGTCCCTTATGATTTTTCTTTCCTGTTTACCTTTTCATGCTTCCCTTGATTCTTGTGGTTGAAAGTCAAATTTTCTATTCAGCTCTGGTCTTTTCATCAAAAATCCTTGAAAGGCCTGCATTTCATTGAATGACCATTTTTTTTCCCTGAAGTATTATACTCAGTTTTGCTGGGTAGTGATTCTTGGTTTTAATCCTACTTCCTTTGATCTCTGGAAAATCATATTCCAAGCTGTGCTATCCTTTAATGTGGAAGTTGCTAGATTTTATGTTACCCTGATTGTATCTCCGCAATACTAAAATTGTTTCTTTCTGACTACTTGCAATATTTTCTCCTTGTCCTGAAAGCTTTGGAATTTGGCTACAATATTCCTAGGAGTTTTTCTTTTGTGATCTCTTTCAGGAGGTGATCGGTGGATTCTTTTCATATTTATTTTACCCTCTGGTTCTAGAATATAAGGGCAGTTTTCCTTGATAATTTCTTGAATGATGATGTCTAGGCTCTTTTTTTGATCATGACTTTCAGGTAGTCCAATAGTTTTTAAATTATCTATCTCTCCTGAATCTATTTTTCAGGTCATTTCTTTTTCCAATGAGATATTTCACATTGTCTGCTATTTTTTCATCCCTTTGAAGTTTTTTTATAATTTCTTGATTTTTTGTAAAGTCATTAGCTTCCATGTGCTCCGTTCCAATCTTTAGAGAATTATTTTCTTCAGTGAGCTTTTGGACCTCCTTTCCCTTCTGTCCAATTCTGCTTTTTAGGGCATTCTTCTCCTCATTGGCTTCTTGGATATCTTTTGTCATTTGGGCTAGTCCACTTTTTAAAGTGTTATTTTATTCAGCATTTTTTAGGGTCTCCTTTAGCAAGCAATTGACTCATTTTTCATGATTTTCTTGCATCACTCTCATTTCTCTTCCCAGTTTTTGCTCTACTTCTCTTACTTGATTTTCAAAATCTTTTTTGAGCTCTTCCATGGCATGTGACCAATTCATATTTTTCTTGGAGGCTTTGGATGGAGGAGCTTTGACTTTGTTGTCTTCTGTTTGCATGTTTTGGCCTTACTTGACACCAAAGTAAGATTCTATAGTCTGATTTTTTTTTCCAGTTTTTGCTCATTCCCCAGTGATTTACTTGACTTTTGAGTTCTTTTTCAAGGCAGTTCTCTGCTTCCAGTGGCAGTAGGGGTGTACTATCAGCCACTCAATCTCCCCACAATCTATGGGCCAAGAGCTCCAGAAACAGTGGCTTCAACTACCCCTACTGCTGTGGCTCCTGTGGATTCCTCCATCCCCTTTCCCCTCTGCTGCCCTGGGGCTGGGGCCAGATCATTCTACTCTCTCACAACAGGTCCCACAGGTTTTTTCACTTACGTTCCAAATTGTCCTCAGAATTTGGGGGTTGTGAAGTCTGGAAATCACTACATGTGCAAGAGATTCATTGTCCCCAAGACCTGTTTCCCCCATCCCTCTGTGCCTTCTGCCAGTGTGGTATGACAGACACTTCCCAGTGACCTTCCAGGCTATCTTGGGCTGGAGATTTGCTTTACTTCATCATTCTGTGAGTTCTGCAGCTCCAGAAGTTGTTTAAGGTCATTTTTTACAGGTATTTGGCTGGGTTTGGGGAGAGTACTCTAGAAAGATCATATTGTTACTCTTTCATCTTTGTTATGTCAAATGGAAATAGATTTCATGAGAATATCTATAGTTTTACTTTTTACACTAGTGCATTAGGAGTCTGAAAATCTAGGTTCTTGTCCTGCTCTGACATTATAACAGTAGTATGACCTTGGTAAATTCTCTTCCCTTTCCTGGGGCTCACGTTCCTCTTACAAAATGAGGGAATCCTTTTCTTCTCTAATGCTATGATTTTATTAAATAATACTGTAGAACTGATCTCCCTAAGTGACTTTATTTTGAAGTTTTCTATATCTCTTCCATTCGGACTGTATTTTCTCTATAGCTATAGGTCAGTAAAAATATTTCAAGACAACAGTCCTTCTTTAGAGCCATCCAGAATTATATCATGTTCAATGTTTTCCATGTTTCCTTAGGACAATGCTTAAGGACTCACAGCCTGTGTCAGTTCAGTTAAGCTCAATATATTCTCCCTTTCCTAAGTATGTGGTTATTAATTTCTTTTTTAAATATGTTATTTATTTTGTTAGATACTTCCCAATTACATTCAAAAATATGCCAAACTTTTTAAAAAATTTTGAGTTTCAAATTCTCTCCTTCCTTCCCTGAGAAGGCAAGCAATTTTATATTGATCATACATATAAAGTCATGCAAAACATATTTCCATACCAGCCAAGTTGCAAAAGAAATAAAACAAGAAAAAAAGGTTAAAAAGTATGATTCAATGTGCGTTGAATTTATTAGTTCTCTCTCTTGAGGTGGACAGCATTTTTCTCCATGAGTCCTCTGGAATTATCTTTGGTCATTATCTTGAGACTTGCTAAGTCTTTCACAATTGTTCATTGTTCCAATATTGCTGTTACTGTGTACAATGTTCTCTTGATTCTCCTCACTTCATTTTGCATCATTTCATATGTCTTCCTGAGTTTTTCTGAAATCATCCTGTTCTTCATTTCTTATGCCACAGTACTGTTCCATCACAATTATATACCATAACTTGTTCAACCATTCTCCAATAGATGGGCATACCCTTGACTTCCAATTCTTTGCCATATATTTATTAATTTCAAAAATCCTCTGCTCTAAAGAGCATATCCTATTGTTTAGAATATATACACATGAATAAGGGGCAGGATGAAAGATTGAATTGGAAGGGAGAAATGGTAATGAACCCTTCCATTTTTACTTTAGCAAAATATCCTAAAACATTTTCCTACTGGGAGTATAGAAATTCTAGTAACTACTTATACTGACTGAGGCTGTGTGGCATAGCAAATAAAGTATTGGACATGAAATGAAGTCAAATCCTGGCTCAGAACTTAGCTTTCCCATCATGGGTTACTTAACCTAAAATCCTTTTCCTCATCTATTAAAATAGGGAGACTAACATCACATACTTTGACAGGCACACTGCTAAGTAAGCTGGAACCAGATTAAAATATACTTAGAAAATATTGAACAAAAAAAATAAAAATACAATAAAACATATATAATGCTACATGTTAAAACTTAGTAAATATGCCCATGCAAGGATCCTTATGTGGAATGACCACAGTTTCTATTTGAGTTTGATACCACTGACTTACAAGGTCATTGTAGTATTCAAATAAGATATTATATGTGAAATACTTGATAAACCTTAAAGAGCCATATAAATAGAAGATATTGGTGTTCTTGTTCTTACTGTTGTGATTTTAGGCGGAAATTATTTATGTTTATATCATTTCATTACCAATCAACTCTAGAGGGAGCCTATATTTTTGCCACTTTCAAAAAAAATGATGAGAGAGAGAGAAAGTGAACCAATGGAAGGCTGTTTTACAAAGGACCCTAAGAAATAAATATCCATCTCATAGATAATAGAAAAGGCATTTTGCTAGATAAAAATGTGGCAAGATATGATGTGGAATAATAAATCAACAGAGCACTAGGACTTGAACCAGACAGTTAAGACTACTCTGGGGCCCAGTTCATTCATGACCTACATACAGAGTAAACCAACTCTTTTGGGGATGTGTCTTTTTCCATTACAAATCCAAGAAAAGGGGGAGTGTATTAGAATATTGGAATAGTGTCCAATACATTTCTGAATCTCACGAATAAACAAATATTTGTAATAATATGTTGTGTAACTCCAACGAGGGCTCAATTAGATGGATTAGAGGTTTCAATTAGAATCTTAGATGCTTCAGTTAGTCCACTCAAATTAAATAGTGGCCAATGATCTTGCCTAGTCAAATACTAAACTGAAGTTGTAAATATTTAATAGAATACTCAAAATGCTAAGTTAATTAGAAAAAGGTCAATTGTTATATTTTATCCAAATGGACAAGAGTATCAACAATGTCTCACCTTTCTTTGCATTAGTATCACTTGTCTCACCATGTCTTATGATTTTTGTTCAGCCATTTAGTCATGTCTGACACTTCATGACCATAGCATGCTAGGCCCTTTTCTCCTCCACAATCACCCAAAGTCTGTCCAAGCTCATGTTTGTTGCTTCCATGACACTATCTATCCAATTTGGAGCATGCAGAATATAAATAGAGACATGACCATTTAAAGTGAATGGAAGGAATGTTATCACTGAAGGAGATCATAGAAAGTTTCCCCTAGATGACATATGTGCTGATCCCTGAAGGAAGTGAGTTATTCTAAGAGGCAGGGAAGAAGAAAGGCTACATTTCAGGCATGGGGATCAAGCTGTACAAAGGCATACAGGAGATATTTGTAAAATAGCAAGTAGGTTACTTTGGTTTGATTAGAGTGCCTGACAATAAATTGTGTCCAATAAACCGAGAAAGGTAAATTGATCAACTTATCTCTGGGGAAAAGAGAAATAAAGCAACATTTGTAGAATATAAAGCTGAAAGGACCTTAGAGATCATACAATCCAACTATTCCATGACTCATAAGGAACCTGAGGCTCAAAGAGGTGATTGCCCAAAAACAAACTGCAGAGCCAGGATTCAAACCCAGGTTCTCTGATTTCATTTCCAATGGTATTTTAACAATAGATTTCTAACATTATCTACTAGTGCATTTTTTTTCCTTGATCTGGTAATTTTTGCTAGAAGGTATGAACTCCAGCGGGGACCTAAATGATTGAAATCATCTGAAATGGCACCAAACTGATATGGCAGCTAGGTTATACAATAGATATTGCATTAGACTTGAGGTCTGGAACACTTAAACTCAAATCTTGCCACAGACATGAATATGTGACCCTGGGTAAATCATTGAACATCACAGCAGAACTTCTGCCATGAAAAAGAACTGGTTCAAAAAATGTAGGTATTTATCAATTGGAGAATGGATAAAGAAATTGTGTTGGAGGCATCTATGTTAAACATTGATCTGACTTGGAGTACTGGAATTGAATTCAGAAAGAACAAATTCAAATCCTGTCCCAAATCCTTACTAGTGATGTGATCCTGGTTAGGTAGCTTGTCCTCTCAGCCTTAGTTTCCTCATATGTTAAGTAGGAATAATAATTGCATTTACCTACCTACAGAGTAAACCAGCTCTTTTGGTGATGTCTTTTTCCATTATAAATCCAAGAGATGGAAGTGTTTATTAGAATATTGGAATAGTGTCCAATTTCTGAATCCTACTAATAACAAATACTTGTAATAATATGTTGTGCAACTCCAATGAGGGCTTGATTAGATGGGTTAGAGATTTCACTTAGGTTTGTTGCAAGGATTAAATGAGATAATGTGTATAAGTGCTTTTTAAGATTCAAAACACTGTATAGCTCCTGAAGCTTAACACTGTACTGAGAATTTTAGGAAATTCTATATAATAGAATATTACTATCCTGTAAGAAATTATAACTATGAAGAATGAAGAGAAATATAGGAGGACCTATATGAAAATCCACATGGAACTATAGAAAAGAGTCCTGAATTTGGTCTAAAGGAACCTGGGTTCAGATTCTTGTGTCCCTTACTATTTTCATGATATTGGGCCTTAATTTTTCATCTGCAAAATGAGGAGGCTTAAAGATTATACCTTCTAAGGGATATTTTCAACTGATTCCTGTGAACTTAGAATGAAGTAAGCAGAACAAAAAGAAAGAATGAAAAGAAAAGGGATATTTTCAACTGATTCCTGTGAACTTAGAATGAAGTAAGCAGAACAAAAAGAAAGAATGAAAAGAAAATGAAAAGAAAAGAATGACCAAAATAGTACAAATGTAAAAATAAAAAACCCTAAACATTGGATATTTATAATCTCTAAATAAGGGATGAGAAAAAGGAACTCCCTTCTTTTCCCCAGAGTTAGAAAATGATGATGATGAGATGAATGTCCAGAATGACCATCTCCTAAATTGGAGGAAGTATGTCCAGAAACACAATTTAAAAAGCTAAAGTTTTCTTAGTTCTCCTTTCATTCTCCAATTGTTCCTTCAAAAGCTATAAAATTCTTTGTTCAAACATTCAATTTCATTTCAATATTTATGCAATACCTGCTGTGTCCACTAAAAGAAATGCCAGGATTATGTAAGATATAATCTCTGCTATTGGAGAGTTTATAGTATAGTAGGAAAATAAAACACAGACAAGGGTCACTATGACACACAATATAATAAGATAAATGTATTGAAGAGATAAAACAAAATGCTAGGGGATCCAAACACTTGGTCCAAGTCAGGGAGATTGAAACAGGGCTAGGCCATCCTTAAAACTTTACTTCTCTATGCTCTAGATCAAATGAGATCATATTTGTAAAGCATTTAGCATAAACTGGCCAAATAGTAGGTGCTTAATAAATGCTTCTTCTCTCATAGAAAAAAAACACTAAAAGAGAGTAGAGTGGAGTGGGGGAAGGGAATAATTTCTGAAATAATTTATTTAGATAAGTTAATTGCTTTGCTAAAGCAGTATGTGTCTTTGCCAGAGGTGTGGCCTTAGGCAAGTCACTTCATGGATTTGAGAATCAGTTTCTTTATGTTTAAAATGGCATTGGATCATATGATGTATCATCTTATAAACATATTAATAATCATAACTCCAAATGAAAATAAACTTGCCTAACAATTTGCATGGAATTTATATAAAATTGACATGAATTGAAAAATATTTTAACTATCTATTAAAGCAAGTTATCTAAAATCTACTTTTTGTCTCTATAGTAGAAGTAATTGTAGACACAGGAAAGCTATAAAATCACATTTCCTTGAAAATGTAAGGGAAGTCAAAATGATCCATATGTCATCATATAATAGGATGATAAGACTTAAGTTTCTTTTCAAAATCTTAATATTTTACAATCACAAAGATAATTAAATAGGACAAACACAAGGAATGGAGTGGTTTATGAAGACACATGCTATTACCCATCCATCCCTCAGGGTGTTTTGCTGCTTCAGTTACACAAATTTGACAAAATATATAAGTGAAAGATGATATGAATGAAAAAGTAAAGTTGCCTAACAAATCAGGAATAGACCCCTACCTCAGCTTAGGGCTGGATTCCTGTATCTCCAAGGCAATATTCACAGGACTAAGGGTGACTATGAATATGCCAGCATAGTTCTGAATCAGAAAATATACCAGATGCTCCACAAAGAAGGCAGAAGAAAACCATTTATTCAGACACCAGAATGCCAAATCTGTTATAGTAACCAAGAAGTCAATACACATTATCTTTCTTAGTTGTGTAAATCATTGTTATGAAAATTAACAATGCATTAGGACATAAAAACCTCACAAACGGGAATGTTGAACATATCCTTTATTGACCACAACAACCGAATTATGTTCTTAGAAGTCTTTTGAAAAAAGATTCCAACATTTCAGTTTGACATTAAATAATTTAATCCCCCCAAAAACTAATTGGTCAAATAACAAATCATGGAAACAATAGATAGTTTAGATAGAAAACAGTATGACAATATACCAAAACCTTTGGGATGCAGTCAAGACAGTTCTTTGAGGAAAACTCAAATCACTAAACACTTTCATCAAGAAAAGAGAAAAATAATAGATCAATGAATTTGACATTATTTTTTTAAAAAATCAAATAATTGCTAAACACACTCAAAAATGATATTCTGAAAATAAAACAAGTGATTAAGAAAATGGAAAGCAAGAAAACCATTGAATTGATAAATAAAACCAAGAGTTTATCTGAGGAGAGAAATAAGAAAATAGATAATTATTGAATAATGTGATTAAAGACTGAGGGAAAAAAAAGATTACCAAGACCATAGTAACTTTAAAAAAAAGAGAGAATTTATAACAAATGAAAGAGAAATCAAGGAAATTAGAAACAAATTTTCCCAATTATAGCTCAACACAATTGATAACTTAAAGAAAATCAATGAATATTTACAAAATAGAAAATGTCTAGAGTAACAGAATAAGAAATTAAAAATATAACTATTAAAATCTTGGAGAAAAGGAAATCTACTATGCCATAAATGAAATCCCAAAGGAAAAAAGATGAGATGGATTTATAAGTGAATTCTAGCAAATATTCAAGGAATAATGCCTCAATGTTACAGAAATTATTTGCAAATATAGTATGTTAGACTTCATGCTTGAAGTGATTTTAGCAGTCATTATTAAGTTTAATCCCCACTTTTTATAAAAGAGAAAAACAAAACTGAGAATGGGTAACTGACTTGTCCAGGGTCATATAACTAGTAAATGGGAAAAATGGGAGTGGGGGGGAGTAGGTGAAGGGGTAGGGTAAATCCTATTTTCCATGACAGAAATATGGTCTTTATACATAGATCATAGGGCAGCTTGGTGGTGCAGCGGCTAGAGTGCCAGACCCGAAAACACAAAGATTCCTCTTTCTGATTTCTAATCTGGTGTCAGACACTTAATTGCAGTGTGACTCTGGGCAAAGCCCTTTACTCTTTTTGCTTCAGTTTCCTCATTTGTGAAATAAGCTGGAGAAAAAAAAATGCAAACCAGTATCTATGCCAAGAAAACCCCCAGAATGGAATCACAAAGAGTCAGATATGACTGAAAAATGACTGAATAACAACAACATACCTAGATCATAGAGAAATGAAACAAAGAAAATTATAAATTGTATATTATAAAATTATAAAAAAGCAAATTATCAATTAATAGCCCTAGTGAAGATCAATACAAAAATATTGAATAAAGCTTTGAGGTCATGGCAACACATTAAAAAGATTTTTACTATGATCAGATTGTATTTATACCAGTAATGTAGGTTTGGCTAACTATTTGGAAACTAATCATCATAATAAATCATATTAATTCCAGAAGTCATAAAATCATCTGATCATATCAATAAATAGAGCCAAAAAGTATTTGATAAAATATACATTCATTTCTGCTAAAACACATATTAAAAAGCCTATGAGCAAATGGACCATTTCTTAATATGATGGAGTGTTTATTTAAAATTAAAAGCCAGCATTATAAGTATAAGAAGTTAATTGAAACCATTAATAATTTCAACAAAGTAACATGATCTAAAATAAACCCACATAAGTTATCAGCCATTGTATGTATTACCAATAACACTCAAAAAGAGATAGAAAAGTAAATTACATACAAAATAGCAATAGAATATGTAAAATCTTTGAGAGTCAACCTACCAAGACAGACAGATTTTTAAAAATAGAAATAAAATACTCTTTATACAAATTACCTAAGTAATTGGAGAAATATTAGTTGCTTATGACTGACTTTTAGCAATATAATAAAAATAATGCTATATAAATTAATTTACTTACTCTGTGCCATACCAATTAAACTGCTAAAGGTTTACTTCATGGAACTAGAGAAGAAAAAAAATACACGTAAAAGAACAAAAGGTCAAGAATTACAAGAGAAATAATAAAAAAAAAACCACTAAGTGGGGAGAAAGAGCCTAGCAACTCCAGATCTCACATTATTCTAAAAAACAGTAATCAATAAAATGTTTGGTTCTGATTTAAAAATAGACTAGACAATCAGTGGAACAGATCAGAAACACAAGATACAGACAAAAACAAACATAAAGGCAAAGCATTCAATAAACCTAGACAGTATAACTGCTGAATTCAGGATTCATTAGTACATCAAACCTGCCTGGGAAGCTAGAAAATAGTCTGGTAGAAATTAGGTTTAAATCTCTCTCTTACATGATATGCCACAATAAGCTTCAAATATCACAAGCAAATTAGAGAAACATCAAAGGAGAAAACTTTCATAAGTATAAAAGGGGTTTTGGCCAAAGATTTCTTGACTAAAAAATGCATAAAGTACACCACAGGAGCTAAAATGAATAATTTTGGTTACACAAAATTGAAACGCTTTTGCACAAACAAAAGCATTTCATCTAAAATTAGCAGGGAAATAGTTAACTAAGAATAAAGTTGCTGTATCAAGTTTCTCTGATAAAGTTCTGATACCCAAGATATTTAATTAATTTACTAATTATTGCATAAGAACAAGAACAATTTCCCCCCAATAAATTGTCAATGTATATAAACAAGCTGTTCTTTAAAAAAGAAAAGCATTTTACCAATGACTAAATGAAAATGTCTTCCAAATTATTACTAATAAGAGACATACAAATTATAACTATTCTGAGGCTCTATTTCATACCCATTAAATTGGGAAAAGATAACAAGATCTTGGGGGCATGTGGAAGTATTAACACACCAATACTCTGCAGGTAGAGCTATGCATTGGTCTAACCATTCTTGAAGGCAATTTGAAATTATGTCAAATATTGCTAACCTCTGTATATTTTTTTGAGTTAGTAACACCACAACTGGGATGGCTAGGTAGACAGGGAGCAGTGCCTGAAGTCAGAAAGACTCATCTTCCTAGGTTCAAATCTGGCCTCAGATATTTACTAAATGTGTGAGCCTGGGCAAGTCACTTAACCCTGTTTGCCTCAGTTTCCTCATTTCCTAAAATGAGCTGGAGAAGGAAATGGCAAACTATTGTAGTATCTTCTCCAGATCAAAGACAGATGAAAAGACCTCATATGTACAAAAATATTTATAGTAGCACTTTTTTTGGAGTAGAAAGAAACTAGAAACTGGGCCAGGGGCAGGGGTGGATTGATAATGAAGGGTGCTTGCCATCTCTAGACAGAGGTGATATCTTGGATTTGCAGAATAAAAAAAAAAGTTTTAGTGCAGATTTAGGTTTTAATAACTTAAAGCTGCACTAAGATTTTGAAACATCTTGGACATTTTTAATATGGCCAGTGTTTGGATTTTGTTTTTGCTTGACTGTACTTATTCAGTTCAAGAAAAAGTTTTACCTTGTGGAAAGACAGAGGGTATTTGGGAGATATGAGGTCTAGTGAGAGAGATGAGGGAAGAAAAGGAAGCAAGGAGAGAAGGAAACAGAGAAAGAGACAGAAAGAGAAGTAAACAGAGAGAGAATAAAGTTAATAAAGCATTTTTCATTGTACAGAAAAGAACAGGAGGTTCAAAGAAAACAGGATAGCTTTTCTGAATTATATATGCATATATACACATACATGTGTAAAATTAACTACATGCACATATACATATATTTTAATTACATATACATATATGTAACAGAAAGGATCCCTACATACAGAGGAGGTCCTTCTGTACAGGTTCTTAGACCTGCATTTCTAAAAGGAAAGAAACTTTTGAGGGGTCAACAACCACTTTAATCAAGCATATGTATCATTCACTTGGTTCAGGGGAAAAAGTCACCACCCTGAACTTCAGAGAAAATACAGAGAAATAAAAGATCAACAGATAGGGCTGCCAACTGTCTGACATAAACAATACATACATCATAAATCAACAGATAGATCCAACTGTCTGACTATTACATATATACATAGTTACCAGAGAGAGAAGTATCAACATCTGGGTTTTCAAAGCCAGGGGGCTCTTTAGTGGCTGCCCAGAGTCTCTTCTAGCCAAACAACGTCCAATGAATAAGTTCCAAAGTAAAACCTCACTCTCAGAGTATTTATACATTATTTAGAGTCAGAGGTCATCACAACCATTAAGAACTAGTGCCTCATTAGAAAATTAACAAAAGTTGTGGACTTTCCTACAAATCCTCCCTAATCAAACTCTTCTTGGTGGGCAGGCCCATTAATGGATGGGGAAGATCTTCTTTAATCACATTATTCAATCAGAGGCACTTGATTATATTAAAACAAAAAAAATGCATTATCAATACAACATATGAGATGAATATAGTGTAAATTCACAGTTTCATATATAGTCTTCTTTTTCTGATCTTTATATGTGAAAATGATCATATTTGGTGGTGTCTGACAAGTTCAGAATATCAAAAAAATTAACTTTTAAAAATAAATTTAAAATAGGATACTCAAGGTATTTAAATGTCAGATAAACATCTGGACAATACGTAAATAGTAAAAAAGAATGAGAGAAGAAGAATGTCTCTCAAGCTATTTGGATCCCTATTTTCAGTGCCTTTAAGCGAATGATAGTTCATATGCCACAATCTCTTTATGAGGGTTATTACCCCATTTATGCTGTCTTCTCTTAATTAGAAGGCAAGCTTCTTGAGGGAAAGGACTGTCTTGCTTTCTTTGTTTCCTTTCATTTGAGCACAGTGTCTGGAAAATTGTTAAGCACTTAAATAATTTCTCATTCATTCATTCATATAAATGTCAGATATTGTTGTATAGAGTATTATTATATTTTCCATGAATCTCATGTACTTGGGATGTTTAAGCTTTGTCTATATTTCATCTTTGTAAATGTAACAGTAACTTATACTCTCACAGACATTCCTTGGAAAACTTGTAAATTTCTTAAGTATACAGAATTAAAGTATACTCTGACCATAAAAAAATTCATCAGCTAATTCACAGATACCCCTATTTTATCTAAATCTCTTATAATTGTCACTATAAAAAAATTCACTAAATAATGAATCTTTTAAGTAAAGAATAAGTAACAGAGAAAATCAAGGACCTTAAATCTAAACCTATGAACATCTCTCCATAACATCCCTACATGCACATGTAAACAAACACATACAACTTTACACCTTACCACATTGGCCTCTCCCAAGTCCCCAGTCTATTGGGAAATGGCTCTGAGGGAACTGAAAATAACATGTACTATCTGGGCATTCAATAGTCAATAACTCAAACTGAGAACTGGGCTTAGCTATGGCAGATGAGCACAACTTTCCCCCTTTGGCCCTTCAGTGCTACATTCACTAGAATAGAGGTGATGGGGAAACAGAAGGGATGGGCTGGATTGGTGAACAACAGATAGACAATCCCTGGAACACTGGAAAAATGAGTTGATCGGATTTCCCTTCAAAACCACACCCCAGGACCATCGGGTGGGGATAAGAACAGATGTATCATGTTCTATGAGACCTGGGCCATTCTGCAAATCAGGGTTTCCACTGGCTTCTAATAATACCTTTCCAGAACTGTTGTCTTCCTCTTAAAAGATGTGCCAAAGTACTGTTGATTTCATGGGAACAGGGATGTTTTGAGTGGGAGGTAACCCTAGAGTATCTTTCTTTTTTTTCATTATTAGCCCCATTAGACTGTGAGTTTTGAGATCTGTATTTCTAATAGTACCTTGCTCATAGTAGGCATTCAAAAAACAGTTAAATTTAAGACCATCCTTGGTGTTCTATATGCTTTACTTAAACCTTCCACTATTTTCATTATTTCTTTTTGCTTTGATTTAGACTAGTCATTGGTCTTAAGAGTGTTGAAGACAGCTGATTCTGTTTCAATTAATTCTAAGCTTTGTCAGTGGATAAGCCATTATTATTTTGGCTCAGTAATTCATTTAGGTTCTCAGCATGTTGTGGTCTGAGGGGTGCTGGGGAATCTGAAATACCGACATTCAGGGTCCTGCTTGAATGAATTCAACTCAAGCCTTCTTAAAGCCAAAGAAAGACAAAGTTTATTAAAGATTCCTCATATTGGGTTGACTCTTAAGGAACCTAAGCATTTGTAATGCTTGCATTCACAAGTGGGCCAGGCAGAGTCTGAGCTGGATTGAATCTGAGCTCCTTCATGGAGGCAAGATGGACCTTAAATATAGAAAAAGACTGAGGGAAGAATCCAGGTGGCGCCAGGGTCCCCCGGGATGTTCTTGATAGGTGTGGTATGGGAATGACCTGTGCCCTGGAGTGAATACAGATAGACTTTAGGGAGGAACTTGATGGGAGTCGCTGGTAATAGGATAAAAGGAGGGATATCAAAAGAATGCTAAATAGAAGATAGGGAGTATCTGGCCTGGGAGAAATGTAAGGGGAATCCAAGGAGACCCCCAAAGGCCAGACTTTCCAGGGGCCCTTCAGACAAATGGGACAAAAACCCTCCAGATCCAAAGGAAAAAGGTCTTGGCTTGGGCTTGTACCTCATCAAGCATGCCACTCATTTTTGTACTGGTATCCAAAGCTATTCCCTTTAGATAGAGATGTTTCATTCAGCTGTCCTTGCCTGTGTCTTTTGACCTCGACACTTGAATTCAAGTTAGTGTAGCTAGCTCTCTTTGTTCCCCTCAATCTTCCTGTTGCGGAGTGGAATGTAACAATTCCCCCCAACTCTGAAGACATCTTGAGGGGTTCACTTTGTTTCTATTTTGCTTTTAATTTTGGAATCCTAGATTAGCATTTTTTAAATTCTGAGGACTTTTTTCAAATCATTTAAGCACTTAAGCAAATAT
Source organism: Potorous gilbertii (assembly GCA_028658325.1). NCBI lineage: Eukaryota > Metazoa > Chordata > Mammalia > Diprotodontia > Potoroidae > Potorous > Potorous gilbertii. Next base: position 393,585,713 of record CM053769.1, read on the forward strand.
TATCTTGGGAAGCATGCCCAAGGATTAGGTGGGAAAGGGGAAGAAGAAGTCAGGTAATTTGGCAGACAAAAAGAGCTGTTATCTATTTAAAATTTCAAGGAGGAGCCAACAAATTAACTCCTCTTGTTAAAGCAAGAGGCCATAGAATACATGAAACAGTGGGAAAAAAAGCATTGAATCTGGAGCCTAAAAATTGAAATTAGAATCTTGGTTTCTCTCACAAGTGTGTGTGATTTGGGGCAAATCACTTAACTTCCCTAGGCCTCAAACATGTAATCTGTAAAATGAGCGAGTTGAACTGGATGGCCTCTAAGGTCTCTTTCAGTTCTAAATCAACAAATCTAAGTTCACTTTCTTACATGTTTTGTCATCTAGGTCACCAGGTGATGGGTTCTGGGGAATGCTAATAGATTTTTTCCTTCTCCCCAGCTGCAGGTAACAACAATAACATTTCTTTCCCATCAGTCTGCCCCCAACACATGAAGTTTCCAGCTTTAAAGTCATTCCTGTGGTTTAAGACATTATTCCCTCTTTTAAAATTCAAGCATCACAGGGATGGGTACCCATTAAGAAATAGTTCACCTTAATGTGAATTAGGTTATAGGAAATTTCTCAATTACCTTTTAACCTGAGTGAAGGTATGAGGAGAAAAGAAATAAAAATGAAGGCAGTAGTCTTTAAAGATACATCAAGTTTCCACTAGTTCTGCCATGAATTTTATACAGTTGACACTTGAAATCTTGCATGCCAGGTCTTCCAATACTCCCTCAGTTTGTCAGGATTCTTCACAGCAAAAATAAGACTGTGCCAGGACAGCAAAAGCAAAACAACTGAGAGCCATTTTGTCAAAGAAGGAAGAAAATGAGCTTGTATAAAATACTGACTAGATGCCAGGCTCTGCACTAGCTCACTTTCCAAACATTATCTCATTTGATTCTCATAATAACTCTGGGAGGTAGGTGCTATTTAAAGCTGAGAAAATTAAGGCAGACAGAGATTAAGTGACTGGCCTAGGATCACACAACTGGTGATGTCTAAAGTCAAATTAGAACTTGGTTCTTCCTGAATCAGGTCCACTGATCTATCCACTGTACCACCTAAATAAATGCATCTAGATGAGGGAATGGAACTCTGTTAAGTGATGACCTAGAATGTCTCTTTGACATACACAGCAGATCAGTATAGTAGAAAGTGCCCTAGGCTTAGGTTTTAATGACCTGGACCAAAATCATGGTTCTCTTGTATGTTCTATATATGATTTCAGCCAAGTCATTAAACCTGGGTCTTTTTTCTCCTTTATCTGCAAAATGGAAATGATGCCCTTCTCTCCTCACAGGTGTGTTATAAGGCTACAATGAGATAATGGATAGAAACGATTTTGTAAAATATAGATGACTATAAATATTTAAAATATTGTTACTATTAAACTACAGCAAAATACTATCTAATGCCTAGATGCATATATTTTTATGGCCTAAACATTTATAGAAATTCCATCTCTGTGAGAATCATCATAAATCAACATTAATAGAAGGCAAGACTAAATAATATCATCCCTGACCTCAAGATGATGACTCCTCTAACAGTCCTTTAATGGTAGCTGGGCAATTATGTGGGGCAGTAGATAGAGTGCTTAGCCTAGACTCAAGAATCTGACCTCAGACACTTATTAGCTGTGTGGCCCTAGGCAAGTCACTTAACCCTGTTTGCCTCAGTTTTCTTATCTGTAAAATGAGCTAAAGAGGCAAATGACAAACCCCTCTAGTAGCCTTAGCCAAGAAAACCCTAAATGGGATCATGAAGAGTTAGACACAACTGAAATGACTGAGCAGCAACAGAAGCTACTCAATTTATGTCATCGAAAATGTAAATGTGTATGGTTCTACAATTGTCCTAGCATTAAAAAGATTTTTAAAACCCCAGCAGACTATAGCTATGCAAGGAATTATTAATCTACTAAGAATGTAACAAATACACATAATAAAAGCTCAAGTGTGATAGAGGTAATGGAGATACCCAGATAAAATACTCTTAGATAATGTGAGGAGGAAACAAAACTTTCAGATAGAGAAATCAAGGAGGACTTTATGAAGAAGTCAACATCTGAGTTGATTCTTAAAGGAAGAGAAAACTTTCAGCAGATGGAAATGAGAAAGAAAAGTGTTCCAGCACTGGCAGTCAGCAGGTAGAAATGTATGGAGGTGCAAAAAGGTGAGAAAGATCAACTAATGCTTGGGTCTGTTTGTAATATACTTTGTATAAAGTGACCTCAGACTAAAAAGGAAGATAAGTTAATAATATTATGAACATTGAAGTGATTTTTAGAAAGAAGCATGGAATTATGTAGAAGATAGGCTTTATGATCAGGAATAATGGATATGAGTCCTACCCTTGACATTAAGAGGCTGTTTGACCTTAGAGAAGTCACTGAACTTCCAAATGCCCCAAACAACTCTCTAAGGCTATGAATTAGATGGAGGTCTATCTTGATAGAGAGAGTTTTCTTCTTGACATTTCCCTATGCCAGTGAAATTATAGGTATAGTAGAAGAAAAGTATATCTATCTGAAAGTCTAGCTTACGTTTTGTATACAAATTTCTGTTTGAACAAAGGATTCAAAACACAGAAAGTGGTCAGATTTTGGACTGCTTGCTAGTACATTAAAAACTTTCCCCAGCAACAGAAAGTTTAAAAAAAATTTTTCATGAAATGAATTTGTACCCTCCAAACTCAAGGACTCCTGGCACTGTTCAGACTCCCAAAGGTTGAAATTAAGTCACTTTTAATTAGGTTTCTCTTCTCCATGAAAAATTGGTCTGTGACATTTTCACTGACTCTTCAGCATGTGGCTTTTTTAGCACAAAACTGATTAGATTACTAGCACAACCACAAAAACTACAGTAATTGGGTCATACTCATCCAAACATTTTATTGGTTTGTTTTTAAATTTCAGATAAAAATCCTCAGACTCTCTTCACCTGTTCTTTTTCATTATGACTGGGAAGATTATAGCATAATAACATCCTTCCTTCCATTTTTTAATGGATCTCTGAGCCTATCCATGTGCCAGACACAGAATAGGAGCTAAGTAAATACTTTCTGACTGGATTTGATTTGAATGCAGACATTTCTTTTATTGATATAGAGCCTATGCTCTACCATAGATCTTTCCTACAAGATTTAATCACACCTTAGGGTCTATGGGGTGTTTGGGGAGGACTAGCATCCCTGGTGTGAGGACTTTTCAGGGCTATTCATCCACCTTTGGTGTCTACATTCACCCAACTTTCACCTGTGTCCAAGAAGCTGTAGCAAGAGTGGATACGCTGCTGAGGGTAACCAATAGGGCTCAAACCCATCAATGAGTTAGAGATATGTCTACCCCAATCACGTGAAGGCTTCTACCCAGCAGAGGGGGTAGATGGGAACCACTAAGGTGCCTGAAGCAGGTGTTGTGGAGAGCTTAGAGCTTTGGTCAGTCATCAGAAGTGCCAAGTTTATCCACTGCCTTCTAGGCTATCCTGACTTTTGTCTTGTCACAAGACTTCAGTGATTCAGGCAGGGAATGACACTGATGACTTTGTGTAACACTGCATCTCTTAAGTCCAATTGATGCAGAAAAGGTCCTCTTTAAAAACAAAGGATGAACAACAATCCTACCTGCTAATGGCTTTGCTCTTGGCCTTCTTCTACCTGATGGTAGGCATAAATACAAAGTTCTAGTTTTCCATCTCTTATGTATTACTTTAATTACATGACTCAACAATCACAAATGTGCTCTTCTGAATAATGTTTGAAAGAACCACATTTTAGGATATATTATTCTTAATGCAGCAGAGCTCACAGATATTGAAAGAATGTTTCCATGAGTCAGGACAAAAGGTTGTGGTTTAGAAACAAGGGCTTTCAAGGCACTGAAAATTCCAGTTTTTGTACTGAAAAAACAAGCAGATTTTTCTAACATAAAAGTCTTATACATTCTTTAGAATTTGGGGTAATATACACACACACACATGCATACATATAATGTTTCATTTTTAATAGTATTTTTTCCAATTACATGTAAAAACAATTTTCACCATTCATTTTTAAAAATTTTTGAATTCCAAATTACCTCCCTCTCTCACTCACTACCCCCTGCCTAAGATGCTGAGCAATTTGACATAGGTTATGTATGTATAATCATGTGAAATACATTTTTGTATTAATCATGTTGTGAAAAAAGAAACAGACCAAAAGAAAAGACCACAAAAAAGTGAAAATAGTATGCTTCAATTTGCATTCGGACTCTATCTTCAGACTCTATCAATTCTTCATTGTATTGCTCAGAAGAGCTAAGTCTATCATGGTTGATCATCACACAATGTTACTGATATTATGTAAAATGTTCTGCTGGTTCTGCTCACTTCACTCATCAATTTATATGTCTTTCCAGATTTTTCTAAAATCTGCCTCCTTTTCATTTCTTTTAGCATAATAGTATTCCGTTATATTCATATATCACAAATTGTTCAGTCATTCCCCACTTGGTGGACATTCCCTCAATTTCTAACTCTTTATCACCACAAAAAGAGCTGCTATCAATATTTTCGTACATGTGGGTTTTTCCCCTTTTTTATGATCTTTTTGGGATACAGACACTATAGTCATCTAGTCATCAAAGGGTATGCACAGTTTTGTAGCATTTTGGCCATAGTACCAAATTTCTCTCCAGAATGATTGAATCAGTTCACAGCACCACCAATAATGCATGTGTTCCAGTTTTCCCACATCTTCTCCAACATTTATCATTTCCCTTTTCTGTCATATTAAGCAATCTGATAGGTGTGAGACGGTACCTCTGAGTTGTTTTAATTTTCATTTCTCTAATAAATAGCGATTTAGAGCATTTTAATGACTATAGACAGCTTTAATTTTTTTCATCTGAAAACTGCCTGCTCACATTCTTTAACCATTTGTCAGTTGGGGAATGACTTGTATTCTTATATGTTTGACAGTATTTGTATTTGAGAAATGAGGCCTTTATCAAAAACACTGGCTGAAAAAAAAATACTGTTTCCCAGATTTCTGCTTTCCTTCTAATTCTGGTTGCACTGATTTTGTTTGTGCAAAATGTTTTTAATTTAATATAATCAAAATTATCCATTTTACATTTCATAATGGAGTCTGCCTTTTGTTTGGTCATAAATTCTTCTCTTCACCATAGATCTAACAAGTAAACATTTCTTTGCTCTCCTAATTTGTTTCTATCAGGCTTTATGTCTAAATCATGTACTCATTTTGACCTTATCTTGGTGGCATTTGTATGTTCCAATATCATTTATAACTCATTTTTTTCAATCTTTTCTGGTCACAGTATTATTTGTAATTTTTGTAAAAATCTTCTACGGCAGGGATCTAAGATTTTGTCAGTGTGAGTACTCCTATCGCCAATGGAGAATAAAATCCTTTCATAATTTAGGAGATGATCCTAGAGAGCTTCCATAGCTCAAGCTTCCTCATCTCTTGGCCAACCAGTTAACGAGTAATCTTTCAATAAATCAGCATTTATTAAGCCCCTATTATTCACCATAAAGATTGTTTTTCATCCTTCATTCTCATAGAGGACCAGTTTAGGGACTGGGGATACAAAAACCATCCCTGCCATCATGGAGTTTATATTCTATTGGGACCGACAACACGTATGTGTGTGTGTGTGCATGTATACACACATATATATGTATATACATATATTTATATATGTTTATAAGTATACGTATATGTTTATAAATATACATATGTGCATGCACATACATATACATACATGTATATATGAGCATAAAATACATAAATATAAGGGGATTTAGGTGACAGGAAAGCACGAGTAAATGGGAGGAGGGGAAGAAATTTTCAAAAGTTTTATATAAAGGTAAAGTTCAAGGTAAATTTTGAAAGAAACTAGGGCTTTTAAAAGGTGAAGGTGAAGAGGAAATATATTCTTGTCATGGGGAAAAACTAGTCAAAAGTCCAGAGGTGGTATATGAAATGCCATGTGCAAAAAGGGAAGTTTGACTAAAATTTAGCCAAAATGAGAGGGAGTAATGTATAATAATACTAGAAAGAGACATTGGAATGAAGTTACAAAGGACTTTAAATGCTAAATAAAGGAATCTATATTTGATCTCAGAGTCAATAGGGATCTATAAAATTTATTGAGTAGGGGAGTGAATGTGGTTGGATCTATGCCTTAGGAAAGTCACTTTGGTATCTGAGCAGATAACAGGTTGGAGAGGAGAGAATTGAGGCAGGGCGACTAAGCAGAAGCCTATTGCAACAATATAGGCCAGAGGTAATGAGGTGTAGAAACAGGATAATGTTCATGTGAAAAAAGAAAAGATGACAGAGCCTGAGAGATGTTACAGAACTGATAAGATGTGTAATAAACTCCTTAGGTTTCTCTTGGACAAGTACCCAGTTAATCAAGGGGTCCATAGTCAAAGTTTTCTCAACTTAGTGATAAAATCACAATCATTACCAGACCAAGGTCACTGCCAAGCTATTATAAAGAACTAGAGTAGGAAATTAATGGGGGAGGGGGAGAAGGGGGAGTTTTTGAACTTCAGAGTCTCTTTGAAGCCAAAAGTTCTTGTAGTGGAAAACTCCAACAGACTTCAGTGAAGCCAAAGACCTTATTGCTAAACCATAAACCTTTCCTCCTTCTGACTGTACCATCCCAAGATGAGAATGATATTCCTAGTTTTCTTTCTAATGGGGGCACTGGTGACCACAACTTTGTGAGTCTACCTAGGGCAGAGTTTTTATAAAGACCCAGCCACTGGAGATCCAGTTTACAGATTTTCTGTCACATAGGTCCTCCCAGTTGAAAATGACTTTCTCCTTCTCAGACCCAACCTAACACTTTGCTTGTACCTCTCTAACTCATTTAATAAGTCATTCTTTTGCTATAATTATTTGTGTGTGCTTGTGTGTAATACACCCCCTTGAGAAGTTACCAGGCTAATTTTGCAAGATATAAATTGCATTCTTGGCTTTTGTTGTACTGTGAGTACTTGATAATTTCTGTCTTAAGTTTTGTATCTTTCTAGCATTTTAGATATGTTTGTACTTTGGTTGTACCCAACAAGAATTGGGAGGAAATCTTTTAGAATAAGAATTTTGTTTTATCTAAATTATTTACCTCTCCCAGTGCCTAGCATATAGTTGTGCTCATAGTAGGTCACAGAATCAAAAGATCATAGATCCAGAGTTGTGAGGGATCTCTGAGACCATCTAGACCAATTTTCTATTTTACAGATGAGGAAATTGAGTCCTAGAAATGTCAAATGACTGCCCACAGTCCCAGAATGTCACAGAGCTAGGATAGGAACTCAAGTCCAAATGGTTTTCTCTTTTCATTACACTATTCTGTCTTGCTGCTTCCATACTTAATAGCCCAATGATCATTGAGAAAGAGCATGGCAGAGTGGATACAGAGCTAGTCAGGTAGACAAATGTAAGCTTAGGCTCCCCTTCTGGTTGTGTGATCCTGTGTGGTCTGGGAAGTTCCTGTTGAAGGAAATTCTGAGACTTTAGAGGGCTCCTTCTTTCAACAGGAACTTCCTAGACCAGTCAAATAATGATGCTGATGCTGTTGCTAATGACAGTAATAAAAATGGATTCCATTATTTATTCAAAAAACTTTGATTCAATACTTACTACATGCAAGATACGGTGCTAGGTGCTGGTGATGCAAAGACGAAAAATGACGCTCCCTCAAAGGACACTATCTAATGTGGGAGAGTTAGCATCATGGTCAACCTTTGGATAGTATTTGAAGGTTTTCCAAGCACTTTATAAATATTAACTTTTATCCTCACAACAACCCCGGGCATAGGTACTATTGTTTTAGAAATGAAAGGAGAAGAGGGAAGGAGAAAATAGGTATTTAAATAGTCCCTGTACAATACTCTGGGCACATAGATAGTGCAGCAGATAGAGCTCCAGGCCTAGAGTCAGGAAGACTCATTTTCCTGGGTTCAAATCTGGCCTTGGGCACTTACTATTTGTGTGACCCACAAGTCATAACCCAATTTGCCTCAGTTCCTCCTCTACAAAATGAGTCAGGGAAGTTAATGGCAAACCACTCCAGTATCCTTGCCACCATCACCACCAACCACCACAACAACATTTTTGACTAGAATAGTGTTATGGTGTCCCACTTAGAATTCGGGGAAATGATTTTGGCAACTATGCAAAGGATGGATTACTCATAGAAAATATTTATGTTAAGAGAACTATTTTAGGACTTTACATAGTTCAGCAGTTCTCAGACTTTTGCTCATGCCACAGTATTATTCTTGGCTGTCAGGATTTGAAGCATACTGCAGGTAGATTGGGTGATATCCATCCACATAATTGCAAATATAATTCCTGCCATTATATCATGAGTTCTTTGAGGATAGGAATCTTTTGCCCCCAGAGCTTGTATAGTACCTGATACAGACTAGCCTTTTAATAAATATTTATTGATTGTCTGACACACATACATAATGAGAATTTGAACACAATAGTGTGCCAAGGCATACCCTTTGAAAATCACTACTATAGTCCAAGTGAGGGTGGTCCTTAAATAGAATAGTGGTGATGTGAGTGGAAAGGAGAGAATGAATGGGAGCAATATTATGGAGAATCAATAGAATTTTGGAATTGATTGAATATAAGCAATGAGAGAAAAGGAAGAATCAAAAATGACTCCTGGATTTAGAATATCTGAGGAAAATGGTGTTGCCAATCATGAAAATTAAATAATTGGAAGGAGTGATCCTAGGGTCATAGATATGAAGTTATCTCCCATTATGCTGTCTTCTCTCCACTGACATTGTCACTATCCTATACTACTATCCATTGTAAGCCCTCATCACATCAGTTGTTTGCTGGAAGGTGCCTTGTTTCTCTGTACCAATCTTTCCTCCCCTTAGCTATCAGTGACCTCCCTAACAAACAGGTTTGATAATTCTACATCACCTTTCCTATACAATAAACACCAGAGGCTCCCTACTACCTCTTCAATCAAATTTAAAATCATCTATTCAATTTCTAAACCCCTTTGCAAACTTATCCTTTCCCATATTCATAGTCCTTTCATACCTTATTCCCCTCCACGTATTCAGTGATGCAGTGACCTTACTCTTCCTGCTGTTCTTCATAGAAGACTACTGACTAAATGCATCTGTAGTGGTTTCCATGCCTGGAATGCTCTACTTCTTCTTGTCCACCTGTTGGCTTTCCTAGCTTTCTTCAAGTCTCCACTAAAAGCCACTTTCTGCAGTAAGCGTTTCCACATCACCTTAATGCTAAATTCTCTGTTGATTATTTCCAATGTATCTTGTATATATCTTGTTGGATAGCTAGATGGCACAGTGAGTAGAGCACTAGGTCTGAAGTCAGAAAGATCCATCTTCCTGAGCTCAAATCTGCCCTTAGATACTTACTATCTGTGTGACCCTAAGTAAGACATTCAACCCTTTTTTGGTTTATCATCTGTAAAATGAGAAGAAAATGGCAAACCAATCTAGTATCTTTGCCAAACCCTAAATGGAGCCATGAAGAGTCAGACACAATTGAAAAATCTCATATGTACAGTTGCTCACATATCATTGCCCATGTTAGATTGTGAACTCTTTGAGGACAGGGGTTATTTTTTCCCTTTTTTTTATATGCCCAGCTTATCACAGTGACTAACACATAGCCAACACTTAATAAATCCTTTTTGACTGATTGACTGGAAAGGAACTTAGAAGCCATCAAATCTATACCTAGTAAGTGCCTGAGATGGAAATAAACTCAGATCTTCCTGACTCCACTTCCACTTTGCCATATTGCCTCTCAGGGGTAAGTTAGTATATATTTAGTACATAGTCAGTAACAAGTTTTTTAATGACACAGTGGTCTGTTATGGGGTGGCACAGTTGATAGAACTCTGAGTCTAAAATCAGGAAGACCCAAGTTCAAATTGTTCTCAGACTAGATTAGTTGTGTAAACACTGCCTGCCTCAATTCCCTCATCTGTAAAATGGGGACAATAACAGCTTCTACCTTCCAGGGCTGCTGTGAGTATCAAATGAGACAATAACTGAAAAGCAGTTAATATATAGTAATAAGCACGATATAAGTGTTAGCTGTTAGCTATTATGTACGCAGAAACCATAACAGTTGAGTATGTTCAGCAAGTTTTAGGTAAATCTGGGAAGAAGAAAAAACATTTGCCCTGATAATTAAGGGAAAATCATGTGCTCCTTCTGGACCCAGTGACCAAACAGACACCAGATGACACTAAAGTGGTATTTTTTATCTATTATCAGCCTGAGTCTCACTCAAAGTGGAAATGAAAAAGAGATACTCTGTCTCTAATTTGCCATTTCCTGTTCCATCTTCTTTTTGGAAATGATTTGTATAGCATCAAAGCACTTGGTGTGTGGTGTCAATGAGAATTCCCTTGGTTGTGACAGCATGTACTTCCCTCCTACTTCCTGCCATTTAAAGGGACATTGGCTTGGTCAGATTCTCCCTGGAATCAACTTTTTGCCTCCCCATCACAAGGCTGGCATTGGGGTTCTACTGCCCCAGGAGTTTCCTAAATGAACTTCTGATGGTTTGAAAGGGTTTCATTGCCCCAGAAGTTCCTCATTTGCTCCTAGCAACTAACCTGGCTGAGGAAATGTCTCTCTTTCTTCATATGTGGAAAAGCAAACTTGTTCTCTTCTGAAGCACAGTAATTTCCTTTCATTCTGGAATCTTCAACTAAGTCCAAAGATTTCTTCCCAAATAGACACACAGTATTGGACTTTAAAAACACTTTCAGCATAGCTTTGCTTCTTAAAATAAGATTCCACCCCTTCTTTAAAAGCATCTGTCCGTGTGACTATGAGTTGTGTCAAATGATTTTGCATTTTAATGTAGATCTGAAAAATAGGCATGGCATTTTGAAATTCTCATGCAACTATGTGTTCCCAGCTCACAAAGCTCTTTCATATTTCTATCTCTTCCTCTGAATTAGACTGGTCTAGAATGCCAAGGAAGTTTTGGGGACTTGGTCACTGTTTTGGGATCAATAGCACCATAGCTGGAAGGTAGTTGTGAAGTCATCTGGTCCCACCTTACTACTTCACAAATGAGGAAATTGAGGCAATGAGAAATTAAGTGACTTGTCTAAGGAAACATGGCCAGTAAGTGTTTAAGGTAGATCTTCTTGACTCCAAATGCAGAGCTCCCTATCAGCTACAAAATCTGAGTTTCCAAAGTAAAGTGTTCAAAATGGCTTCTTTATTCCTCATTGTGGCAAATCTGGCAAATCTTTAGCAGAGTGGGTCCTTAGTTTGTAGAAATTATATTAAACTAATTCTGTTTTATAGAGGCAGTGCTGCCTGGTGGAAAGAGTACTAGATTTGGAGTCAGAAGACCTAGATTCGAACTGTGGCTTTGCCACTAAGTACCTGTATAATTTTGGAAAAGACCTCACCTCTCTGAGCCTCAGTTTTCCCACCTGTAAAATAGGAATAATAATATTTACATTGAATCACAGGGTTTCTTCTTAATTCGAGAAATAAGAAAATTGATGTAAAAGTAGAATTGGCTACTGTTATTATTCCTTTGGAAAATTGCACAATATATTAAATGAGCTCAAGCTTTCCCCTACAGTAAATTCTTAACTTTTTAATTTTCAAGTTTAAAGCTTTGAAATCCACAGACTTATAGAGATGCAGTAAGACTGCAAATAACAATATAAACAGTATCCAAAGAATTAGTTTCCACTCACCTAAAATACAGCGGAAAGGTCCACAGTGCACATGAGTAGGCTGAAATATCACCGTCAGAGAACTGCACCGGGGAGACAACACAAAGAATGTCACTAGGGGGGTATGTGACCAGGAAAGGAGGTGAGTCAGTCATCTGGTAAGAGCAAAGAATAAACAATGGAAAACCCATATGCCCCACTGGCATCTATATAATGTCAAGGGATCTGGAAGAAGACCCTCAGTACATTTTGTGTTGGAGACAAGTAAGTAACATAGTTTGAATCTGGCCTCAGCCATTTACTAGCTGTATGATAACCTAGGGCAAGTCAAGGCTCAGTTTCCCCATTTGAGATATGGGGACAATCACTTTCTTGCTTCTAATGAAGGAATTTGTTAGTGGCAATGAAGTTGTAAGGGCAAATTTCTAGGCCTCCCAACCCAGAGGCTGTCGTCAGGATCAAATGAGATAATATTTATAAAGTATTTTGTGAACCTTAAGGTGCTATTTAAATGCTAGCTATCATCATTGTCAACATCACTTCCTGGAGAATTATAGGAAGACAAAGAAAACGGAAATACAAGATGTCAATGCCTGGATATGTTTCAATCTACCCTGCTAGAAGAAATATCTCCATGAATGGGCTCACAGATCAATAACAAAGCATAACTAGCAAAATAATTGAAGTATTGTTGTGATAAGCAACTTGTCAGCCAGGCTACTATCTCTGCATCCACAGCACTTAGCCCTTGTAAATAACAGGCACTTAATAATGTTTTGATGATAGTGTAGAGTTCTTTTGTTTATGATTATGATGAAAATAGTAACCTGTCATTAGTGAATGACAGTCTTTCATGTCTTTATCAAGTTTGGGTGTGGGATTTAAATTAATCTGTGCTTCCCTTATTCTTCTCATGACCAGCAGGACACACTTGCAAAAACTCTAACTGTGGGCTAAGGACACAGTACGGAGTCAAGGAACAGAGTTACAGATCATGAATACTGGAAGGAACTGAGTGACTTAGTTTAACCTCTTCATTTAACAAAAAGGAAAAAGAGATCTATGAGGGAAAGTGACTTAGTCAAGGTCACATAGCTAGGAATTAGAGCTAGAACAAGAATTCAGGTTTCCTGATTCCAACTTATCTTGACACTATATCCTATTCATATGAGGTGTTCAAGGAGGACTAATACATCTGGCTTGACGAGCCCTCTCAGGGCTGCTCATCTACCTTTGGTGTCCACCTTCACCCAACTCTCTTCTGTGTCTCCAAGAAGCTGCAGCATGTGCAGCAGCTGCACCTTGGTAAAACCATTTTGGTAGGTTAAACCAGATCTCAAATCCATCTGCAAGGCAGGGTGCTTTCTACCCCAAGTATGTGAAGATTTCCCCCAGTGGAATGGATGAATGAGAATAACTTACGCTAACAGCCTTGGAGGCAGCTGAAGCAGGCATTTTGGAGCACTGAGAGTTTGGTCAGACGTCAAAGACACCAAAATATTGGTGACCTTTGCCAGTCACTATGACTTTTGTCCTGTTTCCAGACTTCAATGACTCTAGAAGGAAGTGTGAGACTGACAACGCTGTGCAATTCTGCCTCACTTAAATCCAATTCACACATGAGTCAAGACATTATCCAGCTCTGTCTCTTCAAAACAAAGGACAACTCCATGCATTTATAACCTTTCAAATGATCATAGCATTGGAGCAGGAAGGGAACTCAGAGGTCATCTAGTAGAATTCCCTCACATTACAGTTGAGAAAATCAATACCCAAGGAGATTTAAGAAATTACCCTGGTCACACAAATTACAAGTGACAGAAAGGATTCAAATCCAATATTCTTTCTATTAGTCACACTGCTTGGATATGATTAAGAACCTGCATTAGCAATTGAACCAACAATGGCTGGCATCCCTTACTACAGTAAGTAGCATAGAACAACCATATGACAGCCAATGTGGTTTCTATCCAGGCTTCTTTGTCACTTTTTGTTTCCAAGCCTCACCCCCTCACACAAGCTAATAGGATGGTAGCTATACTTACTTCTATACTCAAAAGCTATCATCTCCACTTTTCTGCCAAGGTGGCAATGTATTATTGTTAGGAAGTGTTCACCTGATCCAAGAGGTTTTTTATTTTGTTTTGCATGGGTTGGGTAGCATGTACTCTGCTTAATATTGAACAAAGCTGATGTGTTTGTTTGGGGCAGGGTTGGGAGAGAGAGGGGTGCATGCCTGCATATATAGCACCCCATAGTTATATCCAGGTTTCTAAAAACAGTTTGGGTCTATCATTTACTCAAAAATATCCTAATTGAGTCCCTCTGTCCACTGAGCTTCCCCTAATAAAGACCAAAATTCAGCATATGTATCATAATTAGCTAAAAGATATTTCCTTTCAGAATGGATGCTAGGTCCATAGGAGCTGGTGTACTGTGCTATTCCCCATTCTTTTTCCATGCATGCTCTTTGGACCAAGTTTGTTTCTGGCAAGGCTAGCTTCTAATAAGAGAAGTTAAAGCCCTATCTCAAATTCTTTGGCTTTTTAAACCCTGACTCCAATGCCCTGGTGACAACTTTACTATAGTTTAGATTACGGCTTAGTTTTAGGGTTTTTCCAAAAAGGAGTACAAAGGGGTACTCAAAGTACAGTATGAATCAGGCATAGAACAAATAATTTATTCCTCCATATTAGGAAATGGCAAACATAAAAGACTTTCAGTATAGGCTATCAAAATGACTAAAACAGAATTCAATAGCCTAACATATAACTACTGTTGCACCTTTCTGTAAAACTGATACATAAATCTCATCATAACATCAAAGAGTTTGCAAGTCTGATAGTTAACAGTTGTACATTTCACCTCATCTCTGCACTGTCCAAACAACTCAGAGAATGTCTGTAGATAAAGTGTTTAGACTTGAGCCAATATTTTCATTAATAGTTGTCCTCTCCAAAAGTTTCTAGTTACTGCTCACCTATTGCCATTAGTCTCCAAACTCATGAGAGCTTCACATCTCTCAAACTCATTAAATTGATTTCATGCCTGGACATATCCATTCTAAGACAGATAACCATTTACTTAGGATCAGGAAAGAATAAACACAAAAGCAGAAAAAGTTAGATGCTTAGATGCATGCTTGACCAATTGAGTTCTCCTGCATAAGTTGCTTCATGGGGATGGTCACCTATGACTTTCTTGCCTCTAGTGGAGGAATTTGTTAAAGGCAAGAAAGTTGTAGAGGTGCAGTTCTAGGCTTCCCACATAATCTTTTGTCTTTCTCTCCCTAACTATTAAAAGGCTTTACATAACAGCTGACCCTATAAAAATTTGCCATCACACTTTGGAGTCTTTGGTCTTGTGGGGAATGTCAACTAATTGGTGACTTAACAGTTGTTAACCTTGCCAATTCTTGCAGGTGATGAAAAGTTTACCCCAGCTATATCCCTTTGGTATCCTTTCTTGCAAGCCACATATTGTTTTCAGACAAATGGCTGCCCAGGCTGAGGAAAAGAAAAATTTCTACACACTTCAATCACATGTGTCCTGCTAGGAAGAACTCTGAAGCATCTCCTATTTCTTGCACTATCTCACTCATCGTCATTTTCTTTCCTTCCTGTCATTTCCCAAAACAATTGCCAGGACACACAGTTTCCCACTGACTAAAATTAGAGTTTTTATGGGTATGCAGAGTTGGGTAGGGGAATGATTAATCATAGGAATATGGAGGTTTTCCTCTCAGCTAATTTGTAAAGAGAGAATAGAAGAAGAGATCAAAGCAGAAAGATGAAGGTAAGAGAAAGACTGCCCTCAGCACACTTTGGTCCTTGGAGAAATAGGGGAAACTTGCTTGCATATCCATGTAATACACACACACACACACACACACACACACACACACACACACACACACACACAATCAAAACTCAGTGAATCCCTAAGCCTTAGGGATTGCAGTCATGAAGAGGCAAAAGCAGAGAATGAAAGGACTGTGAAGGAACATGGAAGATAAACCACTCATTGGAAGAATTCCTACACCAAGAGTTCTAGAGCAAGAGGGAATCAGAGCTTAGGAACACATGTGATGAAAGTCATCCAAAATTTAGAGAAAGAAACTTTATACTAGCCCTTCACCAGTATTAGAACCAGACATTATCATAGTCTAATATTCCTTGGGTACAGGGCACTGCCAAAGAGACTGGTTTATAAAAACACCCCCAACATTGAACCTGGTCCATATAAACCAAGAGTTGAGATTCAAGGCCATATGTTATAGTTATTGTTTTTCTAATTATAATACCATATTATGCTTTCCAAAGTACCTTCAAATTCACTGTGTCAATGATTCCCTTAGCTGAGGATTTCTTAACTTGGGTCTGTGAACTTAGGTTTTAAAAAGTATTTTTTATATAATTATATTTCAGTTTATTTCATTTCCCTTATATTTTTATGCATTTTAATTTATATACAACATTGATTACCATGGCCCCTACTGCCTGAAGGCCAAATAGCTTACATCTCACTCCCTCCTCCATGATTCTCTATTTTTCTTAAGAGAAATTATTTAGGCTTTCTACAAATGGCTCCAGCCCCCACTGATGATATTCTTCCAGTTGTAAGGGAATCCCCCATCACTTCAATTCTGAATTTAGCCACTGTCATTCGCTTTTACCAAAGAATATTCACTTCAAAAGATATAATCACAAATAAATAAATTTATTCCTTCAGTATGTGGGAGACATTGCACCACCTCAGGCACTAGAGAGACATAGCTCAAACCTTAACTTTGTTCCTAGCATAAAACACAAAATCCCAGTTCCAAGTCCAAAGCCCACCTCAGACTCCTGCCCCAGGCAAACTGATTTCTGAGGGCTTCCCTGACAGATTGGCTGGCTACAAACTCCAGCTTTGTGTCCTAGCTTCAAGGCTGCTGTGGTCTGAATTACAGAATTCAGTAGAGAACATCACAGTACCTGAAACTGAAGACAAATTAATCTGAACGGAAACACCCTCTGGTCTACTTCTTAGAACTTGGGTAAAAGAGAGGGAGAGTAGAGGAAGGAAGTACTACCTCTCTCGCTAGCAAATTGTGATTTTTACCCTCTCGACACAGCAAGAAAGGGCACTTAGTCAGAAATAGAGGCAAAAAGAGAGCTACCACTTCAATCTCATGAGTTTTAAAGACAATCTGTTCCAGTTACACAGTCAAGGAGACTATGCCCATACAAATGCTAAGACACAAAGAGTGCATCCACCTTTACCTCAAGAGATGGAGGCCTTCCCAGGCAAATCCTCCTACAGTTTTACCTCCATTTTAGGTCATATGGTCATGCTCCAAAAGTCCCACTACTTGGCACATATAAAAACATTGTTCAGAGACAGAACATATGGGATTCACCATACAATCAAGGTGTCCAGAACACAAAAATGGTGAAGAATCCCTAATCCTTCCCTACCCAATGAGTTTGGTAATTATGTGGTAGCTAGGTGGCTCAGTAGAAACAGTTCTGGACCTGGAGTCAGGAGGAAACGAGTTTAGATGTGATCTCAGATACTTGCTAGGTAAAGGGCTCCTAGGTAAATCACAACCTCAGCTTCATCAATTGTCAAATGCGAGGTGAGGTAACAATAGCACCAACCCATGAGGTTGTTATCTCATTAAAAGGAGATAATATTTGTAAAGTACTTATCACAATGTCTAGCCAATCACAGATGATATATAAATGCTTATTTCCTTCCCCTAGTTATTCCTGCTTGTTCATTGTACTTCCACCTCTCTTCTAAATGTAAGTTACACCAAATCAGGGACTAATTTTCATTTTCACTTTTTCAACTCAGTCCCTACAAGTGGGAGACTTCCCTCTACTAGAGACCTTGGTTTCTTGTACATAGTAGGTGCTTAATAATTTTTTTCTTGAACTAAACTGAATTGAATCCTACTAATGGTACCTTTGCATCTTAAAAAGGAACTTTCCAGAAAAATCATTTATGCCTGGAAAGTCAACAGATATTTACGAAGTACAAATTGTTTTATACACTACCTTAGGTACAGGGAAAGATATAAGGATATTAAGATAGGGTTTCATGGTAATGTGGATAAGGAGCTGACCTTGGAGTCAAGAAGATCAGATTCAACAATCTACCTTGACCAATGGAGATTGTGGGACCCTCTTAGAGCCTCCAAGAAATACTCTCATTCTATAAGAGTGGAACACTTTCTACAGAATACTGAGTGATCTGCTTTAGTAGCAAGAGTTTTCCTACAGGAATTTCTCCCATCAATAAAGCCCCAGGTCCAGGATAAACATGAAAATAAGGACATAGGCCATGCCGTTGAGGAGCACACCATTTAGAAATCATTCATTACCACAGAAATGATGCCAATGAAACACTATTGGTATGAAAAGGGAGCTCTTCTAGGAGTGGTGTTAGGTTTGTTTTGGATCTTAGGAGAACTGGAAATAGAAGTGCTTAGATGTCTAGTTCAACCTCCAAATTTTAAAGATGAGGAAAATAAAATCCCCAGAAAAGAAGTCACTTACCTAAGGATACACAAGCAAGAAAACGAGTAAGGATTCAAACCCAAGTCATCTGATTCCAAATCCATTTCTCCTTATAGTAAACTACACATTATTTCTTCATTCATTCCCACTTGAAACCAGACATAGGTTTTAGAAATGGCTATAGTCTGAGGCCATGAAATGTGACAAAGCTATTGTCCTACGTGGATATCTAACCTCTCACAATGACAACACTAGCAATGCACTCAAACTGAATAATTTACTCATAAACATATCAACATGAAGTATACAATAATTTAATTTAGAGTTGTGCAAGAGTCTTCCAAGATCATCCAATCTACCCAACTCAACGAGCTTAAGCAATGCAATATGATGCACTTTGTATTATAGGGATATACTGTGTGCCAAAGATGCAACAAAGCAAAATTTAATCTTCAGAATTAGTGTGCATTTCCGACAAACAAGGTCCCTGTCTCTTTTGTTGATCCAAACCAGTGGAGTCTGCTCTCACAGCAGCTAATCTGCAACAAAGACAAAGATAAAATTATTGATGCCCCTCATAGGGTATTTGCTCTGAGTTTTTCAAAGAATGAGTAGAGACACTTCATAGTGTTGCACCTGTTTCACTTGGCTTTCCCCCAGGGACTAAATATATAGGAGTAGCAGAGGACTTTGAGCTATCATTCAATGTCCTCATTTTACAGAAGAAAAGATTGAGGTCTAAAGGGGTTAAATGATTTACCTAAGTTTGCACAGTATCAGAATCTATGCTCAAATATGGGTTTGTTGTTTTTACAGCTCCAAAGTATTTATTCAATACCTCATCAAGTTACATTTATTACAATGAAGGTTCAAAAGCTCTGGTGGATTGGGACCCACAATGGTGTGTGATTTTCCAAGCTCACCTGGGAAACAAAAAT
This sequence comes from Potorous gilbertii, assembly GCA_028658325.1. NCBI lineage: Eukaryota > Metazoa > Chordata > Mammalia > Diprotodontia > Potoroidae > Potorous > Potorous gilbertii. Next base: position 393,604,930 of record CM053769.1, read on the forward strand.
GTCTTGCTCTAACTCTTACAAATGGTCCAAAGTTTATTTGGTATTTCAAAAAAATGATTTATTTTTCAAACAAAGATCCACTTTTTCCTCTCCAACTCCTTAAATTAGATATTTATTTATTTATTGTTAGTTTTCAACATTCATTTTGACAACATTTTGAGTTCCAAATTTTCTCCCCATCTTTCTCTTCCCCCCATCCTGAGATAGCATGCATTCTTATTACCCTTTCCCCTAGTCTGCCCTCCTTTTTATCACCCACTCATCATTTTCCCTTCCCCTTTACTTTCTTGAAGGGCAAGATAGATTTCTACACCACATTCCTTGTATATTGTATCTCCCATTTGCATTTAAAAACAATTTTATGAACATTTATTTTTAAAACTTTGCATTCCAAATTCACTCCCTTCTTTCCTCCCCACCTACCCACACTGAGAAGACAAGTAATTCAATACGTGTAGTTATACAAAACACCTCCATAATATCCTGCTGTGAAAGACTAACTATATTTCCCTCCATCCTGTTCCGCCCCCCAATTATTCTATTTTCTCCTTTGACCCTGTCCCTTGTCTAAAGTGTTTGCTTCTGACTACCCCTTCCCCAAGTCTGCCCTCCTTTCTATCATCCCCCTTTTTATTCCTTTCCCCCCTACTTTCCTGTAGGGTAAGATAACTAATTGGGTGTGTATATTATTCCCTCCTTAAGCCAAATCCAATGAGAGTAAGGTTCACTCATTCCTTCTCACTTCCCCTCCTCTTCCCCTCCATTCTAAAACCTTTTCTTGCCTCTTTTATGTGAGATAATTTACCCCATTCTATTTCTCCCTTTCTCCTCCTAATATACTCCTCTCTTACTCCTTCATTTTATTTTTTGGATATTATCCCTTCATATTCAATTCACCCTTTGTCATCTATCTATCTATCTATCCATCCATCTGTATTTCCTCCAGCTACTTTAATACTGAGAAAGGTCTCATGAGTTTATAAATGTCATCTTTCCATGCAGGAATGTAAACAGCTCAACTTTAATAAGTCTCTTACGATTTCTCTTTCCTGTTTACCTTTTCATGCTTCTCTTAATTCTTGTATTTGAAAGTCAAATTTTCTATTGAGTTCTGGTGTTTTCATCAAGAATGCTTGAAAGTCCCCTATTTCATTGAATTTCCATTTTTTTCCCCTGAAGGATTATATTCAGGTTTGCTGGATAGGTGATTCTTGGTTTTAATCCTAGCTCCTCTTACCTCCAGAATATCATATTCCAAGTCCTCCTATTCCTTAATGTAGAAGTTGCTAGATTTTGTGTTATCCTGATTGTATTTCCACAATATTCAAATTGTTTCTTTCTGGTTGCTTACAATATTTTCTCCTTGACCTGGGAACTCTGGAATTTGGCTACAATAATCCTAGGAGTTTTCCTTTTAGGATTTCTTTCCAGAGGCCATCAGTGGATTCTTTCAATTTCTATTTTACCCTCTGGTTCTGGAATATCAGAACAGTTTTCCTTGATACTTTCTTGAAAGATGATATTTAGGTTCTTTTTCTCATCATGATTTTCAGGTAATCCAATAATTTTTAAATTATCTCTCCTGGATCTATTTTCCAGGTCAGTGGTTTTTCCAATGAGATGTTTCACATTGTCTTCTATTTTTTCCTTCTTTTAATTCTGTTTTATAATTTCTTGATTTCTCATAAAGTCATTAGTTTCCATTTGCTCCATTCTAATTTTGAAGAAATTATTTTCTTCAGTGAGGTTTTGGACCTCCTTTTCCATTTGGCCAATTCTGGTTTTTAAGGCATTTTTCTCCTTGTTGGCCTTTTGGACTTCTTTTGCCATTTGTGTTAGTCTATTTTTTTTAAGATGTTATTTTCTTCAGTACTTTTTGGATCTCCTTTAATAAGTTGTTGATTCGTTTTTCATGATTTTCTTGCATCACTTTCATTTCTTTCCCCAATTTTTCCTCTACTTCTCTTACTTGATTTTCAAAATCCTTTTTGAGCTCCTCTGTGGCCTATGACCAATTCATATTCCTCTTGGATGTTTTTGATGTTGGAGTTTTGACTGTCCTGTCCTCCTCAGTTGTATGCCCTGATCTTCCTTGTCACCAAAGTAAGATTCTATAGTCTGAGTTCTTTTACAATGTTTACTCATCTTCCCAACCAAACACTTGACATTCTAGCTCTTTGTCAAGGTAGAACTCTGCTTCCAGTGGGGATGGGAATGGGGGTGGTTGTACTATCCCAGGCTTCAGGGATTTTGTATTAGCTACTTGATCAGCCACCATCTGTGGGCCCAGAGCTCCAGAAGCAGTCACCGCCCCAACTGCATGCCCTTCCCTGACCTAGCCCTCCCACCAGCACTTCCCACCCCCCAGGCCATGCATTGAGAAATCTGGAAACCAACACTGCTGCCAAGAATCCAGTCCCCTGAGGTCTGCTCTGCCACTGCTTTTACTACAAAATTCAGGTCTTTTGACTCCAGATCCAGTTCTCTTTTTAGTGTACCACACTCCACATATGCTTTTAACCTTTGACCACACCTTATAGGGGCAACTAGGGGACATACTGGATAGCACTGGGCCTTGAGTCAGAAAGACCGAGTTCAGATCCAGCCTCAGACACTTAGTAGCTGTGTGACCCTGAGATAGTCACTTAACTCTGTTTGCCTCAGTATTTTCATCTGTAAAAGGAGTTGAAGAAGAAAATGGCAAAGCATTCTAGTATCTTTGCCAAGAAAATCCTAAATGATATCACAAAGAGTCAGACATGACTGAACAACAATAACAACATTTATGAAAGTTCTGTACCTTAGAATCAATTAGCATCACTTAGTATCACTTCTCTATTGCTCTAGTACGGCTTCAGTAAATTTTATAATTGCTAGCATTAATATAGTACCTTAAGGGTTACAAAGTACCTTACAAATATTATTTCATTTGATCCTCAAAACAACCCTAGTAGGCAAGGGCTAATATTATTCCCATTTTGCAGATGAGGAAAATGAGACTCCCAGGGATTTAAGTTCAGTTCTTCCTGACTCCAGTTCTAGCACTCTCTCTGCTGGCTACGCCACCTAAGTTGCTATTTCAAAGCAACTTCTTTTAAAGTGATAAATGCATTTCTAGAAATTTATTACCAACAAAAAAAAAAATTGCTGAGGCAGCCATTGTTGGTCTGCCCATTGCCTAAATTGAGCTATTCTAACCCTTTGTACTCTGACAAATCAAAGAAATAAATAAATAAGTTGTTTTTTTTGCCCATACTTGTTGCTTGAAACTATGGAAGCAGGCTCACCATTTTCTTGCAAGAGAATCTCTTCCACAGTGAGTAGGACATTTTGATGCATGCCTTTTTGATGAACATTCTGTCTTCTGGCCACCTGGAGGGAAAGTGAATGTCAGGGTATCCATTTGAGAAATATGTCTTTGGAAACCTGAGGTGAGACAAACATGGCATCAAGTCCTTAGCTTGCAAACTGTAATTGAAACAAGACCAGGTTCAAACAATTGTGGTTTCTTAGAGAACAGAAAAAGAGAAAATCATCCGGAAAATGACTCATCAAAGAGGTTAAATGCACTGCCCTCTTAGACTCTGCCTTGAGAGTAAATTTTCCAGATGTAGAAATGAATTATCCAGGCTCATGTGGGAGGAATTGGTAATATTTTAGGAGGAGGGGTTTTAAAACTACACTCAGATGACCATTCCTCTCTTCCTCTCTCTCTCTCTCTCTCTCTCTCTCTCTCTCTCTCTCTCTCCCTCTCTCTCTCTCTCTCATTGCCTTATTGTTTCTGTCACTTTGCTGTCATCAGTCTTTGATACTTATCTTTCACCCATGCTGGTCTTATCTCATGAACATTTTGTAAAGATTTCATTCCAGGACATGCAGGAGCCCTGCTCTCTTCAGCATGAGCTGCTTGGGCTGTTGAAAAACTTGATATTCTATCAGTTAGCTTTTAGGAAAGTGGAAAAGAAAACAGCCAATATGGCAGACAAAACTTCGTATGACCTAATAGGACATCCAGAAATCAACTGAGGACATATGGCTTATATTCCCCAAAGAGCTGTTCACTTTAGTTGGAAAATCTTCTGTAAGCCTGCCTATGAAAATTGTCATGGCCTTAAAGGGAAAAAAGTTCTTTGGAGATATTTTACAAACCAGAAAATCAGTTCTTTTTGACTCTTACTGTACATACTCTCAATGGAATGGCTGAACTGATGAATTCTTCCAATGTTCAGTTTTGACTACAACACATTCACTCTGAAACTTTAACTTGACAACCCGAAGTTTAAAAAAAAAAAATTGTGGCACCCTGAATTGGCGACCTGCCACTCTCAAAACAGTGTAATAGTAAAAAAGAGGACATTTTTATTTTTCCAACACCCCCAAGCAGCTCAGCTGAAAAGCAGCCCACTTGGCAAAACTATTACTCATTAGCTACCCCCCTTGCATGGAGAATCAAAGCAGGTACATCTGGCTGAGGACCAGGGTCAGGGCACTGGGCCCACATCTGCTCAAAGGCTGGGCCATGTTTTGGGGGATCCAGGAAATACCTGCTTTATTGAATAATACAAATAAAGGAACGATTCTAAACTCCAATAAAAAGCTCTTTACTTTGTAAAAACCTTAGTGGGGGTTTCTTCTCAACAGCAGTTCTAACCACATGGAAGTTCCCCCTGGACTCTGCCTGTCCAGCTCACAGACCACTTGTTTGGAGAAGCAACACATTACCTAGGAATCCAGATCATGCTTAACGAAAAACTGATATTGGTTTTGTTCAATTTCCTCATGCCAATTATAATTAGATTATAAAAATGAGTTTCTAAGGTTTGGGGTCATCATCCTACATGGTCCCCACACCCTGACTGTATGATTCATTCCCACCCTTTTGACAACTCCTTGTCTGGCCCCTTTCCATTCACTGGCCTTTTCCTAGCCAGGAAATCTGGTTAAAATATGATATCTGGAACTTTGTTAGGTTGCTGGTTTCTTTTTTCTTTTTAAGGCTCATGTGCTTACATTAAGAAATAAAACTCTCCCATGAAACTCTCTCATTCTCAATACCACCTTAAGTCCTTTTTAAATAAACTTCCCTACATAAGACAAATTGTTCAAAAAAGCAACACTCATTTAGGAGAGACAAGAGATGAGCAAAACTTTAATCAATGCCTTACTGTTTTACTGATATAGAAAGTCTTATTCCACTCGAAAGCCTATCTTAGGGCTCTTTAGAACCCACCTCCTAGAGGTCATCATATATCCTCAGGCACTTGGTAGAAAGAAAAGTTCAATGTTTTGGACAGAGATCAGAGACCCAAGTCTTTCTCTCTTATGAAGACATAGTTGGAGTCTAGCTCCAAATATGAACCAAGGAAGAATTAACATTCCTTCCTCTCTACCACAAAAGATTTAGCCAGCCTTACTGGCCACTGCCACTCTCTATGAAGAGCACAGCCCTAACTGTGCACAGCAGTCATCTGGAACTACTGTAAGCCAGATGGGAAAAGTCTTTCCTTTAGTTTCATTCTATTAGAATTAGGTAGTCCCAGCCATATTGCTACCAAAAGGCTAGCCTGTTCTCAAAGGAAATTCCCAATTTGACTCTAATGAGCTTGAGGAGTGGGGGAGTTGAAGGAGGAAGGTTGTCTTTTTTTTTTTAATTCAGTCTAGGCTTTATTAATGGGTCCTGATTTCTAAAAGCTAGGACTTCTGGGCTTCCATTCCATTTTTGGATATCACTAGAGAGAAGATCTGGTTTTCTCATTTTAGTACAAGAGAACAATTTGCAAAAACAAGGTTAAAAATGGCAATTCTTTGCCCCTCCTTCTGTCATGCCAGCCTCTGGAAAATGAATAAACTTGACTTTTGTCAATGAATGATTCTCCCCCAAATATTATTTCAGTCAGAGCTGGAGTAGTTTATCCAAATTTAGAAGCAAGAGCAAAACTCTTGCAACTTGTTCCCCCATACACATTTGCCTCTGGCCAAGCATGAGCACAGAATTGATATATGTTTTGTTTTTCAGATTTTATTCCCAAAGTAGTCCTAGAACCAGAGGCTGAAAATTATTTTTTATGTAATAATGGTCTTCCATTTACTTAGAAAAATATGTTTTCTTTTATTAAATTTTCTTGAAAAACTAAGTGGTTAGAGAGAAATCTATTTTGCTCAACCCTGGAATTTTAGTTCAAGTTGTTTTGAATTCTACAACTAAGTTCTCCTCTGCTAGTAAATCTAACCTTCCCCCTGTCCAAGCTTACTTAAGCAGATAGTCTTATTCTCATGTGATACATGTCTTAACCCTGTGAAAATGAAAGAAAAGTAAAATAGACTCTATCTCCTCTTAGTGCCTTGTATTCCCTGAGGAAAGGCTTCTAGGGGTCAGGGAAGGCATCTTCTATCTGCCCCAAAGTCACTATTTCAATCTGTACCAGCACATGGCACCGCCATCTCCTGTTTCTAGTCCAATATCCCAACTGGGATATGGAAAACCTCCAGGGCAAAGAAGAACAAACTTCCTTTTGACATCAGGTCTCCCATCACCTGCTGTTCATGTCATATGAGGGTAAAGGAATGGTACCTTCCATTTAATGATACCTTTGAAATTCTAGTGATTCTGAATTCTTATAGACCATCATACAAATGCCATGCCTCACCATGTGCCATATTGTACCTTATTCCCATCCCTGTCAAATCTTATCATTCTAACTCTACCTAGCCCTTCCACAGTGACCTCTGGAAAGCCTGTTCCATAGGTAACAAACTCCCTTTCATCTTAAGTCTCTATTCCTCTCCCACTCCTTCTTCTAACTCTTACTAAAATCTGGATTCCTTCTGATGATTCAGCTTCCCTCCTCACCCTTTCCAGTCATGACTATACTTTCACTCACTTTCCTCAGTTTACAGCTAGAGGCAGGGAAGTTGGTATACTTACTTCCCATTGCCATTTCCAGGTTCTTCCCCTTCCTCCACCACTCAGCCATTCTCTTCCTATGAGGGTATGTTCTTCCTATGTACCACCCAGTCCAAATCCTTGTCACTTGTAATGATTAATACGTTGAGTTTTTTAGTTATTCATTCACTTACTTATCCACTCTCAAACTTGGCGTGTAATCTATGTCCATCATCTACATTAAAACAAAGTTCATATGCTGCTTCTTCCATAAAAAAAGAAAAGGCAATGTATGAGAAGTCTTGGTCTGTTGCATAGAAGTGATCGTGCATTCTTGAAAACTATCCCAAGGAATGCAATCTCTGGAGGACACTACCAAGTGGGAAAGTCTTCAGCATGAAGTTCTGGCAATGAATATTATGTAGCTTTTATTGAAAACCAGGCTGCCTAAATTCAAGAATGTTTATTGCCAGAAAGTAGACCAAGAGCTGATGAAATCCCTTAGGTCATGTCATATCAGAAGTCATGTAAATGTTAGGATATGCTTTGGTTGAGAAGGGACCTGCACTGATAGAATCACAAATCCTCCAAAAACTGTAGTATGAAATGTTACTTAGGCATCACTCTTATGTTTGTGCCATGATTATCTGTTCTAGATCTATGTAGATTTTAAATTCCTTGGAAGTAGGAATCATGATCATGCCTTAATTTTTTTTGTGTGTGGCACAGTGGATAAAGTCCAGGATTTTGGAATCAGAAGACCTGGGTTAGAATCTTGATTCTAAACCTACCACTTAAATAATCTTAGGTAAGTTATTTAACCTCTCTATATCTCCTTGTCCTTCTCTGGAAAACAAGGTGGAGGTAGATACAATGATCTCTAAGGTTCTTCTCTTTAGCTCTAAATCTATGACCCCTACAGTAACTAATACAATACACTAAGATATGGAGTTCTGGGCTGACTAGCTTATCAAATTGTAAAATCATTAATAATTTTTTTAAAAATACAGAGTACAGTTTTTTCAATTAGAGACATTTTTTGTTACTATGCATCATTTATGTTTTTTCCTTTATATCTTATGACAAATGACATTTACATGATTAAAACCAGCTATCATAGTAACTCATCTCCTTCTCTAATATATTCCTCAGTAGAATTTATGACTCCTTTCTTTGTGACATCTAAGTTATGGAAATGATTGTAATGCTACTGAGAACCTAGGCTTGAAGTAGAACCATAAGCCATGAAATTCCAATGTTGATATAAATATCAATCAAGAAATAAAAGAGACAGAGTAAGACTGACAAGTGATAGATGAAGAATTGTCTCACTTATTTCAGATTCATATTGGGTTTCATACTGAATTCATATATACCCACTGAAGAAACAATATGGCAGGCTGTACACTAACAAACAAAACCTTAAAGGAGAGCAGGGATAACGCTTGGAGGAAGGGGACATATTGCTTGTTGGTCTATTTGGGCTAAGGTCAAATATGAAAGGAGACATAAAGCAACCAGATTTTCTGAAAAACAAATCCTCTCAAAATTCTCTTTTCACAACAAAAGTAAGGAGGAGGTGCATTTAGGATAGAGGTAGTGGGAGAGGAGAAGAGAAAGATCTCCCTCATTTTCACTTCACAAAATTTTCTCTTTCCTTGAGGCTTAGTTCAGATGATACCCCTTTCAAAAAGTAGTACAGATTCTCCCCATCTGAAAGTGGTTTTTTCCTTTTCAGAGAGTCTTAGAACACCCTGGATCTTTTCTTTTCCCCTATAACACTCTAACTTACATTGTGCTTATTTGGCATATATCCCTAAGTAGAGGGTAAGCTCCTTGAGGGATGTTACTGTGTTGTTTGTCATCACTTACTAATGGGTCTTATTTCAAGAGCCTTCCCTGACTGACCCTGGCTAAATTACAATGAATGAACATGATTAGAGACAGTGCCTTTCTAGTGCTACTTATGTTGTCCTTGAAGCTAGGCCCCTTCCAATGATGCATTTGCCCTGGCCTTTTCTAGTGGGGCCCTGGATAAAAGATATGGGGAAAAAAACCAAAGGTTTCTATTTGTATTCAGTGTACTGCCTTTCTCCTTCCCCATGGGGAAGTGGGTGAGTACATCAAAGTCATGTTGAAAAGAATTGGCTACCAAGACAGAAATAGTACCCATTCAGTGGAGCATAAAAGTACTTCTGTCCTTTGGCACTCCTTTCCCTTTCCTTCTTTCTCTTGGACTTCCTGAGGTCACCTATGTGCCAAGAGGAAGCACAAGACAAGGACTTTAGTGGAGAGCTTTCCACATAGTGGGCATTAAATGTTCGTTGAATTTAATTTGGTGAAATTAAACACTTATTTTACATGAGATTATACATAGCAGTGGACCTGCAGGACCTGAAAAAGAGTCTAGAGTTGACTGACCCTTTATCAGTATTCACAACAGTGGTCAAATTAAAGGATGTGGTTGTAACATCACTTGCACTTTGAGGAATCAAATTTAAAAATAATTTTTTAAATTATAAATTGAACAAAAAATTAAATTTAATAAGAAAATATGTAAGTCAGTGAAAACCACATACAAACACACACACACACAACTAGCTATACATTTTGACTGAAGAAAATTACAGTTTATCCAACACTGATCAATATTCAGAACTTTCTCTTAAGATAGACACTGAGGGGAAGAAAGGCCACTAATAAAAAGTAAACCTCCTAAGAGAAGACGGAGGCTTTATTCATTAAAAACTCTAAGGGAAAAATTTTCTGCCCACAAATGTTCAGGACATATAGTACCCATCTCTTTATATCAGTCTCTGAGTAGTCCTAAATGAACTGTACAATTTAGTTCCAAAGTGGTCTGGTATTCATAGCAAAGAGTAGCTTTCTTTCCTCTTTGTTTTGTACTGGTGCTAAAATAGCCAAAGAGTCTAAGGGACTAAGACAAATCACATATTTTGAATGTTGTGTGTATGAAGACAGTTCTAATCTAGTCTTCTGAGCACTGATGTCTTAAATAAGAATCAGATACATGCTACTTAAATCAGTAACTGCCAGCTAACCTCTTGGATATTTTAACAGACTTCTTTGAAAATTTATTTTATAATTTAAATTCATTTAAATTTTATTTTAAAAATTTTTGTGATATTCTGTCAAATATTAAGACACATGTTTCGTGTCACCAAACAAAATTGAAAAGCATTGTCTGGAAAAGTCAAAATATTGAGGAAATTTGTGCTGTATTGTTCATTTGTATATAACCTAAAGAAGCAAGGCTTATTTAGTCTAGAGTTTTCTGAGTAAAGAAAAGGAAATAAACTCTTTTTCTTTTCTATGTTAAATGAATGAACTGTACAACCTACATATACATACATACATTCATACACATACACATAGTATGTATGTATACAATCCATTAATTTATATACACACACATATATATACACACACATATGTGTATATGTGTACATAGAGACATGCTTTTCTATGTGCAAAGTACACAATTTCCAGATAGGCACAATTAGTTTTGCTCCAACAAGATTCATTCTATGTCTATTGCAGGAAGACTATTTCAATATGTTATCCAAGAGTTATAGCTAGAGTCAAAGGATCCAGGTTAAAATTATAATTTTGCTATTTACTAGTTATATAACCTCAGACAAGTCACTTAGGGTAGTGATGTCTGCAGACATCCTTATCAGCATCTGAGAAATAAAAAAATTAGCCTCGATGATCTGCCAACTCAGGATCTATGAGTTTATAAACTAAAACAGAATGTCAACAAAATTTTTATCCATAGGAAGTGCTTTGCCTATAGTAGGCAGTCAGTGTGTGTGTGTGTGCGTGTGTGCGTGTGTGTGTGTGTGTGTGTTTGTGTGTGTGTAATACACTGTGGTAGGTGGCCAGTTTATTCATTCATTTATTCTTCCATCCATTCATTCATTCATCACAAGGGGGAATAAAACTTTAGAGTCTTGGGGTTTTTTTAAGATGAGCAGCATAGGCTAGTTCCTCCATTTCCTCCTCTTTCTCCTTTGCTTTATCTTTCTCTTCCTCCTCCTGACCCCTCTTCATTTTCCTCTTCCTCCTCCTCCTTTTCCTCCTCCTTTCCTTCTTCTCTTCTCCTCACCATTTCTTTCCCATTCTCTCTCTCAATTTTCCATGTCCTTCTTTAGAAAGTCCATCCAGAAAAGGAAACTACTACTTCCTGAACTGTGAAAAGAAAACACTTCTCTAGCAGAGACATCAAATTAAGCTTTCATTTCTGTGACTTCTAATTCACTGCTAAAGAATTTTCAGTAGATCCTAATTTTCTACTATATCAAGGGTAAACCCTTCTGCCTAGCTTTCAAGAGCTTCCATAAACTGATCCTACTCTGCTGATGAATACACACTTCTCCTTGAAGAGATCAGACTAATAGGTATACATTAGCTCTAGAATTATCACTATTACCCAAGTAGAAGTAAGCTAGTGGCCAAAGGAATTATGCTTGATTTAATGAGGCATTAATTATCTGGCTGTGTCTGGGTTGGCTATGTTTACTTAGCCATGCATGGTTGAATTTTTGAGCTTCATGCTGATAGTGGGATTAACTGGGTAGCACCTAAAGGGAAAACAACCTTGTCAGCCTATGAAAGAGAGAGGCAAGACCAAATAGAAGCAGAAGTTAGGAATGGATAGGTTATGAAATCTTAAGTGTCTTGTTCATACTCAATAGCCTGTAGCTATTGATACAATGAATAGTGGACTGGCCTTAAAATAAGGAAGAATGGAGTTTCATTCTAGCTTCAGACAAGTACTCTCTGTGTGACTTTGGGCAAGTTGTTAAACCTCTGCTCCACTTTTCTTAATTATAAAATGAGGATATTAATAGCACATACCTCCCAGGTTTGTTGTAAGGATCTAAATGAGATGATATTTGTAAAGCACTTAGCACAGTGCCTAGCACATAGTAGTTGCTACATTAGTGTTGATTTTCTTCTTATATTTGTTACAAGGGTGGGGACAATTCTGGAGGGTTCAGAAATGAATATGAGACAAAAACCAAAAAAGGGTATAAGATTTGCAGCGATTAATAGAATATTACTGCTATTTGAGTACAATAAACACTCATTCTGAAAATAGGTACACTTTGTTTTGCATAAAAATGTACTCCCCAAAACTAAAATATCAATTATTTTTTCTTTTTCTGTAAATTTGTATTTTCATATATTTTATTTCCTTAAAGAAGTGGTTCTTAACTTGGGGTCCATTAATTTGTTTTCTGAATTTTGTTTAATCTTTAAAATATTTAATATTTCAATATTTTGATGACTGTGTTTCAATATAACTGACTTTCTCTGTAAATGTGTGTATTTTATTTTATGCCTTTACAAACATTTGGAAAAGTCCAGAGATTTCACCAATCAAAGGAGTCTATAACAAAGAAAAGGATAAGAATCCCTGCCTTAAAGAGATGGATATCAATGTAGATGACTTGCATAAAAAGGAGAATATTCCCCACTCAGAATAGGTGATGTCTTCTCTGAATGGTGGCATAAGACTCTATTCATATATGCAGTTCAAATGAAGAGAATGAACATAGATGGAATCAAGTTAACTTGAATGTTCTACAGATGAGCTGTGAACAACAAAGAGTGAATGAACCACAAATATGATAAGGATTCCCTGGCTCAAGCACAGGAGTCTGTATGTTTAACTGACTTAACCATAGGGCAAGAGTCATTGGTTATGATGTAGGAAGAGATCAGTTTAAAGTAAAGGTGAATGTTTCTAACTCAGGTAGCATCTGGTGAAAATAAAAGATGTGACTAAAATTTGGCCAATTGATGGGGCAAGGTGCATACCAACACAATAGTAAAAGAATAGTGGGGATGTCACAGGTTCAGGTGAGGTGAGCAAATCATTCAGGTAGGTTGCCAATCAATACCACTTTGCCACTAACAGAGTAGCACAGTTTTATCTAAAGGGGGAGAGCCATGGTGTACCTCTGACAGATGTCTCTATAGTCCCATAATGAACAGGCGATGACTGAACTCCCTTCAAGCCCTTCCTGTTGTCTAAAGAAACTATCCAGGAGCCAAGATGGTGGAGTAAAAGGACAGACCTCCTCTAGCTCTACCCCCAAAGCCTGTAAAATACCTGTAAAAAATTACTCTAAACAAATTCTAGAGCAGCAGAAATTACAAAACAGAGTGGAAGAGATTTCCAGGCCAAGACAGCCTGGAAGGCCAACAGGAAAGGTCTATCACATCAGACTCAGAGAAGAGTGCAGGGCAGCCTTGGTTGTTCAGCATGGCAGGTACAGGACTGGAGCAGGGGAGGAAGCCTAGGTAGCAGCTGTGGTTTCCAGATGAGTCAACCCACAAACACCAAAGACAACTACAAAGGTCAGTGAAAAAGCTCTTTCACCTGGGTGAGAAGGGATCAGGGTCTGGCCCTAGTCCCAGCCCCAGGGCAGCAGAAGTCACTGAGGCACTGCCTCCATTTGGGGAGCCCTTGGCCTTAAGACCCTGGGGGAATCATGCAGATGATCTAGATCTCAGCCCTGAGTGGTGACCCTGGGGTGAGGAGGAGCACAACCATGGTGGAGCTGGAGGCAGTTGTGGAAAGGGAAACCTACTTACAGAGCCTTAGTAGAAAAGCTTGTGGTTACTTTCAGACAAGAGCACAGCCCAGGAAAGGAATACACACTTCTCCCTTGATTGTGCCACCTTGGAGGAACTGAGAACTTACAGGTCCCTAGAGTATACCCTCCACTTGACAAAGGACTCAAAAATCAAATAACTGACTGGGAAAATGCCCCAAAAAAGGGGGAAAAAATAAGACTATAGAAGGTTACTTTCTTGGTGAACAGGTATTTTCCCCCATCCTTTCAAATGAGGAAGAACAAGGCATACTATCAGAGGAAGACATAAAAGTCAAGCCTTCTATATCCAAAACCTTCAAAATAAATCTGCAATAGTCTCAGGCCATGAAAGAGCTCAAAAACAATTTTGAAAATCAAGAGAAGTGGAGGAAAAATTAGGAAGAGAGATGAGAGCAATGCAAGAAAATGATGAAAAAGTGAGTCAATAGTTTATTAAAGAAGATCCAGGAAAAGTGCTGAAGAAAATAACACCTTTAAAAATAAACTAACCCAAATGGCAAAAGAGGGCCAAAAATCCAGTGGGAGAAGAATGCTTTAAAAATCAGAATTACCTAAATGGAAAGGAGGATCAAAAGCTCATTGAAGAAAACAGTCCTTTAAAAACTAGAATGGAGCAGATGGAAGCTAATGACTTTATGAGAAATCAAGAAATTACACAACAAAATGAACAGAATGAAAAAATTGAAGACAATGTGAAATATCTCATTGGAAAAATAGATCCAGTAGAGACAATTTAAAAATTATGGGGCTACGTGAAAGCCATGATGAAAAAGAAGTCTAGATACCATCTTTCATGAAATTATCAAGGAAAACTGCTTTGATATTCTAGAACCAGAGGGTAAAATAACTATTGAAAGAATCCACCAATCTTCCCAAAAGAAAGCTGAAAGGAAAAACTCCTAGGAATATTGTAGCCAAATTCCAAAGTTCCTAGGTCAAAGAGAGAGTATTGTGGAAATACAATCAGGATAACACAAGATCTGGCAACTTGTACATTAAGAGATTGAAGGACTTGGAATAAGATATTCCAAAGGTCAAAGGAACTGGGATTAAAACCAAGAATCACCTACCCAGCAAAACTGAGTATAATACGTCAAGGGGAACAAAATGGTCATTCAATGAAATAGAGGCCTTTCAAACATTCTCAATGACAAGATCAGAGCTGAATAGAAAAGGAATCAAGAGAAGCATGAAAAGCTAAACTGGAAAGAGAAATCATAAGGGTCTTACTAAAGTTGAACTGTTTGCATTCCTACATGGAAAGATAATATTTGTAATTCCTGAGACTTTTCTCAGTATTTGGGGAGTTGAAGGGATTATATGCATATACACAGAGGGCACAGGGTGAGTTGAATAGGAAAGGATGATATCTAAAAAATTAAAATTAAGGGGTGAGAGAGGAACATATTGGGAAGAAAAACAGAGAAATGGGATGGGGCAAATTATCTCTCATAAAAGAGACAAGAAAAAGCTTTTTCAATGGAGGGAAAAGTGGGGGAGGTGAGAGGGGAAAAAGTGAAGCTTACTCTCATCACCTTTGGCTAAAGGAGGGAATGACATGCACACTCAATTACATATGAAAATTTAACTTACACTACAGGAAAGCAGGGAATAAGTGGGGTGTGCAGAGGATGTTAGAAGGGAGGGCAAATTGGAGGAGGGAGTAATTAGAAGTAAACACTTTTGGGGATGGTCAAGGTCAAAAGAGAGAATAGAGTAAATGGGGGACAGGATAGGATGGAGGGAAATGTAGTTAGTCTTTCACAACATGACTATTATGGAAGTCCTTTGCATAACTACACACATATAGTCTATATTGAATTACTTGCCTTCTCAGTGCAGATGGTTGGGGAGAGAGGAAGGGAGGGTGGTTGGAACTCAAAATTTTAGGAACGAATGCTGAGAATTGTTTTTGCATGCAACTGGGAAATAAGAAATACAGGTAACAGATATTCTTGCCCTACAAGAAAAGAGTAAAGATGAGGATGAGGAAAGGGAGGGGTGTGATAGAAAGGGGAGAAGATTGGGGATAGGGTAATCGGAATGCATGGTTTCTTGGATGGGGAGAGGGGAGAGATGGGGAGAAAATTTGGAACACAAAATCTTATGGAAATGAATGTTGAAAATTAAAATTAAATATTTTTTAAAAATTAAAAATACATAAAATGGGACAGCAATTAGCTCTCATTTTTTGGCTTAAACAAATCATAATTTAATTTTTTTTTAAATAAAGAAACTGTCCTTAGCTACTTTCCACTATTCCATTCTTTCCCATCTTCTGTGTTATACACTCTGATGCCCCTGTTCCATTACCACTGCCATTTGTATAAGATCCTTGCCTTCCTCCAGAAGTTGTTTTCTATTTACTTTGACAGTACATGTTGTTTCCAACCCCAGGAGAATATAAGCTCCTTGAGGACATGGAACATTTTATTTTTTTTTTCGTTGTATGTAGAAGTCCTAGCACATAATAGATACTACATAAATGCTTGTTGAAGTAGACTGATTTGAATTGAATATTACCACCTTTCCCATGTCTGGGAAGCTAACACAGTGTAGCTGACTTCACTGCAGAAATCTGTTCACCATCACTTAGCTGGCTTCAGTTCCTTTCTGATGATGTCTGTTCTCTTGCCCTTGTGGGAGAAGGGTTGGTGGGCGTTCTTCCATACTGTAATTCTGGCAAACCAATAAAGACCACCTCCAGAGTCCTCCCAGCCTTAACCTCTTCCTAAGCTAACACACATGGCTCAGTTTTGCTATATTCCTCATGTCTACTCCAGACTCTCTTCTCAAAGTAGAATCTGGAAATCAGGCCCAGACAGTCTCAAACGCCTATTCATCTAAAGTTCACTAGGCAATGTGCCTGGTGTCATCTGAGCAAGCTGTTTGGCAGCCAATTTTTTTAATGGCATGATTGCCCAGACTCTCAAATCCCATTATGAAACTTTTTATCCTTTTCTCAGAAGCTTTTTTAAAAAATTCTGCCAGTTCGGTTTGATGAAAAGAGACAGAGGAAAAATATGAGGAAAATTGCCCTCTGAGGCTAGATGATGCAATAGGCTATAATTGCCAAAAATCAGTTTTGGGGATCTCAACCTATCCTTTATGCTTCTATATCTTGGAACTCCTAATGACTGGCAGTCATTACCCAAAGGGAGATCTTAGGTGTGTAGGAAATGGGGAAAAGGGATGGAATAAAGCTTAGAACAAGTTTGAAATTCATTCTCAAGTGTCATTAGGAAGCCAAACCTACACATTGTCTGCCCATATTTGACTGAGATAGAGAGCCACATTTGCTCTGGGATGACAAGAGGGCAAGGAAGCCCCTCACTGAGCTGGGCAATCATATTGTTTGTACCAGTTTACGACCTTTCTGTGTAACCTGCATTGAAAATTCTCCACTGCAAGCAGCTCCTTTGTTATTAGAAACAGTTACCAGCCAACAACTGAGTATTAGGCATTTGGCTTCACTATGGTTACACATAACTCAAGGGCTGCCATGTGATCTATTTTCTGCTAAAAAGGACTGTACAATACATCAGAGATACAGTAAGGCAAAATGTAGTGCTCAAAATTAGTTTGATAGAATCAATTACATCCCTACCAGAAGTCTGCCCCACCTTGTCTTTGCTAACTCCAAATACCAATAAAGCTTACTCTGACAGTAGTCTATCTATAGCAACAAAGTAAAACATACAAAACCTGGAAGGAGGGGGTGGTGGATAAAGTAGTGGTCTTGGGTCAAAAAGAACCAGGGTCAAGTCTTGATCTCGACACATGTTGAATGTCTGACCCTAATCAAGTTATTAAATATGCCACTGCACTGAATCTACTCTCTAAGACTAAGCTGCAAAGAAATGTGAATTTGTATTACTAGAGAAAGCTCTTCCCCAGAAATTTCCTACAATATTCTGAATTCAAATCTGACTTCAGACCCTCAGCAAGTCACTTGACTTGTCTGCCTCAGTTTTCCTCCTCTGTAAAATGAGGATAAACATAGCACCTACCTACCAAAGTTGTTGTGACAATCAAATAAAGTGATAATTTTTAAGGTGCTTAATATGGTATATGGCACATTATAAGCTCTCTGTATAATGTGGGGTTGGGTTTTTACAATAATGTTATTGCAAGTCCAATTTATGTTTTTTTTTTAAATACATTTATTTAACTTTTTACATTCATTTTCACAAGATTTTGGGTTCCAAAATTTTCTCCCC
>CM053769.1:393623182-393701253 GCA_028658325.1 Potorous gilbertii
CGGCGGCCTGGCCGCTCCTCAGTGGGGGCTTATCTGCTGGTTCTCAGGTGGGGGCAGGGCCACCTCTCAGGCTCAGTTCCCTCAGGGGGTTTATACAGAGATCCTTTGTAGTGGAGCTGGGGTGGAGCTCCAGCCCACTCTGGGAGTCTCTGGCTGAGCTGCCTCAGCCTCTGGCCAAGCTGCCTCAGCCTCTGGCCAAGCTGCCTCAGCCTCTGCCGCAGCGGCCGCTTCCCAGGGGGTCTGAGTCCCGGAGATCCCCCCCGCTCCCCTCTCAGCCTGCCTCTCCCACTGACCCGCACGTCTGTGGGTGGAGGGACCTTCTCGGCCGCCCGGAGATTCAGGTCCCCGACGCCCTCTGGGCTCTGCTCGCTCCTCTCAGTGCCGCATGGCCGGGGCAGGGGAGGGGAGCGCTCGGCAGGACAGGACTCCGCTCGCGTCCCCAGGTACCTTTGCAGTCGGTTCTTCAGGGCTCTCTGCAACGGAAATCTCCTTCACTGTGTTTCTGCGCGGCTTCCACTGCTCCAGAATTTGTCAGGAGTTCTTTTTAGAGGGAATCCATGAGCTTTGGGTTCGGACCTAGCATAGGTGAGTCTTTCTACTCCGCCATCTTGGCTCCGCCCCTGCAAGTCCTATTTAAAAAAAATTATAAGATGCTTTAAAGTTCACCAAGCAGTTTATATAATTGTCTCATTTGAGCCTCCTAACAACTCTGTGAAATTAGCCCTACATCTGAAAATGATGAACTTAAGGTTCACAAAGGTAGGATAATTTGCCCAAGGTCATACAGCTAGTGTATGTGGGAGTTGAATCCAAGTCTTACTGACATTAAGGTTAGGATGCTATTCGCTATACAATACCGCCTTTGTAAAAAAAAAAAAAAACTACCTTCAGTAATTGGTGATGAATATATCACAAAAATATATAATTTGGAGGCATAGCATATTGAGTCCAGTACCTTCATTTTATAGAAAAACTTAGACCCAAAAATAGTTAAGTGACTTAGTGAAGATCACCCATTAATAAGTAGCAGAATTTGGATTTGAACTCAGGTCCTCTGATTCCAAAGCCAAGGCTCTTTCTACTGCATTTTGCATTATCAATCACATTCTCTTATCAGAACCCACTTGTGACTATATATTTATTGGCAAAATAATTGCTCAGGGTCTATTATCCTTTATGTGCTGGTGGAACAGATTAAACAACTGCAAAGAGATCAAATCTTTGTCCCAAGTGTCACTAACACTCTGTGCTAGAACAACTAAGCTAATTGGTCACTAACATTCTTGGGATTCTTTTCGGAAGATTACTTATTTCATCAAGTGCCACACCAAGCTGAAATGCAGAGGATTATGCTATAATTCTGATCTGACACACATACCCCACCCTCACAACTACATTTTACCATCAGTGTGTATTTATAACCTCTTTGAACCATAGTTTTCTTATCTGTAAATAAGGATCATAATTGAAACTATCAACAAACTGAATCATGTGTGAAAATGATTGCAAAGAGTTTTGAAAATATAATAAGTAACAAAAGAAACAGTTGTGGTGTAGGGGATACGGGAGGAAAGAATGAAATAGGATTTATTTCACTCCTGCATCCTTTTCTATTCTTCTCACTGTGCATTTAGGCAAATTGGTTTGTTTTCTCTCTAAATATTATGAACAATAATCTTTTATATTAGATTTTAGAAGAGAATCTGTAGTTACCCCATAGGACAACAGTAAAAATGTAAATAAAATCAGCAAATTGGAGAATTTAAGAGATAACAATTTTTACAACATGAGGAAGTAAATAGATGAAGAGTTAGGAATACTGAGATTACATCCTTTGACATACTATTCATATCATCATAGGTAAATCATATAATCTCTTGGCCCAATGCATTCCACAATTCTCTGGTTCCTAGGTAATCTCTATAGATTTCAGAGGAATTACTCATCTGTATCAATGGAGAGTATTTCCATTCCTATATCATAACTCCAAATCCTGCCCCCCATACACACACACACTTATATTCTGTGCTAACCCTTGAGTTATATGATTAAGCAACTATTCCTCTGCTCCTTTGAGCCCTTCAGTGACGTAGAATTTGAGGTTTTTAGATTGCTACAATTGAAAAAGACACATGGGTCAAATTATACTGCAACACAGGAGGAATTTCCTTATAGGATAAGTATATTTGTTATAGAACAAAATGAACATTGGGAATGTACTGGCCTAAAAGGAGCCCCAAACAGAAACCAAACACAGTCTAGTTTTAGCAGCCATCCAGTTACCCTAATCTTGGCTCTCTGTATTTGCTCCCTGGATGCCAGGGAATCCAGTCCGGTCCATGAGGCTGATTGGCATGAGCAAGTAGGGGAGTTGTTAATCCCCTCATGAATTGGCAAATGGTCAAGAATGAGCTCTTGCGATGGAGTTCTAGACAACAGAATCTCATCTCCTTGGCTTCCATATCCCTGAATAAGTAGCAGTCTGCACAAGATTCAGTCCCCTTCTGCCTTGACCCCTTAAAAGGTCTGCTCCCTCATATTTCACCACTTAGCCTGGTAGAGCTACTGTAGCCTAAAAACCTAAGTAAATTTTTCCTTCCTCTGATGTTCCAGCCCTAAGAACAAAGGAAAAGAAGAGAGACAAGTGATGGGAAAGTACAGCAAGTAAAATTGCTAAACCTTTTAGTGAAAATTATTTCTCCTTCCATCTTGAAGGAAAGATCAATGAGAGATAAAAAGAACTTATTTTACACATATCCAAAAAATAAACATTTCTTAATGGATCTAACTTTATAGTCACGTAAGTCTCAACTGAGAGTATTCAGCACAGAATCACAGCATCTGAGAAGTAGGGGGAGGGGGAATTTATGGTCAGTTTATCAAATAAAGATCTCATATCTAAAATTATAAAGACCTTTTTTAAGATCCATAAGAATATGAGTCATTCCCCAATTGATAAATGATCAAAGGATATGAACAGGCAGATAAACAATTTATTGTCATATAAGAATGCTCTAAACCATTATTGACCAGAGAAATGCAGATTAAAACAACATTGAGATATTGTTTTATACCCACAAGATTGGCTAAAATAACAGAAAGAGAAAGTGACAAATGTTGGAGAGGATAGTGGGAAAATTGGGACACTAATTCATCATCAGTAGAATTATAAAATAAGCCACCATTTTGAAGAGCAATCTGGAATTATGCCCAAAGAGTTTTTAAGCTATCTATACCCTTTGACCCAGCAATAACACTAATTGTTATATTTCCAAAGATTATTCAGGAAGAAGGAAAGAGCCTATATGTTCTAAAATATTTATAGCAGCTCTCTTTCTGGTCGCAAAGAGCTGGAAATTACAGGAATGCCCATCAATTAGGAAATAGCTGAACAAGTTGTGATTTTGATGGAGTATTACTGTGACATAAGAAATTAGAAGTGCAATGATCTTAGAAAAACATGAAAATACCTGCATGAAACAATGTAGAGTGAAATGAGCAAAAACAAGATAATACTGTATACAAAAACAACAATATTGTCTTAAGTGAATAAGTGATTTTTGTCTAATATAAATACACAAATTAGTTATAAAGGACATATGAAGAAAGATGCTATCTATATTTAGAGAAAAAACTGATAAATAGAAATATGTATAGAATAATTTTACATATATATACATACTTAATATGTAAGTGTGTGTATATATATGGATATATATATACATATATGTCTTATTTCTAATGATGGCCATCTTTAGGGCAGGGGGAGGGAAAAAAGGTAAAAAGAAATTTACATAATAATTTTGTTGTTTATCTGAAAGGAATAGCAAGTTCTACACAGTACAGTTACAGTTTCATGTATAATTATCTTTTTTTTATTTTTCCATTTTGTGGAAATGCTTGTGTTATTTTATAAATTAAAAATAAAATATAAAAAGAAGTGGTCCTTTCCATAGATTAAAAAAAATTCTACTCTAACATACCTAACAAGTAGTCATCCAGTATCTGCTTGAAAATGCCAAAAAGAGGATACCCCTGAAGTCCAGAAGCAGCCCATTTCACTTACAAACAGATTTAGCTATTAGGAAGTTGTTCCTGACCTCAAGACCAAATTTACTTCTTAACAACTTTGTAAATTTTCCAATCTTCTTATACCAGACCCTGACAAAATCTACATTCCAATGACACTGGTCTCTGTTGTTCCTCACATAACACACTTCATCTCCTTATTATGCATTTTCACTGGAATTTCTCTTCTTCGTGGATTTTTTTTTTACTTCCTTCAAGTCTGAGCTGAAAATCACACCTTCTATGAGAAGCTTCACCCAATTCACCTTAATGTTAATGCCTTCCCTCAGTTGATTATCTCTCCTTTATTCTCTTAGACATTCCATTTGTTCATAACTTTTGTATGTTGTTTCTCTCACTCAACTATGAACTCCTGGAGAGAAGGAATTATTTTTGCCATTCTTTGCATCCACAGCACTTAAGTCAAATAGCAGGAACATAGAAGATGCTTAAGAATGTTTGTTGACTGATGGCAACTTCTTTCCATTGCTCCTGAGTTTGGCCTCTGCAGTCAAAGAAAGCAAGTCTAATTCTCCCTTCACATGACAGCCCTTCAAATACTTGAAGACACCTCTCATGTCTGCCTCTGAATGTTCCCATCTTTAAGCTAACTAAACATGATGAATTCCTTAAAAGTATCACTTTGTAATATGGATTAAAGGCCATTATTCTCCTAGTTTTGCCTCTCTGGACATTATCTAGTTTATTAATGTCCTTCTTAAATTGTAGTGCCCAAAACTGAAAGCAATATTCAAGATGAGGTCCAGTGAAGGAAGAATACAAGGAATTGAAGAAAAAGAAATAAAGTTATCTTTTTTTGCTTATGCATTTTAACTTGGAGTTGTTTTTGAAGGGTGGAGTGAAGGTTTGCTAAGTGACCATCATCACTATGCAATGAAATTCAGTTCAATTCAATTGAACCATTATTTATTAAGCACCTACTTTATTCCAGGTATTATTGGAACCACTGGGGATACAAGGATGAAAAGGAAAAAAGACTCTGCATTCCAAAAGTTCACACAAGAAGGTTAGTAGAAGCATGCATCATGATTGGCTAGCCAGCGAGCCATTCATATTCTGGAGTAACATGTTCCAGTAAATGAAGTGTTGCAATCCCAAATAATTACGTTGTGGTGAAATGAGTTTAGGGAGTATGAGACTTTTCCACAAACTTGAACTTCAGAGGAAGCTGAGTCTTTTACAAAACCAGGAGGGGATTTCAGCGTTTTCTCAAGAAGGTAAATAATTACCATGTTATGAATCTCCTTTCTTTTCTTAAAATCAGGCCAAAATTGTGAGTAGATGGATCTTGTCTTTAAAGACTTCCTCTCTAGGTGGCATCTTCCCCTTTCACACTCTCCACTGTCTCCCATGCATCCCTTTCCCCTAACTTGACACCTGCAACTTGATTTGTTCATGTTATATTTTGTCATTTCAAGCTTGTTGCTGTCTTACTAATAAACTCTCTGCCATGGGAATTTTTCTAAACTAGATATTGCCTTTCGGGGTTGACAGTAACTTAATTAATCTAAAAAACTCTTCATTGCATTTTAATAGGGGTCTTCTGGAAACCTAATCCCTCCCATAAAAGTCTACCTAATCAGTGACTCAACTTCAGCACTTTGCCAAATCTATGATTTCATCACTATGGATACTCTTTCCACAGTCTCCTCATTGTCAAAAAAGAGGCCTATGACCCTCTTTCACAAAGGGTTGACTTATTATTCTAGAGGTCTTCCTCTTCTTCAGTATCTCAGGGTTATCATTGATCCATTTGGCTGACCCATTCTTTCTACAGTCTTAGCATCTTCTGAATTTATCTCTAATTTATCCTGAATATTTGTACAGAGTTGTTTAAATATTGTGTCCCCCATTAAACAATGGACTCTGAGAGGACAGGGACTGATTTGGCTTTCTTAGCACAGTTCTAGCTCTTAGCACAGTGATTGGCATATAGTATGGACTTCATAAATGCTTGTTGACTTGACATGACCTGACTATGTGACCATCTTACCTCCTTTTCTAGACATACATGTATTTGATGATGTGCTCTTGCTTTAAAGTTATCGAGGCTAATTTTTGCACCATGTTTACAAAAACTATTCATCTTTCCATTAAATATATTTTGGTTTTTATGCTAAGTTGATATTTTCTTTCCTTGGTGATTGTTCCTTTATTTCTTGGCAAAAAGCATTAGCAGGGAGAACTAAAATTAAGTCATGTCTTTTATATATATTGGCAATGTGACTTGGGCAAGTCATCTAACCTCTCAGTGTATAGTAACCCTCTAAGACTAGAGAAGATGCCAATCTGCATTGACAGAGAAAGTTTCCTTATCCTAGAATCCTCCAAACCAATGAAATAATTGGTCCACTCCCTATCTCTATAGGAATAGAAAGATGATCAATTACAATTAGTACCTGCCTTCAGGGAACTTTTAATCCAGGAGAGAAATAAGGGTATACACAAATAACTATTGTAACACTAACTTCAATACTCACTTCCATATTGTTGATACTGCTACTATATATTTAAAATCATATAATATAAATTAGAATGGAATAAATTAATAGAAGAATATCATACAGAGAAGAGAGATTTGATAGGAGGGATTACTATAGCTTCATGGAGGAGTTGGCAGCCATGCTAAGTCTTAAAGGAAAGGAGTAGAGTCCCAACAGATGGAGTGCATTCTAGACATGAGAAAATTAAGGCCTACCCAAAAGTAAAGAAGGTAGAGGGCAGGATAAGATCAGGGGATAAGTAGTAGTAGAGTTTATTTGGAGACTAGAATATACAAATCGGAAACTTAAAATTAGACGAAAGACGAATTGGATCCTGAATTCTATATGGGTTATGAATGCCAAGATAAATTATCTATATTTTAGTCTTTGAGCCTGTATTGTCCAAAGTTGTAGCTGGAACCCACAGGGAAGATAAGATTTCAACCCTGGGTAAACTCAACCTGCCCCCAAAGAGTAGGTATATGAACAACCAATCAGAAAGTGTGATGCTATTATCATAGTCAATTGTGGGACTTATCTACAATAAAATTGCACCTACCCTCATGCCAAACTGCCATGCTACTTTGTTCCTTCACTTTTGCTGTTCAAGCTCCCTACTCTTCCACTCCCCTTTCTGAGCCACTTAGGACTCTTACAGCAATCAAAACCAAAAGTGACAATTTTCCTAAGAAAGTAAGTAGGTGACATTCTACACCCCCTCCTCATCCATACTGCCTCATGGCTAAGCTAGCCACCAATTTTTTTGGAGGGGGAGATGTGCTTAGGGCAGTGATCATGAGTAAGAGTCCAACTTCTTTGGGAAGGGGAATAGGAAAAACTGAGTCTATACAGCATGAGTAGGCATTAATGGGTCATAAAATCATCTCATCTCATTACAGTATCTTTCTCTCCAAATCTACCCGTATCAGTACTAGGGATTGATGAGGAATAAGGAAAGAAAAAATAGAGATGTCCCAATGCTCAGGAAGATGATAAAATAAGATATAGATAGATATAGATACAGATAGATAGATAAGATAGATAGATAGATGATGTAGATATAGATATAATGCAAGGCAATATAGAATACTTCTTTTTGAGAGGAGTAGAGTGGAAGTGGAATCTAGGCCTTTGATTTTCATCAATCTAGAGAACTCCAAGTATAAAAACAACTACAAGTAATGCAAATCAACAGTTCGACAAACAATTACAGTTCCAGCATGTTGCCTGGGTCCCTAACGAAGCTGTTATTTTTCCAGAGTCCGATAGTATGTGTGTGTTTGTGTATATGAGACAGGAAATGAAACCATGTCTTCTTGACGCCAAGGCTAGTTCTCTATTCATGATGCCATACTACCTTTCAATGTTCCATATGACTAATATGAAGAAATTACTAAATATACCACATGATCCCTTCTCAACACATTGTCATCATGGCTTAAGAAGAATTTCTATGAGCCTGTATGAAAATGACAAAAAGTCTGCTTAACTGCCAGTCTATTTCCCTTACTACATTCCCAATAAGAATAATTAGTTGCAATGGACTATCTTTTGTTGATGTCACCTTTGAGATTACATAGAGTTACATACCATATAAAATAAGAACCCTGCACTTAAAAAAAATTATATGGCCAGAAACATTCTGGATATTGGAGTGCTAGTAGTGAACAGAGTGAAGGGCTTTCATTTCAAAGGAAGGAAGAAAAGAAAAGGAAAAAAAAAGAAGGAAGGAAGGAAGGAAAGAAGGAGGGAAGGATGGAAGAAAGGAGGAAAGGAAAGAGGAAAGGTAGGAAGGAAGGGTGGAAGGAAGGAAGGAAGGAAGGAAGGAAGGAAAAGAAAGAAAATCTGTTTTCAAGCAGCATTCAGAGGTGTTGAATCTGAAACAAGGTAATAATATAATAGCTATATTAATCACTCTGTAACTAAGCACACTGAACCAACCTCATTACTATGATGGGCACAGTAGAAAAGGGACCATTCTCCTTGCATCAGGAAAATATAATGCCCTGTTGCCAAGGATATTGGAGTCATGTTAGCCTTTAAAGCTCTCTCTAAAATAGAGACTTTCAACTTTCATTAGCAAAATTCTAACAAAAGAAAAACTTGATTAAATATCATAATCTGTGAAAATGTCTTTAAGGGTATGATGTAATCTAGGTCAAACTTTGGCTTTGACACTTATTACTTGGACATGTCACTTAACCTCTCTAGGCCTCAGTTTCCTCATCTGAAAAATTAGGGGTTTAGGTTTAAGATGATCACAAGGTTCATTTCAGCTCCAAACCTATGAACCTAAGAATTACTCATTGTAGTCAAAGAAAGGTATTATCTCTCAGTTGAATGTAAATTCCTTAATTGTAGGAACTGGTTTCATTCTTGTATTTATATCCCTAAGCAACTGGCATCAAGCCTTGCACATGTTTTAAATTATTATTGAATTGCACCAAATCCCCATATCAAATATGAAAGTAAGAGAAGTAGACTATAATAATGACATATTTTTAAGGAGTGTTAAGGCTTAGAGTGCAGTTTCCACACAATAACCCTCTGAGATAAGCAGTACAGAGATGATTTTTCTCATTTATAAATGAAAGGTGAAGGGACATACTCAGGGTCTCACTGATAATGTCAGAATCAGTATTCAAAACTAGATCTCCTGACTCCGAGCCCAGGGGGTCTTTTCAACATAGCAAGTGCATGACAAGGTCAGTCAGTATATAGCATTAGAAAGGAAACTGATGCCCTAGAGATTGAAAATAAAAAATATCTTGAACAACCACATTCCACAGAAAGTACTAGAAGGGTCATACTTTTGTGATTTGAAAATAAAATGGAAAGGTGCATTGAAAATCTGAAATTAATGAAAATCACCAGAGGATAGTAGTTGTAATTAAAGCATATCACATTTATATGCTGCTTTAAGACTTACCACTCTCCACACCACTCTATAAGGCAGATACAATACAAAGATTACTATCCCCATTTTAGAGATGAAGAAACTGAGCTTCCAGGAGCTGAAGGGACTTGTCTAGAATCACATAACTAAAGAGTAACGAATTCAGTACTTGAACCCAATTCTTTTGATTCCAAGAGCAGTACATTTTCCATTGTAGAGACATATATATGTATGTACAACTCTCTAACATGTACAAATTATATATAACTGTATGTCTCTAAAATCAATCTTATTCAGTATTTAAGCATCTCCTACATATAGATCACAAAAACACATCTCAAAAAATTTACATTCTTTTTATAATTTTCAATTTTTGTTGCTTTTATATCTCCTTGATTTCCCAAAATATTTTTTTCCATGTGCTCTTCTAGAGAGTGATTCCTTATAACAAAGAATAACAAAAACCATCACAGAAAATGACCCAATATATCACAGTATTCTTCCGTCATAGTTTCCATTAGTGTAAAGAAGGGAGGGAGATAATTCCTATCTTTTCTTTGAGGCCAAGCTTAGTCATTATAATTTTATAATCTTGCTTTTGGATTGTTTTGTTATTACTATATTTTCCATTTACGTAATTGTAGTCCTTGCGTATATTATTTTCCCCTGCTAACTTCATGTTGTATATATGTCCTCTTTTGCCTCTCTGTATTCTTCACATTCATCGGTTGTTACAGTATAGAAATATCACATCACATTCATCGATGACCATTTGCTTAGTCATTCTTTAGTTAATGGGCAGTTATTTGGTTTCCAGTTCTTTGCTAATACAAAATGTGACATAGAGACTTACATTCCCCTGGATGAATACAATATTGGGGGGGGGGGCGTGGGGGAGGGTGTGTAGAGATAGACAAACAGGCAGACAGACAGACAAACAGATAGATAGATATCAATGTTTTAAGAGGACAGAGCCCTCATACATTAGAGATACCAGGAAAGGCTTTTCATAAGCAATGAACTAAGTCTTCAGGAAAGCTAAAGTTTCTAAGAGGTGGAGTTGAGAAAGGGATACATTCCAGATATGAAGGATAGATAACTTATTCAAAGGCATAGAGGGGAGAAATAGAACATCAAAGTCAACATACTACAACTAGGTCAATTTGACTGGATCATAGAATGTGTAAAAGAGAACAATGAACAATAAATTTTGAAAATTAAGCTGAAGCTAAGTTGTGAAGGATTTGAAATGCCAAGTGGAGGAGTTTGAATTTTTTCTTAGGGTCAATCGGAATATGTGGTGGGGGAAGCCGGCGGTGATTGGAATATGCATTTATGCACATAACTGCATATATGTACATATATATTCCAACTGACACACACATATTCCAATTGCCTATATGCATATATGTCAATATCATATATAATATGTATGTATGTATATGTGTGCATACATCCATAATATGAGAGCAAGCAAATATATTTTTTCTTAAAAGCAAGAAACACTTACTGTTCTTGAGCAAAAGGAGTGACATGCTCAGATGTGCTTTAAGATTATTTAGTCAGCTGTGTGAAAAATGGATTGGGGAAGAAGAAATTGCAAGCCAGCCATTCCATTAAAAGGTTGTTGCAATAGTCCAGATGAGAGATGATGAGGGCCTGAACTAGGGGGGTGAGTATGTAAGTGTTGAAAAGGGAATGGATGTGGAGGAAGAATTTACACAATTTGACGACTAATAAAGCCCTATATTTTTCCTTATGTCGATTTTTCTCCGTATCCTAGTCATATCTCCTATAGGCATCAACCAGAAGATCAAGAGACAACACATGGATGCTTGTGGTTCTGAGCAGATTTCCCAACACCATACTCCACAGTGCACTGAGAGTTTTGCCTTGGCATCAGGGTCAAAAAGATTTGTGAGCACAAGAAGTAGGAAGAAAGATGGATGGGACAGAGGACAGGAGGATTTTCATGGCAACAAAAGTAAAGATGCAGGACTTTACAAACATGAGGGTGTTGGGATCATGCCAACAACTAAAGTTTCTCTGCTGGATAGTCTACAGAGCCTTGCTGAGTGGTAGAAAAACTGGGTGCAGGACTCAGGGGAATTCAGAAATGCCTGGTGTTGTTCTAACCTCAAAGTATCCCCTATTTCTTCGTGAAACTGACATTGAATATTTTCTCTAGTGCTTTCTTGAATTGAGCAGCCTAGCCTTCTCTTACCTACCCTAGTTTACTTTCTGCCTTCAGCTATGCTCATAGAGCTCTATGGAGTGGGATGACTAGCCATTGTATCTTTCTCGCTTCTTCCTCTCCTGGTTATAGTCTACATAGTCTTAGTTTAGAATTATTAGTAACTTTAACAATAACATGGGGGGCTTCATTGTGCTTTTGGTGGAAATGACAATAGAAAGATAGCATAGATCCATTTTATCTAAGAGCCCAAGGAAGAATAGATATAGATAGAAAAAACCTGGGAGGGAGGAAATCTAGCACTGGATTTTACTCCATACAATCCAAATTAGGATTGTCAGATTAAGATTTCTGTATATGGAATATTTACATTATATTTAGGTATATTTAGGATTCAAATAATAGTTGAGATGGTAGTGTATTTGAGGAAAAAGAGAATGATTCTTAAAACTATGTATCCCTAACACGTTGGGAATCAATTGCCATGGGCATAGTGGGGTGAGAAAGTAGGGAATAGTGGGCAAAGTGGCAGCAATTTTAACCTTAAAGCTGGTACTGGCTTTGTCCTTTCCTCTGAAAGCTAATACTGAGTCTGAAAGGGAAAGTCATGTCTTTGAAAGAGCATGACTTAAAGGGAAATTGCTACCGTAAGAAGGGAAGGTGTGGTGAGTTGTATAAGTATATTCAGTTGGTCCTTGGTTCAATGAGGGACAGAACTTAGCCCGTCTTTCCGGCCCATACCACAAGGTTGGTTATGATTTATATACACATTAATATGAGCCATTTTTTTAGCCTATTGAGAGAGAGACAGAATGGTTTACTAGATAGAAAGCTGGCCTTCGAACCCAGAAAACTAGGTTTCAAGTATGACACATACTGACTATGCAGCCCTAGATTACTCACATAAACTTCTAGTGCTCCAGGCAACTCTCTCAAGACTATGAGTTGTAGAACAGATACTGATCTTCATTCTCAAAAATAATACCTAAAAATTTGTTTTTTATGATTTTATGATTTTTTTTATGATTTATAGTTTTATCTAAAACCATTGAGGGAGTTTCCTCATTAGATACACATTATATCAGTAAAATCACAAGTTAAATTAAAAGTAGGAAACAGAGTGTACCTCTAGCACATTACGCTTCCTTAGAAACAAAACACAACAAAACCACAGAGAATGAACTTCAGAATTTTTTACATGACACTAGAATGGTTCTGGAAGACAAGTTAGACCTTTAGAGTAGAGGTGATATGTTGGGAAGGAGTGGGAAACACTGTGTGGTACACTACTGTTTCTAGAACCAGAGAACCTAGGCTCAGATCTCACCAGTATTATTTACTCGCTACCTTTCTGCTTTTCTACAAGTCACTCAAACTCAATGGACTGCAGATTTCTCTTCTCTAAAATGAGGTGGTTAAATCAGATGGCTTCTGAGATTCTTTCCCACTCTGGATCTACATTTTTTTGACGTTTTTCTCTGCTCTGAATAAAGTTTTTCAGAAGCACTCATCTCTCCCCCATTCTTCTCTCAACTTATCAGAGTAGTCTTTAATAGGGTATAGAGTTAGAGAAGAAAAAGCACAGTGTATATACGTGCAGGCTATATTTAGTATACAATGTTACCATTAGGGTTTTTTTTTTAAGTTTAATTGTTAGTTACTACTCTAGAATATTTTAGTATAATTAATACACTCATTTTCTATACTTGATCCCTGGAGCAATGTTACAACAAGAATAATTTTTAAAAATCGAAGAAATTCATTAAACAAATAATTAAAGTATATAAACTACTTAATTAAAATGATAGCTAACATAACAGCTCTGGGTAAAATAGTACTGAAATACACTCATGCACATTCACACATGTAAATGACAGCCTCAGGTTGCCACTCCATCAGTTTAAAAATATAGACTTGGCACAAAGCCCAGAAGGTCGTCAAAGAGGGATTTGATAGATCAAGACAGGCAAGGGATTTCAGTCTCAGACCCTCCACTGAATACGTCCTCCCTCCAGTTGCCCCAAATCTAAATTGGGTAACCACTAGCAGAGGCATATGGTGAATTTCATCTGTCACAAGAGAACACAAACAGAGAACTTAGTCTCTAAAGAAAGGTGTATGTAGTACCTGTGGGTGCTGTTTAACAATTTATTCAGGCATAATAGTTGATCAGCAAAAAATCTTATGTCTTATTTAAATGAACATGTACCTCAGTTGTTCCATTTCTATAAGGTTTTTCATTTAAAAATCTCAATGGAGTTAAATATACTTTGAAACATGAAGTATTCTGACTATAAACTCTTTAATGAGT
This sequence comes from Potorous gilbertii, assembly GCA_028658325.1. Taxonomy (NCBI): domain Eukaryota; kingdom Metazoa; phylum Chordata; class Mammalia; order Diprotodontia; family Potoroidae; genus Potorous; species Potorous gilbertii. The sequence goes on from CM053769.1 coordinate 393,637,156, forward strand.
TAATAGTGAGGCTTAGTCTTCCCTGTCTACCTTGAATTTTAAAATATTTTCCCAAGGCTAAGCATATATCTCAAGCATCCCTTACTATACACAGGGTAACTGTCATTTATTTACCTAAGCTCTTCTCTTTTTGTAAATAGTATTTTATTTTTTTCCAATTACATGTGACGATAATTTTCAACATTCATTTTTACAAAATTTTGAGTTCCAAATTTTTCTCCATCCTTCCTTTCCTTCCCTCCTCTCCAAGACAGCAAGCAATCTGATATAGATTATACATGTGCAAACATGTTAAACATATTTCCACATTAATCATGTGAAAGAAGAAACAGAACAAAAGGGAAAAACCACAAACCCGTCTCCCCAAAACTAAAAATAGTATGCTTCAATCTGAATTCAGACTCCCTAATTCTTTTTCTTGATGGTGATAACATTTTCCATCATGTATCTAAGTTCTTTTTGAACCAATTTAGTTTTTTTTTTTCCATCAGTCTTCTCTGAAACTCCTTTTCAGTGGAATGAATGGGTCACCTGTTAGAAGCACAGATGGATGAAACCTTGTCTTTTCATGTTAAAAGTACCAGTAGTCATTTCTCTCTTCTGGGATATTTCATTAAGTTCAGTCACTGTGTGTGAATTTCCAGATTGTATTCCAATTCTGGAGGCTAGTCACTGATATCTTCGCTGTAACTATTTTTGATCTGTTTTCCCTCTTTTTAAAAGGAATGCCTTTTCTCTCCTTCTACTCATTTTTTTCCTTCTTCTTGTTTGATTTTATGAACCTCAACTTGTTCCAATATGGCAGTTTTATTGGATGTTAGGCATCTCAATCTTGGCAACAGTTCTCATAGCCCTATTTGCTAAAAAAAAAAAAGATTTTGTTTTTCTATACTCTACCCTCTAAAGAAATTTTTATGTGTACAAGATCAGTCAACATGTATTAATTAAGCATCTACTATATATATCAGGGACTGTGTTAGATGCTGAGTATATAAAGAAAAAACTGAAGCAGTGTCTTTTCTTAAAGAGATTATATTATATGAGGGGAAAGAAGATATAACTATTCAATCTATACATAAACTAATAAATAAAATGTGAAATCTATACATAAACTAATAAATAAAATAATAACAATAACGTATAAAAAAAAGTAAAGTAATTTCAATGGAAGGGTGAGGAAGTACTAACAGTGGAGGGCAGAGGGAACATAAAAGGCCTTAGTGGGATGAGGCATTTGAACTGAGTTTTATTTTTCTCTTATTTTTTGTAATAATATAAGCATTACCTTAACTAAATTCATTCAACTCCTGGCCATATATCTGTATGCTAATGATAACAGACTTTGATGAAGGAAATCACTTTGCACATATTATCTCACTTGACCCTAACCTCAGCCCCAGGAGGGAAATATTATAGGAATTATTTATTACTTATTATTATAGTAATTTAACTGGTAAGGAAACTGAGGTTTAAAGATGTTGTAGATAACTTGTCCAAAGGTACAAAGCTAATAAAATGTTGGAGATGGGGTTTAAACAAGCCAAGAATTCTACTCAGCTGGTCACACTATTTCTTCTATGTCTACATGTATCCACAAAGACACTCATATATATTTATTCATTTTGTACTTTCCCAACTTAAGGCATAGATATATAGTATAATAAAAAAATATATAGTCAAGTTTTCTGCCAGTTCTGTTTTAGGAAATATATTTCTGTTTCACTGTTTAAGTTTTCTTGGAAACAACTGGGAAAAAAATGTGTAACCTGTTCCCTGAGGACAAACATTTTTAATATACCAATTTTTATTTACCCTCACAATAAGGGAACCCACAAAGTAGGTGTATCCAAACATTTATCAGCTCCAACTATTTTGTCTTCCTCAGTAATACTTTGGTTTCATGGGAATCTCTGTGGAAGTTATAAGATACTTCCCTTGAGTTGTTAGTTCTACAACAAACTGTATTAGGAACTAACCTAAAGGCATATCACTTGGTGTTTCATAACTGGTGCACTAATACTCTTCCAACTAATAGTTCTTTTCTCTTGAAATAGTTCTTTTCTCTTTCAAAGACTGAAGAAACTTTGTAATCTCCATTTCTTCTCCTCTACTCCTGCCTCTGAGGAAAATGTTGACTTTCTCCTCTCCAGTGTCAAAGCCTCTCCATATACCCTTGATCTCATTCTCTTCTGGTAGATTGCCCCCATTTTTTCCTTCCATCTACTGGTTCCTTGCTTATTACCTATAAACATTCCAAAGCCTTCATCTTCCTTTAAAAACCATCCTCTCAAAGTAGAGTCTTATATTTCTCTTTCCTTTCAGAGTCAAATTCTGGAAAAAGCATTCTCTTCTCATAATATCTACTTCCTTTCCTTAAATTCTCATTTCAATCCCTTGCAATATGATTTTCAGTGTCATTACTCACTGAAATTGCTCACTCCAAAGTTACCAGTGAGTACTTCATTCCCTGATTCTTTGGGTTTTTTTTTAATCTTTATCCTTATTAAGCTTTCTACAACATATGACAATGTCGACCACTCTCTCTTTATGGATACTGTTTACACTCTGAATTTTCATTCCACTTTTCTCAGTGCTGTTCCTCCCTGTATAATTCACTTTCGTCAGTCTCCTTCACTGATGCCACCATCCATATTCTGTCCCAAACTTATAAATCTACTGCAGAGCTTTGTCCTGGGATCTCTTGTATGCTTTCTCTTTCTCAAGGAACTCATGAGTTCTATTGAGTTCAATAATCATAACCATATAGGTAATCCCACATTTATAGATCTATCCCTAATCTCTCCTGAGCTCTAGTGCCATATCACTACGTTCCTATTAGACATTTTACACAGGTTACATATGTTCAAACAATTTATTTTCTTTCCTGTTAAACCCATTATTCTTTGAATCTCCCTTATTTATGAAGAAGATAGTACCATGCTCCTACTCTCCCAGATTTATATCCTCAGTGGTATCCTGGTCTCCCCACTACCTCTCAACTCACTTATCTAATCAGTTGCTAAATACACATACACACGCATGCACACATATATCTATACATATACACATCTATGTATTCTCATCTGTCCTTTTTCATAGCCACCACCCTATTTCATGTTCTCATCACTTCTTACCTGGAATATTGAAATTGCTTTCTAATTGCTTTTTCTAAAGCAGAGTTCTAGCCATGTGATTTTCCTGCTCAGTAAACTCGAGGACCAAATACAAATTTCTGTTTGATATGCAAAGGCCCCTGCAGTCTGGTTTTAGCCAATATTCTCAGCCTTATAATACATTACCCTCACTTCATGTACTCAAGAGTCTAGCCAAACTGCCTTTCTTACCTATTTGTCATGTTACTTTATCAAGGATAGTGAGCTTATAGTGGTATATAATTTTAGTCACCTGGTCATATCTTTCTAGTTCTCTAGTAGACACTAAATTTGTACAATGAGTAGAGATATGACATGCAGTTTCTATTTTATTGAATAATAACTTGTCTATCAACTGCCCTAAGAATATCTATCACTATTCTTCATCCTGTTTAATGAGAAAATGTTTCTCTTTCTCCAGGTATCTGGGGATGATGAATCCTGTGTGACAGCAATTTCTTCCATCATTATCATCAGGATCCTCATGTTCAATGACAGAGAGAAATAGTATGATTTTTTTGTGAGTTTCTCACATATTATAGAAAAGGAGGCACTAATTCAGGCTAAAGGAAGCCCTCTACAGAATCAACGAAAAGTGAAAAGGGAGCAAGTTGTGAGGAAAGAGGAATTCATACATGGCAGAGAGGACAAACTTTGGTCAAGTGCTAATTTGCTAATTGTTCACATGAGTGTTAATGAAACAAGTGATAAATTTCCCTACTTCTTTAGCTAAAAAGATTAAGTCTGAAGTTCTTTTAAAAGTAAGGCATGTTTAATATGCTAAACCAGCTCACAGACTGCTTTCTGGGTTAAAGAAGAGGCTCAAAGCTTCACCTAGAAACACCTTCTTGAAATAGATATGCAAAATATATCTGTGAGAAATGTTTACATTTCCTAGAAAAATTATCACTCTGGGGAAAAAAATAAATGAACTTCTGGAAAGAAAATCATTGTGGATTTCAGGGTTTTATAAAAAGGGAAAAAATCTAAATATTATGTGTGTGTGAGTGTGTGTGTGAAGTGCTTGTATGCACATACATGGGGGTGAGGGGAATTGTGGGATGGAATTCATCCCTGCTGGCAAAACAGAAATAACTTGAGCTAATTATATTAACCTAAAAAAAGTAAATGAAAAACTAATGAGAACAGCGAATAATCATAACCCTGAAAATAGCTTCCCTTCTTTGCTGTTGAAATATTGTACTCTTTGATGGAACATTGACTCATTGAGACTTGGGTTGGATATCTCCTGGCCAAAAAAAATTCTAGAAATCAAGAAAACTGACTTTGTCTAGTAACATGACTTGAATTATCTCTCTAAAGTTTTGGGTACAAAGAAGTCATAGTTTTTGTAATCAAAGTGATTAATTTTCATTTTTACTCTCTAATTCATTACAATGTTATTTTAAAAGAGTTTTTTTTTCCTAGTTCACTAGTATCCATGGCGTGACTTTTGAGAGCCTTTATTGCTGGAATACAAAGTTAGGTTTTGCCTGCCTTTATAGTTATACATTCAAAGAGAAAGGGATAATTGAGGCAATCATCTGTATAGTCTACCTAACAATACCACATAAGCTTCAATCATCTGCAAGCCTCAGATCTGGTTGTCATTTTTTTTTCACTTGCCATGGACAGACCCATAAAGTTTGCAAAATATCTTCCTCACAATATCCCTATGAGAGGAAGCAGGTAGTGTGACCATTTACACCTCCATTTATGGATGAAGAAACTAAAGCGGCTTGACCAGATACCATTAGAAGTGAGACCTGAACTCAGTTCTGATTCTAAGTCCATAAAATTATACGAATCTGGTAATCAATCTTTAAAGTGGATATAATAATAGTACCTACCTCAGAAGGTTGTTAAGATGATTAAATGAAATAAAGTATAAAAAGTGTTACATCATCATCCCCATCATCACCATTATTGTTAGATTTCACACAAAGTGCTTTCCACTTATATTGTCTCAAGCATAGGTAGGAAAGCCTTTAGAGAAAAAAACAAGGGAAAAGCTCTTTCCTATTGTCAATAAGAATGATGTCAAGGACCTGTAAAAACAGCATTGGGCTCAATTGTCTCTGACCATCAATTTTGTAGACACAATATTCAAAATGTTTCTGGTTTTATGGAAGGACCAGGTTTAACCACAGTGGTTTCTGAATTTCCTGGGGCTATACTCTGAGACAAAAAATGCCTCCTTGTTGACGATTCAAAAAAGAACATATCTACCTTGACAATTGGATATGTTGTCTAACTCTTTTTGATAAAAGTAGTTATAAAGGTACAAATAAACAAGTCCATGAAACTTGTGATTGCTTCCTACATATCCATCAGTTACTCCTATCTGGGTGACTGCATTCTTTTTTTCTGACATATTACGCTCTGATCTCATATATGGAGACCAGAAGAAGTCAAGATTTAAACTAGCACTACATTACTTTCCTTGACCAGCCCTTCTGCATTAGATCTTGCTTATGCATCCAGCACAACATTTATTATCCACTATATGCTAACAGAGCAGCTAGATAGTACCGTGGATAGAGCAGTGGGCTTGGAATCATGAAGGCTCAACTTCACAAGTTCAAATCCTAGCTTGTGACCATGAGTAAGTCACTTTACTTTGTTTGCTTTAGTTCCTTTTCTGTTAAAAAAAAAAAATGAGTTCATCACTCACTCCCACATCGATTTCTACTGCTTCTCATTTCAAGAGGACAGAGGTAATTTTGGAGAGCAGGGTGTGAGACAAATATTAGGGCAATTTAACAAAATGTTAGAGGAACATGTGTTCCTCTACAGAGATGTGATGTCTTACTCAGGAATTTAGACCAATTAGAGAGATTACAGGAAAAATGGAAATTTCTAGGCTGGTAGATTTTAGAAAGAGGTGGAGATGTTACCAGGCAAGAGAAAGGAGTGTGGTATAGCCTAAAAATCTTGGGACTTTGAGAAAATCACCCCACTTCTCTGGGCCTCCCCAGTAAATGTAGTGAATCAGATGACTTGCTTCTAATATATGATCCTGAAAAAGCAGGGCAAAGTTCATTAGCTCTTCCTCCAGTGTTCCTGAAGGCTTCCATGGGCTTATCAAAACTGAAGATAACTTGCATAACAAGAGTGCCAGATGCCAGGAGCATGATGGGAGTTGAAGCAGCAAATGAAAAGTGCTGCATGTTTTTATCTCCTACAATGGAAAAACTCAGAGAGAATTGCAGAGTATGGGGTCTGGGATGGGAGTACAGCATGCCACCTGCATCTTGTCCCTGATTCATCTAAGACTCAAGAATTGTTCTATGAAATAAGGCTAATAGGGAAGGTCTTGAGAGGATAGTGACTCTTTCTTGCATCAGTCAGATGTGATGTAGACCATTTTAAACAAAGGAGATGAAAATGAGTTGATTAGTCTCAAAGGCACGTTGGTCTAGGACAGACTCACAAAAAAAAAAAAAGTGATCACCATCCAGAACCCCTCCCCTAAAAAGTCACTACAGCAGCAGATGATTGCTCCAGCAGATGGCAGTAGTGGCTCAATGAAGAAGCCAAAGAAAATAAATAGCAGTAGACACTTAATGGAGAGGCAATGGGTGGCACCTTCAGATGCAGAAACAGTGTCTACAGAGATGGAGAGGATGTGGAAATGGGTGGCTGTGGGAGCAGGACAGTGTAGTGACAAGAGCAAGGGGAGCTTCACAGCTAAGACAAGCTATAGGAGGTGAAAACTAGAAATATCAAAGCACAGTAGGTTTCTAGGAAATGGAGATGCAAGGGTATTTCTGCCTCAATGTAAACCTTTCCCATTTAGGAGAATGAGTTTTCTGAGAAATGTTTCCTTATCCATTACTATAGAAATCTGTGGAAGAGTATGTATGACTCTTCACACATAGGTGCTCTTTGATTTTCCCTTATTACTTACTATGTTATTCTATCTCAATTAAGTACTTTGCTATTTGATTTATGGCATTCTGCCCAGTCACTTGATAGGCAAAGCATTGAATGGGAGCTTGAAACGTTCTCATTATTGTGACGACTCAGATGATCGCCACATTAAATTTGGGATAGCTTTAGAATCTAAAGTTGCAGGGGATCAGTACTACAGGAGGAAAGTATTTTGCCAACCTCAAATCAGTATATGAATGAGAGATGGGAGTTTTTATAATTTATATCATTATCTCTTATTCCAGGGGATATTTGTTCCTGCATTTCTTGTGTCTAGGCTGACACTCTCCCATTTGAATTATCTTAGGTCAACTGGCAGGATAAGGTACCAGACATTGAGGTTCTTACTCAAACTAATCTGCCAAGTATACAAACTCTGCTGTAATGTACAATTGCCAAAAAGACTATTTTATGGAGAACTCACACAGGGCAAGTGATCATATGGTAGTTAGAAGAAGTAATACAAGAACATTCTCAAGGTCTTTCTCAAGAACTTTGGAATCAATTGTGTGACATGGGACACACTGGCACAGCATGACATGCCCACATCAGGGAAGGTGTTGTGCTCTATGAACAAAGCATAATTGAAACAACTCAAAGGAAAGGCAAGATGAGCAAATTTAGAGTATCCACCCAAAACGTTCACATGGACTGATCTGTGGTAGAGCATTCTGAGCTAGTATTAGTCTGATCAGCCACAGTCTGACACATTTAAACTTAAGCTTATCATAGTGATGCCATTTTCGTCCTTCTCAAGAATGAAGGACAAGAGAAATCTGGTTTGATTAACAAGTAGACCTCATGACCTGGGATATCAAGGCCAGCATATATTATCTCTATAAATCCATTGTTGGGAAACATTTAGGCAACGTGATTAAAATCCAATACACCTTGATTAAATGTCTAGTACAACCGAAGTATGATACTAGTTCATGAGGCAGAATTAAATTTGACCCTTTCCTTCAGGGAGTTTAAAACTTAGTAGCATGTACACAAAATAATAATTATGAGTAATATCTGACTTTGTCAAATCACCTTAAGGCTTGCAAAGCATTTTGCACATATTATTTCATTACTCTTAGTAACAAGTCAGTGAGTTAGATATTATAATCCTAACCATTTTATGGAAGAGAAAATTAAACGCAAGAGAGTTGAATGACTGCTCCAGTATACATCAAGTAAATATCTGAGGAGGGATTTGAATTCAGGTCTTCCTATCTCCAAGTTCACCATTCTATCCATTATACCTTACTACCTCTTGTGTGTGTGTGTGTATGTGTGTGTGCGTGTATGTGTATAAAGATAGATAATCAAATAGATATCAAATATGATAAGTAAATACAGAATACTAAGTACTTTGAGTTCTGACAGTACTCATCTTTGCTAAAATAGAAAATAATTCAACAAAGATAAGAGATTAGTCATACGTCAAGCAAAATGTACTTTCAGTGCTTTGAGATCCTCAGATAAAAGAAACTTTAGAAATGCAGTTTTTTAACTATTAATCTAAAACAAGAAACATTCAGAATACTCCAGAATATAAGCTTTCATTCTTAACAATTTATGCTCTCGGTGTTAAGAAGGTAAAATAACAAGTCAGATCTTAAGTCTTTATATTTGTCAAAATAATTCTGGGTAAGAGGACATCAGGAAAGAGGAGCCCAGATCTCCCACATGTATTAAAACAAAGATATGAAAAGGTATTAGATCAAATAGTGATTAGGAAACTCAAAAAGAAACAATAGTAAGCACCTTCAGATAACCTAAGACTACATAAAACAACAACAAACCTAGGAATTGAGAGAAGAATCCCTTGAGAATGTCCAACACAGATTCAGGTAAACAATCAGGAAGGCTTAGTGCTCTGAGGCTTTTCCAGCAGTCTGACTGTCCTGCTTCAAGGGAGTTAGTAATTCATGGCACTCTGATTGGCATGCTTCAGAGGAACTAGAAAGTCTCGGTGTTTTTTTCCTGGAAGTCTCCTGGAAAAGCTGAAGTTTGAAATACTTTGACCCCAAAATAAGCCAGGATGTCTGAAACTTCCAAGCACTATAAGCATAGATACACATTGGGAGGTGGAAGTCAATGCTAAGAGATGAGAAAGTTGAGGTCAGGAACAAAGAGATCCTGACTATCTCATCTGAGTATAGCAATGGGAAAAATTTAGCCATGCCGTGGTTACAAGAAAGAACTGAGGCCTAAGATGTGAACAAATAAGCCCACACTAAACACAATGAAGAAACTCCATCAGTCAAGATTTTGCAGTTTTAGGGCATGAATGCCCTAAAAATGAGAGTAACTTCCCAACAACTACAAGCAGAGCCTAAGTGGGAAAGAAAGAAGTGGCCACAAAAACTCCAAGTATAACTGGTAGAAATAAAATGAGATATAAAATGAAATAGAAATTTTGGAGGGAAAAATTGGTAGGAGAATAAGCAGCCTCAAACAGAAGGAAGAACACCTTACCTCAGTAGTGGATTCCTTAAAAAATTAAAATGGAGCAAACAGAAGTCAATGGGTTCAGGAGAAAACAAGACATTACTATAAAACCAAAAGGTTGAAAAATAGAAGAAAATCTAAGATATGTACGATCAAAAATAATTTACCCAAAGAATAGGTTAAGGAAAAATCATTTTAAAATCATCATAATCTCTAAAAAGGATGACTAAACTCTGCCTTAAAAGGACATTTCATCTAATCATGATTGAAAACTGCCCAGATCTGTTAGAATTAGAAGGCAAAGAGGAGTCATCTACTTCAATCGTAAATCAACTGATCTTACTGCTACTACTTCATTGCTTTCTGTTTGTGTCTAATGGTAGCCATCTCCAGGGTGGTGAAGGAGGAGAGAGAAGGGAAAAAAGGAAACTTGCATGATAACTTTATTGTAGATTTGAAAGGATAATAGTAGATTTGTAGTTCCATGTGCAAAAATATTTTTATTATTATATATTTTAAGGAAATATTTTATCATTCTATTAACTAAAAATAAATAAATGTAAAAAAGAAAAAGTAGAGTGGAAGAACAAAGATAAGCAAATAGCATAAGAAAACAGAGGAAAATAAACAGTTAATAATCACAACCATGATATGAGTGTTAAAAACTCATAACATGGAACAGGATAGAAAATGATTAGAGAACAAAAATACAAAAGTACTTACCACAAACACAGTTGAAAATTAATAAAGAATTAAAATGAGGGTCTCAAGCAAAATACACTCTGCATCCCGTAAGCTCCAAAAAGAGGCTAGTGATAATGGTCTAGAAAAACAAAATCAGAAACAGACATGGTTAAAAGAAACAAGAAAATTATATAGTGTTTCTGCAGACCTGGAGAAATCTACAAAAAAAAGAAAGACACAAGAAGAATTAATAACCCAGACAGAATTTTAGAAAAATATAGACATTTTAGATCTTCACTGATAACTAAATGAGAATAAAAATGAATACATATATTTCACAGCTGTGCTTGACAACTTTGCAAAAATTGATTTGCTACAATAAGCAAAAATTTTTACCATGCAATGCAAAAAAATTCCTTATAAATATTGAACATGCCCTCTTCTAACCATAGTAGTTATAATCAATAAGAAGAATTTGAAGAAAGTGTTCAAACTTAAATGGCTACTAAAATATTTAATCCAAAAGAAATGGGTGGGTAAAAGTACAAATGATTTCATCAAAAAGGATGCAAATATGAGAAAATATAACACCAAAACTTTTGGGCTAGAGCCAAAGCAATACTTAGATGAAATTTTACTATCTCTAAGTATTTTCATCAACATATGAGAAAGAATATATCAATGAACTGGGCATGCAAATAAACAAAATCAGAAAGCAATATATTAAAAACATAAGCATGAAAGTAGAAATTCAGAAAATCAAAAAAGAAACGAGCAAAACTGAAAGCAAAACAATTGACTTAATAAATAAATTGAAGGCCTTCTCTGGAATTAAAAAAAAATAAAATAGGCATACCACTTACTAATCTGATTTGTAAGAAAAGCAAATTACCAATTTTAGAAAATGAAAAAAGAAAAATTTGCACTAATGAGAAAACAAAGTAAATTCTTAGAAATTTTGCCAACAAACTGACAACTTCAGTGAAATGGATTGATAAAAATGCAAATTACCCAGGTTAATAGAATAATAAGAAGAGGCTTTAAGAAACCTAATATATGATCAAGAAGTTGAACAAGTCATGAAGGAATTCTCAAAGGTAAAAATTCCAGGACAAGATTGATTTACAAGTAAATTATCAAAGAAAATGAAATTCCAACATTATGTAAACTGTTTTAAAAATAGGAAAAGAAGAAATCCTGCCATATTTCTTCTATTATACCAATATGGTCTGATAAGCAGGCCAGGAAGAGATTTTTTTAAAGGGGGAAAGAAGTTATTTGTACCAAAATATTTATAGCAGACCTTTTTGTGATGGCTAAGAATTGTATATTGAGGGGATGCTATCAATTGGGAAACTGCTGAACAAGCTACGGAATATGACTGTATTGGAATATTACTATGCTATAAGAAATGATGAGCAAGATGATTTCAGAAAGACTTACATGAATTCATATGCAGCATCAGGAGAACATTGTACACAGTAACAACAATATTATATGGTGAAGAACTGTGAATGACTTAGCTATTTTCAGCAATACAATGATACAAGACAATCCCAAAAGACTCATGATAAAAAATCCTCTTCACCTCTAGAGAGAGAAGTAATGTTGTGTGAATACAAACTGAAGCATACTATTTTTCACTTTTTTTCCTTCTTTCCTTCCTTCCTTCTTCCTTTCTTTCTTCCTTCCTTTCTGAGTCTTCTTGCAACAAAAAAAAAGGCTAATGTAAATGTTTTACATGATTGCACATGTATAACCTGTATCAGATTGCTTACAGTCTCAGTGAGGGGGGGAGAAGAAGGAAGAAAGGAAAGAATTTGTAACTTAAAATAAAACAAATGTTAAAAAATGTTTTTACATGTTATTGAGGAAAATAAAATATTATTTTTCAAAAATGAAATAAATAAATAAAATAAATAAACCTTTACTTATTATACTAAATTTTATTTATTTAAAACTTAGAACCAGAATTACCTGCAATAAGAAAATGCTAAATAGTGTTACTATAGGATAAAGGATAAGGCAAAGATTTCCATTATCACCACTATCATTTGAAACTGTTCTATCAACACTAACTATAGCAATAAGAGAAAAGAAATTAAGAGAGCACAGGCAAAGAATAAATAAAATTATTACTTCACAAAGTTGTAAAAAAAAAAAGTCCCTTAGCTTAGAAACACAACATATAGAAGTTAATGAATATAGTAGCACAGTGCTTGACTTAAAGACTCCAAGTACCAGGGTTAAGGATGCACTTTCTAAAACAACTTCTAGGAAAATTGTTTGGAAATCACTCTGGCACAAATGGTGTTTAGAACAACATCTAACACCAGATACCAAAAAGAAGCTCCAAATAGATATATGATTGAAACATAAAAGATAACATCAAAAATAAAATGGACAAAATTGATAGGTCTTTCAACAAGCAAAATCAATGCAATTAAAATGAAAAAGGAAACTGTTAACTGGGGCCAGGAGATGAATCTTCACATCAAGTTTTTCTGATAAATTTCTGAAATTCAAGACATATAGGAAACTAGTTCAGGTAAATTAAAACAAGAGTTTTTCCCCAATATGGCAATTTTCAAAAGGAGAACTGTAAACTATTAACAATCATTTAAAATGTTCTAAATAACTAATAATAAGAGAAATTAATATTTTTTAAAAATTCTGGAATTCTACCTCATACCCATCAGAGTAGCAATAGTAACAAAAAAATGAGAATTGATAGAGGGACTTTGGGAGGACAGGAATAAACATACATTGTTGGTTGAACTGAATTGCTCCAATCATTCAGGAAAAATATTGGAAACTATAGGCAAAAAGCTCCTACACTATGCTGAACCTTTTATCGGGAAATACCACTACTTAGACCTATAACCCAAAGATACCAAAGGATGAGAGAAATAATCTTATAAAAATTAACAGAATTTTTTTGATAACAAAGCCAGAAATCAAGGTGGTGCTGATAAATTTGGGAGCAGTTAAACAAAATATGATTTGTTAATTTATTGGAATATATCTTAGGAGATTAAATGACTAAAAGAATGGATGCAGATTGATGAATAGTAAAGGTGAGTAGAACCAGGGGAATAATTTATATAACAACTCCAATGTGGTAAAAAAATTCTATGTATCTGCTTACCTATCTGTGCATGTAGATGGATAGATGGTAGATAAATATATACATAGAATTGAAAGGGGTAATAACTCTGGTTGATGTAATAACCATCCTCAAAAATATTGATGCTGCATCATACCTATCAAACCTTTTTTAAAAAAAAAGTTGATGAATTTGAGATGCCGAATTAAACATCTACTTTTGGATATGGTCAATCTTTAGATTGTTTTGTTTTATTTGAATATGTGTAACAAGTGAGGGCTTCAGGTTGGTGGAGGGCAGGGGGTTCCCAGGAGAAAAGTTAGCAAGTGATAAGTACTACTGATGGTGATGACAAAAAAATGAAGAAAAAAGGTCAATGAGCATTGATGATTTTTTTATGTGCACAGAATAGAAATGAAAAAAATTCAGAAGATCACACAAATAGAATAGCTTTGAACCAATTTTGGTGTAATGCTTATAAAACAAAAAGACAATTTATTTCTAAAACAGATATGTAGTTTAATATATAATCATTTGTTTCTCCTCTTTCTTTTATAGAGTGACAAAATTTGTTAAAAAAAAATTTTTACAAATCCATAAGAACAAAAAATCAAAATAAAAGTCCTGGGAAAAAAACATGGAAAACACAAAATGCATTAGTGATCAGGATTGTGTGTGTGTGTGTGTGTGTGTGTGTGTGTGTGTGAGTTAATTTGCACAGATGAAATCTTGTGAATAAATGTTTTAATACATGTAGTCATAGATAATAATACTAAAAGTAGAGTCTAGCAAAGACTTTTATCTACAGAATTCTGTCTTTAAAGACTTTATTTTGCTTTAAAATATTATGGGCTGGTGATTATGAGGAGGTCAGGAAAAAGACTGTGAAGGGAAGAACTGAAACATGATGGTAAGGAAGGTAGAGTTATACAAATGCTTCCATTCAATTAATTTGATTGTATGTTACTATGAACCAAATACATGACAAGACTTGACTGATGAAATAAAATGGTGTAAGGGAATTGAGAGGAAAGAACAGTGTGTAATTGAACTAGTTCCTGAAGGGATTAATATTGTAAAGGGTTGCAAGAGCAGAGGAGATAGTCTGGGAAAGGATTAAAGAATGAAAGCATTTGGAGATCTTGGTGAGGAAAAAGAATTAGGTTTAGATATAATTAATCATAGGAAAAGATCATGATTAAAGAACTTTTAGAGTTCTTGACAAAGCAAAAAGAGTACTTGTGGTCAACCGCATAGTCAAGGCTATCACCACTCTGTGGGTAGCTGAGGTGGAATAGAAGAATAAACAATGGAAAATGAATAGATTGAGGAAGTTGGGATTTGATGTTCTCTAACAGGAATACAGAAATTAGGGTAAAGAGTGAGACTGAGAGCCAGGAGCTGAATTCATTGAGAAAGAAGGAAGAATTTCTTGGAAATAGAAGATCATAGTAAACAAGATGGAGTAGTAAATTTGATAGAAAGAACCACAAATGAACCACAAAGGAATGGAGGCTGCTGAATGACAGTGGTAGATAGAGATTATGAAATTAGCAAAAGGGGATTAAGGCTAATTTTGATTCTAAACGGAAAGTATAACCAGTGTGGGAAATAAAGACTAAAGATGCAGTGTTATTTACAGGGAATCAGTTCTTAATAATTGCCAGAAGATGGAAGGGGCAGGAAAGGAAGAGGTATACAATGACAGTAAATTTGTTAATTATAGACCAGGAGCTCTACAAGTCACAGGGAAAGGGAAGGAAGATTTGAAGAGGGGCTGGGGGAAAGAGGATGTTTCCAGTGAATGGGAGTAATCTGGACCCATACTTTTATGTAGGCTAGGCAAATAAAGAGACAAGACTATTTTCCTTTGGAAGTCTTGCCTTAAATTCATATCAAAAAAGGAACAAAGAAAAACTTAAGGCAAAGTTCATAAGGGGGGATTATATACTAGTAGAAAGGGGAGAGAGAAAGAGAAAGAGGGGGGGAAGGGAAGGAAGGAAAGGGAGAAGGAAATCAGGCAGAGATTAAGAGACAGGGAGAAAAACAAAATGGCATCTGAAGTATCTCTGAGAAAAGACTAAAAGTGTATTTGTTATAAGCAAAACAAGCCAAAGAACCATAGCACTTTTTTTTGCATTACAACAGAATTTGATGAAGCAGACTTAACTCTAACTTAATATTAATCAATTAAATTTTCCTATAAAATGTAAATAAATGACAGAATAGAATAAAAACAGAATCCTACAATTTGCAAGACACAAGTATATGTAAAATATCAAGAGTTAAAACTTTATATCTGGAAAATAATTATTTATGCTTCAGATAAATCCAAAAAATGGCATTATCATGATTTTGGTTAAGATAAGAATAAAAATAGTTACTGTCAACAAAAAATAAGGCGGAGAAATATAGCTAAAAGTATATTGTACTACACAATAACAATATCAATATACAAACTGATTGGTATAGCCTCTAGAAATTTAAAGGGAAATTTAACTGAAATGTAAAACACAAAAAAAACCTCAATAGTAATACAATAACTTCAGATAACTTTACTATTTCTCTCTCAGACATTAAAAATACAACAGAAAGATAAATGGAGGAAAATATAAATCTGAACAGAATCTTTGGAAAACTAGGTTTGATGACTATGTAGTTTTTGAATGGAATATTTAAAAGTATGCATATTTTTCAGTATCAGTGGTAGGTTTACAAAATTTGATCGTTTTCAGGAGTAAAGAATAAATGCAAGAAGGAAGACATATTACCTATTTTGTAGTCAATAGTGAAAAAAATAGTGTTTTATTTAGAAAAAACAAAAGCTACATACCTAAGTGTAGATTTAACAATATTGGAAAAATGACAAAACAAAGCTGAAAATCATAGAAATATTATTCATGCATTTGCTTATTTGTTTGTAGCCCCAGTGTTTAGAACAGCCCCTGGCATATGGTAAATGCTTGCTAACTGAAAAGAAATAATAATTATTAAACAACAAAATTTGTTAGATGAAACGAGTAGTCAATACAGGAAAATTTATATCGTATAAAATATTTTAAAAAAGAAAGATATGAGGACAAATAAATTGAATAAGCTATTTTTAAAAATAAGAAAATTAACAAATCTAAGAATAATCAAAAAGAAGAAATTTGAGAACTAAAGGAGAAATAAATAAAATTTAAAGTAAGACAACTGAACTGATACATAATACATAGTTCTTTTTAAAAGCCAATAAAACCGATATATATGATTAACTAAATAACACCAAACTATCAAATCAAATGTGAGAAAGAATTGCAATAAATAAAAATGAAGGAAAATTACCAGAAGTTGTTACACTCAGTTATGTGCAACCAAAACTGAAAATTTTAATGAAATAGAAGTAAAAAATATCAAATAAACAATTTATACAACCCAAATTTATAAAGATAAATTGAATGAGACATAGACTTCCATGAGGTAAAAAAAATCTATTGTCTAAACTGATTCACAAAGAGATTTAACAATTCAATGCCACCCCTTCTTTCTCAGTAAATGGCATGCTTTCTATATACTTGCCCCAAAAGCCTAAATCCCTAGTGCTATAATACATTTCTCTTAATCATGACATCAAATGAAGCTACCATTCTTTTTCTCTATTCTCCAATCCCTAAAGAGTGGTCTGCATTTGTTACTTCTGATTCCTTACCAGTCCCAAACTGGTTTTTATCCCCAATGTCCTGTCAATTACTAGATCCAATGATATTTTCTTTATCCTCACTTTTTCCCCTCTCTGTAGGATTTTACATTCTTGATCACTCTCTCTTTCTTGATATATTGTCCTCCCTTGGCTTCAAAACCATTCTCTTTTATGGTTTTCTTTACAAATTTATCTTCCTTTTTCTCCCTCAGCATGGATGTTTCTCAAGGTTTTTTCTTTTCCCTTCCCTCTACAATTTCTTAACTATTTCACGTACTTTCTTGACTTCAGTTATCTTATGTAGATGACTGATGAATCCCTCAAGTCCTGTTTTTTCCATTCTTATTTCTACTAATGATAACAACTTCCTTCAAGTTATGCAAGCTTAAAAATTCAGTTACCTTTGATTCTTACATTTACTTTGTCCCCTACATCAAATACCAATTCCTACTCATTCTACCTTAGCCATATGTCTCATCTTCTTCTTACCTTATACGATGGTCATATGACCATCATCCTACTTTAGACTCTTATCCCTATATGTCATGGATTATTGCAATAGCCACTAGAAGAATAATCAATTCTTCCATCTAAACTATTATTTAATCCCAAGTCCTCTGACTCTAAATCTAACCCACTTTTTGTCATACCTTGATGCCATCAGTATTTCATCTTCCTTAGTTCAAATCTGACCTCAGACACTTGCTAGCTATATTACCCTGGGCAAGTCACTTAACTCTGTTTACCTTGATTTCCTCACCTGTAAAATAAACTTGAAAAAGAAATGGCAAATTGCTTCAGTGTCTCTGCCAAGAAAACCCCACAAAGGGGGTCACAATGAGTCAAACACAACTGAAAAGACTGAACATTTTCCAGTCAAACTGGGCTAAAAACTATATTCCATTTTGACCTCTCCAACCTCTAAACATCACACAAGTTATCCCCCATACCTGAACTGTAGTTCTCCTCACCTCTGCCTCCTGAAATTCTCTTTCCCTGAGGCATAGCACATGTGCTATTTCATCCACAAAGCCTCCCCACAACTCAAGGTCACTTCTGATTCCTCAAATTTTCTTTTTTCTCTTTGTCTCACTATCTCCTTTGCCCTTATCCCAGCCTATCTTGCATTGTCATCACACATGACACAATTAGATTGTAAGCTCCTTGAGAATAGGCACTTTTATCCCTTTGCTATATATAGTAAATACTATTTGAAGGTTTCATTTATTTTTAATATTGCATAGACACATAAGCAGTTCCAGATTTTCAGAACCCAGTGCAACCTCCAAGTTTCCTCATTGTTCCTGACTGGACATACATTAACAAAGCAGAAAGCTAGAGGTCTAGGAATTCCATTTACACATTTCTAAATGTTCCCTTTAACTCTAAAATTAAAAAAAAAAAAAGGTCAGTGTGGAAGAATTAAAAAAATGGGAAAGGTTTTGTATAATCTGCCAAATGAAGCATCCATGTGGGTCCTCAGAGGCTATTGCTAAATCCAAGCAATTGGAAATAATTTGAAATGCAAGTAAGCCTTTACCTGATAGTGCCCACCAGTGTCAGGGTATTACTTTTTTATCACAGGTAACTATGATCCCTAGATAAAATAATTATCTATTATTTTAGATAGTAGATCTAAAATAATAGCAATTATTTGTTATTATTTTAGCAAATATTGGAGGCTAGTTTATGTAATCAGATCAGTTTTAAACTCTGAAAAAGAAAGGTATAAAAGGACTATTTTTACAGATCGAAGCATTAAAAGTAAGAAACAATCTGGAGACTATCATTCTAGGCTATCTGAATATTCAGGTATGCCTACAACCAAAGAGTCCCTATACATGGATAAAAGCAAATACCAGATGCTTAGGATACAAGTCCAGCATTTAATTCCATCTTTCTCCCTCCAAATGATGTCAGTAAATGAAACAAAGGATACAATGGTGTGGTTTTCTGTGATGTTTGAGCAAAGAGTGATATTGCTTGCTTGGTTGGGATTCTTTCTGATTCATTTCACATGTGGTTTTTATTGCTATCTCAACTAACTATTCTTAATTGTCTTTACCCAGAGTATAGTCACTGCAAAATAACAATTCATCACCATCTCTCATTAAATCTGTTGGCAAGGTCTGTTATGAAGTAGAATATTAAGCAAAAAAAAGTGGTACACTTACTTACTTGTTGTATTACTTCTAAAAACTCCATGAATACAGTCATAGGAAAACAAAAACAATAATCAAATCCAGAGCAGATCCAATCCTCCAGAAAATGTTTCTGATCTAGAACCCAAGATGAAAAGAAAAATATCTCAAATATGAGAAATGCCAATATATTCAATGAGATCCTAGAAATTCTGTTTTTATATAATATAACATTTTATTTTAAGAAAAAATCTAAGTATGGTTTGTTGTGATTTTTCAATGACCATTCAAGGCCCTTTGCAACCAGAACCTCTGTATCTTTTCCACTTTGTCTCATATTTCTCCCCAAGATATTGCTATACCATTGGTTTAACTTGCTGCTTTTAATACATGGCTGGTGATTTGCTTCCTCTGTGCCTCTGATCAAGCTAGTCATTAGACCTAAAATGTTCTTTTTCCTCTTTCTTTTTTCTTCACTCCCTTTCCCTAACTCTATCACTATCTATAGCGACGAAATTCTATGAACCATTCATGCTCCAATTCAAATCATCTTTTCCAAGAACTTTTCTCTGATGCTTCCTCTCCACCCGCTCCATTCCCCAGCTTCAAGAGTAAAGCTATTGAGCCCATGAGGTGGGCTCAATTCCAATACACACTTGTACACACCAAGATACTACTATGTACCTTTCTTTTACATTTATTATCTTTGTTCCAAATTATAATTGCTGTACATATATAGTATATTTCTGAATGTGTTGTAGCCTATCTACTAGATTTAAGCTCCATAAACTATACCATAAATATCTTTGACTCTTCCTGTGGTAGAAACAATATTAACTCTATATTATGGGGACTGTGTTAGCTTTTCCTAAGACACCATGAATACAAGTTAGGTTTCGGTTTGGGGTTTGTTTTTATTTGCTTTTCCCTTAAAAGGCATTTAAACTCTCCCCAAGATTTGATTAGCTCAAGGGACTAAGCCTAAAGCTAGGGATATTGATTTGACTTTCTGGTTATCTAAAAGTTTAATAATTCAAGCCTGCTCATTTAAAATCGAGTTCAACAGAGTGACACATACCCCAACTCTCTGTGGATCACCACATCATGCCCTGCTGATCAGACCTTTTTCTATATGGAGACAAAACAAGGGGTTGGTGGGAAGATGACTCTACCAAGTAAAGTTAATCCACCCAAAATATCCATGCTTGTGGTAGATATCTCCCAATTCACTGACAGATTTGATTCCTGTCAGATACTCTTAGCTAAGCTGGTTTTACTGGAGGATGGCTGCTGTACATACTACAGCTTCTTAAAGCCACAAATGAGAGTAGAGTCAAAGAGGAATACCAAATGTCAATGAGCAGCCCTGAAAATGGATTAGCAAGCCCCTCACAGCAGAGGGGCTAGTCCTCCCTGAATATCCCATATACCCTTTGGACAAAAATAAATGCTACCACAAAGGAAATACCTTATGATTGTCTATGAGAACCAGACATACCTCCCTGCCAATGTATAACAAAACAAACTAGTTCCAAATTTCAGATTCTAGGAATCACTCAATCAAGGGGTACTTAAATCCAGTGTTGAAGGACTCCTGAGAGAATGGGGAGAGCAGAATTCTCTCTTTCTTTACCTCTTAGGTTAGGTGATAGCCCTGTGAACTTCAAAAAGCTGGAATATCTGAGGTACTCACCATCTTTGGTAGTACCAGAGCCAGTGTCAGTGTCCCTCGGAGCAGCAGTGATTGACAGCAGCATCTACACTTGGAACACACGTGCATACACACACACATACACCTACATATAAACCAAGGAAAGACAGTTTCAGGGAGTGTGAACCCTAAGAGAGAAAGAAGTTTAGGCTATGGACTCTAGAACACAGTTACACATAAGGGAGATTTCTTGAGGACTTCAGGAAGGGGAAAATGAACTCACAGTGACCAAGAACTGTAAGTTACATTTTTTTGTCATATGTGTTCTCTGCATGGGCTTTGCACTTTATTATAAATTTGAGTGTACCATTGTAAGGGAACATTTATATGGAAGGGGAGAGTGTGCCTCAGTTTAGAGGATTTATTTCTATAACCATCCTTGCTATGCCTGCTTAGTAAATACTGTTCCTAAAAGCTATTTAGGTCATGCTGATAATCAATGGAAAGCATAATGTTGGGGGCTTATGTACAACAGTATTAGAAATCACAATAATTTTAAAGATTACCCATAGAACTTTCAAGAAGTATTATAGTAAGCAACCTCTTGGGAACCCAGCCTACTTTATGAGCAGAAGTATGGAGGTACCCCAGGAAGAGATATTGCATGTGTATGGATACAAGGGTGTAGGAAGTATTTACCCGAGCTCAGTGCTATATGCTTGATGAAAATCCTTTCTGTGCTATAATTAAGTACCTTTCCTTTTGTTAAATTTTGAATAGCTTATAAGTGTTACAGATAGTAGGTGCTTGATAAATGTTTGCTAAATGGTTATGCAAGTGTCTGACACATAAGTGCTTAATAGATTATTTTTTCTTTATTTATAATTGAACTTTCTTTTTAGAAATCACAGATTCAGAGTTAAAATTAACCCTCATGGACAACTGGTACAACCATTACGTTAAAAAGAATTCCCTGTACACCATACCATTGTCATCCAAATTTTCCTTGAAAATCCATGAAGAAGCGATATGAAATATCCTCTGTGGCAGTCTATTCTACCTTTAGATATACGTAAAAGTTTTCCTTAAATAAAACCTAAGTTTGCGATTTTCACCTTTTGCCCCTATTTCTGCCTTCTGGAGCCAAAAAGAAAATGTCTAGTTTTTCCTCCTACCAGCCCTTCCAATTCTCTATGACAGCTCACATACCCTCTTAAAAACAGTCCTATTAAATAGGAAATTTCATGTGCTTGCATTAATGTAGAGTCATTTAGACTTATCCTAAATTTCATATTCCTCTAGGCCCATGTCTGAACATTGGCATTCTCTATCTTCAGCCTATACACACACATATAAGTATATATTGTGCGTGTATATTAAATATATATATATATATAATATAAATATATATAATTGCTCTAGAATTCAGTCGACTAATTTCTGCCCATGGAGCTTATGCTGTGGCCCATTTGTGAGTGAGATTTAATGCACCCTCTAAATTTATCTGTAAACATTTCCCAACAGAGAAAAATATCATGTGAGTCAAATCTTACTTTCTTCTCATATGTCCCTCTAAATGAAAAGGATATATATAGATATAGATATAGATATAGATAGATAGATAGATAGATAGATAGTTTAGACATAGATATATGGTTTTCACTATATGTAAGATAGAAGTCTGATAAAAATTGAGCAAGATCCAGTATCTAAATCTGGTAAGAACCCTGAGCACATTTATGCCTTCCACCATCATCTCTAATTATTAATCATAATTGCTTTTCCAACCTTTATTTCATCAGAACCTGGGGGAAACAATCATGTATTTGAATTTATACAAACATATTTAATTTTAGAGGTAACTAAGAGCAAAGAGAGTGCTGGACTAAGAGCCAGAAAGATGGAAGTTCAAATCCTACTCTTGCAATTTACTAGCTGTGAGACCTTGGGCAAGTCATAAATTCTTTCTGATTCTCAGGAAACACTCTAAAATTCTAAGTTTGTAGACAGTGAGGAAGGAGGGAGTCCTTATGCTCAGAAAACCACAAATGTTTGACATGTCGACCATATTTGAATTCTACCTAATTTTTCCTTCTTACATGGCCTGAGACTCAGTCAGTGTTTTCACACAATGTCATTTCCAAACAACATTCTCTGAAAAATAAGCATTCTTAATGACAAAACTCTAAGGAGAGTTCATATTCACTAATTTTCTTGAGCTATGACAAAGGAGGAATATGAAAACAAATAAGTTGTTTGCTGGTTTAAGATGCAAGGATAATCAGTAAGCTGGCAAAGATGACAAAAGATGGAAATCGTGTTGGAAGGAACACAAAAAGGCATGCACTCTTGATAGAGCTGTGTATTGGTCCAATCGTTCTGGAAAACAGTTTTCAATTATGCTTTTTGAGAAAAGCAAGTACTTTTCCCTGAATGAGTCTTTGACCCAGAGATTCAGCTGCTAGCTATATATTCTAAGTAACTCAGATACAGAAAGAAAGATTCAATAAATACCAAAATATTTGTAGCAGTACATTTTGTGGTAGCAAAATACTAAAAACAAAGTAGTTGCCCAAATAAATTACAGTACAAGGACACAATAGAATATTTTGGTACCATGAGAAACAATGAATATGGAGAATTCAGAGGACCACGATAAGACATTATACTACTGTAGAATGAAGTAATCAGAAACATAAAAAATATTTACACTATAATTATAATAATATATTTTTAAAATAGTGAACAATGCATAATTATAATGGCTGAGCTTGATCCTGAATGTTAAAAAGATGTACTGTTCTTTATAAAATTGGAAAGGGGGTCATGGGTATGAAACATTGTCTATAATATTAGATGCAGTAACTACATCAGTTTGTTTTCCCCAACCACTTTTTTCTCTTTTTTTCTTCTTTGTTATAAAGATTGACTTATTGGGCAGAGAAGAAGACTAGAATTTTTTTAAAGTTAAACAACAAAATGTCAGCAATTTTTTTTAAAAATCTATTTGAAGATATTGCTCCTATTACATATGACATATAAAAAATTTTGAGTTGTAAATAAATTTTTATTCTTCTAGATGTGGTTAACAAGCATATATTAAGTGCCTACTATATGCTAGTGAGGATTTAAAAAACTGGAGATATAAAGAAAGGCAAAAGACAGTCCCTAAACTCAAGGATCTCAGAGTCTAATGTAATATAAAGCACAATCAAGGTATGGGTGAGATAAAATGGAAATGAGAGAAAGTACTAGCATTAGGGGAAATGTAATTTTAGCTGAGACTTGAAAGAAAGCAAAAAAGACAAGAGGCATAGATGAAGTGAGAGAATAATTCCAGGCATCGGGGAATGACAGTGAAAACACCTGAGGAATAACAAGGAGACCAATGACATTGGGTGGCAGAATACTTTAGGGAAGAGGTTCTGGAGAGTTGTCAGGTAGAAGAAGGATGAAAAGGTGGGAAGGAGCTAGCTTATCAAAAGCTTTAAAAACCAAAAAAATGATTTTATTTGATCCCAGAGGTAATAGATAGCCACTAGAACTGAATAGAGAGATGACATGGTCATATTTGCACTTTCAGAAGATCACTGTGATAGCTGAGAGGAAGATGGAATAAAATGGGGAGGAGTTGATGTAGAAAAGACAAGTAGCAGGATATTGTAATTTTCTAGTCAGAGATGATGAGGACCTCCACCAAGACTGTTCATAAAAAAAAAAAAACCTCTTTTGAGTATTTAAAAGTCTTCACAGCCTGGCCCTTCCAGGCTTCTTTCACTTGCCTTTTTTTCACCATTTCTACTATCAAGTCATTCCCTGGCCTCTTGGTGTTCCTAAAACAACATTCCACCTCTGCCTTTGCACTGGCTCTCTCCCTTCCCCATCATGTCTTGGTTCCCTCATTAATTGTGCTCTCCTTTCTGAGATCACCTTCTCTATCTTCTGAAAATATCATGTATTGATATACACATGATCTTCTCTCTGGCAACTTCTTGAAGGCAGAAACTACTTTTCCCTTTCACACAGTACAGTGCCTCACATAAAATAAATGTCTAATAAACATTTGTTGATTTAACTCTTCAGCCAAAAAGTATAGAACACCCTCCATCTAAAAAAAACAAAAGTACAGGTGACTCAGAGGGCTAACAGGAAGACGCACGGTGAATTTGAATGACATGTCCTATGGGAAGATTCATGGTGGGTTTGAATAAGATGCATTCTACTTATGATATGTCATGAACAACATCATTAAGGATCTATATTACCAATGGGTTAGTTATTTAATGAGAAATAGAAATGACAATTTTGAAGCCCCAGAGGATGGCATGGAGGGCATCAAGGGGATCTTTTATGAAAAGAAATGGATAAGAACCACACAGGATGCTAAGGCACACAGCTAGATTGTGATATGAAGTGGTAGTTGGAACACCTACATGTCACAGTAAATCAAATATATCATTTTAAATATATATAATATGTATATATACATATATAAATGCAATGATGAATATATGTGCTTATATACACACATTTGTATGAATGTAGATATGCATATTATCTTCTCTTTTTTAACCTATGTGTTGTCTTTGTGGATTGTGGCACAACATTACTCTTCATTCTTCAATGACCAACTTACCCCTTTTTCAGAGGACAGATAGCAAGAAGTCAATAAACATAATTGTTATACGTACATTTATGTATGTATAATTTGGCCTGAACTTGCAATTTCATTGGTGTAGGAGACTCCCTCATTTTTACTGATAACAACCTTGTTTCCAACCTTACTCTCTGGTCTTTGAAAGGTTATATATCACTTAATTAGAGCCACATAATCAATATGTTTCAAAGGTAGAATTTGAACTTGTTTCTTCCTGACATCCAAGGTCAGTTATCTATGCACTATAGCACATCTGAAAAAATCTAGAATTTCACGAGATTCTCAGTTTAAATGCTTAGGACTTGGACTACAATATGACTACCCCTACTTTATGGAAATGTATGCATACTAGGGGAATTACCACTGCAAGGAAAAAAAGTTCTGTTTTTAAGTGCAGACACTGAATCAATCATCCCAGAGATGACATTACCCAAGATTCTTTATATTTATTTCCATACTTACAAGGGAAATTCTCTAGACCAAAGTTCCATACTTGGTTATCTGTGGATTAGGCTTCTATATACATTTAACATCCTTTCTTTTGTATCTTCAGTGCTTGTCACAGTATCTGGCACATAGTAGGCACTCAATAAATACTTATTAACTATCTCTTTATTTCTGTGTTCAACAATCAATATCAGATAATTTGGGAACATTCAACTCTGTCCCCCAAGCTATTGGTTAAACTGCAAGGAGAAACACCAATGGGCCAAACCACTCCAAGTGATTTTATTTCATTAATTTCTACCACTCTTTCCTATTAGAATACAAAGTCTAATGTCCTTAGAGATAGCAAAAACTCCTGTGTTACTCAGACTTGGGAGGAAAATTTTTAGATTGACAAATCATTTAATCAACCTGCACAGAGAAGTTACAAATTTGGTTGATTTCTTAATTTGATACTTTTGATAAATTAAAATGACTTGCTTTTTAATCTTTATTCTTCATTATCAATTGACATCTATTGTCTATGCATAATAAAGGACTGAGTGTTTTTTGTTGGTTCATCAGGGCCAAGTTGTAACATCTCATCACTATAATGAGATCTATAGATATGCTGGTTAGAGATTCCATGCCTGAACGTATGAGAAAAAGTTTAAAATGCTCTTAGGTTATGAGCTTTGGAACAAAGAAGTAGATACATTCAATCCTCTCCTTACTTTACCATTGTGTTTTTGAGCCACCTTGCTTAGATTTGGAATGTGTGAAGAAATCAAAAGCTTGGCTACTGTTAAGCTAAGATTACATGATAATGAGATGCTAATGTGACAGGAACAGCCCTTCAGTACTGAAACAAGTGATGGAGTTTTATGGGAATATTATTTGGAGGATGCTCCTTTTATACCACACTGTACTTATGTCTGTTCATATTCAGATATTTCTTTCTTCTCCCACTGGTGGTCTATTTCTTCCACCTGTGAGGGCTTCCTTTTAGTCATTGCTAGGTAAAGTATTGTAATGGAAATGTCATTTCAACTCTGTAAATTTCTACTGCAATGCCAGAAAGTTTTAAAAATCTTCACTGGTTGACTTGTTGAGTGTATTGAGGATACAAATTACAATAAAATAACAAAAACCTTTGCACGGAAAGATAGTGGATTCTTCTGTAATGTAACTTGAAGAAAAATTAATTTGCTGTGCAGTCTTACTTGAATTCCTACATTTACTCCATTTCATATTCCATGCTACCTAAAGTGAGTTGCTATCCTTATATGAAAGATAATAGCAAAAGTTATTATGCTTCTATCATATTTCATAGTTTACAAAACATTTTATACACATCATCTTCTTTGATCCGTATAATAATGCAATCAAGTTCCAAAGATAGGTATAGAGTGAGGCTGAGTCTGTGATTTCATTGGTACACAGAACTACTGGGTGAGAAAATTCCATCCATGAATGCAGATCAATGACTTTTGTGCAACTTAGTCTTAGAAAGATGTCTGGAATACCAGGAGATAAAATAACAAGGTCAGAGGTGAGTCTTAAATCTAGTTCTTTCTCCATCAGGGCTGGCTCTACAGCCAGGATACCACACTGAGATATTTTTAGCCCCATTTTACAGAAGAAAATGCAAAGACCAGAGTGGAGTCAAGATGGAAAAGTGAAAGCAACTACTCACCTCAGCTCTTAGACAAACTCCATCAGATACCTCTATAAAGAGAATCTAACCAGTTTTGGAGAGGCACAATCCTATAGGAGACAGACTGTGGCAGTTTCACAATCCAGGACAAACTGGAAGATTGACTGGAAGAACCTATACCATGAGGGTGGAGGAGCATACAGCACACAGCACAGAATCCCTGACCCAGCTGACTAGAAAAGTCTGGGGCAGTCTGAGGAAGCAGCAGCACAGCAGGATAGCAGCTCAGGGCAAGAGTCAAGCAAGCGGAGCCAAGCAAGTGAGAGCCAAGGAAGGAGGCTCAGGTATCTGCAGCAGCTGCACAGAGACTTTCAGCCCAGAGATCAAATGTCTGTAAATGACCTACTTGAACTTTTAGGAGCCAAAATGACAGAGTGATCAGTAAATGCTCTCTCCCCTCCCCTTGTTGACCATGAAAGAACAATAAAATATTTCCCCAGAAAAATCCTGGATCAGTGAAATTAGCAGAAGGGGCAACTAATCTCATAGCATGTAAGGCTAGGAAAATAGCAAAGGAATATTCCCCTTACTGTGGCTGAGGAACAGAGCTGTCACAGACAATTGGTGCTCAAGGGATGTGGAGCCTCACACCAGGACCCAGGTGCACCTAAGTGATCCAGGGGAAATAGGATCACCAAGGACTAGCTTGCCTTTGCTCTAGCTCAGCTGAGGAGATCTCCAAGAACAGATCACCCCTCCCCCACACGTAATAAGCTAGCTAATAATGTTACCTACCTTTGCTTTCTGACACCAGTCAGTTCAGCACCAAGTTCTTTAGAGTCTAGCTGATAGGTCACAACACACAAAGCCTCACCATCATGAGCAAGAAGCAAAGGAGGAAGGAAAAAACCATAGAATCTTTCTATGGGGACAAGGACCAAAACACGAATACAAAGAGGTCAGTATTGACTCTGTACTCTCATTTGAAACTTCAGAAGGGACAATGAACTGTTCACAGGCACAGAGAGCACTCCTGGAACAGCTGAAGAAGGAAATAGAGGGGCAAATGGTCAATGATTTTAAAAGTATGAAAAAAGAATTCACCAAAGAGAACAGCTCTTTAAAAAGGAAAATTGAACAAATGGAAAAGGAAACACAGAACCTAACTGGGAAAGTTGGACACATGGAAAAGGAAGCACAAAACCTAACTGGGAAAATTGGACAAATGGAAGAGGAAGTACAAAACCTAACTGGAGAAAATAATTCCTTAAAAGGAATAATTGGATGGAAGGAAAAGGATATACAAAAGTTAACTGAAGAAAACAATTTGATGAAAATTAGAATTGGACAAGTAAAAGCTAATGACTCTATGAGATATCAAGAATCAGCCAAACAAAATCTAAAGAATGAAAAGACAGAAGAATATGTAAAATATCTAATTGGAAAAACAACTAACATGGAAAATGGATCCAGGAGAGAAAATTTAAGAATTAGTGGCCTACCAGAAAGCCATGACAAACAAAAAAGTCCGGAAAATATCTTTCTTGAAATCATCAAGGAAAACTGCCCAAAAGTTCTAGATCCAGAGGGCAAAACAGTCATCAAAAGAATCCACCATTCATCTCCTGAGAGGGATCCCAAACTTAAAACACCAAAAAATACTATTGCCAAATTCCAGAACTACAAAGCGAAGGAGAAAATGTAGGCAACTAGAAAGAAACCACTCAAGTATCAAGGAGCTACAGTCAAGATCACACAGGACTGTGGAGCTTCTACATTAAAAGATCAAAGGAATTGGAATATGATATTTTGCAAAGCAAAGGAGCTAGAACTACAGCCAAGCATCAATTACTCAGCAAAGTTCAGCATAACATTTCAGGCAAGGAAATTTCATTCAATGAAATAAGGGATTTCCACACATTCCTGATAAAAAGGCCAGAACTCAATAGAAAATTCAGTCTTCAATGCAGATCACAAGAGAAGCATAAAAAAGTAAACAGGAGAAAAGAAAACTTGCTACTCGATTTGGGCAAACTGTTCACTTCCATACAAGGGAAGATGATACTCACTGATCTAGAGAATTGCATATCTAATATTAAATATTATAGGGATATTCAGAGATAGAGGGGACAGGTATAAAGCAAATTATGTGATAATAAAAATGTGATTTAAGCATGCAAAGGGAGTCTAGTAGGAGATTGAAAAGGAGGAAGCAGAAAATGGTAAATTGCATCACAGGAAGAAGAACAAAATTATATTACAGTAGAGGGAAAGAGGGGAGGGAGATGAGCATTGTTTGAGAGGTACTCTCATCTGATTTGGTTCAAGAAGGGAATAACAAACAATTAAGTATACAAATCTAACTAGTTCTATAGGCAGTAGGAGGGGAAGGAAGAAATAAAGGGGAGGGGAGGCTAAAAGGGAGGGAAAAGTAGTAAGAGTAAAGGGCAGTAAAAAGCAGGGAGGGTGAGAGAAGGAAGAGAAGAGTGCAGGATGTGGTGGTAAAAAATTAAAACACTATTGTGGAGGGGAAGGGAGAAGGGAGAACTAAAAGCACAAATGGTAGGAAAGAGGATGGAGGGAAAGACACAGATAGTAATCATAACTGTGAATGGGAATGGGATGAATTCTCCTGTAAAATGGAGATAGCAGAATGGATTAAAAGTCATAATCCAACAACATGTTGCCTGCAAGAAACACATTTGAAATGGGGGGATACACACAGGGTAAAAGTAAAAGGTTGGAGCAGAATATATTGTGCTTCAACTGATGTAAGAAAAGTAGGAGTAGCAATCCTAATATCATACAAAGAAAAAGCAGAAATAGATCTAATCAAAAGAGATAAGGAAGGAAACTATATCCTGCTAAAAGGCATCGTAGACAATGAAGCAATATCATTACCAAACATATATGCTGCAAGTGGTATAGCATCCAAATTCTTAGAGGAGAAGTTAAGGGAGTTACAGGAAGAAATAGACAGCAAAACTATACTAGTGGGGAACCTCATTATCCCCTCTCTGAACTTGATAAATTTAACCTTAAAATAAACAAGAAAGAAGTTAACTAGGTGAATAAAACTCTAGATAAAGTAGATATGATAGAACTCTGGAGAAAACTGAATGGGGATAGAAAGGAATATACCTTTTTCTCAGCAGTACATGGCACATATACAAAAATTAACCATGTACTAGGTCATGAAAACCTCATAATCCAGTGCAGAAAGGTAGACATAGCTAATGCATCCTTCTCAGATCATAATGCAATAAAAATCATATGTAATAAATGGACATGGTAAGATAGACCAAAAATTAATTGGAAACTAAATAATCTAATCCTAAAGAATGAGTAGGTTAAACAACAAATCATGGAAACAATCAACAACTTCATTTAAGAGAATAACAATAATGAGACAACCTACCACACCTCATGGGATACTGCAGAAGAAGTTCTTAGGTGAAGTTTTACATCTTTGAATGCCTCCATAAATAAAATAGAGAAAGAGGAGATCAATAAATTGGGCATGCAGCTGAAAAAGCTGGAAAAAGAACAAATTGAAAATCCCCAAGTAAATACCAAATTAGAAATACTGAAAACCAAAGGAGAGATTAATAAAATTGAAATTAAGGAAACCATTGAACTAATAAATAAAAGTAAGAATTGGTTTTATGAAAAAATCAATAAAATTGATAAACCTTTGGTAAATTTGATTAAGAAGAGAAAACCAAATTACCAATATAAAAAACCAAAGGAGAGATTAATAAAATTGAAATTAAGGAAACCATTGAACTAATAAATAAAAGTAAGAATTGGTTTTATG
Organism: Potorous gilbertii; assembly: GCA_028658325.1. Taxonomy (NCBI): domain Eukaryota; kingdom Metazoa; phylum Chordata; class Mammalia; order Diprotodontia; family Potoroidae; genus Potorous; species Potorous gilbertii. Next base: position 393,668,501 of record CM053769.1, read on the forward strand.
AAAAAATCAATAAAATTGATAAACCTTTGGTAAATTTGATTAAGAAGAGAAAACCAAATTACCAATATAAAAAATGAAAGGGGTGAATCCACCTCCAATGAGGAGGAAATTAAAACAATAATTAGAAATCACTTTGCCCAACTTTATGCCCATAAATTCAACAATCTAAATGAGATCCATGATTATTTTAAAAAATACAAATTGCCCAGATTAACAGAGGAGGAAGTTGAATACTTAAACAACCACAACTCAGAAAAAGCAACTGAACAAGCCATCAGTGAACTCCCTAGGAAAAAGTCTCCAGGGCCAGATGGATTTACAAGAGAATTCTATCAAATATTTAAAGAACAGTTGATTCCAATACTATATAGACTATTTGGGGAAATTGAGAAAGAATGAGTCTTCCCAAATAAATTCTTTCTGTGATACAAATATGGTTTTGATACCTAAACCAGGGAAAGACAAAACAGAGAAAGAAAATTATAGACCAATTTCTCTAGTGAATATAGATGCTAAGATTTTAGCAAAAAAGAATACAGCAACATATCATGAAAATAATAAATTATGATCAGATATGATTAATACCAGAAATTCAGCTAAACTATTAGCATTATTGATCATATCAACCACAAACCTAATAAAATCCACATGATTATCTCAACAGATGCAGAAAAAGTTTTTGACAAAATATAACACCTGTTCCTATTAAAAACAGTGGAGAGCACAGGAATAAAGGGACTTTTCCACAAAATAATAAGCACTATCTATCTAAAACCCTCAGCATGCATTATATGCAATGGAGATAAGCTGGATGCATTTGCAATAAGATCAGGGGTGAAAAAAGGATGTCCACTATCACCACTATTATTCAATATGGTATGAAATATGTTGGCTGTAGCAATTAGAAAAGATAAAGAAACTGAAGGAATTAGAATAGGCAAAGAAGAAACTAAGTTATCACTCTTTGTTGATGATATGATGATATACTTAGAGAATCCCAGAGATTCAAGTAAAAAACTACTTGAAATAATAAACAACTTTGGCAAAGTTGCAGGTTACAAAATAAACCTACACAAATCTTCTGCATTTCTGTATATTACTAACAATACCCAACAACAAGAGATAGAAAGAGAAATACCATTTAAAGCTATGGTAGACATTATAAAATATTTGAGAGTCTACCTGACAAAACAAATCCAGGGACTATATGAACACAACTACAAGATACTTTTCACACAAATAAAGTCAGATCGAAGTAAGAGGGAAAACTTGAGTTACTCCTGGGCAGGCCAAGCCAATATAATAAAAATGACAATTCTACCTAAATTAATTTACTTATTTAGTGTCATACCCATCAAACTATCTGATAATTACTTTCTAGATCTTGAAAAAATAATATCAAAATTCATCTGGAAGAATAAAAGGTCTAGAATAGCAAGGGAACTAATGAAAAGAAATGCTAGGGAAGGTAGCCTAGCTCTACCAGATCTCAAATTGTATTATAAAGCAGCAATTATCAAAACCTGGCTAACAAACAGAAGGGTGGATAAATGGAATAAGCTAGGCAGTCAAGACACAGTAGTCAATGAACATAGCAATCTATTATTTGATAAACCCAAGGACCCCAGCTTCTGGGATAAGAACTCACTGTTTGACAAAAATTGCTGGGAAAACTAGATTAAAGTGTGGGAGAAACTAGACATAGACCAATGCCTGACACTGTACACAAGAATAAAGTCCAAATGGGTTCATGATCTAGGTGTAAAGATTGATACTATAAACAAATTAGTGGAGCAAGAAGTAGTGTATCACATTTATGGAGAAGGGAAGAATTTTTGACTAAAGAAGAGATGGATAGCATTATGAAGTGCAGAATGGATAATTTTGATTACATTGAACTGAAAAGTTTTTGCACAACCAAATCTAACCCAACCAAGATTAGGAGGGAAGCAGAAAACTGGGAAAGAATTTTTGCAACTGATATCTGTGATAAAGGCCTCATTTCTAAAATATATAGAGAACTGAGTCAAATGTACAAGAATACAATCCCAATTGATAAATGGTCAAAGGATATGAACAGGCAGTTTTCAGAGGAAGAAATTAAAGATATTTATAGTCATATAAAAAAATGTTCTAAATCACTATTGATTAAAGAGATGCAAATCAAAACAACTCTGAGGTACCATATCACACCTATCACATTGACTAACATGACAGGACAGTTAGATGATAAACGTTGGAGAAGATGTGGGACAGTTGGAGCAGTAATTCATTGTAGGTGGAGCTGTGAGCTGATTCAACCATTCTGGAGAGCAATTTGGAACTATGTCCAAAAGGCTACAAAAATATGGATACCCTTTGACCCCGCGATATCACTTCTAGGACTGTATCCCCAAGAGATCATAAAAAAATAGGAAAGGGTCCCACATGTACAAAAATATTTATATCAGCCCTCTTTGTGGTGGTCAAAACCTGGAAATCAAGGGGATGTCCATCAATTGGGGAATGACTAAATAAATTATGGTATATGAATGTAATGGAAGACTATTGTGCTATAAGAAATGATGAACAGGAAGACTTCAGAGAGGCTTGGAAAGACTTATATGCTCTGATGCTGAGTGAAAGGAGCAGAACCAGGAGAACTTTTTACACAGCAATGACCACAGTGTGCAAGAGTTTTTTCTGGTAGACTTGGAACTTCATTACAATGGAAGGACATAAAAAAATTCCCAATGATCTTTTAAGGCAAAATGCCTTCCATTTTTCCAAATAAGAAAGAACTTTTGAATTCAATCACAGAATGTAGCAGATCATTTTCTTTTGTATTACATTTTGGTTTGTTATATGATTTCTCCCATTCGTTTTAATTCTTCTATATAACATGACTATAGTGAAAATGTATTTAATAGGAATGTACGTGTAGAACCTATATAAAATTGTATGCTGTCTCAGGGAGGGATGGGGGGGAGGGAGGGGAAAAATTAATCTAAGTTATACAATAGTAATTGTAGAATACTGAAAACAAATGAAATTAATATAAAAATAAACAAAAAAATTTAAAAGAAAAGAAAGAGCAAAGACCTAGATAAGTTAAGTGACTTTCTCAAGGTCACATAGCTAATAAGTGCCAGAGGTAGGATTCAAATCAAAGTGATATTACCAATCGGAAGGGAGAGAGCAAATTGTTTCCTTGCACCAACTTCCACCAGCTGTTGAGCCTACTGCATTCAATGGAAGCCTAGAGGTTTCCTGCATTGTGAGAAAAGAAAAAAAAGGAGAAAAAAGGAGAAGAGAGGAGAGGAGGGGAGGGGAGAAGACAGGAGGGGAAGGGAAGGGAAGGGAGGGGAGTGTTCCTAACATCTTGAGAGTAGGAAGACAATAGAAGAAAACAGGCAAGACTGAGAGGAAATAAAGCCAAGGTGAAACCCCAGAAGCCTTGGTCAAATAAGGTCATATAATCAGTAAAGTACATCCTCAATGGCACCCAACGCCTACCTACATTGTACTATAAAGAAGTCAGTTTAATAGAAGGGAAGTCTGACACTCAATAAATGAATAGAGATCAATCTTTTCTTGGGGGTGGAGGATACTTTTTGAAGATACAGGGTCCTGTCTTATGTCTGTGATGGAAAACCACTCTCTCAGTCCTATGACCTACTGGGGATTATTCTTGTGCTAGCAGCAGCAAGGGGAGAGAGAAAATGGTTATTCTACCACATGGTACTCCTTCCTTTTCAAACACGCTAAGTCATCAGCTGCCAGCTCAAATATTACAAAGAACTGGAAAAGTAAAAGAGAGAAGGATATAATTAACCTTAACATTTCCAAGCAAAGTGGAGAACTATAAACATATAATACTCTACCTTTTGGTGATGTGCTGATAAAAGTATTCTTATCTGGTACCATTTGATACTAAATAGGAGGAATAATGAACTCTATGATGACATCAAATCTTTAAGCACCAGATTTACACTTAAATACATTTCATGAATGTTGAAACTGCCTAAATTCAACTGGCTGCAGATTTAGATGAGAAATTTTACATTCTCCTGAACACAATTCCTTGTCTGTTCTTTGTATAAAATTCATTGATTAAATAGTGTTGCCAGAGTGAGTTAACACTCTACATACAGTAGGACACCTGAAAACTGTTGTAGGCTCTTGGGTTTTAAGTTAGAATTTCAGAGGCCAACTCCCTCAATTTACAAACGAGGAAACTAAGGCCCAGACAGGCTAAAGAATCCACCCAAGGTCATGTACATAGTATCAGAGATAAGATTTAAACCTAGGAACTCTTGACTCCAGAGTCAGTGTTCTTTCCACTTTTCCAGGCTACTTGTGAATCAATGAGGGAGTGAGTAAATGGCAGAATTATTTACAATTCCTGATAAGTGGACTTGCAAGCCAAAATCTGCCACAATTTTTCCTAAATAAAGGACCAAAGGAATATTATTACTCTTGGCTTCAGGTCATTATTAGATATGACAAATAAAATAACCACAATATGGCTGATTAAATATTCTAGTTGTGTTAACATTCAACTTGGTTTGCCACATGATTGATCCTGACCAATCAATTATGCATAAGGACAGGTAAATATTGTTTGGGTTGAGAGTGCAAATCAAGACGAAATTGTTGGAAACACATATTTAAGCAAGATGAAGTTGCAGGTAAATCACTTCTTTTGCCATTTTTGTTATTGTTGTTCTTTGTGGTCTCATTTGCAGTTTGCAAAGATACTAGAGTAAATTGCTATTTTATGAATATAACCCTAACCCTAAAATACTTTATGCACTTATATATTTTATTTTTATATATACACATATACATATGTGTGTATGTATGCATATCTTTGTCCTATTTCCCTGTCAGTATAGCAAAGAGAATACAGCACTGTATACAAGAGTTGTTGCCAAGAAATTCTGTGGGGGAAATGAGTCAAATCAGCAATCCCAAAGATTGCTGGAGGGAAAAGCATCTTGCTCCAGATTTTGGTGCTCTATGAAAAAAAAAAATCCTTTTGTCACTCTAGTCTTCTAATGGTTCTCCCTTATACTCATGTGACTTCAACCCAACCCTTCTACTATTTCACTGTACTATTTCTTCTCTACTACTATTACTACATCACTATCCATCCCTTCCCCTATGCTATCTGGAATGCCCTTCTCTGTAGGTAACAAATTTGCTTTCATCTTAAATCTTTCCTTTCCTACTCCTTCAATATTCTGTCTTTTCCTGTTACCTGATTCCCTTCTGATGACACAGCCTCCCTTGGTTAGTATAGCAAGAGTTTTCTTCTACATATAGCAGGAAGGTGTTTGTGTGTGACTCAAAGAGAGGCTGAAGAGACATTTCTAGTCTCTTGTCTCTCTACTGTTCTCCAGAGGAGAGTCTAATTTCTTCCAGGAGGGGAAGCAGGACAATGAGGCCAGAAACTTGGCCTCACTACTCTCCTCACAGAGAGGGGATACTGAGCTAGAATTATATCGATTTGTTCCTTTAAACATTGTTAGTCTATGGGATGTGTTTTTCAGGGTCAAGGTAAACTTCTGATTGCTATGCATTAATGAGAAAAAGAAGACCAAAGCTTTATAATCAAGACTTGACACCAACACATTGAACATACATAGCAAGTAGCAAAGAAACCCATTTAACCAAGTCAATAGAAAAAAGAGAAATTGGAGAATTATGTGTGTCTACACACACATATGTATATATATGTATGTGTATATATAAATATACATATGTGTGTGCCTATGTGTGTGTATTATGAATGTATACATATGTATGTATGTATGTGTGTGTGCGTGTGTGTGTGTATATACATATATATATATATATACGTATATATATATATATATACGTATATATATATATGTATATATATACGTATATATATATAAACATACACAAGAATATATACCACACAATACATAGGGAAGGAGTTCTCCCATTAGGAATAAAGTGACTCATCATAACCAAGAGAGAGAGTCCTAGATCACTTAAACAGAAATTCCCTGAAGTGCTAGAATGGCAAACTAGGGATAGGGACAGGAAGGAAACTACTAACCCTTCTAAAGTCATATTTCTCTCCTTTCAGCAATTTGAAGTGATTTTGGTATCATTCATCTTCTCTCCTGAATCTGGAAGCCATAAGTACCCAAAGTGATTATTGAATCCAAAAAGAATGAAGAGGTTAGGCATCCCATGAGTGCAGAGCTCTCCCTACTTCTGTGCTCTCCCTGTCCCCTCTCCTGTGCAGGCACAATCCATTTATTTCTATCAATGAAGACAGAGTCACACCAATGAGCTTTGGACTTAGGTTATATTAACACTGGCTGCAGTTCCATTTGTCTTCCCTCACCACTACTCACTGGTGAAGATGGGGGAGGAAGTATATTGTTTGGTCCTTATTGTGATTTCTAGGTTCTTCTCTTACCACCATCACTCAATTGCTCCTCTTTTAAAGTTCACTCAATTAATGTTTACCACCTAATCACGATTTTGGTAGTTCTTATATAGCAACCTCCAGGACACTCTCCTTTCCTCAACATGTTCCGTGCCTAGCTCATAGTCTTTTCCTTCTCCACAGTTCCTGCTGTCACACCAGGAAATTTCAATATACACATTGATAGTCCCCTAAACAACCTAACCTCCAAGTTCTTCAATTTATTTATTTCCTAGGTCTTACTCCTTCACTTCATTTCAGTTATATAGAGAAATGATCTTGCCATGACTTATATGTGTTTCATTTCCATCTTCATGAACTCTGAACTTCCTTTATTTAATCATAATCAGTCATCATCCTCTCCACCTCCGCCTTGTGACTCATAACTCTGATCTTCCTCACCATGATCTCCAACTTATCTTTGCCTCAATTCTTTCCTAGGGCATTAACCCTACACTGTCTACATTCTCATTCCTCCCTCACATTGACCAACTGGGGAATCTGTTCCACTATCCACTACCTTCTTGAGTTCCTGGCCCCCTTTGTTCCAATGCTAATTTTATCCCTCCCAAGCCTCAGCCTTGATTTATTCCCCCCATCCAATGCCTTAACTTCTGCTCATTTACTGATAAATGAAGTTAGAGAAAAATCATGATACCATGCTGATTGGGTCCACTGAAAATTTATGCTACAAAATGTCGTTGGGACCCTTACTGCCACAAGGTGATCCTTTTAAACTTCTCTAATTTATTCACTATTCCACTTACCACAGAAGCTTTTCCAAATCCAAATCCTCAAGCCTCCCATGACTTCCATTCTGTCCTCCACCCTCTCATCATTTTATCAGTTGATAATAATTCCCTCTTATCCCTTCTTACTAATCTCACATCACTCAGACACCTTTGCTACTTTCTCTTTCTTCATTCATGTCTCATGTAGAGAGGTAACCCATTGCCTTGACCAGGCAAACTCTTCTGCACATGAAAGTGATCCTATTCTACCCCATCTTCTCCAGCAGAATGTCTTTCTATCATCTCCACTCTCTTTCTAATCTTCAGCCTCTGTCTACTGACTGCCTCCCTACAGCTTACAAACACCCTCATATCTGCTCCATCCTCAAGAAATCCTCCCTTGAGCCATCCATCCCTACTATCATCCTAAATTTCTTCTTCCTTTTGTGGATAAATTCCTTGAGAAGACCATCTGCCATCAGTGCCTCTACTTCCTTTCTTTTCATTCCCTTCTTAACTCTACATTCTGGCTTCCAAACTCTTCATTCAACCAAAGCTGCTCTCTCCACAGTTATTATGTTCTATTATGGTGCCTCCATTTCTTTATGACACAGTCCAGACAACTTGGTGGCTAATATTTACCTTCATTATGCCTCCACTTACATTAGGCTTTTCCTTATACCTCCAGCTGTTGGTATTCACTCTCCCCCACCTTGAAATTATTCTGTGTTTTTGAAAATTGCTTCCATGCAGATATGTTATAGCTTCCCAATAGAATGTAAGCTCATTGAGTGTAAGGATTATTTGATTTTTTTTTCCTTTGCATCCCCAGAGCCTAGGTGAGGGTCTTCTAACTATAATGAAGTAGGAATTTAAGAAATAATTGCTGAATCAAATTGAAAATTAACACAGAATAGCAAAATGAGCAAAACCAAGAGAATATTGTATACAGTAACAGAAGTACTAAAACAACTTCGAGCAATCAAGTCCTCATAGGACTTTAAGATTATGGATTTAAAGCTAGAAAGGAACACAGAAACCATCAAAATCAATTTCCTGATTTTACTAATGAAAAAGCTGAAGCCCAGAAAGGATAATTGACTTGCCCAGCTAATAAGTGGGTAGCACCCTATTAAACGGCATTCAATTCAACAAACTTTTAGTCTAAGACTTGTGTTCAGTACTAGAAATACAAAAATAAATATATAGTACAAAGCTTACTTTCCAGTATATGACAATCTAATGGCGAGAAAGGATAAGTATCAAGGAGGAATGTGAAAAAATGCAAAGGAGACATATAGGCAAATATAAGCAAACTGTTATGAGAAATTTGAGGAAACCAAAATCACTTTCAGCTGGGTAGTACTGTATGGACGTCCCTCCAGAGGTGGTGTCTGCATCAGCTCTTAAAGGAAGGATGACATTAGTAGGTGGGTTACATCGGTAAACTCCTCTGGCCTTAATCTGTGTAGATGATTCATCACTCGGTTTCAAGTTTCCTACTCTGTGGAAGCAGTAGCAAGATGATCATCTTTCTTTATCACTAACCCAAGATACTCCCTGGCAACATTTCTTTTTTTCTTCCTCCGCCCCCACCCTCATCCCCAAGTTTCTATAATGTTGAATAAAATCTAATCTTTTTAGAATGTGTGAGCTGCACTGTTGACCTTTTAGGACAGCTCAACTGGATGCTGAGTCCAACTTCCCAGAAAGAATCAGATATGAAACCCGAAGTGAAAGTAAAAAGTGGCATAGCCTAGCAGATTTGACAAGTGGTTACTTTGTGTCAAAACAAATGCCTGTAAAAGAGACTGTAAGTTATCAGGGAATAATAATTTTTTTTTCCATATTGAACTTAAGGGACACCCTTAGTTTTATTGTAAACTATCACATTTCTATGCACAGCATATGGAGGTAAGTGATTTACAAAGTAAATGCAAAGTAATTTCAAGGAAGGGAAGTGGACATTAATAACTAGGGGCACCAGGAGAAGCCTAAGGTAGGAAGAGGTACCTTGAATGTTGACTATCAACTTATTTAGCCTATCTCATATGGAAATGAAGGAGCTGTAGGATAGTACAATCCACCCACACACAATTAGTCTTGTCCCATGGCCTTATCACACAATGAAGCATTTTAAAAATACTGTCACTGGGCAAAATCAAGATAGTGGAGAAAAGGCAAGAAGTTGCCTGAGGTCTCCCCATTTTCCCTCAGAAATAAAGTTAAATCAAACTTCTAAAAGAATTCAGGAGTCACAGAAACCAGAAAAAGAGTGAAACAATTTCCCAGAACAAAACAATGTAGAAGGACTTCAGGACAGGTCTGTCTCACTTGGGTAAAAGGGGAGTGCATCAGAGCCTAAGTGATGTCTGGGCAAGTCAGTAGGAGACTCTTAGACACAGCATACATCTGCAACTAAGGCTCCTCAGTCCTGGTTCAGCAGGCCAGGGCACAGCAGGCCAGCTGTGAAGCCTCCAGCCCAGTACAGCAGGAAATCTGTCAGTCCCAGAACCTGGGGAACAAGAGGTATTATTAGACCAGAGCACTCTAATGCAGTGGGCAAGCCACCAGCCCCAGAGGCCCCAGCACAGAAAGCCAATGACCAGACCTCTGGTACCAAGTGCAAGAAGGTTGGGACAGTACTCTCCTACCCCAGGAGTAGAGTTCAATCTTGAAAAATGAGTCAAAATCAAAAAAGATCTCTGATCATTTGCTCAAAGAAGGAATAACATATACACTCATTTGGGTATAGAAATTTATTTTACTCTAAAGGGAAGCAGGAGGGAAAAGAGAAGAGGGGACTGATAGAAGGAAAGGCAGATTGAGGGAGGCAGTGGTCAGAAGCAAGACATTGGTGAGGTAGAACAGAGTGAAAGGAGAGAAAAAAGTATGAACAGGGAGGAAAATAGGATGGAGGGAAATACAAAATAATCATAACTGTGAATATGAATGGAATGAACTCTCCCATAAAACTGAAACAGCAGAGTGGATTAAAAACTATAATCCTACAACATGGTGTTAACAAGAAACACATTGAGGAGAGGATTCTGAGAAGATGGCTGTCATAAAATTCCAAGCTCTCAAGATTTTCCCCTATAAAAGAATTAAAATAGTACCCTAGGGTGCTATACTATAGGGTACTATAGTACCTTAGGGAGAACAAAGTGTGGATGGAGATAAATAAAAATAAAAATAGGGGCAAAACTTGGGTCTTCCTGGAGCAATTTGAAAAGAAAAATCCCAGGACTATGTTTGGTCCCAGTGAAGATTAGGGTCCAGATTAGGGTCCATTTTTAACAACAAGGCACAAGACCTGAGGTTAGCTGCTTTGAGGGGCTACCTACATCCCAGCCACAGGAACTTCATCCCCAGGCAGTTGGGCTTGTGAATGCAGGGAAGGTTGAGAGAACTTCTGCTGATAAGGAACTACAGATCCAGCTGTGCTGCAAAGAGTAGTGGGGGCAAGAAGGAATCAGCACACACCTGGTGAATGCAGAAGCAGTGGGGCAGAAAGCCTCTGGCTTTGGGCACTTACAGTAGGTTGGAGATTTGGATTTGGTTCCAGGAAGGAGGGGAGAACTAAAGATCTAGAGCAAGAGGCATCATTTCCTATACCCCAGGGCCAGAGGTGATCACAAAAATTAAGCTATTACCACAAAAACAAATGCACAGACAAAAGAAAAAGAATACAACCATAGAAAGCTATTATGAGAATAGAGATGACCAGGGTTCATCTTCAGAGAAGGATGAAACCCCCAATGAGTAACATCAAATGGTCACCTGCCCCAAAAGAATTCTTAGAAGATCTTAAAAAAGAGTTTAAAAACAAAATGACAGAGATAGAGGAAAAACTAAAGAAAAAATAAGAATAATCCAAGAAAAACAAGAAGGTTATGAAAGGAAAGTCAACCAATTAGAAAAGGAGATCCAGAATCTTAAGGAAGAAAATGACACCTTGAAAATTAGAATTGGGCAAAGTGAAGCCAGTGAAATTATAAGAGATCAAGAATTAACTAACCAAAATATAAATAATGAAAAAATAAAAGAGAAAACGACACATTTTATAAGAAAAACAACAGATTTGGAGAATAGATCAAGAAGATAAAATATAAAAATAATTGGATTTACTGAAAGCTATGATTAAAAAAAGAATCTTAATACAATAATACTAAAAATAATTAAAGAAAATTGTCCTGAAACATTAAAACAAGGGGGAGGGGGGATGGAAATGGAAAAAAATCCATCAATCACCACTTAAAAGAGATCTTATAGGAAAATTCATAGGAATATCACAGTCAAATTCTGAAACCCCCAGCTCAAGGATAAAATATTAAAAGCATCAACATTAAACAATTTAAATATGGTAGTGCACAATGAGACTCACACAAACCTAGCAGCAGAAACATTAAAGAACTTCAGGTCTTAGAACATAATATATTGAAGAGCAAAGGGCTCTGGACAAAAATATCATACACTGCAAGGTGAATGAATGAATGAATGAAAAAAATGGACATTTAATAAACTCTCAGACTTTCAAGACTTTGTTTAAAAAATCCTGACCTTAATAGAAGATTTGACATACAAGAACCAAGAGAAATGTGAGGTATATGCCAATGACTGATTATAAGGGATTCATAAGGACAGACTGTTTACCTTTTATATATGTAAAATGTATGTCAAGGATTCTCTTATTAATAATTAGGTAGTTCATAACAAAGACTGGGTTAACCTGAGTAGGATATGAATTTAAAAATAAAATCATTTAGCAACACATAAAAAGAATACTTATTTTTTACAAATGAGGTGTAAGAGGAAGAATCAATACAAAGGAATTAGATGGGGGAGGAGCAATCCTGATCTCAGAAAAAGAAAAAGGAAAAGTAGATCTAATTAGAAGAGACAAGGAAGGAAACTGCATCTTGTTAAAAGGTATCACAGACAATGAAGTATATCAGTACTAAAGGTATATGTATCAAATAGTATAGCATCCAAATTCTTAGAGGAGAAGGGAGTTACAGGAAGAAATAGACAGCAAACTATACTAGTGGGAGATCTCAACCTCTCCCTCTCAGAACTAAATAAATCTAACCACAAAATAAATAAGAAAGAAGTTAAGGAGGTAAATCAAATTGTTAGAAAAGCTAAATATGGTAGATGGCTAGAGAAAATTGAATGAAGATAGAAAGAAATAGGCATTTTTCTTAGTGTTGTATGGCACCTACACAAAAATTGACTATGTATTAGGCCATAAAAACCTCACATGTAGAATTCATCAGGAAGAACCAAAGGTTAAGATTATCAAGAGAATCAATTAAGAAATGCAAAGGAATGTGGCCAACTATACCAGATATAAAACTCTATTATAAAGTAGCAATCATCAAAATTATTTGGTACTGGCTAAGAAATAGAATGGTAGATCAGTGGAATACATTAGGTATCAAGACAGAGTAGTAAATGATTACACTAATCTTCTGTTTGATAAATCCAAAGACACCAGCTTCTGGGATAAGAACTCGCTATTTGACAAAAACTTCTGGGAAAACTGGAAAACAGACCAATATCTCATACCGTACACCAAAATAAGGTCAAAATGAGTAAATGACTTAGACATAAAGGTGATAGTATGATCAAATTAGGAGAGCAGTGTATAGTTTACCTTTCAGATTTATGGAGAAGGGAAGAACTTATGACTAAACAAGAGATAGAGAACATTTTGAAATGCAAAATGGATTATTTTGATTACATTAAATTAAAAAGGTTTTGCACAAACAAAACCAACATAGACAAGATTTGAAGGAAAGCAGAATGCAGGGAAACAATATTTATAGCAAATGTCTCTGATAAAGGCCTCATTTCTCAAATATATAGAGAACAGAGTCAAATTTAAAAGAATGCAAGTCATACTCCAATTGATGAATGATTAAAGGATATGTAAAGGCAGTTTTCAAAAGAAATCAAAGCTATCTATATGAAAAAATACTTTATATCACTATTGATTAGAGAAATGCAAATTAAAACAACACTGAAGTACCTGTGAGATTAAACTTCAGACTATGAGATTAGCTAACATGATAGAAAAGGAAAATAATAAATGTTGGAGAAGATATGGGAAAAATGGGAAACTAATGCATTGTTGGTGGAGTTGTATAGTGATTCAACCATTCTGGAGAGCAATTTGGAACTGTGCCCAAAGGGCAATCAAGCCCTGCATACCCTTTGATTCAGCAATACTGCTACTAGAACTCTATTCCAAAGAGATCTTTAAAAGGGAAAAGGACCTACATGTACAAAAATGTTTACAGTAGCTCTTTTTGTAGTGGCAAAAAAGTTAGAAATTGAGGAGATACCCATCTGTTGGGGTAATGGCTGCAGAAATTGTATATGAATGTAATGGAACACTATTGTGCTATAAGAAATGATGATCAGGAGGAATTCAGAAAAATCTGGAAAGACTTACCTGAACTGATGCCAAGCAAAATGAGCAGAACCAGAGCACTATACACAGTAACAGCAACATTCTGTGATTATCAACTATGGATAACTTAGCTCTTCACCCCGATACCATATTCCAAGACAAAGCTAAAGGACTCATGATGGAAAATGCTATCCTTATCCAGATAAAGAACTTGATGGAGTTTAAAAACAGATCAAAACACATTTTTACTTTATTCCTTCATAATTTTTTCTTTTTGGTCTGTTTCTTCTTTCACAACATGACTAATATGGAAATATGTTTTATATGATTTCACATATACAACCTATATCAGATAGCCTACTGTTTTAGGAAAGTGGGTTGGGAAGGAAAAAGGGAGAAAAATTTTGAACTCAAATTTTTTAAAGTTATGTTAAAATTGTCTTTACATATAATCAGAAAACATAAAATACTATTTTTAAAAGTATCATCACTGAATTATGTCCAAAGGTCTTTTAAACTATTCATCCCCTTTGATCTAGAAATACTACTACTAGATCTGTACCCCAAAAAGATGCAAAAAAGAAAAAGATGTACAAAATATGTACAAAAATATTTATAGCCATTTTGGGTTGTTTTGTTTTCTTTTTGGTAGTGGTGGTGATAGTGATAAAGAACTGGAAATTAAAGAAATGCCTATCAATTAAAGAACAGATGAACAAGTTGTTGCATGTGATTGTGAAGGAATACTATTGTGCTGAGATAATGTTATGTGAGATGAGTTCAGAAAAACTGAAAAAGACATATGAATTGATGTAAAGTGAAGTGAGCAAACGAGGAAAACCTTGTACATAGTAACAGCAATATTGCAATGATAAGCAACTGAAAAAGAATTAGCTACTCTGATAACTAAAATGATTCACAATATTTTCAAAGGACTAATGATGAAAAAAAGTTATCCATGTCCAGAGAGAGAACTGATGAATTCTGAGTGCAAAATGAAGCATATTTTTTCTACTTTCCTTTTCTACAACATGGATAATATGGACATATGTTTTACACGACTTCACATACATAATGACTACTACAATCTTGGCTTCACAATTTGTGAGAGAAGGGCTGAAGGGAGTGAGGAAATTTGAAACTGAAAATGTAAACAAACAAATAAATAGATAAATGAATGTATGATTAAATAGAGAAATAAACAGATAGATAAATAAGTAAAGAAATAGATGTCATCACTCTCTGTCTCTCTCCTTTGTATTTCATTTTTCTGTCTTCTCCCTCCTCTTCCCATCTTTTCCCCTTTTCCTATCTCCAGCATTCCAAGTTTATAACCCTCTTAGGCTTTATTAGCTTTCCTCACGGAAGATTTAGCTGCCATTTTATTCCAGCCATTCTTCATGGAATCTTCTATCCAAATATATAATACTTCAATTACACTAAATCTCCAGTTGAAAATCCTATTTCATATTAAATCTAATCTATGGTTTGGTTTTCCTGATTTAATAGATAGGAGCATACTTAAGGAAATTAGATAAAACACTAGGTTATTAGGTTTCACATCATCAACTCTCTTACAGCTAGTAATGTGGCAATTAATTCTGTTAAATAAATGAATAGGTTATTTGATATCTTGGTGTAATTCTAATTTCCACCCCAGGTAGACAACCACATACATTCTTAGGCGTGCATTTGCCTTTTTGCTCATGAATAGAATTAGGCTGTGCTCTCTGAGGGTTATAGATCCTAAGCCTTCCCATTTCTTGCTAAGTTAAGTGGAGAATTGGCACCATTATTGAGATGACGAAAACCTAAAAATGATTCTCATATGAAATAGTCCAATAAGCTAGAGTGTGCACAGCCAAAGTGAGTAATTCAGTCCTAAGACTATATTTTAGGATTTGAATCATCTAGTTGGGGAAGATGCCAAATTTCCCCTTCATCTTGCTGTTCACAGATGCTACATGAGGCCAGAGAGCTACTTCCTCAAACATTTCCAGTCTTAGGAGGAAGTAGTACCAACACATGTTGTAGTTTTGGCTAGTCAATCACTCCCCCTTAGAAAGCTAGGCCCCACTCATCAACATCAACCCGTACTTTTTCCACATTACATAATTCTCTTCTGTTATCCAGTGTTTCCTAGCATTCATCACATAAGTGGAAGCAGAAATGATGTATGGTTAGTGATTTGGTTGGATGAGCTACACAATTACAGGTCCCTTGTTACCTAGCAACAAAGCCACCCTACTGCCTGAGCCCACTGACCTTGAAATAGTTACCATTTTCACAAATGGTGCTCTGTCACCTAGGGGCTCGCTGTTGCCTAGTTTCTGATGGCTCCAACCATTGTTAGGTGCATTTACTGCACCCTGATGTTTCTCCTCGTTAAGTGTAATGAGTATTTTGGCTTTGACTGAACTACCTCTACATTTAATCATGAAGCAAATGCTAGCAAATAATCAGAAGCCTTATTTGCTACCTTTGATGTTGTCATTGGAATATGAATGGGGAAATTTGGTCTAGGGCTTCAGCCCTAGAAGCCCTAGAAGGTTAGAGACATTTCCTACAGTTAAACTTAGAGCCCTTTTTTGGCCACCGGCTCTAAATAGGCATAATCAATAATTTTTTTTGGAGGGGTGAAACTGAACTTGTAATTTCATCAGATAAAATTATTGTTGTTTCTTAGTGTGAAAACTTATTTTATCCAACAGACTGATGAGTTTGCTAATTATCTGAAATGTTTTACCTCAGAGAATTCTCTAGGGATGCAAAGAGGTTAAGAGGCTTACATCCATGGTCACAGGGTCATTATGGCCAAGTCAGACAAGACTTGAATGAAGATCTTTCAACTTCAAGGCTGGCCTTGTGTCCACTACACAATGCTGCCTCTTATTAACCATAATATATATTTCTCAACCACTCCCCTGTCCTGTAGGGTGGAGCTCAAATGCAATATATGGAGGTGATGATAAAAAAGGAGATATTTCTAAAACCACGTCACATTCTTCTACTCATAATATTTGATGTTATCAATTTTCAACTTTCCAACATGTAATTATGGTTTAATCTACTTGATATGCCCAAAACATTTGCAGTTATCTTTTGTATTTGTACATTTTACTAAAACTGAAATCAGGGAACACTGCAAAATATGGTTCAGAGCTCAAACCACACCAATATCTGAACAAGTTTCCCAGTATCCCATCTATGAACTACTGTACAATCATCACAAAATGAAACTGAGATTCACACATTTAAAGCTAAAAAAGACCTCAGATATCATTTGATCAAATCCCTTCATTTTACAATTGAACTGCTAAGACCCAGAATGGTCCAATGACTTGTCTAAGGTCATACAATTAGAATATAGCAGAGCCAGGTTTTGAGTCCAGTAAAGACTTTTCTCACTCTAATGTTTTTGGTTTCCTCAAAAATGTCTGTTCTACAGAGTGAGTAGTTGCAGACTAGCTTTTGCTTATTTGTTTGTTTGCTTGTTGTATGATCAGAGACATTAAATCTCACTCCCTGTGGCTCTTGAACCCCTGACTTCATGGCTCCTAAAAGAACCCCTCCTCCTTGCCCCTCCCATATTCTCAGGTCACAATGACCTCACACTTTATTGGAGCAGAGAATCACATTTCTGGAGGCAGACAGAATACCCAGTCACCAACTCTAACACTCTTCTATAACACTCTCAAAAACTGTTGGGAAGTAGCAGACTGAGACATGTGGACAAAGGTTACATACCTGAGTGGATGCCAGGGAATAATATGCTCAACTACATAGCCAGGGCAATTTGACCTCAGGAACACATGATCCATGTGGTCACACACAGAATATCTCTGTGCACAGGGACTGGAGAGGAGATACCTACTCCATTCTTCTTAAAATCCTAGATAACTTTCTCTAGATTCACATCAGATGACTCTCTTGACTTGTGGCTCAGAGAACTGGACTCACTGTTGTCTTTCAAAGAGTTTTCTTGGTAATTTTAGAAAGGAGGTATGAAAATCATGTGAGAAATTTGTAGGTGTGAAAAGCTATTTCATCATCAAATATATCTCACTGTTCAGATCTGCACACCTCTGGTGCCAAGCACAAAGCAGGGTCCATGTCTTTCAGAGGGATCCAGGGAGAATGTGATCTTAAAGAAAAGACAATGCAAAATGGGAGCCTCTAAGAAACTTCTTTTTTATTTCTACCTCAGTGAAAAGAAAAATCATGCTGGGCAGTGCTATGGCTTACTCTCATTCTATTAGTCATTGACATCTGTCTGAGAGTCATGAGTGAAAAGCCAACCTAAATAGTATGCATGAGGGAGAGATTTGAGTTGTACACCATATCTTCTAACAGACCATCTACAGGATACAAGTTGGCAGCTACTCCAGTGAAACCAGGTTAGCAATGCCAAAAACAACATACAAGGTGCCCAATCCTAACTAAGAATATTTAGCCTTTACTAGCCATTAAGGTGGAATGGAAATTACTTTGGGAAAGTCAGGGATTACTTACTATGAAAATAGCTTCCAAAATATCTGGGAGGATGAAGAGTTCCTATGAATTATATTCCCAGAATTTCTATTCCATTTTTTTGTTTATACATTTGTGCATTTTCAGAAACTCAAAGAGTTAGTAGGACAGAAATACCTCAGAAATAGTCCCGAGCCTTCAGCTCACATAAGGTTCAGTATACAACTTAGGATTAGCAAATAATCAATAAATAAACATTTGTTAAGTGGCTAGTGTATTCCAGGCACTGTGGTAAGCTTTGGGGATACAAAAAAGAGGCTTTAACTAGTTTACCTTTAACTAGTTTACAATCTAATAGAAGGGAGAACATTTAAACAAATATATACAAAACAAACTATATTCAGGATAAATAGGAAATAGCAGAGGAAAGGAAGTGAAATTAATAAGAGTTGGGGAAGGCTTCCTGTAGAAAGTGGAATTTTAGTTGAGACTTAAAAAAAGTCAGGGAGTCAGTAGTCAGATCAGAAGAGGGAAAGTGTTTCAGGAATTGAGGACAGCCAGAGAATGCCCAGATCTGAGAGATGGAATGTCTTGTTCTAGAACAGCCAGGAGGTCTGTATTACTGCATTAAAGAGCCCATGTAGAAGAGTAAGGTATAAGATGGCTGGAATTTTAGAAGAGAGCTAGGTTAGGAAGAGTTTTGAATGCCAAGCAGAGCATCTTATATTTGATCTTGGACACCATAAGAAACCACTAGAGTTTATTAAGTAGAAGTGACATGATCTGACCTGTGTTTTAGGAAAATCACTTTGGTGACTGAATGGAGGATGGATTGGAGTGGGGAGAGACTTGAGGCAGGCAGACACACCAACAAGTTATTGCAATAGTCAGGGTGTTAGGTGATGAGGGCCTGTACCAGAGTGGGGGCAGTGTCAGAGGACAGAAGGGGGCACACCCAAGAGATGTTGCAAAGGTGTAATTAACAGGCCTTAGAAACAACTTGAATATTGGAGGTAGGGGAGAGATAGTGAGGGGTCCAAGATGACTCCCAGGTCTAGAACTGGGAAGACTCAGAGCAAAGTAGATTCCCGTCATTTGGGGAATGCGTAAACAAGTTGTGGTTCACGAATATAATGGAATATCACAATAAATATGATAAATCTGAGTTGCACTGAAAGACATTTATAAACTGAGGAAAAGTGATGATTACAGTAATGTAAATGGAAAGGACAACAATAGCAAAACGAGTGAAGCTGAATTCTTCAAAATCATAAGGACTAAGCTTGAATTCAAAGATGAAGTTGCTTTCTTAGCAAAGAAGGAAGACTAATTTAGGGAAGACTAATTTAATTAATGGATAATTCCAACCTATGTCAATTTGTTTTGCTTAACTTTTAAAAATCTTTTTAAAAATTCCTTGCTATAAGGGACAATTAGCTCTCTAAGACAGAAATGGGGAGGAAGACATTGGTGATGTAGGTGGTATAAAAACTGAAGTATTAATAAAATTAAAATAAGCCATAAAAAGGAAGGAGAATGTATGGAAATCAAGACTCGCTCATGCTTCTGAATAGCCCTGGAAGACAATCAGGTAAATACCTGATGGCCTGTGAGGTAACTCGCACTACTTTAATCATAGTCATATCATAGTCATATCCATAGCCCAAAGCCCCCAAACTCTGCATTATAACCCATCTTGTGAAATTTTCCATTCTTTCTTTCAACAAATACTTTATTTAAAGAACATCTATTTCTTTGGGCTACTGCAAAATGTTGGACACTGGTCTCTCCCTGCCTCTTTTATATGTACATATATATGTCTGTCTAGCTGTATCACTCTCTCTAAGTCTCTCTTTCTCTGTCTCTATCTCTGTCTCTATCTCTCTATCTCTTTATCTCCCTGTATGTCTCTGTCTCTCTGTGTGTTTCTGTGTCTCTGTATGTCTATCATTCTCCATCTCCATCTCGTTGTTTCCATCTCTCTATCACTGTCTCTTTCTCTCTTCGTGTGTGTGTGTGTGTGTGTGTGTGTCTGTGTGTGTGTGTATTTGTATGCATATAAGTATATGTAGCAGGGTTCTCAGAGAAACCAAATGGTGCCTTGGAAAAAGCACTGAATTTAGTCATAGAAGATCTGGAGTATCATCTTGACATTCACATCAACTAGATGTGTGACTTTATATGTAATTTAGCTACAAAGGGCCTCAGAGGTCCAATCTACACAGTTAGTCTGACAATACTTTGTATTCAATACAAGGAAAATACAGGTAATCACTTTGTAATCAAAGTGATTAATTTTCACTTTTACTCTTTAATTCATTACAATGTTATTTTGAAAGAGTTTTTTTCCTAGTTCACTGGTATCCATGGCATGACCTTTGAGAGCCCTTACTGATGGAATACAAAGAGAATAAACACAAAGTATTTGGAGAGAAAGGCCAGTAGTAGCTGGGAGATAAGGAAAGATTTTATATAGAAAATTATGCTTTAGCTGTGTCTTGAAGGAAGAAAGGGGTCCTAAGGGGTAGAGGTGAGGAAGGAGTTCTTTCCAGGCATTAGAGAGAGCTGATATAAAGGCACAAAGAACAGAAGTGTCCTGTAAGAAGAAGGAGAAGGTCAATTTGGTTAGATTTCAGAAGGCAGGCAGGGGAATAATATCCAATTCAGGAGTGGAAGGCAGAGGATTGGGACCAGGTCACAAAGGACTTTAAAAATGAAACTAAGGAGTTTATTTCTTATTCTAGAGGCAATAGGAAACCAGAGAAATTTGCTGAGGAGAGGAGTGAAATGGTCAGACCAGTACTTAAAGAAAATCATTTAGGTAACAGTGATGAGATATTTGAGCCAGGAAGCTGCTACAATAATATAGGTTAGAGGTGATCAGAACCAGAACTAAGTCGGTAGTTTTGTGTGCACTGAAAGGAGTCAGACCCAAGAGAAATACAAACATCAGATTTGGCAATTGATTGAAAAAATAGGAGAGGAGTGAGTGAAAAGACAGGAAATGGAAGCAGCAAGTACAGAACACTTTTTTTCTAGGAGTTTGACTGGAAAAGGAAGAGGTAGAAGCTTGGGAAGATGACAAAATATGATGACAGCTTGTATTTATTTGCTTGCTTATTTTTTAATGATGGAGGAGGTCCAGACATGTTTGAAAGTAGTAGGGAAGGAACCAGTAGATGGGAAAATCACTTTGCCAGAAGTATATATGGTGAAGTGGAGTGGGAAGAGATGTGAGACATTAATAGACTATTGTAATAGTCCAAATGAGAGGTAATGAGGTCCTGAAGCAAGGTGGCATCTGTGTGAGAGAGAGAAGGGGTCAATTGCAAAAGAGATTGAAGAGGCATAAACAGCAAAAAATGACAATCAGTTAGATATGTGAAGCGAAGCAGAGAAGAATGACACTAAAGGTATGAACCTGTAGACTGGAAGAATAATGGGGTTTGACAAAAATAGAGAAGTTTGGAAAAGCGATGAAATGAGGTCTGTTTGGGGCTTGTGAAGTTTGAGCTGTCTCCAAAATACCCTGTTTGAATTAGTAAATAGACAGTTGGTGATGAAGGATGAAAGCTCAGGGGAGATACTGGGGCTAAATAGATCTGTGAGTCATCTGCATAGAGATTATCATTAAATCCATGACAGCTAATGAAGTCATGAAGAGAGAACAGAGAGAGAAAAGATCAGGGAAGAGAGCCTTGAAGAACAATGATATTTAAGAGATGTGATACAGATGACAAAGATGAAGAGCAATCAGACAAGTAGGATAAGCTCCAGTAGAAAGTGTTATCATGAAAATACAGAAGAGGTTTCCAGGAAGAAATCAGCCAACAATGCCAAATGCAGCCAAAAGGTCAATTTAGAAAAGAATGTCATATTTAGTAATTAAAAATGATTTGTAATTTTAAAGACTTTACAGTTGAGTAAGGATGTTAGAAGTCAAAAGAAACCCTATAAATTGCTAAGTATATATTTTTAATTTTTACCCCAAAATGCCAATTCAATAAGAATCTCTCAAGGAAACTGATAGATTTATAATCAGAAGATTCTACTGCTTATTATCTTTGAGCAAATTACATTATTGCTATGTGTCTCAGTTTCCTCATAGATAAAATAATGGAGTTGGACTAGACAACCTCTAAAACAAAGGTGGGGAACCTGTAGCCTTGAAGGAACATGAGGCCTTTTAGATCCTTGGGTTCAGCCTTTTGACTGAGTCCATGTTGTACAAAACAAATCCTTTTATTAAGGAGATTTGATCTGTGAAGTTTGGATTCAGTCAAAGGGCCACACTTGAAGGACCTAAATAAAGTCTTTTTAAATTCCAAATCTTAGAACCTGAAGTATGTTTGCCCAGCCCACACTTGACTGCAACTATTTTCAGCAAATTCTTCTCAGTCCTTCCCTTTAACAAATTTTCTAAAATTTGCATTATAGATTTCATTCTTCTTTAAAACTATCTTTCTTCCATTCTAAATCTGGCTTTCTCAATGCAGATCTCACCCCAACAGGCAACTGTAGTGCTACTGAAATAACACTGGGTTTGATGTCAAAAGATGGAGGTTCAAGTTCCTATGCAACCTTGGATCAATCACTTCACTTGTCTGTGTCTTAGTTCCCTCATTTGTAAAACAGAAAAATAATGGCTTTGCAACCTAGTTACATAATTGTCATGGGGATCCAGTAAGGTAATATATAAAAAGCTTTTTGTAGGTAGTAAAACACTATGTAAATGTCAGCTGTGATGTTGATATTGATCTTATTCTTGTCCTTTTTAATTTTTTACTTCTTCCCATATGCTTGAACTCACTTAATTATCTGATTTGTTTCTTCCATGAAGGATCCTTCCCTTCCTTAAATTTTGTCACAAAATACCTTACACTATATAAGTTTTTGTGATTCAGCTCAGTAGAAAGAATCAATACCTATCCTAGAGGACTTCTGTGCTCTGTAGGCTCTGACCTGCCATAATGTCTAACAGTGAATTGATCAATTAACAAGTAGTTACTAAGCACCTTCTATATACTAGGCACTATAAGGAATCCAGGGGCTCCATGTAAAGGGAATGAAACTCTCTATACCCACAAGGAGCGTGTGTTCTAATGAGAAAGATGTCAAGTACATAGATGTAAGTACGTAGAGATTTAAATCTAAAAAGAATACAAAGCAGTTTAATACAAGATAATTTGGAAGAGAGAACACCATTAGTAAAGACTTCATACAGAGGATGGAGCTTAAAGGAAGACAGGGATTCTCTGAGGTGGGAAGAAAAGACATTCTGAACATGATAAATGCTTCTATTCACATGATGCTGAATGCAACTGAAACAACTGCCAATAATTGCAGAATGGCTACCTTGTAAATTCACATAAAGCAACTTCAATAGGACCCTCCCTGCAGTAAGGCAATCCTTTCATTCTTCCCTAATTCATGTCATATCACTCCATACAGAAGTATTGCAGGGCTTTTCTTTCCCTATGAGCCTGACACACCTCCACAACTTTATCTGTAGTCACTGAGTCAGCCTACAAATTGAGAAAAACAATTAATAGCCAACACACATACACACAAGGAAAAACAAAACAAAACACTGCCTTACCCCCAGGCCATTCATTTAACATTATCCATCTGGAGTTGGCTCAAGCCAACCACTCTAGCCAGTTTCAGATTCAGAAAAAGAGGAAACTTTCTGAAGGAACCACCCACCATTCTCAAAGTGCCATATGTGGGGAAAAAAAAAAAAGATTCTCTTTATTTTCATTGTTTGTGGAAATCACTCAAGGCAAATCACACTACTTGAAGCTCTTTATTACCAGTTGCCTTTTTAATTATCAAGTTATCCAATCAAATTGTGGATTAAATCCATTAAAATGTCACACACAACATTTGTGTGACTCTCTATACTTCAGCAGAAACATAGGAAACTTTCTAACCGAGGACATAATTTGAGTTTGGTATTTATGTACATATGTGTACCTGTGCATCTGTGTGTACATTTTGTGTACATGTTATGGTCCACACATGTACTAAGATGTTTATTCCTTATTTGTGTGTATGCATATGTTTGGGGAAATATATTCTCTCTATGGAATATATACACATACACAAAACTATATACATATCTATATTTATATCATCTATATATTAATTTATATATATGGAATATGTGTATGTATGTAAATTAGAATAAATTAGAGGGATTTGAGTATAATTTCATTAGCATGGGAAACTCCTAAAAGAGGAAATTCTCTTCTAACAATGCAGATTGGTACATTCTTGGCAACTTTATAGTTTTAGAAAATTGCCTACAGCTCTGAGAAGTTAAGTGTGACAGAAGAGCCAGACATGGAGTACAGAAGACTTGGGTTCAAAGTACTACCTCAGACAAACACTAACCATGAGACCAAGGACAGGCAGACACAAACTCTCAGAGACCAAGGGAACTCTAAGACTAGAAGTCACAGAGGAATGAACAATCTAAATTGGTAAGAGGAGTTTCTTCAAGGAGTTCCCCGTACCAATGAAATCATGAGTCCATCCCCAAAGTTGTATCTGTATGCATATTTATATACATACATGGACAAAATGAATTCAATAGTATGTGAAGTTTCTGTAATATGATCAGTGCAGGGAACTCCAAGTAGGAAAACATCTTCCACCTATACATTACAAGCTCTCAGTGACATAGCAGGTAAATCCTATGCAGGGATGTTTTCAGGCCACCTCCAGCCCCTTACAAGAATGTTAAATCAGTATTTATATCTTGAAAATCATCCAAAGGTACAAGTCAGGGCTTCATGTAATGTTTTGTTGGTTTTCTAGACAAGAAAATAATGAGGGAAAAACGTGAATAATGCAGATTGCACTTAAAAGTGAGTCCTGCTTTGTTCCCCCTTCCCACCACCCCCCATCCAATTGTTAAACCTTTGCTAGTTTGAACCATGTAAAGGTTAAGCTCTTTGTCCGAAGTCAAACAGCTAGCAAGTGTCAGGGCCGGGATCTGACCCATAATATTTATTACTCCAAGCGCCAAACCCAACACATTGTACCATAACTGACTTTCTCTGTACATACACATAATTTTATGAGGATGAGAGTGGGGGGAGAAGGGAAGACAGACGTGACCAGAAATCATAACCTTTGACTAGAAAAATGGAGGGTGAGGGTAGATTTGGTAACTTGTTAATGTGCTGCCTCCTCTCTCCTTTCCTCATGCTCTTGTGGAGGCTGCATTAAAGAAAATCAGGCTAATGGTGCTCTCTGGGAAAGTGCCATTTTGGAGGAGAAATGTGACCAGACTGAGAGAGTGCCGATTAGCCATTGAGTGGTGGAAATGAAACCTGTTAACAATTCTGTAGCTCCTCATGGAGAAGGGAGGAGGGAGCGGCCCCCTGGGTGATCCAGCCCTGCCAGTCCTTCCTAAAAACAATTACAGAATGCAAATATTTATAAACCACACACTTATTTGGCACTCTTCAGTAGGCTAAAAACAAACACTGCATTCCCAACCCAAGATGGACAAATGCTGCTCTCCACAGGCCCAGCCCCAGCCCTAGTCCAAGCCCCACCCCCAGTCCAAGCCCCACCCCACCCTGTTCCTCGTGTTGAAATTCAGGGAACCGAAGATGAGAGGCCATGGCCCTTTTTCCCATCAATCTCAAGCATAAATCAAAAGTTCATTGTTTTCTAATTATCAGATTTCTTCCTATAGAGACTGAATTGCTTTAGACATGAGTGCTATTCTAGTAGCTCTCCTCGAACTCTCTTTGAGACAGTGCCTATTTTCCTCCATGGGAGTTGTGATGATGTGATGCCTGTTCTGATGATGTGATGAGGAACATACTAGATTTGGAGCCTAGAGTATTTGGGTCTGAATGTTGGCTCTGCTACTTTCTCTGTGACCTTGGGAAAATTTATTTAATCTCTCTGGGCCTCAATTTCTTTATATATAAAATGAGGGGGTTGAATAGCAATAAAAATAATATTTAAAAACTTTTTAAATAATAAAATGAGAAGACTGGATTAAATGATCGTTAAGGAAACTGGGATCAGTTTATCAAGAAACTCCTACTACATGCTAGGTAGTATGCTAAATCCTCAGGTACAAAGAAAGTCAAAAGACAGTCCCTAGTCTGTTTGTCTCTCTTTCTCTCTCTCCCCCTCCCTTTCTCCCTTTCTCTCCCTCTTGTCTCTGTGCTTCCTCCCTCTCTTCTCTCTCTTTCTTACATGAAAGTTTTAATCTTCCACTTAAATAATATTGTACACATTTTAAGAAATGTAATATCTAACCCCCACCATACGTACACACACAAAAGTGCTGTGGTTCTCATTTTTTCAAATAGAAACTGACTGATTAGATAGAACAGCTCTTTGTTCCAGGCACTGGAGTAAAGTGTCCATCACTAAATGCACTTGTCCAATATAGAAACTCTCTCCTTCTGAATCTTCAAATCCCAAACTAAAATCTTCTCTCCCTGGAGTAAAACCCTATGGATTGGTAAACTGCTAAAATTCCTCTGGTATTTAAAGTTTCTTGAGACTTGGATAGCTTGTAGTCTTAGCCAGTCAGTCAATAAGTATTTCTTAAGTACCTGTTTTGTGGCAGACACCATGTACAAAAAGAGGTCAAAGAGAGTTTCTTCCTTCAATGAGCTCACAATCTAACAACAAGCAAATAAATATGGACAAATAAGCTAGACAGAGGATAAATAGGACATAGTTACAGAACATTATAGAATTAGAGAGATTAAGAATCAAACACATTTACTTTCTTGACCCAATCAGAGGTTTCAACCTCAGGTAAAAAAAAATTTCACTTATGTATCACTTCCTTCAATTAACCAATTCTATAAATCAATGAGTTTTTTCTACCTGCTTAGAATATCTTCTTCATTAAAATGGGGAAGGGGTTGAGTCCCACTCTTTGACCAAGATAAAGAAGGACTTAGAGATGATGCCTTCTGAAGAGGAAAGAAATGAGGGTATTTAGTCTGGGGAAGAAAAGGCTTTGAGGAGACAAGATCGTTGTCTTCATATATTTGAAGTATATTGAAGGGGGATTACTTTTTTTCTGTTTGGCCCCTTAGAGAAGAGAAGGAAGTAATGAATGGACATTTTGGAGAGGCAAATAGATGTCAGTTCACTGTAAAGAAGAAAGCATAATAGGAAATCTCAGAGTTGAAAGGAAACTTGATGGCCAAACTATACCTAAACAAGAGCCACTCATTGAACATGGTACACAACATATCACAGATTTAGAGTTGGAAGCACCTTAGAAGTCTCTGAGAGTCTAATGGGAGAGAGAACATGAAAACAAATGCAAAACACAAGATATACAGACATATTATATATATATATATATATATATATATATATATATATATATATATATACATATATTACACACATGTATATGTATATGTGTATATATATATATAGATTCATGCGTACATCTATATATATAAAATAAATTGGAAATAATCAGGATAGGGAAGGTACTGAAATTAAGGAGGATCAGGAAAAATTTTGTAGAAAATGGAATTTTTAGCTGGGATTTGATTTTTTTGTTTTGCTTTTAGAGGCAACCAGAGTTAAGTGACTAATACAGGGTCAAACAGCTAGTAAATGAAGTCAAATTTGAACTCAGGTCCTCCTGATCCAGGGCCAGTGTTCTATTCACTGTGCCACCTAGCTGCCCCTAGCTGGGACTCAAAGGGAGTTAGAGAAGACAAGAGATAGAGATGAGGAAGGGAAATATTATATATGCATACAGGGTACTCAGTGAAAATACCCAAAGTCTGAAGATGGAGTGTCTTCTATAAGGAACAGCAAGGAGGTCAGGGTCAGTGGCTAGCAGGAGAGGAGGAAAGGAAAAAGGGAAGGGAATAAGGTATAAGGTAGGATGTAGTCAGGTTGTGAAAGGCTTTGAATGCTAAATAGGGGATCTTATATTAGATCCTGGAAGTGATAGGGAATTTATTGAATAAAGGGATGACAGTCAAATCTGTACTATAGGAAGATTAATTTGATAGCCAAATGGACCATTGAATGGACTGGGAAAAGATTTGAAGCAGGAAAACTAATCAGCATAGATTTAGGGCTAGAAAGGGTCCTGAGAGACTCTCTACTCTTCAACACACTAATTTCATAGATAAAGAACTATGGTCCAGAGAGATGAATAACTTTCCCAAAGTCACACAGGAATTTAGTACCAGAGTCAGGATTAGAACCTAGGTCTTCGGACGTGCAGGTGACACAGTGGATGGAGCACCAAGAGTGAAGTCAGGAAGACCTGAGATCAAATCTGGCCTCTGACATTTACTAACTGTGTGACATTGAGCAAGTCACTTAACCTTTCTCTGCCTCAGTCTCCTTATCTGTAAAATGGGATAAATAGGTGTCTACTTTCCATGGTTGTGAGAATCAAGTGAGGTAATATGTGTAAAGCACTTAGTACAACTCCAGGCACATAGTAAGGTTTATAACTCCAAATCCAACACTCTTCGGCTCTAAATCTGCGATAAAAATGAACCTGAATCCAACACTCCCCTGGATTCCCAGGAACTGTAGGATTTAACCCAGCAGGCAAGTCTTTAAGTTAAAAGAACACATAGAACTACACTGGAACATCAATTTAGGGATACTAAAAGACATTCTGAGAAACTAATAGGGGTATTTAATTCAATTTAAAAAATATGTTTTAAGTGCCAACAATGGAGAAGACATTATACTAGGCATTGGGGATAGAAAGATGAAATCAACACAGTTCTTTCCCTCAAGCAGCAAGGGGGAGATAACAATATGTACCTCAGTCAGTAAATCTGATGTAATCTGAGATGGAAGAGAGAAACAATTAAGGGGGATGGGAGAGGAGGGAAGACTTCAGAGAGGAACTAATACTCAAGCAGAAACTTGAAGGAAAATAGGCAAAACCAAAGATCTAAACTTCCTTGTTTAAGGACGCAGGTTATTTTCACAAAGGCTGCTATCCCTCCCCCACTCCAATTTGTGTTGATGCTTCTGGACTACAATAAAAATTAAATAAGAAAACACAGTTAAAATAGGACACACAATGGACTGCTAACATGAGAAAGGTTCAGTGGGGTCAAGCAAGGATTGCAGTCGAGGTCAAAAACTGCAAATATCAGCATAGCTGGCTAGTGCCCTGAGGCAAATTTGGGAACTGATTCTGGATTTCTGGGAAGATGACAAAGGGCAGAAGTCTTCCAATTAGTAGAGCTCCAGGAAGGTCTTGGACTAAACTGAGGGCTATAGGGACAGAAGAGTGGGCAAAGAGCCCTTAGTTAATGTCTTCAGCTTAGGAACTTAGGTACGCTGGAAAAAAAAGAGGTGATCGAATTACATCACCTAACCTCCTGCAATACCAGAGCAAGCATTCCATTAGGCCAATGGTAGTTACAAGAATTATGGCTTCTACCTGAAAAATTACAGGTGGGTCCTTACTTTCTGAAAGCTGAAACAAAGTGAAATTTACCCAATAGAATTACCGGTTGACTCAATGTGGTTGATCACGATATATAATAGTTGCAATAATCACTGATGAAGATTACAGTGCCTTCCCACACAGCTAACCCTATCTTCTTCCTATTTTCTGATTGCAACATTCTTTTCCCATCCAAATTTGTGGCTTTTTTTGTGGCTAGTTGACACATTGTGCATGGTTCACTATGTACTCTGAAGAGTGTAATCACTGATACATGATGTAGAGCAAATTGGGGCTCTAGTTATAGGACAAATAGGAAGTTATTGGTTTGAGTCATGGTGTACTTTTTAAAAAATCTCATGGTTAGTAGGTGGACAGGCAATTAGCCAGCTGGAATTACTAGGAGTACAGCATATGACTTAATTTAGCTTAAAACATACCAAAAACTGTTCATTCATGTAAGTGAGATCCTTCAAAGTAGTCACCTTGGGAGATCACATACTTCTCTCATTGATGCTGCCATTGCCCAAAATCTGTTGGGCATTTCTTTTGGGGGTATTTCTTCAGTGCATCTCTGAAGATCATTAGACTTTTCACTCTATGATCATTTTGAATTTGGTGACTAAAAATGATATAGCAAAAAAGAAAAATATCTCCATCACTCAACGAACTCCATTGTCTCTCTTTTTCTTCTTGGATCATAAAATACAAAAACTTTAACCTTGTACATAAAATCCTTCACAAGCTGTTTCCAGTCTATCTTCCCAGTCTTATGACACATCACTTCGCTACACTCATTCTATAGACCACCTGAATTGTCCTTGCTTTTCGTCATTCAATATCTCATCTCCTATTTCTGTGTCTTTACATAGCTTGGCCCACATGCCTACGAAGCACTAACTCATCACCTCAGCCTCTCACAAGCCCTCACTTCCTTCAAAGCTCCTCTAAAGTGTCACTTTATCTATATAAAACCTTTCCAGATTCTGGTGTCCCAACCACCCAACTGTCTTGCATTCACTGTGTGTGTATAATGTATACATATGTATATATGTATATATATATATATATATATATATATATATATATATTATACATACACATATATGTGTATACATACTGTGTTATATATAGTTATCTCTTTCATATCACAGGGGTTAGGGGTACCCTAGCCCCACCCTGTCATCTGGAAAACATGCATAAAAGTTTTGGCTTTCCCTTCATATCAGGGAAGTCTAATTTTTTTTCTTTTATGAGGTGTTTACAATGCCTTATTTTAAATACGGGGTTAAGTATTTGGTCATAGACTTTGCATTCTCTGTTGGTTTTCACAAGTAGTCTGTGGCTTCTGCAAAACTGCCAAAAAATTGTCATTTAATTTCTTATGCCAATCTGCGATATATTGAAACCCCATGATGGGGAAAGTTGCAATGTGGAAGGGATAACTATACTGCATTTGTATATTATTATACTAATATCTATATTTATTATACATACACCTATTTTCACATAGTTTTTACTAATGGAATGTAAGCTACCAAGGTCAGGATTATTTCATTTTTGTCTCTGCCTTCCCAGCATCTAGTGAAGTGTCAGGCACATAGTAGGTACTTGTTGATTAATTGATTGATATAGCATAGTTTGATCTCCCACCTCCTTCACCAAAGTTGGATTCAAAAGATTTATAGCTAATTCCAAAACTCAGATCCATTTTGAAGGAAAAATCTTTTCGTCATTCTCAAAAGTGTTCAAAAGGGCTGCCAGCTAGGAGCACAAAGTTCTGCAGGAATGTGTTATCGTATTTAACCAGCCCTTTGTTTGTCTCCGTCTGTTCTCCATCTGCTCTGGAGTATTCTCTGACCGACTAAACATAGAATACATTGAAAGCAGTCTGCAAATGCAACCTAGTTAGGTATGGATGAGACTAACTCCAAAATAACAACAACTGAAGGAAAAAAGAAAACCTGATATGCTACAGGGGAGATTGGATATGTGCGTCATAGGTTGGATTCTACCCACAAGATTGATGCATGGAGGGTGCTCAACTACTTGACCAGCATAATTTGGATTCTAGAGGGATAGTCATCAGTGAAGACTGGAAAGCAGCTGTTAGAATCCATCTGAGGGGTGGCTGCTCCCACAGTGATAGGTGCAACTCCTTGTAAAATATAATAGTACAAAATATATAATTTGATAAGTACCTACTGCCTTCAAAGTGATTAGCCCTTTATTCTTGGTGAGTAAGTTAGGAACTTAGAGGGAAATTAAAGCCAGTACAGGGAACAATACTATACAATATCACAAATTAACTATAAAGAATATAGGAAGAAAGACACAATCTGCATCTAGAGAAAGAATTAATAAATAGAAGCATGTACAGAATAATTTTACATATATATGTGTATACATACATATATATTGGTGTAGGATGGTGGCCATCTCTGGGGCAAGGGGAAAAGAAAAAGAAATTTACATGATAATTTTGTTGTATATTTAAAATGAATAACCAGTTATACATAGTAGAGTTGCAATTTCCTGTGCAATCATCCTTTTTATCACAGTATGTAATAAAAATGCTTGTTTTATTCCATAAATAAAAGACCCCAAAGAAGTCAAAGGTTGGAAACTGCACCCACCCCCATCCTCAAATTATGTAGTCCCTGTGATGGGCTAAGAGTCAGGAAGACCTGCATTCAAATCTATCCTGAGACACTTACTAGTGGTGTTACCCTGGACAAATTACTTAACCTCTGTATCCACTTCCTTATCTATAAAATGGAGATATTATCGACCTCCTAGGGTCATTGTGAGGATAAGATGAGATAAATAATTTGTAAAGCACTTAACGCAGTGCCTGGCACATAGCAGATGTTTGGCAAATGCTTGTTTAGTTCCTTCCTGTCCCTCCAAAAAATACCTGATAAGTGAATCATAGATTAAGTATATACCTTGTCTTATTGAATATGATAGATATTTGAGGAGAGAAACAGCATGATCAGATCTTTACAAGAAAAATTCTATAGAATTTGTGCTTTTGTGAACAGGATATCTCCCACATGGTTAATCTGGTGGGGCATAAATTCATGATATTTTCTCCCATCATAGAGAGAAGAATGATGGCCAATAATGATGAGGACCAAACTAAACCTGTATTAATTTCCTCTGTGACATGAAATCAATTAATTTGGTGCAGATATATGTGTGTGTGTGTGTGTGTGTGTGTGTGTGTAGATAGATATACAC
>CM053769.1:393701753-393804569 GCA_028658325.1 Potorous gilbertii
AATATGTCACAAAGCAAAGTGCCAGCTTGTATTTCATAGAAGAGGTCACCCTCCTAGGAGTTCCCTATGCTGATGAATTACCTAATTTTTTTAAACAAAATCTAACTCACAATCCTAGAAGTATATTTATAAAATCAGCTTGAAAACAACTTTCTGAAATAATTGGCTCCACAAAAATCTATTCACACCCAATCCATATTTATCAATGATGTTGCTTCCTTCTAAGTATCTTAAAAATCTTTGTAAGTATCTTTAGATCTTTTCTTCCTTTGGCTCACAAGACTCAGAGGAGACAATATCCTCTCAGAGCAGATAGATTAGATACATACATACATACATAAATATATTTATATACGTTATATATATATATATTATATATATAATATAATATATATATAACCATCCAGTGACACTTACACCACTGACCTGATCCAGTTCTTCAAGACGGAAGGGAAGTTTAGCATTCTCAAGCTCATGTTGGTGTTTACTACATTTCCCATTGGACAGAAATGCTGAGTAGATGCCATGTTATCTATGATTCTCAGAGTCCATTAATGATCTCCTGTCAGTCAGCTCCACTTCTTTCAAAGGTGATGTGAATATGTGTCTTTATGTCTTCATAAACCAGCCCTTAAGTTTCCCACACTCAAGCAAAACCTGCTACCTTCTTGATCTAGCTATATCTCAGTTAGTCCCAGTTACATGAATTTGGCAAACAGGAAAACATGTTTGTAAACTGTATGCAATTATTTTTATTCTGAATAGAATTGATAAACAAGTACTTAGTACAAAATTAAAATAAGATAATACATTTTAAAATTACCAAGCAGCTGCAAGTCTATCCCTCCCCTCAACTCTAAAAATCTTAGACAAAGAAGGTGCTGTGAACTGAGGTATGTAGTATGTATGTAGCCTTTTGAGTGAAGGAAGGAGTATAAACAACATAACACAATTCTAAAGGATGTTGGACTCTGAAAAAACCAATACAACAGTAAACCTTTAGTTAATCTGATTTAATAAAAAAGAAAGAAGAAAACCATAATACCAGTATCACAAATGAAAAGGGTGCATTCACCACCAATGAAGAGGAAATTAAAACAATAATTAGGAACTATTTGACAATCAGTGAAATGGATGAATATTTACAAAAATAGAAATTGCCCAGGTTAACTGAAAAGGAAGTTAAATACTTAAATAACCCCATCTCAGAAAAAAAGAAATTGAACAAACCATCAATGAATTCCCTAGGTAAAAATCTCCAGGGCAAGATCAATTTACAAAGGAATTCTATCAAACATTTAAAGAACAATTAATTCCAATTCTATACAGACTATTTGGGAAAATAGGCAAAGAAAGAGTCTTACCAAATTCTTTTTGTGATACAAATATGGTACTTATAACTAAACCTGAAAGAATGAAAACAGAGAAAGAAAATTATAGACCAATTTCCCTAATGAATATAGATGCAAAAATTTCAAACAAAATATTAGCAAAAAGATTACAGCAACTTATCATGAGAATACCATATGACTAGGTAGGATTTATTCTAGGAATACAAGACTAGTTCAATATCAGGAAAACTATCAGCATAACTGATCAGCCACAAAACTAGCAGAAACCATATGAATAGCTCAATAGATGCAGAAAAAGCTTTTGACAAAATACAACACCCATTCCTACTAAAAAAAAAAAAAGAGAGAGAGCATAGGCATAAATGGAGTCTTCCTTAAAATGATAAGTAGCATCTACCAAAAACCATCATCAAGTATTCTATGTAATGGGGATAAGCTAGAAGCATTTTCAATAAGATCTGGAGTGAAACAAGGATTATCAAGTATCACCATTGTTACTCAATATGGTACTAGAAATGTTAGCGTTAGCAATAAGAGAAGAAAAACATTATAAAATATTTGGGAGTCTACCTGCCAAAACAAGCACAGGAACTATATGAGCACAATTACAAAATGCTTTTCACACAAATAAGGTCAGATTTAATAACTGGAAAAACACCAGTTGCTCATGGGTAGGCTGAGTTAATATAATAAAAATGACAATTCTACCTAAATTAATTTACTTGTTCAATGCCAGGCTGATCAAACTACCAAAAGTTATTTTATAGAGCTAGAAAAATAATAACAAAATTCATCTGGAAGAACAAAAGGCCCAGAATATCAAGCAAATTAATGAAAAGTAATGCTAGGGAATGTGGCCTTGTCATACCAGATCTAAAATTGTATTATAAAGCAACAATCATGAAAACTACTTGGTACCAGCTAAGAAATAGAGCTGTGAATCAGTGGAATAGGTTAGGTATACAAGACACAGTAATCAGTAAGTATAGTAATCTACCGTTTGACAAATCACATGACCCCAGCTTCTGGGATAAGAACTCACTATTTGAAAAAACTGCTGGGAAACCTGGAAAATAATGTGGCAGAAACTAGGCATAGACCAATGCCTGACATCGTTTGCCAAAATAAAGTTCAAATGGGAACACAATTTAGATATAAAGGTTGTCACTATAAATAAACTGGGAGAGCAAGTAATAGTTTACCTGTCAGATTTATAAAGAATGGAAGAATTTGTGAGTAAACAAGAAATAGAGAAAATTATGGAATGCAAAATGGATAATTTTGATTACATTAAATTGAAAAGTTTAACTGGGGAAGAATTTTTACAACCAGTGTCTGTGATGAAGGCTTCATTGCTAAAATATATAGAGAACTGAGTAAATGTAAAAGAATACAAGTCATTCCCCAATTGATAAATGGTCAAAGTATATGAACAGGCAGTTTTCAGAGGGTGAAAGTAAAGATATTTATAGTCACATGAAAAAATGCTCTAAATCAACATTGATTAGAGAAATGCAAATCAGAACCACTCTGAGGTATCACATCACATTGGTCAGATTGGCTAACATGACAAAACAGGAAAATGTTAAATGCTGGAGAAGATGTGGGAAAATTGGAACACATGCATTGTTGGTGGCATTGTGAAATGATCCAACCATTTTGGAGAGGAATTTGGAACTATGCCCACAGGGCCATAAAAATTGCATACCCTTTGAACCATCAATACTACTTCTAGGACTATATCCCAAAGAGATCATAAAAATGGGAAAAGAAACATATGGAGAAAAATATTTATAGCAGCTCTTTTTGTGGTGGCAAAGAATTGGAAATTGAGGGGATGCCCATCAATTAGGAAATGGCTAAACAAGTTGTCATATATGAATGTAATGGATTACCATTGTGGTAAAAGAAATGATGAGCAGGCAGACTTCAGAAACACCTGGAAAGACTTATATGAACTGATGCTGAGTGAAGTGAGCAGAACCAGGAGAACATTATACACAGTTACAGCCACATTGTGCAATGACTAGCTTTGGTAGACTTGGCTCTTCTCAGCAATGCAAGGTTCTAAGGTAACTCCAAAAGGCTCATTATGAAAACTATCCACATCCAGAGAAAGAATTATGGAGTCTAAATACAAATTGAAGCATACTATTTGCTCGCTCTCACTCTCTTTTGTTTTGTTTTGTTTCTTCTATCTCATTGTTCTTTCCATTGGTTATAATTCTGTTTTGCATGGTAAATGTGAAAATATGTTTAATATGAATGTATTGGTAAAACTGATAGCAGATTACATGCCATCTTGGGGAGGGAGGGGAAGAAAGAGAGAGGGAGAAAATTTGAAACAAAAGCTTTTGGAACTGAACGTCGTAAACTAAAAATAAATAAATTTTTTAAAAAAATTATGTCAGACTCACATCCATCAGGGTTGATCAACATCCATCAGGGTTGATCAACAGGTGCTGATAACAACTTCTGAAGAAACCCTGAACCCAGACCTACCTCATAGCTCTAGGAATGAAGTTGAGATCTGGATTGACTAGGAAAATGACAGGAAATGTCCTTACATTTACCCAGAACTTCCAACATGCTCTGGTTCCAGCTGGCTTGTCTCTTGTGTAGTATAGTGGGTGGGCCCAACTACTAGCCTTGGCAAAGATAAGCTACCTGGTACACATCCCACCCCACCCCCAGTCTCCTTTTCCTTTACCACACCACTGTTCTCCTGTAGCTGCCTGTCTCATCACTCCTCATCACTCTTGTCACTCAGCCAAATCCCTGCAGCTCCATGCAAAAGGGTGGGGTAGGTGCAGAATGAAAGGGGTACTATAAATATAGGACTATACATATAAAATCTCAAGACAGAACCTTACACATAGATGGTGCTTAATATATGAATGAATGTCCAAATTAAGAGTGAAAAATGTTAAGGAAAATCACTTTAAATTTCCTGGGGTCTTCTATCAACTTCATAGTGATGAAGTTATTTTAGAAATGGTTAGGGTTTTATTCACAGTCACTCTATAAACTTGTAGAAAAATCATAGTTCATTCAAACACCAACAAACACTGACATTGCTACTACTCTAGAGTAGGCTCTTATCATCACATATCTGGAGTTGGGGATACCTAGGTTCAAATTCCTCCTCTAATTCTTACTAGCTATGTGACCCTGGACAAGTCACTTAACCTTTCTAAGCCTCAGTTTCTTTATCCATGCAATGAAGGCTTGGACTGGTTAATGTGTCTGGTCACTTCTTGGTCTAATCTCTGATGCACAGCACCTGTAAAACTGAACCCAAGAAGTTTAAGTGATTTCCTCAGTCACAGAGGAAGGAAATATCAGAGAAGAATTTGAATCCAAGTCCTTTGAACTCTTTTTACTATGTCGTGGAGTCTCCTTCAATTATATGTATGATTTATTACCCCTTTAATAGAATGTAAGTTCCTTGAGGGTGGAGATATCCATCTTCTTGGTATCTCCTTAACCTAGCCCAGTGCTTATCTCAGTTAATCCAATTAACACTCTCCCACTTTCCTCTGCTGTGGGCTATCCATTGTAATAAAAAAAATTCTAATTTAGATTTTCCTTAATAAATAGACTTTTCTTCCCCCCTCTTTATTCATTCTAGCTAATGAATGTCTCAATAAACACTCTTCTCACCCTAAATCCTATGACTTCCTTCTACTAGAGGAAGTAGAAATATCAGCAGCCATAATAAAAATGAAAACCCTCTTGCCAACATTTGCCTAGGTAGTGGCAAAACAAAGATACTCTTGTGTACCTTGCTGCTAATGAGTTCAGTAATATGGAAATCTGATCAGAGCTCATTTGGACAAAGTTCAGGGAATAAGATAATTTCTACTAGAGGAAGGAAGGAATTTTTTTTTTAAAAAAAGCTAAGGAAAAATAGTTCCTTTTCACTGTGTCAGCATCTCAGGCTCATCTAAACCTACTGGCCTCAGGTATTGGAACTGGAGGCATTTATGGATAGTCTTCAGAACACATTTGCCTCTGGCAATGGTACAATGGAAAGGAAAACCATAACTAGCAATTTTGCCACTAGCAACAATCAACACAAATCACACCTTTAGATCGACTTTGCAATTCATGATGTACAAACACAAATCAGCCAGAAAAATGACAAAATTATAGAGTCTTGAAATTTTGGAATTGGAAGAGACCTCAGCTGCCATCTGGTCATACCCATACCTATCAATGAATCTCCACTATAACATTTCTGAGAAGCAGTCATCTAATCTCTGCTCAGTGATATCTAAAGAGGTCTCTAATAAGATCTCTACTTTCCCAATCCATTCCACTTATGGTCAATTTTAATCATTAAGAGATCTTTTCCTGGCATCAAACTTAAATCTGCCTCTTTGTAATGTACACTCATTGTTCCTGGTCGCATCCACTGGGGCCAAATGAAACAAGACTTCCCCCCACCTTTTGAGACAGTCAGAGTTAAGTGACTGGCCCAGGATCAAACATCTAGGAAGTGTCCAAGGTCAGAATTGAAATCAGGTCTTCCTAACTCCAGGGCTGCTGCATCACCAAGCTGCTTCAAAATGAAAGAAGTCTAATCTCAACTCTTCAAATCCCTAAAGAGAGTTATTGTTCTCAATTGAATCTTCTCTTTTCCAGGATAAACATCCTTCAACCAGTTTTCAAAGGGTATAGAAATAAAGACTTTTGTTATCCTTGTTGCCTTCTGCCAGACACTTTCTAGCTAAATGCATTTAAGCAGAAAGATAAATTAGTTATTATAGTGACTGCTGCACTATTGAAGGTGAGTAGGTGGTAAATTTGATGTCCTCAATTTCAGTTCCCCGGAATAATCTTGATTTTTCAGACCCCCAGGATTTGAGAATTAGAGGATACCTCAGCATCCTTCTAATCCAATCTATACACAAAAATGAATCCTTTCTACAAGTATACCCAGCAAGCTTTTACTTGAGGACCTTCAAAAGAGGGGAACATGCTACCTTTCAAGGCAGCTCATTTCATCTTTGGACAACTCCAGTTGCTAAGAAGTTTTTTCCACCTAAAGTCAAAATTTGTCTCTTTGTAACTTCCACTCATTCTTGGCTCCATTTTTTGGAGCTAATAAAACAAGTGTAATCTGCCTTCCATAAGAGAGTCTTTCAAATTCCTGAAAACAGCTAATATGTTCCCCTGGGTCTCCTCCAGGTTAAATATAGCAGGTTTCTTCAGCCAATCTTCGCAGGATAAGGACTCAGGGTCCTGTATTATCTTGGTCATTCTCCTCTGGACAGTCTTTAGTTTCATCAATATGCTTCTTAAATCACAGTATCTAGAACTCAATACAATATTCCAGATGAGATATAATGAGGGTAGAACTATGGAATTCTGACTTCCCTATTCCTGATATCTATTCTCCTCTTAAGGCAGCATGGGATCTCATTAGTTTTTCTGGATGCTACCCCTCCATGCTTATGGCTGTAATGGAAATTACTCAAGCATGTTGGTCTTTGATGTACCTTCTATTTTTTTTCACTTTTATTTTAAGGCATCAGAGCAGACTGAGGCTAGGGGAGAGTAGGATCTTGCCATCTCTGGAAACATTGCTTATTTTCCCTGTAATTAAGGGATTTTAACCAAGTGGCTTTTGTGGTAGCAATCCCAATCTACTTTCCATGCTCAATTTACCAAGCTGCAAATACCCAATTTGTTATGGGGCTGGATGATTTGTTTTCTTTTAGTTTTTTTTTGCTTATTTGCTTCTTTGATGAGTTCTGTACCTTTCCTTAATGAAAGCATTTGCTTGGGTGGTGAATTTCATTTTTAAATACCCCCAAAACATTTATGCTTATTATCTTAAACAATTAGACCAATATATAATGTAAATATATAGTTTCCTATAATATTATAATACCTCATAAAGCAGACTGTTCAGGAATATTCCACTTCTCTGTAGCAAAATGTAAAATAAGGCAGGGCCTAGAGTCCCTTGTAATACTGAGATTCCCTAGGTGCTATTTACAGCTCTGAAAGAACACATAGTTCATCAGTCAGGAAAGAAAGACCCTTACAAGTCCTTACTTCCCTCCCAGTGATTCTGTTGGAATGAAAAGTATCAAAGGACAAGAGAAAAAAATCATTAGATACGTAGTTTCACCTCTCTAGGCCTGTTTCCTCAACTGTAAAATGAGAGAGTTGTACTATAGGACCTCTAACATCCCTTCAAGATCTACTATGGTCCTAAAGTATTTATGTATATATCTTAGAGAATAGAAGCAAGGATACAGGCCATGGTCCCTTTCTCTTCAAGCTGCCACTTTGACTACTAATCTTCTGAATGGCGAAAGGAAAAAAAATTGTTCTTGGTAAGTTCAAGTGGAATGTCCTTCACAGGAGTAATATCTCCTCGTTCCCCTAATATCTTATATTTTCATGCTAATGTTTGTTTCAGCTTTTTTGAGCCTTTTCCAATAGGCAGTTTTGCTTTGAAGACATTAGCATGATTTGGCATTTTGCTTTTGTTTGTTTTTAGTTTCCAACACTCCATAAATCACCTGATGCTTTCAACTCTATTACTATGGAGTTGACACTTGATAAACACAGTTTGCTATTTTATTCTCTTCTCCCATCATTCATCCATCTCTTCTTCATCTATTTTTCTTACACATGGACTCAAGTGCTAAAAATATACAGCAGCTGTAGGTGCTGCCAAAATGCTTTGAGAATGAGTAATCCCACTTGCCCAAGTTTCAAAGTGTGAGGGTCCTGAAATAATTTCCTCTCAAGTGAATGAACTGATTCATGTGGCACAGGCAGGAAGAGAGGAACCTGATCTCCTGTATGGAACCATAAGCTCATGGTAAGACAAAGTCACTAGGTCAGCTCAACACCAAGGATGGAAAGCATTAGTGTTTGTCACCAAGCAAATCTCTCTCCTAGCTAGTTTGGCTACCTGGGAAAAATATCTCATCTTTTCTAAGAGTCAATGGCATCAAATACTCTCACTCCTTTCTTAATGCTTACTTTGCATTTGTAATTAAATTTTCAATAAGGGACATGAATTTCCCTCATTTTTCATAGGAGATGAAAGGGACTGGGCCATACACAGTGAGGTTTTAAGATCAATTGCTCTGCCACTATTTTATTCTGCTTTGCGAAGTTATAGGGAGATGAAGTATTGGGAGAGAAAAGTCCTAGGTTTGGAGTTGGGCCATCTGGGTTTGAATTCCAGATTTGTTACCCATCCGACCTTGAGTAAGTCACTTCATTTCTATGGGTCTCAGTTTCCTCATCCATAAAGATGAGGGTTGAACATTTTCCTTTGGCCCAACAAAACAACTCTAGACCCCCAGAGAGATTAAAAAGATGCAAATGTGTGAAAATATTTATAGCAGATCTTTTTGTTTTAGCAAAGAAATAGAAACTGAGAGAATTCTCATCAATTGTGGAATGACAAAACAAATTATGGAATATGAGCATAGTAGAATATACTATATTACACTGTAAGAAATGATGAAAGAGATAGTTTCAGAGAAGCCTGGAGAGATTTGCTCAAGAAGTGAAGAAATGTAGTAAAGTCAGTAGAGCCAAGAGAACAATTGGTTATTGTTATTATGGTTTAGTCATTTCAGTCGTGTCTGACTGGGGGTTTTCTTGGAAGGGATACTAGTTTGTCATTTCCTTCTCCAGTTCATTTTATAGATAAAGAAACTGAGGCAAGCAATGTTAAGTGACTTGCCCAGGGTCACATAGCTAGTAAGAATCTAAAGTTGTATTTGAACTCAAAAAGATAAGTC
Source organism: Potorous gilbertii (assembly GCA_028658325.1). Taxonomy (NCBI): domain Eukaryota; kingdom Metazoa; phylum Chordata; class Mammalia; order Diprotodontia; family Potoroidae; genus Potorous; species Potorous gilbertii. The sequence continues at coordinate 393,710,887 of CM053769.1, forward strand.
TTCCTGACTCCAAGTCCAGCACTCTATCTACTGTGACACCCAGCCGCCTCATGAGCACAATTTATGAAATAACAATATTTTAAAGATAACCAACACTAAAAGATTTGAGGAACCTTCAATTCAATGACCATTTACTACTTCAGTGGACACAAGACAACATGTGCCATTCACCCTCTGACAAAAGAGGTGGACTCAAGATGCAAAATGAGATAAATATTTTTAGACATGGCCAACAAGCAAAGTGATTTTTGCTTGACTATGCTTATGTCTTATAAGGGTTTCTCTTTTGGTTTTTGTTGTTTTTTTTTCTTTCAGCTAGAGCAAGGGGAGGTGGGAAGGAGAAAAAATAAATGCTAGTGAATTTAATTTTTTAATTTATAAAATAAAATGGAGTTGGACCAAATAATAGATAAATTGGCCTCTCATTCTGACAATCTGTAAATCTCTGATTTAATCTACTCCATCCACATTCCCGATCAAATCAGGAGCCCTGTGATTCATAGTAAACCCCTAAAACCTTATCAGCTCAAATATCTTTCTTTCCTGAAGGATTCCACAATGAGTCTCAAGTGTTTGATTGACTGGGTCAAGAATGAGAAACTCCCTGAAGAAAAGAAAATCTAAGGTAAGAATTTTGTCCTTCTATTTGCTTTGCCAAGCTACTGATCTTTCTTCTTTTTAATGAGAAGGAAACACCTCAGGATATTATTTAGACTTTTCAAGATCTCCCACTCTCCTTCCCATTTCCATCTCATCTGATCAGGCCCTGATTCTCAACCACTATCACTTCAGATAAAGTTGACTTATTTGTATATATTTATTTCATTTTTAGCAACATATGTCAAGTGTCTATGAGTTCCATAATATACTTTTAAAATGTATCTTCCCCCCCTCACAAAAATGAAATATTTCTTTCTATTTGTAGATTCTCCTCTTCTTGTCTGTAGCCTTAGTCAATTTGAACTCCAGGGAAAAAGATGCTCCTCTCCAGATAAGAAGATCACTTGAAATGTCATCCTCATGCTGCTAACTCAGTCTTAGATACTCAACGCATTCCCAAATCCCTCAGTTTCCTCTCCCAGGATCTGGACTTTTAGCTAACTCTCCATTTTTCATCTGCTGCTTTCAGTCCCAGCACTTAGCTGAGTGCTTGGCACATAATAAGTTTCTTAATAAATGTTTATTGAATTGAATTGAATTGAAATGGATTGAGGCCCATCCAAAGGAGGTTTGGTTAAGTTCTCTCTGGACCTTCTCCTTCTCCTGTTTTGTTACCACTATAGTGAGCAGCTGCTTTTTATTAGAGCAGCAGGAAATAGTATAAATTTACTGAATTTTAAAGTTTGAAGGAATCCTAGAGTTTGTCTAACAAGTCTAGCCCAACTTCCCATTCAATGCAAAAATTTTAAAAAGCTAACATTTATATAACACTTGAACAAATTTGCAGAATGTTTTACCCATATACTTTCCACATAGCATGTCATTTGACATGAGCCTCACAACTCTGTGAGAGAGATACTATTACTAGTCTTATTTTACAGATGAGAAAACTGAAGCAGAGAAAAGTTAAATGACCATTGCCCAGAGTCACATGGCCAGCATATGTCTGAGGCAAGTTCCATTCCAGACCTTTCTGACTCAAATCCATTGCTCTCTCCTTTAGCCACCTCATAGCCCATGTTGGGAATTACCAGATAGCCCCTCATAAAATGGTCATCTGACATCTCTCTAATGATATCCAGCACTGGAGGATTCAATATAGAATAAGACTGCCCATTACATTGTCTAATATCAAGCCAAAATTTGCCTCCCAATAACTTTCAAACATTGGTATTAGTTCTGCCTTCTGGACAAAAGCATAAATTCAGCACTTCTCCATGACAACCTTTTAAATACCCAAAGAGAGCTATTACATAGACCATTCCTCATATCCCAGCACCACTACCATCCTCAAATGGTCTCTAAGTTAAAAGCTCCTAGTTACCTTATCGCTTCTTCAGAACCTTTCCTATTCTGAATACTAGAAAGTGTGTTGTGAAATGTAAAGTATTACAAAAATGTTATTGTTTTTTTGAAATATACACGTTATTAATTTTTTAAACAAAATGAAAATATGTTATTGTTTTTTAAAAATATATACGTTATTAATTTTTTTAAACAAAAATTTTTAAAAATATATGTTATTAATTTTTTTAAACAAATTTTTTTTAAACAAAATTTCAGATGTGATTTGACTGGTGCAGAGTATAGTAGGCATAAGTACCTCCCTCAGTCTGTCCAGTTGACTTCTCCTAATTCCACCTAAACATTGAAATTATCTCTTTTTTTAAAAAACTGACTTTGCAGCAGCCCTATGAAATGAAGTCCTACTTCAGTGCCTTGTCAGGGCTGAAAGGCAGTTCTGTAAAGGTCATGGTAATGACAAACCTCAACACTTTGTTGCACTGAATTAGCTGGCCTGCACAACAAGGAAAGTATGGACTCTGTCATCAGAGACCCCCAGAGAAGGTTATCACCTACAGGGTACCTAACAAATAATGAAATGGAGAGTGAGGCTATACCCCATGATCTTGTGTACTAACATGAAGAGATCAAGATCTATAATGTTGAAGGGAGTGCCCATCCTTATGAACACTTGGATCTTTTGAGGAATTTTAGTGATAAGAAGCCAAATGACATTTTTGGCTTCTATTGTTTGTGCTCTGCTAAAATCCACAGGACTGTTTTAAGCTAAGACCTTAATCACACCAACCAAATAATTACAAGCTATTTTATTCTAGATTACTTTCTAGAAAGATTTTATCTCCAAAGAAAAATAATTCTTTTCATTTTATGTAGACTCTTGATGGTTTTTAATTCCATATTGTTATCTGAAATTCTCTTTAAATTCTGAGGGTGTGTATGTAGGCATACAACTTATATATGACCACTATACACATATATATGCATATGTAATTACAATAATGGGAAAAGTTAGCATTTATATAGGCAAAGCACTTTACAAATATTGTCTCATTTGTTTCCATAAGGTAGGTGTTATTTTTAATCATCTCCAAATTACAGACGAAAAAAGCTGATAAATGTCTAAGGCAAGATTTGAAACCAGGTTTTCCTGACTTAAATTCACCTCTCTGGAGACTGCACCACCTATATGTAGGAGGGGTGGCATTGATCAAGAGCTGACCTTGAAAAGAGGAAGACTTGGCTCTAACACATACTGACTGTGGGACCCTAGGCCTCTTTTTACCACATAGCACTTTCATTTCTTCAAATCTGAAAGGCAATGATGTTGCCGAGAATCTGTATTGGTAGAAGGCATTTTCTCACATTGGAGTTGTCTATATCAAAGACATCAAAGTTAGATATCCATACACGTAGTTTAATAACTGCTAACACTAAAGGGGCTTTAAGGTTTATGAAGTACTTTACATAATTATGTCATCCAATTCTCACAAAAGTCATGTTAAATAGATATTACCACCATTTTATTGATTAAAAAAAAAACTGAAGCTCCCAGAGGTTTTGACTTAACTCGTGCTCACATTGCTGAAGTCAGAAGCTGAACTGCATCTGAGCCTGGCACACCTTCCCCTACAGCACATTACCTACTTATTTTGTGTCCTGTAGACCCTGTGCCCAAATTAAAAAAAGAAATAGGTACAGTGTAAGATTATTTCTAATTAGCTTGTGACTAACATAATTTGAAGCATTCTCTCCACTCTAAACAGTTATTCATAGCCTGGTTTTAGGTGGTCAAGGTGCATTTGTAATTCCAAGTTCATATTGGTATCTTATTCCCTTCTAAGATCATAATATTAGAAGGTCATATTCTTTTTGGTGTCTACAAACAAGCCAGTTTCATTCTCTAAAATGGTCTAGATCTTTTTCCTCATAGTGGAGGCAGAGAGAAACCCTCTAATACTAAGGATTTTTTTCTTGAGCAACTTTTAAGCAAGACCCTTCCCTAAATATTTATCAATTGAGTCATTACACACTGAAGTCCTTCAGAGCAGAGATTTTCTTTTACTTTTCTTTGGAACCTTAGCATTCAGTACAGTGCCTGGCATAGGCAAATCAGCATTCCTGATTATGGAGAAGGGATGCAATATTTGAAAAGCCAGCTGGATGAAAAAGTATTTTGCAATAAGAGAAATTAAGTAAAATTCTTCCAAGGAAAGTTAAACTATTTATACCAGTGCTTCAAGTATTCTAGGAATGACAATGGAATAGCTCCAAGAGACTCTAGAATGCTTCAGGAGAACAACCTTAAAAAAATTTTTTTAATCTTAAAAAATGAGAAGGTTGGATTCTATCTAAAATCCTCTAAAAATCCCTTCTAGCTCTAAATTTATAATTCTAGGAGTTTTTCTTTCTAGATTTATGGTCCTCTTCAATCATACTGCCATCCCTCTGAAATTATCTGCAATGTATCCTGTACCTATCTTGTTTGTACATAATTGTTTGCCTTAGGGGGCAGCTAGATGGTGCAGTAGAGTACCAATGCAGGAGTCAGGAGGACCTGACTTCAAATCTCACCTCAGGCACTGGACGCTCCCTACCTTGGGCAAGTCACTTAACACCAATTGCCTCATCCTGGGTCATCTCCAGTCATCCTGGTGAATATCTGGTCACTGAATTCAAATGGCTCTGGAGGAGAAGTGAGGCTGATGACCTGCATAGCCCTCCCTCACTCAAAACAAAGTCAAGTGCAAGTCATGTCATTATTTTTCTAATGGCATAATCTTCTTTAGCAATGAAGGACAGACACACACATTTTTTGCATGTTGTTTGCATGTTGTTTCCCTAATTGAACTGTGAGTTCCATTGGAGCAGGGACTACCTTTCACATTTCTTTGTATCCCCAACACTTAGCACATTGCCTCGCATGGAGCAGGCATTTAATAAATTCTTGTTGACTTGTTTACTTTTAAAAAAGGATAAAAAATTATAGCTAGCAAATCAGAGAAGCATAGAATTTTAAACAAATAATGGAAACATTCTTTAATAAAAAGGATTTTCTGAAGAGGAAAAATGGAATTAGAACACAAAAAATGCACACAATTCAAATAGAAAGAAATCTGAAGTTCAATTCACAGAGAAAGAATGATAGTAAATTTCAAAATAAAATGTGTGTGTGTGTGTGTGTGTGTGTGTGTGTGTGTGCGCGCAGAAAGGAAAGAACTCTTCATTTCCCAAAGAAAATCAATCAGAATTTAGCAGTCATGTCTTGGTTGTAAGAAATCAAACAAAATCTTTGAAAATGAAAGTCTGAGGGAAAAATAAAGATCAATTTACCCCCAAAAGTAACATGTTACCTATCATACACATGTATTGAACAATACTTGTTGGTCCAACCTGAAATGCCACTAAAACTTTTCTGAGGGAAAATAAGGAACAGGGATAATGTACACACAAGGAACTGCCTTCTAGGCATGCTCCTTCATATCCCAAGCAAAACTGAACCTGGCATCAATAATTGCACAGTCAGCAAAATGTAAGAATTAGAATCATTTATTCAAGAGAATTCATAGGTAAAAAGGGTATTAAATGTTCAAACTCAACAAATAGAAGAAAGTGAAAAAATGTTAGCAATGAAAACGAAAGAAATGACTTGGTTTCATCTGACTACTACTACATAAATTCATGAATATATATTACAATCATGCTTTTGTTTGTCATTTAATTTTTTATTAAGAACAAAACACTTCAAACCTTGTCTGAAATGCATTGTTATGGTAAAGAGAGTATCAGAAGGCTAAAGGATCTATGGGACAAAAAAGGGGAGGAAGGAGTAAGAGTGGATGAAATGAAAACATTTCTTGTAAAGGAATATTAAAAATTAATGCCACTGAAACAGAAAAAATGATGAGGTATGTGGATGGACAAGAAAGACTAGATACCTCATTCATTTTTGTTTGTTTTTGAGTGTTTTATTATGATTTAGAATTTTCCCCAAAAATTCAGAATATCAGAAAGGCTGTTTTCACTCAGTTCCAGTTTTGATTCTAAGCATTCAGTGTATCCTACAGTTGTTTCCACTGCTGTTTTCCAAATGTCCAATGTGTGCTATGACTGACAAGTACTTTTTTCCCTCTTTGGTCAGTTTTGCAGTAGACCATTATAGTTCTTACACCATCAATAACAAATACTTCCACACCATCAGCTCCAGTCTGAAGTTTTTGCCGCATTGTGTCAAAAGATTTCTTTATTCTCTACTGTCAAGCCCACAAACGTAAGTAGTCTCATTTTTACCATATTCTGTTCATTCAACAAGCCAAGAGAATCAATGATGTCTTTATTATTTTGGTAAAACTTAATATAAGATGCCAATCTAGCACTCACAAAAGTGGTTAAATGATCACAGATAATCTCCCCTTCCAAAGGATTGATTAGTTTTAAGGTAAGAAAGTGGTCAAAAAGAAAGAGTTTGGATCTTTCAATGTTCTTACAATGTACCTGTGGATATCAACCTAAGCCTGAGAAGCACTGAATTCTGTGTAATGTCCTAACAATTCTATTGTGCTTATGGAAAAAGTGTTACTCATCTTGTAGTTTACAAGTAGCTTAAAAGGAGTATGAGGTTTATTACCCATTGTTGAGGTTCCAGTCAGAAATCAACTTCTGAACTTGATACAGTTCAATTGGAACATATTGGATGGTACCTCAAGATGATGCTATTTTGATAAAACTGCAATAAACTGTGTGTATCACATGAGTATTCTTTTCCATTCCTTAGAAATGATTACTCAGCAATTGAAGCCATAGGTATAGTTATTCACCTTCCCAAAACTGAACCAGCTTTTCAATACAGGCTTTCAATCAAAGCTTCTCATTTGCCAGGCTCTAAGATCAAGAAGAGGGACACAATGCTGCTCATCACACTCTCAACATCTTCATCATCCTCTTTTAGACAAATACCACATGCTTCAATGTTCTGAGCCAAATCCACATGGAGTTTACCTTCAGAGTTCTCTTCTGAGATTTCAGCTCCTTTAGATTTCAAATAAATTCAAAGTTCTGCAGCCTGATCCTTCTCACTGATGTCAATGAAAGCTAGTATGCTCATGGTAAAGGCTCTGGTCACTGCAACCGCCATATTCATTTTACCTAGGAAAGGGAATAGTAAGATAAACCAAAAGAGAAAGAATAATAATTCCAACAAATTCCAAGAGTTAGGGGCTTTGGGAAGAAAGGGAAGTTGAAAGAAGAACATGATCCAAGGAGTGTAAACAAATAAAACCACAAGAAATTTGATGCTGATTTATGAAAGGAAGAAATGACATGCACATATGCATATGTGTATGTATTTCTGCACATAAATATTATTCAATAGAAGAAAGCATATGTTTAAAAACAGTTAACTCAAAATTTCAGTGAGTTAAGTTTCTCAGTAAAAAGAAAGAAACTGAAGATATGGATTTAAAAAGATCCAATTTGCTATATACATGATACATATTCAAAATATATAGACATACAAAATAAATAGACATACCCTTGGACTCAATGATCTAAATGATAAGCCATGCACCATTGACAAAGTATATCAAAGATAGAAAATGTATACCAAAATGTTTATAGTATTGGTTTTTATCTTTAGTGGCAAAGAACTGGAATCAAAGCATATGTCCACTGTATGGCAGAATAGATAAAAAAAATTGTAGTGCATAAATGTAATGTAACAGTACTGAACTGTAAGAAACAATGACAATAAAAAAAACAAAGATTCATGAAAAGCACATGGACTAATGAAAAACTAAGTAAATAGAGCCAAGAAAGTAGTGTGCAAAATTTAATTGGAAATAATAACAAACTGAACATCATGTAAATATAATATAAATATAATAAATGACCAAGCTTAGTCTGAATGAAAAAGATGAGAAATGTGCCTCCCTCATTTCTTTTCAGAGAGTCAAGGCTCTGGCTACAGAATGTTTATTTTTAAACTCAGTTGCTTTGTTGGTTAATTTCATTGAACTGACCATTTTTTTCTTTTTTTCATTAAAGGAAATGCTCTGTGAATAGTGAAAGTATGTAACTGAGATCAGAGGTCATACAAAACAAAAGATATTATTTTATAAAAAAAAGAACAATTTTATATTTACAACAGAATTTAAGTAAAAAGGAAACATATATACCAAGTAAAAATGAGAGAATAGCATAAAATCTATTATGATTCAGGAAACTTTAAAAAGACAGAAATTATAATCGTGAGTTCAGATCAGTCAACAGTAATAATTGCTAATGTCAATAAAGGCCAAAAAAAGAAATTAGGCAATCATTGCAGGCATCAGAGACAATAAAGGAAACAATATAAAATATACATGCACCAACTTGCAGAGAGTTTAAGTTCTTAAAATAAATTTTAAGTGAATTGTAAAAATTACATTAATGTTAACAAAAGCAATAGTAAGAAACTTTAATATTTCCTCCTCAGTGATGGACAAATCTAACAGAAATATAAATAAGGAAGAAAATGTAGAGTCTGAAATATTTCTGAGAATATTAGATGTACTATCATATAGTGATATATATATCATATAATATCACATTATAGAATAAACATATTTCTCAATATTCTGAAGTCCTTTTACAAAACTCAATCATTCTGTAGCCTGAGGAATTGTAAGCAAAGATAAAATGATAAGTATAATGAACATATTTTGTAGGCTAAAACAAAATAAAATGTGAAGAGTAGGCATAGACCTAAGTGGAAACTAAGTAATACCATTCTGAAAAATGCCAGTCAACAAACAAATCATAGAAACAACCTAATTCCATTGGCGATTAGAGCAATGATAGAGTACATCAAAGCAGAGTATACAGCCAAAGTGGTCAGAGAAAAATTTATCTCTAAATACTTACTACAATAGAAAGAGAAAGTAAAATTGATTAAGCATACAATAAAAAGTGAATAAACGAACTAAACAGCATTTTGGTACTTACCATGTGCCAAAGACTGAAGACAAAAATAGAAAAAAAATGAGACAGACCTGCTCTCAAGGAGCTCACCTTCTTATTAGGAGAAACAGCACAGAAAAGCAGCTCAGCTGTAGGGCAGATGGAAAGATCCAGAAATCCTAACTGTTCATCCTGTGGTAAATCCTAAGTGTCTTTGGGTTGCATTGGCAAGTCAAAAAGCACTAGAAGAAAATGTTTAGATTGTAACCTTAAAAATAATCAATAAGAAAAAGAAGCAATTAAAACCATAGAACAGTAATGGTTACACTCCCAAATATAAATTATTAATGGAAAGAACATCTCTTTTGGCAAAAATTGTGAGAAAACTAGAAAACTATTTGGCAAAAGTTAGGTTGAGACCAGTTTCTTCTATCATACACAAAAAGCTCAAAATGATTATACAACCTGCACATAAAATGTCACATAACAAAATGAATTTTAAAAAAATGAAGAACTGATGGACTAAATATGCAGAATGAGACACCTTTGGGGGCAAGCCAATTAGATTGATGATATATGCCTGTTATAAGGCTTTTAGGGTTGTTTTTTGGTTGGTTGGTCTTTTTAGTGGGGGAAGGAGAAAAGAATAAATTCTTGATAGTTTAAAAAATGAAGTATATGAACCTGACAACAATCAAATGAGAAAAGTCACCTTTTATAACTGGTTAGAGGAAAAATTCTTAACTAAATAGGGATATGAGGACACAAAAGACAAAACAAAATTGTGATTGCATGAAATCAAAAAATTCAACATAAAATCAGTGAAGAAAAAATAAAAAGGGAAACTGTAGAATGGGAAAGCATTTGCATTATCACCAATAAAAGTATGAGAATCAAGATATGTTGGACAGAAATGAAAATAGGAAATATCAAGATCTATTCTCCAATAGGTAAGTGGCCAAAGGATATGAATTATATTTAAAAAATAAAATAAAAGAACCATGAGTTATTAATGGGTACTTCAAAACCTGATCCCTGTCACTAAAAATAAGAGAAATGCAAATTTTAAAATCTCTGAGGTTTCCCTCTGCAAATTGGTGAAAATTACCAAAAAGATGAGACTATTCAATGCTGAAAGGGCTGTGGGAAAGTATATTAATTCATTGTGAGTGGTCTTCTGACATGATCCAACTATTTTGAATATCCCTTTAGGATTATGTAAAAAAGAGAACTTTACTGTACATAACTTTTGTCCTAGCAATCCCACTACTGGGTATATATTCCATAAAAGTCAAAGATAGAAACTAAGGTCTAGTAGATGCCCAAATATTCATAGCAATGGTTTTTGTGGCAGAAAAGAACTGGAAACAAAGTTGCTGCCTACTGACTGTGGAATAGCTGGGGGGAATACATTGTTTTTAAATGTAATGGAATATTATTCTTTAGTAAAAAATGACAGCTATGAGGAATTCAGAGAAACATGAGATTTCTACATACAGATGCAGAGTAAAATAAGCAGAACCGTAACAACAATATATCCAGTGACTACAGAAATATAAGTGAAAATATCACTGAAAAGAAGCCAAATTCAAGATAGTTATTAAAAATAATGGACTTAGAAAAAAGAAAACAAAAAATAGCTCCTTATAATAGAAAGACAGGAATTATTAGGGCAGAATGATATATACATTGTCAATTGTAACCACTATCTAGTGTTTTCACTTGTTTTTCTTTGTTGCGGCAGTCACTATAGAACCACTTTCCCAACTTCCACTCAAATGTTAGGCAGGATGCCTAGCAAGTGGCTGATTTCTACTTTAAGAATTCTATGGTTTAACCTGAAGGATTGAGAGTCTAATACTTTCACGAACATGCCCCAGTGTGTTTCCCATTGATTATAAGTGATTATTAATTAGTTTTGTTGACAGAGAATTTACTAAGCATGCATAGCAAAGACAGTGGCTACAGAAACATCTCCCTGAACTGAAGACACACTCCCCCAAGGTCTCTGTGGAAAGTGGGCTTGAACACAGAGAGCTCATGTGGCCAAGGAGTAAACTCATAACTCTGAATTACAACAAGTCTTTTTTTCTCTTCTTGGAATCATCATGAATCAAAGATCAGTGCCTTTGTACACTTCTGAAATTGCCTTTTCTCAAAGTGCCAAATTGTCCTCAGGTGTCTTCAGCTCCCAAAGCAGATGCTGCTATCAGTTACAGGGGATCCTGCTATTGATGTCAATGGAGCTCCAGATTTTCTGACTTTTTTTGAGATCCACAAGTTCACCTGGCCATTGGGAGGTTTAATGCTCTCTCTGGGCTTGTACTTCCTTTCCTCCATTGCTACCCTCTGATATAGTCACAAGTACCTACTTCTTCACAGTGTTCCTGAGTCTGTAAGTTCCTAATCTTTGGTGTATGGGGGAAATTCAGTTTGAAATGTCCAATAGGCATTTGTTGATGCATGACTAGAACTCAGATAAGAGACTAGGGATGGAGCTGAAATAAATTAGTACTCAAATTTATTAATTCAGGATTCTGAAATCTTATTGTGCTGTCTTGGACTACATGGAAGTACTTTACTGGATTTTCTTTCTATCTCCTTAAATATATTTTCATTGGGCGACCTTTTAAATCTTTGCTAGTGTGTTCATCAGGAAAGTTGAGTTCTGCTAGGGCTTTGCATATTGTTGTCTTAACTAGAAGTTCTAACTCCTCTACTTGGGGCCTTTGATCCTATGCCCTCCAGTCTCCTTTGGATCCAGGAAATTGACCCCTCAATTGATTCCCACTCTTTCACCTTCAATTTTTTTCTTATCTATAAGTTTCTCCCCTGACTTTAAATATGATCGTCTCCCTCATCAAAAAAAAAAAAAAGCAAACTCTTCATGCTCTTTGTTCCAATAAACTGTCCTATTTGTTGTTTCCAAACTCAGCATTCCATTTTCCTCCTCTAGCCCTTTACAGAGGTCTCCTCCATGCCTAGAATACATTCCCTTCTTACCTTTAGCTCTTAGAATCCTGAAGATCCCTCAAGACATAATAGATGTCATGTACTTTACAAGGCTTTACCCAGTCCCTTTCAATTATTAATGCCTCTCCTTCCTCAAATTATCTTCTATTTACTCATCTCTATACATGTATCCTCCAGTGAAATACAGGCTTCTTCAGAATGGGAGCTGCTTTTCACTTTGTCTTTGTACATCCAGCACACATTATGGCACTTTGAATAGAGAAAGCATTTAATAAGTGTCAAAGTCATCTCATTGAATTTCAAGTTTATAATCCTTTTGACATCCAGACAGGGATAGTTAGCAGTCAGTTGGTAATATCAGACTAGAGTTCAAGAGAAAGTTTGTGGTTGGGTATACAGATCCAGAAATCATATAATATGTATAAGGACACTTGAAACCATAATGCTGATAAGCTTTCCAAGAGAGAGGACAGAAGAGAGCCTAGGATACAACATCTGACATATGAAGGGATGGGGAGAGGAAAGAAATAATATATCACCAAAGGAGACTCAAAGGGGGTGGTTAACTTCTAGGTCTATCTCCCAAAGAGATCACACAAATGGGAAAAGGACACACATGTACAAAAATATTTATAGTAGCTCTTTTTGAGGTGGCAAAGAATTGGAAATCAAAGGGATGCCCATCAATTGGGGAATGACTAAACAAGTTGTGGTATTTGAATGTAATGGAATACTATTGTGCTATAGGAAATAATGAGCAGGCAGACTTCATAAACACCTGGAAAGACTTATATGAACTGATGCTGAGTGAGGGGAGCAGAACCAGGAGAACATTGTACACAATTACAGGCACATTGTACAATGACTAATTTTGATAGACTTGGCTCTTCTCAGCAATGAAAGGTTCTAAGACAACTCCAAAAGGCTCATGATGGAAAATGCTATCCACATTCAGAGAAAGACTTATGGAGTCTAAATGCAAATTGAAGCATACTATTTGCTCTCTCTCTTTTTTATTTTGTTTTGTTTCTTTCTCATAGTTCATTCCATTGGTTATAATTCTTCTTCACAACATGACTAATGTGAAAACATGTTTAATATGAATGTATATGTAGAGCCTATATCCCATTGTATACTGTCTTAGGAAGCGGAGGAAGGAGGGAAGAGGAGAAAATGTAAAACTCAAAAGCTTGTGGAACTGAATGCTGTAAACTAAAAATAAATATTTTTTTTTTTAAAAAAAACGGGTGGTTCATCAGGTTGAAGAAGGATAGAAATAGAGTACCATCACAGAAGTCAAGCCAAGGTCAAAAAAGCACTGAAGGATGAGGAATGAGAAATGATCATCAAATTTAGCAGATAAGAAATTGGTGGTAGACCTGAAGGCAGTCATTTCTACAGAGTCTTAAGGGTTGAGAAGTGAGTGAGTAGTGAGAAAATAGAAGCAACAAGAGCATACAGTTTAAGAAGTTTGGGAATGAAAGGAAAAGAGAAATATGAATATGATTTGAGGATGGTAGGGACAAGCAAAAGGTTTTCTTTCTTTTTTGGTGTGTTTATTAATGTATTTTTTTTTAATGAGAGACCCAACTATATTCATAAGTGGTATGGAAAGAGCTGGTAGAAAAAAGAGTTTGAAAATGAACAATAGCAAGTTATTGATAAGGGAATTGCCTTTAAAAAAAATAGAAAAGGAAGAAATCAAGGTATAAGTGGAGGGTATGGCCTTGACAAAAAGAGCCATATCTTTCTTGAAAGAGCAAACAAAAAAAAAGGCAGAGAAAAATGTGAAGAGGTTTTAAGGTATATTGTGGAGGAGAGGAGGGAGAACAGAATAGATATTTCCTCAGTGAAGTAAAATGCAAAGATATCTTTTGGGAGAATGGAGAGAGAGTTTCAGGAAAGTGAAAAAGATATAGAATAACTACACAGATGAGCTTGATAAAGTTAATCAGAAAAAGTAGGAGGATAGCAATGCAATAGGAGGGAGCCAACTTTTGAAAACAAAACCCTTCAGAATGACAAATTATGGAGATGTGAGAAAATAGAAACACTAATGTACTTTTGGTAAAGCTAGTCCAACTATTTTGGAGAACAGTTTGGAAATATGCCAAAAGGACTATAAAATTATACGTATCCTGCGACCCAGCAATATGCTGCTGAGCTCTATACCTCAAGGAGATCAAAGAAAAAGGAAAAAAAGACTTACATGTACAAAACAGCTTTTCTGTGGTGGCAAAGAATCAGAAAATAAGAGGGTGTCTATCAATTTGGGAATGACTGACCAAGTTGTGATGTATGATTCTGATGTAATAATATTGCACTATAAGATATGATGAAGTAGAGATTTCAGAAAAACCTGAGAAGATTTCTATAAGCTGATACAAAGTGAAGTCAGCAAAACTAAAAGAGCACTGTTCACAGTAACAGAAAAACTGTAACAACAAATAAGTAATGAAAGACTTACCAAGTCTTATCAATACAATGATCCATGACAATTCCAAAGGACTCATGATAAAAAATGCTATATACCTCCAGAGAGGGAACTATGAACTCTAAGCACAGAGTGAAGTATATTTTTCCTCCTTATTTTTCCTTTTTTCCTACAACATAGCTAATGTTTTGTATTACTTCATATATATAATGGATATCATATTTCTTGCCCTCTCAATGAGTGGCTGGAAAAAGAGAAATAGAGAAACTCTCTTATTTAAAACTGAAAATAAAATTTTTTTAAAATATGTATCTAACCTTTAGTTTGGGTCAGGAAGTTTGAAGCAGAGTAGTACAATGGAAAGTGTACTGGATTTGAAGTCAAAGGACCTAGGTGCACATTCTACTCGGATTACTGATTATCCGAGCGATTTGGTCAAATCCTTTACCCTGTCTGGGAATCAGTTCCTCATCTATAAAATGAAGAAATTGAATCAGATGGCCTCTGAGGTCCCTTCAAACTCTAAAGCTTTGATCCTATGAAAACTGGAGCAAGACTATATTTACTTAAGCTTTATTTTGAGTAGAGAATAAACAAGAGCAAATGGATTAAAACAAAGCAATTTCTCTTTTCTTTCAATCTGGTAGGCACTGAAAGAAATTAACACCAGAGCTGTGGTCGGCATCCACTGGACGCTCACTAAATAAAGAAAAGGCAATGTATCATCTGCTCTGCCTAACAGAAATTGGAAATGTGTTGAAGTACCAGGGGACTTGAAGAAAATGAATGTATGTCCCAGTTCTTTCATAAAGGGATGAGAAAGGAGCCAGGAAATATTAGACTAGGACATTTGACTTTGATGGGAAGCAAGGAACTCAAGAAATAAATAAGGGATGAGATCACACAACATCTGGGGAAGTCTGAGATGATACAGACTTGCCAAGATCACTGGAGACAGAAAATTTTCTTGAAAAATATGGAGGCATTTTCTTATGGGATGAGGTTTAAAGAAAGTGTGCTGATCTGGTGGGCTATAGTAAGCCATCTGTCATAGAATATACTGGGGCGAAAAGTCACAACTAGGAGTTAAGGGGTTCATTAAACATTGAGTATAATAGCCAATGGTCCTGGATTAAGAGGGCGGGGCGGGCAGGAAATGGCTGTATATTAAGTATAACTTTTTTTAAGTCACTCTAAGGTACTTGTAGAGTTCTTTTGAATTGTCTTAAGCTTATTAACTTATCACCAGGAAAAACCTCTTTCAAACACCTCAGACTGCAATAAATGTTCTGGCTAAAGTGAGAATTTTACCCATTATTTATCATTTGCTTCATCAGGATACTGTACAAACAGTGTAACTAAACCAAATATTGTGTCACTGCTGGAAAATTCCTCTCACCTCCTCTTTGAACAGGAAACTACAGCATTGTAGATTTTGCTGAGAGTAAAAATAAAAGATCCTTTGACCCACAAAAGGGGTGGGAACTGGGCTCTGCTCTTCCCCCCTCCCATTCCCTCCCCTTAAGTAGTTCTGAGTTTCACCCAGTGACTCACTATGAATATTATCTACAAATCAGAGGGGGAAATATGCTTTCTAGGCAGAGAATTAAGGGTAAGCATTGCATGATGGGATGTGGAAAGCAGAACTTTAGTGACCTGTACAACAGTAAAGCTGATGAAATGAAGTTTACAGAAATTACTTTCTAGCACCTCTACAAGAATGAAAGGTTAACATGTTCTCTTGTTAAGGAAGAGACCCTGTCTTCAGCCCAAGCTGCAGAAGTATTTGATACAATCAGTACTCTGAATCCATTCTCAAGTCAGAAAATTCTTTCAAAAACTCCAGATAAAGAAGTCATTTTTCAGTGACAACTTAAATAGAAAATTCTTGAAGTTCAGATACCATATCTAAGTTTCGCTGTGTGTATCATTTAATCAGAGACTCTAGAGATGGTTACCTGGCAGTATAAAAGAATAAATTAATTATCAATATTTTTAAAGGCCTATAAATTCACATGTGTGTGTCATACCCCAAATGATGTCACCATAAACAAGGCAGTGGAGTTAATGTGAAGGTTTTTCCCCAAGGTAATCCATGGAGTTCAATCAACACATCCTTCTAAATATGGCAGAACCCATGTGTATGATTTCACAGATGAGAAAACGAAGGCACAGAAACAACTTGTCTAAGGCAATCAGCTACTAACTGCCTGACATTGAGTTCGAACCAAGGTCACTCCTAAAGCTTCATTTTCTCATCTGTGAAATCACACACACACACACACACACACACACACACACACACACACACACGCACACACACACATACATACACACACACCAACCTCTGATTTGATCACTATAAGGAATTCCCCCTGATAAAACTCCCTTTATAATTAATTAAATTTAGCAATCACTCCACAACTTGCACTAAGATGATAAATGATTTGTTCAAAGTCACATAACCAATATGTCTCAAAAGCAGAATTTAAACCCAGACTTTCCTGGCCCCGAACCTGACTTACTGTATCCACTATGACAGTCCTATATCTCATAGGGGTAATAATTCCAGTGGTATTTCCCTCACAGAGTTGTTTTCAGGAAATAAATGAGATAATGTATGTAAACTTTTGCAAACTTTAAAATGCTATATAATAACAAGAGTAACTAGCAATTACATCGCACTTTAAATTTTGCCAAATTCTTTATGTATTTTAATTCATTGAATCCTCATAACAACCCCATGAGGTAGACAATCTTATCCCATTTTTTTGGATTAAGAAACTGAGGCTGTGAGAGATCAAATGATTTCCTTAGAATCACATAAAATGTCTAAGGCAGGATTTGAACTCAGGTCTTCCTGACTTCCGGCCTAACATTATATCCACATTGACAGCACTAGCCTGACACTTGACACCAGATATTACCTGCATATAAATATGATGTTATGTTACTTTACAGAGCAAATTAAACAAAGCTTATTAGGGTACTTCATATAAAAACTTAAAAATATAAATCAGGGGGTTTTATTGTAGTTTTAACTTTTGTTTTTACACAGTCAACTGCTTTAAATCCTCTATCCCATACCCCAAAATCATTTTCATGGTCATCTTCCTCTTCTTTTGCTCCAGTTCCGTAAAACAAGGTGATTTTTCTCTACACTGAATTAAACCTCTACTTGTGTCCTTCATTCCATTCCCTCCCACTGTTAGGGAGTTTTTCTCATTGATCCCCCAAAACTCATTTTAAGCTATGTTTTCATTGCTCTACCAACCATGTTACTAACTCTCCAGACTTTCTCAATTTCGGTGCCCCTGCTCACCTCACCCTACTCACTGAACTTCCTTTTTTGTGTTATTTACCAGACATTAGAATATAAAGCTCCCTGAGGGCAGGGACTGTCTTTTGTCCCGCTAATATTTGTATTTCCAATGATTAACATCCTCTGGCACCTGATGTTGTTCAGTGGTTCCAAGTGTGTCTGGCTCTTTGTGTCCCATGGATCAAAACACACCAGATCCTTCCATCCTCCATTCTTTCTTGAAGTCTGTCCATGTTTATTGTTTCCACAACACTTTCTATCTCATCCTCTGCCCAACTCTTTTCCTTTTGCCTTTAATCTTTCCCAGAATCAGCCTTTTCCAATAAGTCCTATCTTTGCATCATGCGGCCTAAGTATTTAAACTTCAGCTTCAGTATTTGATCTTCTACTTGGTAAATACTAATAAATGCTTATTCTTTTAATCAAGAACTCTTTCATTATTGATGGCGATTATCATAATGAGAGAGGATAAATATCTTCAAATTCATAGCAGTTATACAATGCAGATGCTTTCTGAAGAGACAAAAAAAAGCCCAGATCATATATATAAAGTTTGCATTCTGTTCTGAGATGAATTGTTTAGCGTGATTTTTCCCTTCAGCTACTTCCTCTGTAAAGGAATTTTTAGAAGCACTATGTCATAAAGGTAGAAAGCTTTCTTTCTCTCTTCTTTTTGGAGGCCTGTCAGAAAACAGGAAACAATCCTCAATGGCCAGGTTTGAAATCCTAATAGGAAACAATTATTAAGTAAAGGAAATGAAGGGATCATTCCCATGACTGGGTTGAGGGTAGGTTGTGGCTTTCTGCAGTCCTAAAAAACCGCAGCCAAAAACCTTCATCTTCTAGGAAAGATAGTTTAAGCAAGAAAGTAAAAAGACATCTTCCTTTTAAGAGAATTAGAGGCTGGCTGAGCTTTCCCATCTGGGACTTGGGCTTTTGTACACCACAGACATATTTAAAACATCTTTGAATCAAAGCAATAAGCGGAGTATAAAGTCACTCGTCTGTAGTGCTGTATGTGCATCCCTGATCTTAGAGGAAATACTAAATGAAGCTACTTCGAATAATATTTCAGATCCTTAGAAATTCCTACCTAATAGGAATGGTAGGGAAAAAACCATTAGAGATGGTAGAATGTTATGAATCCACTTGAAAAGAGAAAAACTAGAAACCTAAAAATCTGATCAACACAATTGATTGATTAAAAGTAAAATGCAAACATTTTATGGCCCAGAAGTTCCTTTACAATAAATGGAGAAATATAATACACACACACATTTTCTTTTGTGCATATTAATTTTAAGTTTATAATTTTACTGCAAGTGAAAGTAATACTTTTTTTCAACTGATACAGCCTAGGCCAGAGCCCATTTTTAAAGCTTTAACAATAAAATTAGAGGTGTCTTGAGTTATCTTCTCTCTGTCCCCTCCAAGTAGCTAATTAGTGAACTCTCTTCTCTTTTCATCCTCAAACAGACCTATTAAAAAGGAAAAGCTAAGGGAGGGAGAGCAAACATTCCTATATTTTCAAAAAGTAATTATTCTCATAATGTACAAATAACTCTCTCTAGAAACATTTTATGACCAAGCCTGCTTTTATTTGCTTAAAGGAGGGATAAAAATATGGATCTCAAAAGAAACTCTCTCTCTCTCTCTCTCTCTCTCTCTCTCTCTCTCTCTCTCTCTCTCTCTCTCTCTCTCTCATAAATGTGAATAGTGGTATAGATTCCAGAGCAAAGAGATTCATTTTCTGTGATTTATTCATTTACCCTCTTTGCAGATTTGGTATCCTGAAGAAAATCACTGAAGATCAGAAAGCTTTGCTTGTCCCTCACACTGAAACAACTGGTATTTTTTTTTCAAAGATTTCTCCTTTTCTTCCAGGAAATAGCCTTTATTTCTGGACTATTTATCTCTCCCCTACAGTGGAACATATCAGAGCCATGTTTCAGCTCTCTTTCCTATAAAAGAATCTTTCTGCTAAACGCAGAAAGTAGAGCCAAGAACTGGCAAATACCTGGTGAATTTGATCCATGTGAGCAAAAACATTCAAGCCAAAAACATCTATGCTGGATTTGTAGTTGAACTTTCCATACTAATCAAATTCATCTGACATTTGTCAAATACACTCATTGTGTTTTATCAATGAAGTCCCATTAGAAGAAGTTTGCCCATTTGCCTTCCTTAATTCCCCTTTACCCTCAGCCTATGCCTACCTTGTGAATTTAATTTTGTTTCTCATGGAGATGTGTTCCTTTAAATAATAAGCCTTATGGCTTATATGTATAAAGTAAAGACTTCAAATTGTTCCTTTAAGCACATATTTTTGTTCCATGTATAATATGTATATAATAAGCATTTTCATTATCATCTCTGATGCCTAATTGTTGTGTAAAGGTAGCCCTGTATACTGAAGGTTATGTCAATGGAGTATAACTGCTGGAAAGTTCTACCAGATGAGAAAGGTTTTGTGTGTGCTGATAGCAGCAACAGAAAAGAAGACAGACAGTACAACGTATCACAGTTTTTAGACTATCTATCCATTTTAACTTGGCCATTGGTAATCTAAATGTGAATTCTTTTCGCAAGGCCCAAAGAGTACACATACAACTAGAGAAACTGAGCCATGTTCATCTTGACATTTTCAATATAAATAAAACCAGAAGGAAGAAGAAAGTCGCAACTAAATGAAAGGATAGGGTAACAACTCATTACATGGGACCATGAGAGGTTACAGAGGAGCTCAGTTTTCCCACATAGACCCCAGCAAAGATGTAAAAATAGCATCAAATCAAAGATGATGAAAAAATTCAGAGCAAAGTTTTAGAAAATACTTTAATCCAATAAAATGCTGGGGGGAGGGGAAGACTATCAGATGCCAATAGGATTCATTTATCAGGGAAGGCAGTAGGAGCCAAGGTAAATAAATTGGAGGCGTGACAGAGCTTGGGCCAGAGACATAGAGCGGGTATCTAAAGCTTGTAGAACCCTCTACATAGGAAGAAGAAAGGCCATAGTAAGTGAAAAGGGAAGCCTGATGGGATTAAAGGGTTTGGAAATGAGAACAAGCAGCCCTCTGATATCAATGCCCTCTGTGGATGGGAAATCCATACCAATTTGACCTGAGATGCTCCAGATGGTCATTGATCCTATAACATTTTGTATTGAGGGTAAGGAATCCTGGAGTTCTGGGACGATAAAACTTGAGGGAAGGATAGAAGGAGATGTAAATTTGCAATGCAGTTATAATCACAGACATGGGGCTAGGAGATCTCAATGGGTCCAGGACACACAAAGAGGGTATGGAACTCTGAACCTGGGATCTACAGGGATCTGAAACCTGACATTGCTCTGAGCACAGATATATCAGGGAAGGAAAAAGCCAGAGGTAGGAGGCTAGATAATGAGTATCAAGACCAGAGTCTGACCATCCCATTCAAGATTGTGGGAGAGGTTGAAGACTGACTCTGGCATAAAATTTCAAATCAGGAATTGAAGCTAAAGATGTCAGTAAATAGAACAGGACATTAAATACTTTAAAGAAATATTATGGAGTATAAGCTGCCCAAAAGGAATACTAGGAAAAAGAAAATAACTGCAAAAAACTACAAGAACCCTGGAGAAGAAAAGAAAATGACTGAGCTCCAAGGACTATGAATACCTGAAAGAAATCAGTTAAAAGATAAAAATGAAATATTAAGTGAAACTAGAATTTTGGAGGATATGTCTGGAAGAAGAATAAACAGCTTACAACAAAAGAGAGAAAATCTTATTCAATTAAGACTCCCTCAAAATCAGAATGCATAAACTAAAAATCAATGACTCCATGAGACAAAAAATATTAGAACAAACTCAAAATGTTAGAAAAATTTATAAAACTAGAAAAAATAACTGACCTGGAAAACTGGTCAAGGAAAGACAGCTTAAGAAACATTTAATTTCTTGAAAACCATGACCAAAAAAAATTTGGGTATCATATTTCAAGAAATCATAAGTAAAAACTTCCCAGATCTATTAGAACTAAAGTGAAAAGTAGAAAACAGAAAGAATACATCAAGCATTTCCCAAAACTCCAAAAAAAAGCTTCTTAAATGTCATGGGCCAAATCCATAGCTTCCTGGTCAAAAAAAAAAAATACTGGAAGCAAGTAAATTCAATTATCAAAGACCTAGGGACAGTATCACACAAGATAGGGTGGCTACCCATGTAAAAAATAAAAGTCTATCATGGAATAAGATTTCAAAAAGCAAAAGAAGATGATTTAGAATAAAGAATAGCTTACTAAGTAAAACCCAAACTTAGTTCAAGATGGACCATTAATGGAACAGATAAATGGTTTTCAAATTTTTGGTTTTCAGATCTTATTATACTCTTAAAGATTATTGTGTTTATGTGGATAAATATCTGTTGAAATTTATATTAAAAATTAAAACATTTAAATATACATTAATTCATTTAACAGTAATAATAATAGATGTCCAACAGGTTAATGTAAATAAAATATTTTTACTAAAATAATTAATTTCCAAAGCAATAAAAGAGTGAGAAGATCACTATTGTTTTTGTATGTAGTAGGGAAAGGGAATATTTTAATAAGCATAAATGTCTTATTATTATGAAAATAATTTTGACCTTCTAGATACTCTGAGAGGATCTTGTGATCCCCAAAGTTCCATGGATCACACTTTCAGAATTGCTGGAATAGAAGACATTTAAATATTTCTAAAGAGAGGATGCAAACTTAATAAAAGTTCTTGAATTGCAAATACAAGAGTCAAACGATAACAAGGAAAGTAAACATATTTGATCCTTTGAAAAGGGGCTATAAAATATAAAGTGATTACATACTAATGAGGAAGAAAATACAAGACTTCCTTTCAAATCCTTATGTCTGCAAAGATCATAGAGGCAAAGAAGCATAGAGGTATTGTGGCTCTGTTATGATGGTATTAAAAGAAGAAAGAAAAGGGAAGTAGAGGGGTGTATACAATAGGAAAAACAGAAAGAGGAAGGGGAGGAAATGTATATTTTCATGAAATCATGATGTAGGGAATCAAACTCATACAAATGCAGAGGAAAGTTTGGGAAGAATGAAATTCATTTTCATATGAACTGAACAAAGGAAGATTGAACACACTTTCAGGTGCTCTTTGACTTACACACAGAAAGAGTTTGATGTGCAAATACATTAAACTTAAGAGGGAAATAGGTAGAGAGAGGGAAAAGCAAGAGAATGGCTTAAGTGAGAAAGTAACATCAGTAAGTGATGCCATAAGCTAAATTGACTCTAGCATCAAATGGGGCAATAAAATGGGAGGTTAAAAAGGGAACAAAGATTAAAAACCAATGGTCAGGGGTTGGGTAAGGGAAAGAGAAAAAAAAAGAACCACGTCACTTTGTTAAGTACGCTTACATAACTTTAACAAGAGTTGTTATTATTAAGCAACTTTCTTTGAAAAGAAGGGATAGAGGTAAAAGAAAGAATAAGAAGACAAGATGGAGAGAAATACACAACTAATGATCATAACCATAAGTGGAATTAATTTACTCTTTAAAAAGAGGAAGATAGCAAAATGGATTAGATAGCAGAATCAAATAATAAGTTGTTTATGAGAAATGGAAAAAACAGTTAAAATAAGTGGCTATAGAAAAATGTCTTAAGCTTTAGGTGAATTCAAAAAAGCAGGGGTAGAAATCATTGCATATAAATAAGGCAATAGTAAAACTAGAAGACAGATTAAGTACATACAGTATGCTTAGAGAAACCATAGACAATAACTTAATATCATCACTTGATACGTATGCAATTAAGTGATTAACATCTATATACAAGGTATCCCAAAGGTCTCAGTGCAGTTTTCAGCTTAAACTTTATTTTTAATAACTTTTATTTATTGACTTAAATATTTCTCAACTGCAGATAAAATTTTTAAAACAATTTTTATTTTTTATTTTGAATTCCAAAATCTCTCCTTCCTTTCTGCCCCTCCTCCCTCCTTGAGAAGATAAGGAATTTGACATCTATTATACATGTAAAATTATGCAAAACATATTTCCATATTTGCCATGTTGAAAAAGAAAATATAGACAAAATGAAGCAAGAAAAACAAAAAGTTCAATCTGCATTCAAAGCTGATTATTTCTAATGAAGCAAGAAAAACAAAAAGTTCAATCTGCATTCAAAGCTGATTATTTCTCTCTCCAAAAGGGTTATATACCATTTTTCATCATGGGTTATTTAGAATTTGTAATTAGAGTTAAATCTCACAGATGATCATCCTTACAATATTGCTATTACTGTGTACAATGATTTACATGTAAATCCATCTGCTTCCGAGGGATTCTTTTCAGGGAGCTCATTTATGCCTTGTTCCGTTTCTTTTTTTTTTTAAGATAAGATTATTTAAGTATTTTATTTCCTCTTCAATTAAACTAAGCAATTTATATTTTTGCAAATATTCATTAATTTTACTTAGATTATCAGTTTAAGTGGCATATAATTGGACAAATAACTTCTAGTACTTGCTTTAATTTCTGCTTCATTGATAGTGAAATTTTATGTTTTAAAGCTCAAGCCCTCACTTTCGGAGTACCCTTATATAGGTGTCCCATTACACCTTAATACGTATTAAGTAATACTTAATACATATTAAGTAATGATATTATTTCATTTAAGTATTATTCACTTAAAGCTGCCCTAAGACTTTTGGGACACCTCGGACATAAAAGAAAAATTAAAGTGCAGGAAAATTAGTAGAATTAAAATAATGGGGGCTCTCCAAGTGCTCCTTTCAGATGTAGATAAACATATCTATGATAAAGTGAAATATAAATGAAGTTAAGGACTTTAATAGAAGTTCAGAAAAATCAGATTTAATAGAGCTCTAACATTTTCTAAATTTGAACAAAAAAGGAGTATACATAAACTCAGCTATTCATGGCAACTTTAAGAAAATTGATCATGAATTTGCACATTGCATTATGTTCATAAATATAAAAAACAGAAATATTAAACACACCATTTACTTAGCACAATGCAGTAAAATTATTTCAATAAAGGGACTTCGAAGAATGGATTAAAAATAAATTGGAGAATAAAAATTAAATCATAAAAAATTGAATAATCAAGGTATAAATCTTAGAGACAATTGATAATTTAATCAAATAAAGCGAGAATGAGACAACTTTCCACATGTTTTGAGGTACAGACAAAGCAGGCATAAGGGGAAATTTTGGCTCTATAACCTCATCGACTAAAGGAGAATGAGAATAAAACATATTGGCAAAGAAATGTATGCTAGGAAGTGAAAAAGGACTGTTCATGTTCTGAGGGTAAGGAATGATAAGGAATGGTCATACAGATTGCACAATTGATATCCTCATGACATCAGAATAAAGCAAGAAGGGTCCCCCAAGGATATGATGAATGCTTATGGAGAACTTACAGTAACACATCGATAAAAATTACATGGGATAGGCAGGTATAGAGGGGTTATGATTGGCATTTTTGTAGTCAAGGTACACGCCAATTAGATTAAACATCCATTTGACTTGAGTGGGCAACTATGAAGCTCTCCCTCTCCTTCTCTCTCTCCAATATGTAAAACATCTATATTTTTAACACATTTCCAAGAGTCATTACAAGAGGGAAGGAAGGGATGAATTTTAAAAGCATTTAATAAATATGTACCCTGTGACAAGTAATGTAGTAGTCAACTGAGATTAACTGGAGAAGAGGAATATATTAGGAAGGGAATATGATATAAAACCAGAAAACATCAGTAATACTTTTTTTAAATCAAAAAGTATTTCTGATGTGCTTTGGATCTTTTTTTATTTTTTAACATTTTCATTTAAAGATCTGAATTCCAAATTCTACCCTCCCCTCCCTTAGATGGCAAGCAATTAGATATAGGTTATACATATGCAATAATGTAAAACATTTCCATATTGCCATTTTGTACAAGTAAACTCAACTAAAAGAAAAAATGAAATAACAATTCATTGTCTGGAAACAGAGAGCATGTTTCATCATTAATCTTTTGGGACTGTCTTTGGTCATTGTCCTGCTGAGAATAACTAAGTTATTCCCAGTTTGTCAAAAAATATTTCTGTTACTGTGTACAATGTTCTGGTTCTGGTCCCTTCACTATGCATCAGTTCATGTAAGTCTTTCCAGGTTTTTCTGAAATCATCCTGCTTGCTATTTCTTATAGCACAATAATATTCTATTATATTCGTATACTACAGTTTGTTTAGCTATTCCCCAATTGATGGGAATCCCTTTGATTTTCAGTTGTTAGCCACCACAAAAGGAGCTGCTATATATATTTTTGTACAATAATATCCTTTTTCATTTTTTGGGATGTTTTTCAGATATAAATCTAGCAGTAATATCACCAGATAAAAGAGAGTCCACAGTTCTGTGAAGTTTGGATTCAATTAAAGGGACACACTTGGGGACCTAGAGAGCCACATGGGGCCTTGAGGTCACAGGTTCCCCATCTCTGGCAGAGTCTGGTATTTACTAGCTGCTTAATAAATATTTATTATTCGCTTTCCCTTTTTCTCATCCTCATTTTTTTATGGAGTTCAGATAGAAATGGCCCTGATACAAGTCACTATCTTGCTGTGATTATTTTGTACCTAATAGCTCTCTGACCTACTGTTTTCACTGGCTAAATAAAATTATTCAGATGTAAGCATATCCTCTATAAGCCCACTAGAAGCATCTTCAATATAATCCTGGTAGCCAACAAGTAATACACACCTCAACCTTTCTCCAAATGATCTGAACATTTTCTCCTGCCTGTGGAGGGCCCTTTGACTCTACTTGGGTTATAGCGTTTTCATAGGTCCTGTTGGGAAATAAACTAGTTTCAGTTACATTCAATAAATCCCATGGCATGGACTTGCAAAGATCCTTTTTCCATTGCTCAGTGCAATGATTCTGATCATTTCAAAGGTATTTTTTTCTGAATTTTTAACTTTTATCACACACTCTAAGAATATCTAGTAATTTTTTCTGATGAAGTATTAATCTTTCCATAGCTGCTTTAGTGTGATGGGCTCTATTTTTCATTAATATTGCATGAGCTTTGGTTAGGATACTTTCCAAATATGCAATAGTTCATTTTATACTTCCTAAAAATGTATGTTATGATTTGTATTAAGTAGGATTCAATTACTTTGAATACCTTATTCTCATTTAACTTTTAAGTTATTAGTAAGCTTCTTAACTTTGTTAGTCACAGCTTTTTCCTTGACAGCTTTGTATTCAGCTTAGAGAAGATCAAGGTATATATAATTATAATTTATATTTACTAATTATATATTTTAATCCAATTGTTTAATTTGATTTATATATTCAATTCAAGGTTTTAGTTTCTTTTATTCTTTCAAATACATTAAGAATTTTATATTTATGATGTCCAAATGATATTTTATTATTAGAAAAAGATCTCATAGGATGAAGGAGCTATTTAATATGTTTCTTGTACTGTTGACTCAGATGTCATGCATGTGTTTATCTATAGGTATGCATGTATGTAGGTATGTATGTAGTATGTATATATGTATGTAGCAGGGCAGCTAGGTAGTGCAGTGGATAGAATACTAGCTCTGGAGTCAGAAAGACTCATCTATCTGAGGTCAAATCTCACCTCAGACATTTACTAGCTTTGTGACCCTGTGACCATTTTTCTCAGTTTCCTCATCTGTAAAATGAGCTAGAGAAGAAATGGCAAACCACCTCAGAATCTTTGCCAAGAAAACCCTAAATGGGATCATGAAGAGTCAGACACAACTGAAAAACTGAACAAAATATATGCATAGACATATGTATACATATAGAGATATAGATATATTAAACATACAAAGTAATTAAAATGCCTTGGTACAATTCCAAGTTGGAACCTTACTTGGAAGCCATACTTAATTCTATTTAGGAAAGATGATAAAGAGTTTAAATCTCTGCTATAAGGGGCCTAAACTATCTCCAGGAAAATGACACATTTGTTTGATATCAATTTTTCATGTTTTGAATAGAAAAGAGTTTTCCTCATAAACACCAATGTTATTCTTATTCTTGTTTTTATTGACAAATTATGAAAAGTGGGAATAATATCAAAGCTGAATTTTAAATGATCTCTACAAAATGAGTCTTTCAATCTTAAATATAAGACAATAATTTTCCGACAAAATTCATGACAGAAAACCTCACAGAAGAGAGGAAGGAAGGAAGGAAGGAAGGAAGGAAGGAAGGAAGAGAAACCTTTATGATTGTAAATCTTAGTCCAACATCCTATGATCTGGGATCATATGCATTGGATCCAATCTTGAGAGTTATCCTACAAGATCATAAACTCTGGCTTTTTACGCCTCCTTTTTTCATCGCACATAAAACTCACAAAAAAACAAAGAACTAGATAAAACCATATGTATAAATGTAGAAAATACATAAAGGTTTAAAAATATTCCATAAATAATCATCCATCTTTCTCCCTCTTCAGTGAATCACATTCCCCTATAGGGATGCATGTAGTATCCCTAAGACTGCTACCACTGCTCTCATTTTGAATATCCCTCAGAAAGGAATCAAATTTGAGGTTGCCAGCAAGGCAACATCCCATTTTTCCAGATAGTTTCCCTTTCATCCCAAACAAGGTACTTACTCTTGTGATACTATTAGACTTCTTTAGAAGAGATAAACATGGTACTGTTATATAAATAACCTTCCTTATCATCAGATCTATAATATCCAAGTAAATCAGAGTACTCTCAAAAAATAAGGTCCTGATCTTTTGCTTTCCTATGCCCTGTGTTTAGTCCCTTTCCATTACTCCTACCAAGACCAGGAACCTCCTTATGTGTGATCCTTTTTTCTTGTCAAGAGTCAGAAAATCCTCCTTCTCTGTCTAGAAGACTGGATCTTTGAATTCTCCATCTTGGAGGTATTTGAGAAGCAATAAAGCAAAACATAGCCCTCCAACAAATTCATCCAAAGAATAACCTCAGTCACAGAATTTTAATCCATAGCTTTATTTTTTTTGTCTGAACAACATGTTAGTGAACATGTCCATTCTTTCCATAGCAACATACTTTCAAATGTTCCAGAAATAGAAACAATAAAGTACCCTAAAAAGAATGCTGAATTTAGATTCATAGTGCCTAAGTACAAATCATAGCTCTGCTAATTTCTTCATGTGACATTAGCTAAACAAGAGTATCTAAAGTACCATATCACTTATAGGAAATCTCTCTCTTCATGGTGTGCTGGCCCTCTTAAATGATGACGTCAAACACCTTTGGTGAATATACATCTCCTTTTTTAATGCATTACTTTATATTAATAATCAGAGAGTGATCAAACAGTTATCTCTGTGGTTATAGTTTTCAAGGTTTCTCATAAAATTTTGACTTATGTGTGGGAGACATTTTGTTGGAGGAAAGCCTTTAAAATAACATTCTGTTGTACCAAATAAAATATTTTATTACACTCAAATATGAGCACAGTGGGACCTAGTATTCTCTTTATCTTTCTCTGGGAATCTACAAAGTATTTTAGACTACAATATATTTATATTCTTCATAACATTCCCTTTCTCCTTCCCAGATCACCTTCCATTTTATCTCTGACTCTCCTCCTTCTTCCTTCTGTCTGAGGTTGATGAACAGCTGTAACTCCCCTGAATAACAAAGTAAATTGAATTTACCCTTTGATATACAGCTCCTGCTGCTTCACTGTAACCGACAATTGATGTAGTCACTTAAAAACAAGAAAGGAAACTTATAAAATGGAAAGGTATATCACTGAGCAGAAAAAGAACAAGACAAATTACACAAAAGTCAACAGTACAGGGGAATAGCTAACTTTCAGCTTGATAGTTATTTGATGACCCATAAGTAAGCTTCTGCCTTTTTCTTTTCTTGAGAGATATGGTAAGTTCACTGATAATGTCCTTATCTTTATTAAGCTTCTGGATCAAGTCAGAACAATGAATTCTGATTTGATCCAGGAAGCCAGGCCCCATAAACACATTCTATAAACAGCCAGAATTTTCACTTTTGACCTGAGATGACCAAGAACCCAATTCCTAAGTAAGAACCAAAAGATTGCATCAAAAATATTCTGTAGCATGTTACAATTTCTGTTTTCCATCTAAATAGCTCCAATATGTACACTCCAAAAGAATTTTAGCTCCTCAGTACAGATATGTGACTTTTAATTTTCCATTTACATTACTAAGCATAGTACCTGACAATTTTTAGATGTTTAATAAATCTATATTAATTCTTGGAATTCAGGAAGTTTACTCTGATCACATTTAAAATTTTCTTAGGTTCTGAATTTAGATGACTGAGGCTTGGGGAAAGACTGGTGCCTGAAACAGAAATAAGGAAATTTGGAGGAGGGGAAGGTTTTATGAAGAGATATGATGAGTTTCATTGGAAAAGACTGAGTTAGTAATGGAAATGAAATACCTGTTAATCAAACAATTGACAATATGGAATCAGAGTTCAGAAGAGAAATCAGTGCTAGATATATAGATATAGAATAGAGAGTCATAGAGATGATTATTCAACCTATAGGAATTGATGAAATCAACAAGGAAGGCATTATAAAGAGAGAAAAAAGGACCCAGGACAATGCCCTCAGAGCAATCTACTAAAAAACAGGGTATAAATGAAAAAGGAATAGAAAAAAACTGCTAAAGCACGGTCAGATATGTAGGAGTAGAAAAAGGAGAGAACATTATCACAGAATTCAGAGGAGAAGAGAGTGCCCAAGGTGGTTAATGGAATTAAAACCTACAAAGAGGCCAAGAAGGATAAGAACTGAGTAGAGGGCCTTGCATTTAGTCATTAATAAATGTTGGTAAATAGTTGAAGAGAAGAACTTCAGTAGAGTGATAAGGTTGAAAACCAGACTTTAAGAAGTTAGTGGATGATGAAGTGGAGGCAGTGAGGCAAACACTTTTTTCAGGACCTTGAAAAAGCCAGAGAAGAAATAAAGGACAATAGCTTTAAGGGATATCAGGGTCAATTGAAAATTTTCTAAGGATAGGGGAAGCCTGAATATGTTTGGAGACACAGGGAAGGAACCAGTAGAAAGAAGAAAAGTTAAAGATAAGAGAGGAGTCAAATCACAACTGGGGGCAAGTTTCAAGAAGAGATGGAAGGATTATTGATCATCTCAACAACAAAATTAACAGAAACCACATGATTATCTCAGTAGATGCAGAAAAAGCTTTTGACAAAATACAACACCCATTCCTATTGAAAACACTGGAGAGCATATGAATAAATGGAACTTCCCATAAAATAGTAAGCATTATCTACCTAAAACCTTCAGCAAGCATTATATGCAATGGGGACAAGCTAGATGCATTTCCAAGATCAGGGGTGAAACAAGAATATCCATTATCACCACTATTATTCAATATGGCACCAGAAGTGTTAGCTATAGCAATAAAGGAAGAAAAAGAAATTAGAATAGGCAAAGAAGAAATTGTTATCCCTCTTTGCAGATGATATGATGATGTACTTACAGAATCCCATAGAATCAAGTAAAAAACTACTTGAAATAATAAACAATTTTGGCAAAGTTGCAGGTTAAAAAATAAGCCCACACAAATCATCTGCATTTCTATATAGTACTAGCAAAGCCCAAGGGATAAAAAGAGAAATCCCATTTAAAGCTAAGGTAGATACTATAAAATATTTGAGAGTCTCCCTACCAAAACAAACCCAGGGACTATATGAACACAATTACAAAACAATTTTCAGACAAATAAAGTCAGATCGAAATAAGTGGAAAAATATCAGTTGCTCATGGGTAGGCTGAGTCAATATAATAAAAATGACAATTCTATCTAAATTAATTTATTTATTCAGTGTCATACCAATCAAACTATCAGATAATTATTTTCTAGAGCTAGGAAAAAATAATATCAAAATTCATCTAGAAGAACAAAAGGTCCAGAACATCAAGGGAACTAATGGAAAGAAATACTAGGGAAGGTGGCCTAGCTCTACCACATCTCAAATTGTATTATAGAGCAGCTCAAAACCACTTGCTACTGGCTAAAAAACAGAGGGGTAGACCAGTGGAATAGGTTAGATATTCAGGACATAGCAGTCAATGGATATAGCAATCTACTGTCTGATAAACCTAAGGACCCCAGCTTTGGGGATAAGAACTCACTGTTTGACAAAAATTGCTGGGAAAACTGTTTAACAGTGTGGTGGAAACTGGGCATAGACCAATGTCTGACACCATACACAGGAATAAAGTTCAGATGAGTACATGATCTAGGTATAAAGATTGATACTATAAACAAATTAGTGGGGCAAGCAATAGTGTACTTATCAGATTTATGGAGAATGGAGAAATTTTTGACTAAACAAGAGATAGAAAACATTATGAAGTGCAAAACGGATAATTTTGATTACATTACATTGAAAAGTGTTTGCACAAACAAACCCAATGCAATCAAGATTAGGAGGGAAGCAGAAAACTGGGAAAGAATTTTTGCAATTAGTGTCTATGATAAAGACCTCATTTCTAAAATATATAGAGAACTGAATCAAATGTACAAGAATACAAGTTACTTCCCAATTGATAAATGGTCAAAGGATATGAACAGGCAGTTTTCAGAGGAAAAAATTAAAGCTACCTATAGTCATATGAAAAAAATGTTCTAAATCACTATTGATAAGAGAGATGCAAATAAAAACTACTCTGAGGTACCACATCACACCTATCAGATTGACTAACATGACAAAACAGAAAGATGATAAATGTTGAAAAAGATGTGGGAGAGTTGGAACACTAATTCATTGTTGGTGGAACTGTGAGCTGATCCAACCATTCTGGAGAGCAATTTGAAACTATGACCAAAGGGCTAAAAAAATGTACATACCCCTTTGACCCAGCAATACTACTTCTAGGATTGTATCTTCAAGAGGTCATTAAAATGGGAAAGGGTCCCACTTGTACAAAAATATTTATAGCAACTCTCTTTGTGGTGGCCAAAAACTGAAAATCAAGGGCATGTCCATCAATTGGGGAATTGCTGAATAAATTATGGTATATGAATGTAATGGAATACTACTGTGTTATAAGAAATGATGAACAGGAAGACTTCAAAAAGGCCTGGAAAGACTTATATGAACTGATTTTTGAGGGAAAGGAGCAGAACTAGCAGAACTTTGTAGACAGCAACAATCACAGGGTGCAAGGAATTTTTCTGGTAGACTTAGAAACTTCATTGCAATGCAAGGGCTTAAAAAATTCCCAATGAATTCGAGGTAAAATGCCTTCCACATCCAGAGAACAAACTATGAAATTAGATCACAGAATGAAGCAGATAATTTTCTTTGTATTATGTTTTGCTTTGTTTTGTGATTTCTCC
The DNA here is from genome assembly GCA_028658325.1 of Potorous gilbertii. Classification (NCBI taxonomy): domain Eukaryota; kingdom Metazoa; phylum Chordata; class Mammalia; order Diprotodontia; family Potoroidae; genus Potorous; species Potorous gilbertii. The sequence goes on from CM053769.1 coordinate 393,743,930, forward strand.
CATTCATTTTAATTCTTCTAAGAAATATGACTAAGGTGAAAATGTATTTAATAGGAATGTGTAGAATCTATATAAAATTGCATGCCATCTCAGGGAGGGAGTGGGTAGGGAGTGAGAGGGAGGGGAAAAAATCTAACATATATGGAAATGATTGTAGAACACTGAAAACAAACAAGATAATTTAATAAAATTAAAAAAAGAAGAGGAGAGGATAGAGGATCAAGGACACAAGTAGAGGTTTGGACCTTTCACAAAAGTTTCATTAAAGAAAGAGTAACTAACTGCCCAGGAAAGCAGAGAGAAATGGATATTCTGGAGGTTTCAGAGGAATGAGGAAAAAGGAGAGGTGGGGTGACAAGTGATTTCGAATAGATAAAGGAATTTTAACAACCAGAGTCATGAAGGTGGCACAGTTACGGTTTAGGATAAGATCAATGCTATGACTTATGACCTATGATCTATGCTATGAATGTCAATGACTAAGGTGGATTAAAGATGTAGGTCATGGGGATTAAGGAGTTGGATGCACTAGGAGTCTAAAGTATGCAAGGGGACATCCTTTTACAATGAAGTGTGTGAGTATAAAGCCAGGGCTTAGGTACAAAAGAATACTGTGCTGATTGTGCTCAACTCCTTGGATGAAGGAGAATGTTAAAGTCTGGTAGGGTAAAGTAAAAGAATCTGAATGGAGATTGGTGGGGAGGCAGAGGGGGGGATGTGTACAAGTAGTATGACCCTTATAGGGAAAAAAGGTTAACAAGTAATGGTAGTCCAGAGAAGATTAGAACTATCAGGGAAGAGGAGAAAGTATACTGAATCCTCCTCCTGGCCCAGGATGACCGGTAACACAAGAGAAATCACATCCAGTACACAAGAGGGGAACTAGAGATATGCAATCTTTGAAAAAGAGTCAGGGTTCAAGATGGAGAGTGTAAGAAGAGATCTGTGAGGAAGGACAAATTGAAAAGAAGAATAGGGGTTTCAGGGAGGAACAGAGGAAGGGCAGAGGAAGAAAAAGCCTGGGAAATGATAGAATTGAACTGCATAGGGATCTTTTAATAGGGAAGAGTAGTAAAGGAAGGTTGTTTTCACTTCAGAAGAGAGTTATTCTGAGTTAGGCACTTACAGAGCTGGGAAAATACCAGTTGACTGTTGTCACCTTCCCCCTCCCCCCCCACAGGCACACACCCACACACACACATGTACACACATAGACAAACTTCAGGATGCTATACTGATAGGAAGTAGCATTGATAGATGTGTTCACTCCACAAATACCAGAAAATAAAGATTAGAGACTACAGAGAAATAAGATTGAAGGTCTAGGTCAGTATATATTTGAAAACTGATATCATAGCTACCCAAATGCACTTGTACTAAGTGCCAACTATAGTTTCATTCCAAGATGATGGGGGCTGGATGGATAAGGCATCAAAAACATGAAACAAACTTAGGATACTATATCAGGCCTCATGTTTCAGACCCTGGACTTTTTTATATTCAGCATGATGTGTGAGACCTTTGCCCATATCTCTGAGTCTTTTGGAATTCAATATGGTGTACAAGGGCCCAAGTTCTTTTGGCACTGAAAAAATGAATGATGATTTGATGCTACAGTACTAAGTTGTGCCAATGCTATTATGGAATAGAAAGCAAATTACCTATGATATTTATAATACTAATACCCGTAAGCATAGCCCCTCTTAATTTTCAAAGTGCTTTCTTGTTAATTATTTCATTTGATCTCCCCAATATCTTATGAGACAGGTAAGGACAGAGCTATTATCCCCAACTGAAGCACAAAGCATTTAAATGGCATACTCAATATCACACAACTAATAAGTAATAGAGTAGGAACTCCAACCAAGGACTTTTGACTCCAAGGTCAATGCCTTTCCCATGGCATGAGGTTATATTTCAATTATTAAGAGCCATTTTGGATCCAGCCTTCCAAGATGGGTTTGGATCCTGTCTAAGGGACTTTTTTTGAGGGAGATAAGAGGGTCTACGAGCTTCGAACAGGTCAGTTCCAACCAACCATTTAGAGGATTCAACTTGCCACAACTTCTAAAGTTAAACCTGAGCAAATGGACCTAATAGCAAGACAGTCACAGTCAGGTTGCCTCCAGTAGAAGTAAGCCCCCATTCAATGTAAACTTTGCATCAATAGGTATTTTGGTGTGTTGTTTCTATGTCCCTTTAAGGCTTACAAAAAGAGCAAGGCTCTTAACTGCCCTTGGCCTACATTTCCTAACTGTAAAATGGAACTTATTATATATACCTCTGAAGTTCAAATAAGAGACTATATGTAAGGAGACATAAAGGAAAAAAAATCCTTTTTTTATAAAACTCCACTGAATGGTTATTAAGGGCAAAGCAATTATCTAACCCACAAGTTCTTGGGCTCTCATCAAGAGTTGGGTTGCCAAGATATGATCTTCAAGTTTCCATATTGAATCTACTTGGCTCACAACTTCCAAAAACCTGTTCCACATTTGTCAATGTTAATATTAAGCTCATCTACAAGCAGCAGCAACCTGACAAAGACTTCTAGTTGGGATTTAAATTTGATTTAACCATCTTTATTAAAATTACTAACTTGTCTATACCTTGATTTCTAATTAAACAATCTGATAACCCTCAATTTCTAGACAGGTAGACCTATATTCATTTGCATAGTTGGGACAATGGCCTCAATGAATCATATTCACCAATGAAATAGTTATTATTTGATAAGACATCATCTACTCTTATCACTTTCTCCATAGTCTTGTCTTTTCCTCTGCTCTGAGACCAACTAGAAAATAACAGTGTTGGATTTATGGGATTCCTGATTGGAGAGCCTCATACATGGGAAAACTCTTCTTATCAGAGACAAATGAGCACACTAAAGGATTTAACCAATGACTGTCCAAGCCATCAGAAAATATTTAACAGAAAAGAAAACATAGTTTATGACTGAGAGGTTATACCTAAGGAATTAATAGTAGAAGGGAAGGAATTTCCTAGGCTTCTAAACTACTAAAACAAATAAATCATCATGAAGTAGAAGATTTAGCTAAGATTCATGGCCATCTAGTTTGCCCTGTATTTTTTAACACCATGGCCAACTTTTCATAAATTTCCCTTCGGGGTAGTTCTGTGTGTCAGTGCTCTTCATTTTTGGAACAATTATTGTTCTATGAGAATACTTTGCATTTCATCACTTGGTAATGTGAAAACCTAGACATTTTTTAACCTTAATGGAGAAATCAAAATTTCTAGGTGACATCAGAAGGGCTCTCTAAAAAAATAAAGCAAAATTACTGAAGGCAAACTAAAGAAATAGATATATTAGAGAAATTCCATCCATCTTTGGGGATGGTGGGAATATTACTGAGTTTTGGGGATTTTTTAGTATTTCTTTTGGTGAACAAGCAAAACTGTTAGAAACAAAGAAAGGGATGCTCAAAGAAATATACAGAGAAATAATTTCTGGTTGAGATGGAGACAAATAAGCATAATTTCCAAAAACAAACTTCTGCAATCCATTATAAACACAGTAAATCATGTTTTCTCACAAAGCATTGAAAAAAATGAGAAAAACTATCTCCTAATCTTAACTCCATTTGCATTCCATTATTTTCATTCATGAATCAACTTTTTAATTCAATAAACTTGACCAATCATTTACTCTATCCAAGAGATTGTATTAGAACCTGGAGATAAAAAAAAACAAAAATGTCACAACAGTCCTTGTTGATCTCAAGAAACTTGCCCTCTAATAGAAATATGATCATAGGACAGCAGGCCTTACAGCCAGGAAGAACAGGATTCATGTCCTTCTTTTGATAGATAGTAGCTATGTGATCCTGAGAAAGTGACTCAACCTTTCCAGATTCTAGGACACTCTCTCTCAGACTATAAATTGCACAGAAGGCATCAAATTGTCAAACTGCATTGTCAGAGGGAGTTTTCTCAGTCAGTAATTTTCTTTGTCAATTAAATCAAAGTTCAAGTCTTTATCTCCAAATCTTTCTCTACCAAAAAGACTAATTTGGGGCAGGGAAAAATAGAACAAAACTAGTTAACAAGGATTTTAAGTCTAAGATAAGTAAAGAGCTATTCATAAAGCAACTAGCTTTCCTCAGTGAGTTCATGGGAAAAACTACGGAGAAAAACTACTGAAAAACTTTGGATAGTAACAGAGTTTTCACCAGACTAGAGGTAGACTAATGTAAAGTCTTTAGACTTTAGGCCAAGGAGCTTGATTAATTACTCCTGGACAAGTTCTAGAATATATATTTTTTAAGTAGTTTGTGAATATTTAGAAAGGAGAGTCGTGATTATCAAGAATCAACGTAGTTAATTTATCAAATCATTCCAAAATTTCTTTTATTGTCTGACAGGGTTATTTGTCTGATGAATCAGAAGCCATAAACAGGAGATCTGAATTTCAGTCAAGCCTTTAACAAAGACATGCCAAATTTGCAGGTAAGCTTATGATCATGGTAGGCAGCTATCTTGAGAATATGAAAACTGATTGAAGGACTTGAGACAAAAAGAAAAAAGTCCTAATTAATGAGTTGATATCAACATAGAAAGAATGCTTTAGGTGAAGTCCCTTCAGTGTTTCTGTTCTGGGCAGCATTTTTTATGAATGATTGGAATGAAGGCATGGATGAAATACTTATCAGATTTGTAAATAGCAAAAAAACTGAATAGAAGAAGATCCCAAAAGAAATTGGCAGACTAGCACAATGTACCATATCTATTAAGATAAAATACTTTTTCCAGTAAAAATTTGTATCACTTAGATCCAGAACAAATATGTTTTCAGAGAAATGTTTTAATATGCAGCATGGTATAGTAAAAAGAGAGCTGGCTTTGGAGAGTGGAAAACAGCAGCTCAAGTCTCCCTTTGGATATGTGCCTGCTGGGTGACTTGGCTTTCAGTGCTCTAGGTAACTCTCTGAGACACTTAAGTTACAAAGAAGGTCCCAATCTGCAGTGGTAGAGACTGTTTTCTCTCTCATGAATTCTCTATCCCAGTGAAATCACAGATTCAATACCTATCCCTACAAATGTATATATTATTCATATATGTAAAGGTAAAAACCAAAAGTCAAGACTATCAAAGGAACAAGTTTAAAAAATGTAAAGGAAGGAGGATAAGCAGTACCAGATCTTAAACCATGTTGTAACTATAATTTTACATATATATGTATATATACATATATGTGTGTATATACATACATATAACTATTATATATTATAAATCTTAAACTATATTTTGCCATATTTTATATATAATTATATATAACCAAAACTATCTAGTACTGGCTAAGAAATGGAAAGGTAGAACAATGAAACAGAGTAGACATACAATTTACAGCAGCAAGTAAATATAGTAGCCTTGTATTTGATCAATGTAAATATAGTAACCTTGTGTTTGACAAATATAAAGACTTAGGATTGGGGGATAAGAATTCATTATTTTTAAAATGTTGAAAAACTGGAAAGTAGTATGTCAGAAATTGAGTAGGCCAATATCTTACACCATTTACCAAGATCAGATCAAAAGGGAAGTATGACCTAGATATAAAGGGAGATATTACATGAAAATCTGAAGAACATGGAACATGTTACTTTTCAGACTTATAGATAAGTGAGAAAATTATGAATGACAAGAGATAGAGAGCAGAATGAGGTATAAAGTGGATAATTTCAATTACATTAAATAAAAAGGTTTTTGTACAAATAAAACAAATTTAACCAAGATCTAAAAGAAAGTAGATAACTGAGGGTATGACAGGATTTATAGACAGTTTCTCAGATAAAGGTCTCATATCTCAAATATATAAACAACTTTGTAAAAGTTATAATAATATAAGTCATTCACCAATTGATAAATGGTCAAAGAATATGAACAAGAAGTTTTAAGATAAGGAAATCAAAACAATTTATATAATATTTAATGCTCTAAATTATTATTGACTAGAGAAATGCAGATTAAAACAACCAACCATGAGATATCATTTTACATCTATCAAATTGGGTTAAATGATTGAAGGGGAAAGCAACAAATGTTGGAGGAAGTGTGGAAAAATTGGGACACTAATTCATAGTTGGTAGAATTGTGTGAACTGATCCAACCATTTCGGAGAGGGTCTATGCCAGAGAGGTAACAGTGTCAAAGGAAAAGGGTAGAATGAGGAAACATCTAGGAGAGAGGCTAATGAAGGTAGAAACAACAGGCATTGGTGATCAATGAGATATGGGGTGTGAATGAGAGTAAGGAGTACAGGATAACACTTAAATTGAGAGCATGGGTGACTAGGAGGATAGGGCTAACTTGGATAGCAATAGAAAAGTTTGGATGGGGAGGATTTAGGGGAAAAGATGTTTTGGACATGGTAAATGTAAGATGTCTACAAGATAGTGTCAGTTGATTTCCCTATAGCCATCCGCTTAATTTCCCAAATCAAAACACCCTGCCCTTGTCACCACATATATGTATATGTACTTACATGCATGTCTGTATATTTATATGTATACATATGTGTATGTATACTTGAATCTGTATGTATGTGTATGTATATGTATGTATTGTGTTTGTGTGTATTGTATACATGTACACATTTAAAGACATATGCACATGTATATGCACATATATATGTTTCTATATATAAATGTGCATGCATTGTGTGTGTATATGTACATATAGATGTATATCTTCCAAGTAGTATGTAAGGGACTAAAGTATAAGGTAGAGAAAGACGTGTATGGAAGAGGGATCAGATTCCTTGTTCTACTTGGCCAAGGTAGGCAGAATGAGAATAGGTAGAAGCTGCAAAGCAGTTGATTAAAATTTGATATTCAACTTTGTCCTACCTTTAGAGCTAACCCAATACGGCATGGAGAACTTGGGAGACTGAGGCTTCTCCTTCTCTGAAGAATTTGTAGCCTGAGTGGGATGCTTTCTTGGGAATGTCAGAGAAATTTCAGGTTGAAGTACAAGTGGGATCAGATATCCCCCTATCTCAGAATTCCCTGAGCAGCTTTCCAGATCCTAGGTTCTGTGTCTCTGTGGACAGCTTGTGGGTTTGTCCTTCATTTTTGAAAAAGAGCGTGACACCAGAGAAATTATGACATGACTTGCACTTGACTTTATTTTGAGGGAGAGAGGGCTGTGCAAGGTCAACAACCTCACTTTCTCCTCCTGAGTCATCAGGGTCCAGTGACCAGACCTTGGCCTTTTTTAGGTTCTCATTTAGAGTTAGGTAACTCCCATTGAGTGAACAGGCCTCTTTAAGTAGTCAGGGAATGGTCCTTTTAATGATTAGGGGAAGAGGGGAGAATGGAGAGACCAGAGAACATGAGGAGGAGTTCTGAAACGGCTTTTTAAACTTGCCTGACTTGTTCTGATGTTCTCCACTGTGTCAACAAAACAGAAGGGGGAGAGGGCTGCCGGGGAATCTACCTAACACCAAAGAAGCACCTTTTTTTTTCACTAAAGTAAGCAGTCACTTGGCTGAGTAGCTGGTTGGTTTGTTTTGGAATTCTCTCTGGAAGAGCAAGAGACTATGTAGGTCTATAGATTCAATTCAAATTAGTTTGAGAAACATTTGATCATTCGGTTACCCGGACCAGACTGTTTACCACACAGATTAAAGCATTTTATTCCTCGCCCTCCTGTGATTCCATCATTAGTATAATTACTTGTGAAATGAACTAAATTAACAGACTTCTTGTTCAATGACAACATGATGATCAACGAAAGCAATAAATTGCCATGGAAATAACCACAAGGTTCATACATTAGGAGATTGAAGGGATCTCAGGCGTCATCTGGTCCTCACTTTCTTCCATTTTACACGTGAGGAACCAAAGCCCAGGACATGAAACTGGGTCTGTTTGATCTCCAGATTTGGAATCAAAGAACCTCGGTTCAAATTTTTGCTCTGTTATCTGTTACCTGTGTGACCTCTAAACTACTCAGAAGCTCATGATCCAGAGGAGAAGCTCTTAACCTGGGGTCCATGAACTTAGTGAGGTTTTTTTTTTTTAAAATTGCATTTCCATATAATTGGTTTCCTTTATATGTGGTTTTTTTAAAATAATAGTAAGAAATTTTGAAAGGGGAAGGTTTAAAGGAAAAGATGATGAGTTCTATTTTGGACATGCTGAGTTTAAGATGTCCACAGGAGAGTGTAGTTGACTTGCCAATAGCTAGTCATCCCTTCACTTCCCAAATCAAATTTATTTTATGCATCTAAAACTATTATTCCAAGAAGGGATTCATAGCCTTCACCAGACTGCCAAAGGAGTCCATCAAAAATACACACACACACGCACACACACACACACACACACACACACACACACACACGCACACACACACACACACGCACACACACACACACACACGCACACACACACGTTAAGAAATCATTATCTGAAGCGTTTTATCATCTAAATGATTTCTGAGGCCTCTTTCAGCTCTCTATTAATAAGCTTCATGAGCTCTAAGAAAGATAGTGTCCCAGTTAATTCTTTTTAAAGAAGACATTCATTTTTCTTCTCTTCACTAAAGGATTTTGTCATGGAAAGGAAAAACATGTTCCCATTTGGTGAACTCTCAAAAGTCACCAGGGGAAGGTAAAGTCACTATGAATTGATCTGGACCTGATAAATGTGGCAAAACCCTAAAATAAATAAATAAATAATTCTTGCTGAGCCTTTACCTTGACTAGCCTATTATTCATAAACAACATACTTTTAGAAGATAGATAGATAGATATGACTACTAATGGAAAAAATAAATTAATGACTCAGTAGTTCAGCACTGCTTCTCACAATCTGACCTCCCACTCTCGTAGGCTTTTAAAGAAAGCTTCATTCCAATATCCTGGAGAGAACACTTATGACTGCCACTCCCCTGGCATTTGCAAATTATCCTCTGCCTTATCAGATGTAACAAAAACCTAGATAATCTGAAGGGTCCACTTTGAGTCAGTGTTCTCAGTGTAGGTCAATGCAACACCGCCCACATCCTTCCTGGTAGAGAGAGACGTGACAACCAAAGCCACATGAAGTCTGCCTTCCCTCTGTGGTAAAAATTTTATGAACTCAGAAGATCCCCATAGTCAACCAGTCTTCCTTTACCCCTATCTTCCACCCAAAGTCAGGCCAAACAGTAATCTTGTCTTCCTGTAAATAAAGAAGGGCTCATTGGTAATCAATTCCTTTAAGTTCAAGTTACTCCTACAAGTTGTCAAAACACTAAGCTCAGCCCAGACACTACTCCCCCTCACCTCACCATACATGCACACACACACACACACACACACACACAAACTGTTATCATATTGAGGAAACAACCAACCAGTTAACTCAATGACTTCCATTGCTCAGTCATCTTTTTTGATATGGTGTAAACATTTCAAATTGTCGATTGAATCTGAGCCTCCAAGACTTTGTGACATCCTCTACGTCCATTTGTTGTGGTCATTACATAATAGGAAACATCAATTCCACTAAACAGAAAAATTATTTGACTGTATATCAGTATAGATCAAAGAAGAGCAAATACATATGAGTATTGACCAAATCATCCTCAATTAGCAAGGCTTCCTTAGAAAAGTTGCTAGAGTTTGGAAATCCTTCCTCCTGTGAGTACATTCTACACATGCCAAAATGATTGTCAAGGTTTGTTCTTAACTGTCCATGAAGACTCACTTTGATTGCCAAATCAGAGCACTGAGTATGGGCATAGTACTTCCAACCCCAGGTCGTTTTGAGGCGTATAACTTTTTCTAAGAGACTGGGGGTCTTACTGCCCTAACAATAAAGTTGGCTAAAAATAGATGTGCACAGACTAAGAGGACTGTGGGATGTGGTTTTTGTTATGTGTTTTGGCCATACATATATCTCCTTCCCACCCATCAGTCTCTAGAATGTGACTATCATTGTTCACCCTTCATTCTTGGAGAGGACCAATGATATTACAAGGGTGATGTCTTGACTTGAAAATGACTTGATTTAAGTGAGGCAGGCCTGTGCAAAGTCATCAGCATCAGTTTCTCCTCCAGAGTCATCAAAGTCCAGTGGCAAGACAAGGGTCAAGATGACTGTCAAAGGCCCAGAGCCACAGATGAGTAACTGACAAACAACCTCTCTCCAGGAATAAATTCAAAAACACTCATACCTCATCTATATGTACAAAGGGACATAAAGACCATGGCAATTACAAGGGAACTTCAGAATCCTAAGTAACTTTTGCCTAAAATTACCAAGTAAACAATGTTTTATAGGTTTGAATTTTCAGAATAACTGCTAAAATTGAATATTACTTAGATGGATATATGTGCCTCTCTGCTGTAGAAATATAACTATGCCTGTTGATCTCTCTAAGGTCCTTACCTGCTCCAAATCCAATGGTCAAGTAGTTTAGTGCAGTGGGAAAAGATTTGAATTTGGGGGCAGAAGTCCTGGATTGGAAACTCAACTCTGCCCCATAGTATCTACAAGTCACTTAACCTATCTGTGCCTCCATCTCATAATCTATAAAATGAAAGGACAAGTTTGTATTAGATGACCTCTAGGTCCATTCAGTTCTAAATCTATGATCCTGTGATGCATTGCTACAAGGATTATTATGTGCAATAGTCTGTCTCCAGGTGGGAAATTCTACTGGAAGTAGGAATATCAAGTCAGACCAAAAATGCCAAGGCATCTTCAAATTCAGACAATGAGTTAACATCCAAGTCACAATAATAATCACACATAGAGCTTTTAGTTTTACAGAATGCTTTACATACTTGTTTTATCCTCACAATAACACTGTGAGAGAGGTGCTACCATGGTCTCCATTTTAGAGATAAGGAAACTTGTCCAGAAAACCGAAAGTGACTTGCCCAGAGTTACACAGCTAGCAAGTGTCTGAAGTAGGATTCAAACTCAGATCTTCCTCTGTCTGACTCCAGGTCTCTCTCCAGTATATCAATCTGCCTCTCATACAAAGGCAAATAACTTGAAAAGTTCTTGGTAGATTGGAAATGATAGTCTGAAGGCAAGTAGACAGAAACCATAAACCCAGCTTTCCCCCATCTGCAGCAGACAGAACAGAAAGTCATAGAGGAAAGTTCATTATACTTCCCTCTTACCAAATAGCAAAGAAAAAGGGAAAGAAAAATATTTTCCACCACTGCCACCCTTCCACACCATCTCCAATAATAAATAAGCATCACTAGGCTATATGATTTCATTTCATCTAATAACTGATCTAGTTGGATGGCCTCTTAAAAACAGCATGACCCAGTGTTACTAACGAGGATAATTCATATTTGTACAGCATTTTAAAGTTTATGAAGCACTTTATAAATATTATCTAATTTTATCCTCACATCAACCCTACGAGGTGGATGCGGTTATTGTCCCCATCTTAAAGTTATCAAAATGAAGAGTATTAAGTGACTTGTCCAGGTTTAAACAGTTATAAGTGTCAAAGGTTAGATTTGAGCACAGGTCTTTTGGACTCTTATATCCAGTATTCTATGATGGATTTCTATGGCATTCTAACCACTAGCAAGGAGTTATCAGATAACACACCTGAACAAGATCCTTTACATCCCTCTGGCTTACTTGAGCATGTCAACAGAACTATGATCTCACTGAGGTGGTTGCTCCCTACAATAATATAACCATCCACACCTTCCAGTTTTGTGATATTCTTGTTCAAATCCTCCCAAAAGGGAACAGCCCGATGTGTTTGGTGTCTTTCCCTGGACTATTCTTTGAGGACTACCACAGAACTTAGGTTTCCACTTCTTATTCTGTACTCTCCATAAGGCTGAGCAGCTCCTTTTCTAGCCTTGTATTATTCAGATCATAGATCTTTTGTCACATCATACAAGCAAAGTATCATTGAGCAGCCTACTTATACCCATCATGCATCTCTCTATTGCTCTTTGGGTCCCCCATAGTCTGATTCTTCAGAGATTATGGTGTTTTGCAGCCATATTACAGACAACCTGAGAAACAAAACCCCTCCATCTGCTCAGTAAAAATCTCTATGGAGCAAGAGACTCTTTTTCTTCTCTCCATCCAGGGCATGTCTGATTTAAGAATATTAGAGAATGTTCTCTGAGATGAACCTGACCTAAGTGGTAATTGGTAATCTGCCAAGGTCCTTCCCAATTTTAATTCTGTGATTCCCTGGATAATTCAGGATAGAGGACTGGGAGTTCTTTTCCTCACTATACACAGGAAATTTGTGTTGCTAATATCTTCTCACATGTTAAAAAGAAAGTTCAGAACCATTATGTGCTATGTAGTCATATTTTGTATTCTTACAGTATTTTCTAGGAGACCACAGTGTAACTAGCAGACAAGATCTTATTCCTTCTCAGAATAATTCTACTGAGAAAGAAATATTTATAACCACTTTACAGATTTGGCAATTCAGGCATAGATCAGGAGATATCAGGAGGGAAGGAAGGTCCCAGTTACCTCAGAATCATAAATAAATTCAGGTCTCTTATTAATAGTGATTGTGTGAGTGATTGACTAAAAATCCTAAGACCCCTCTTATCTAAAAAATTCTACAGTTTTGTTATTTGTAAGCCTGCTTTAAGGAAATTATCTAGAAAGGGGACTTTTTTTTCTTTCAAAGAATATACTTTACTTCCATGTCTCCTGTATCTATTGGGAGAATTGTACACCAGAAGATTTACAAACCTGGCAAGATGGGAAGTCAATATTCTCACTCTGTAGATGAGGAAATCTGCAGTGTACAAAGAAGTTGAGAAATTTCACCAAGGCTATTTAGGGATCTGAGAAGAGAAAGAAGAATTTCTTGTTCCTAGTCCAAATCATTCCCTGTGCCTAAATTGGAGTTATTTGGTTACATTCTAACATCATAAAAAGGAGAGTATTTTTTTCTACTTGGCAAATGGGTGGTGATTTAGTTGTTTCTTCTCTCCATTAAGAAATTTTGTCAAGAGAGGCGGAAAACTCTAATTTCAGGTGATTTAGGAGAGTGACACACGGTCAGGAAGCATGATCCAAGAAGTCATTCAAAAAGATGGAAAATGAAACTGGTAGTGATTTCCCAAAAGAAAATCCTCCATCAACAACCAAAAATGAATAGGGAGATTTTCGTGATTTAGGGAATGAATAGGGAGATTTTAGTGGACAACCAAATGCCCCAAGAGGAGTGGAAGAAGGGTGAAGGAGCAACAATTTTCTCTTCTTACTTTGTCAGCTTATACTTTGAAGAAGAGATTCTAAATCAATGCCTGAAGTAGTTGAAAAGAATAAGGGTCATTATACATGAGGCTGATATTTCCATATTTCATTTCTGTTTCTGCTGCCAATCTCTGGAAATGAACATGAAATCCTTGAAGGAAGGTGAGTCAGTGCTGGGTGAGGTAGGAATTGGAAGAAGAACAATCCACCTTGGGAAATCTACAGCACTAGGGTATGGAAATTGTATGAAGAATAAAAAGATACAAGATGGAAAGAACCCCAGGACCAAACAGAAATTGCAGTGAACTAAAAGATTCAGACAAATGAAATGTCTCCACAAAGGGAAAATTCAAAAATTAGATCTGACAGCTTCATTGGAACCTACATATGTAGCTAATCAAGGTAATTTGAGTGCATATATGGATTTTTTTGTCTGTTATAATTTAAAAAGTTGACAAAATGTGAAAGTTTAAGTTTTAGCATATCTATCTGATATAAATTAAAGTAAAAATAATAGCTAGCACTTTAAGGTTTGCAAAGTACTTGACCTTTATCTCGTCTGATCCTCGCAACAATCCTGCGAGATGAGTATTATGGCTATCCCTCCTTTACAGAGAAGGAAAAATGAGGTGAAGACATTTTAAAGGACTTTTCTAGAGTCACACAGCTAGTAAGTATTTGAGAAAGGATTTGAACTCAGGTCTTCCTGACTCCAGGGCCAGCACTATCCACTGATCTACTTACCTCTTTATCTATCTATTAAACTGTAAGTTCCTTGAGAGCAGGAACTGTCTTTTGACTTTCTTTGTATCTTATGGGCTTAGCCCAGGGCCTGACATATGGGAAGGCATTTAACAAATGCTTACTATCTACATCCAAACATATATACATGTAAATACATATATAGATACATGCAAATACACATACATATGCATAAACACACACTTCAGAGGGGCAGTTTTATAGAGAATATATATGTATAAATGTGATATTTCTATATATATATAAAATATTGACATATATGGATATACATTGACATATATGGTATGTTGTTGGCCTTCATCTTCAAAGAGGACCAAAATGACATCACCATGGTAAAGTGAAATTTCACTGTGTCCAACTGTGGCTGATCAGACCAATACGAGTTCAGAATACTCTACCACAGGTCGGGCACAGATAGTCCATATGAATATTTGGAGTGGATATCCCAAATTTGTGCATCCTGCGTTTACTTTGTGCTGTCTCAATTCTGCTTTGCTCAAGAATATTGACATATATAATAGTATATACTATTATATAGATAGTATATAGATATATAATAAATGTGTATGATAAATATAATAGCTATAATATAATATGCAAGGTGTTACTGTTCAGTTGTTTCCTAGTCTTGTCTGACTCTTCTTGACCCCATTTGGGTTTCTTTTGCAAAGATACTAGAGTGGTTTGCCATTATCTTCTACAATTCATTTTACAAATGAGGAAACTGAGGCAAATAGACTTGCCCAGGGTCACACAGTTAATAAGCGTGTAAGGCCAGATTTGAACTCAAGAAGACATCCTTCTGGCTCCAAGCCTGGTACTTTATCCACTGTGCCACCTGCCTGCCCTAAGATATATACTATAACATAACATCATATCTATGTATAAAAATGTTATATATTTATGTGTATACATATATATACACATAAGTGCATATATATACACATACGTATGTGTTCTTATGCATACATATATCCTCTACTGAAGTGTCCTTCTGATGCCTCATTAAACTAGAGGTGTGGCCTTGGGAGGTTGAAGAATATGCCTACAGAACTAATCTCTGGAAATTTCTACCAAGTTGCAAAGACTTTGAAGGTGAGTTCAATGATAATCTCAGTTCTAGCTTCCCTTAATTCCGAGAGACATTAACCGAATATCGGCTAGGAAGTGCTGATTTTTTTTAACTGTAGCAACTCTTAATTTTACAAATACCTTTGTACTCTGCATTTGAGGGGAATGTACCTTGGAAATGCCAGATCTCTAGTAAGTATACATTTTTAGGAACAGGGATAGACACTGAACCTGTGATTTCACTGGCATGGAAAACTCATTGGAAAGCTCCAGTGAAGCTTGGTCTCCTCTTTCCTATTAATAGTCTTAGGGAGTTGTCTGGTTTACTCTTGATTTGTCCAAAGTCACCTAGAAGGTATATGTCCGAGGCAGACCTTAAAGTCAGGTTCTCATCTCTTCAAGACCAGCATGCTATACACACACACACACACACACACACACACACACACACACACACATATATATATATGTATATATATATATATATATATATGTAAATGCATATATTTACAAGTATTATGATTTTGTGGATATGACTTTATATAATGGAGTTGGGAATGCTCACAAGGCAAGTTATATGAGGTAGATCTCATCCCCCATAAATATGTGCAGAGCACAGTAGATGATAATACTATTCTATCCTCTGTTAGCTGGGGGCAGGTCTAGCAGGACCTGAAAGACAACAAGGTTTGATCCAGAAGTTCTGAGGTTGGATATAGGTAATTAAAAGAGATAGAGATAGGGAAGTAACAAAATGATGACCAACTGCAGCTTTCCCTGGCCTGAACTTCCTTCTACCAAGGCTAGCAGACATTGGACCTTGCTCATGCCAATACTGAACTTCCAGACATTTGATAAAACAGTCTCCACTCCCTTGATCAGATGGTGATGGAATTTAACGGATAGTGCTTTGGCTGTCCTTTGATGCTTTTCCCCTTCCATGTCAGAAAGCCGGAGATGAAGAATTATAAAGACTCTGGTCCAGTTCCAAGTAGAGATAGAGTCCCAGTTTCAAAGACCCTATGAGGAATTGAGATGTCACTAACCAGCCTTCCAATTATCCCTAGATTGAGGATTGATCTGACAACATAGCAGGCTAGTGGAAAACTACACTCTTGACTTCTCATCGTTGGAGATTTTGAAGAAATACAAGTATCAAGAGTGTTTACTCTCAATTTTTATTTTATTATTGCTTACCTTGCATTTCTATTTAAACTATGTCTTTAGCATCACCATGGAGTCATATATGTTTCTAACTCTGCCTAGTAGAGATTCAAAGGGGAAAAAAAAATGGAGACTCATAAGGATTAACCATGGTCCCATACAGGATTTTAAATACTGATAATTAATGTAGAAGTGCTGCTACAAATTGTGTATGTGTGTGTGTTATCTATGTTCTATTATTTGATAATAGAAATTGTTGATTTATGCAGGTGGCACAGCAGAATTTGCATTGGATTGGAAGTTAGAGAACCATAATTCCAATACTGATTCTCCTCCTCATTACCTACATGACCTTGGGCAATTGGCCTCATATGTCTGAACTTCATTTTCATCATTTGCAAAAGAGGGGTTGAACTATGTAGCTACCAAGGTTTCTTCTAACTTGAAATGAATACTCCTATGAGCCTTTAACTAGCTGGGTGACCTTGGGCAAGTCACTTATCCCTTAGTTTCCTCATCTATAAATTGAGTTGGAGAAGGAAAAGATAAACATCATTACCATCTTTGCCAAGAAAATCCCAAATGGAATCATGAAGAGTTGGACATGACCAAAATAACTCAACAAATGAGCATTTGACTGATGAATAGTTTTACCTCCAGTGCTGTTGAGGGTTTCTCATAGATTCTTCTCCATACCTTTTCATATGTCCAACCCCCATACACAGTCATTCAACTTGCTGGAATCTTTCCTCTGGTTCTTACCATATCTTAGGGGCATAAATTTAGGATTCATACTGTTATCTGTTCCTGCTAAAGGACACTTCATTTTCCAGGCAAATGCATGCTTCATAATATCTTTTATGCTACTTTCCAGGGAAGAGATTGGAAATGGGGCTATTAGGAGATATTGACTTTCAAGATAAATGGAGCTAATTAACCTTTTTGCATGTATCATTGAATCCTTTGGCAGGATAAAAAAAATCAATAGACCCTTTCTTAGAATAACATTTTTTAAAAGACAAAATAAAAGGTTTAAGAGTGTAAGGGAAATCAATATAGTTATCAAAATATTAGGAAAAAAAGTTCCTGGACCCCCAGGCTAAAATCCCCTGATCTTACGCAACTTCCTCATTTCTTACTTTAATTTTTTAAAATATTATTTATTACTTTGTAAGCATTTATTACCTCTTCCTTCCACTGTCTCCTGATCTCACTGAACATTAAAAAAAAACCCACTCACATCAAATTTGTGTGGCCCATCTAAATATATTTCCACATTGGCCATGTCCAAATACACAAGTTGCAATCTCTATTTTATCACCCACTCTGGTAGGGTGGCAGGATTCATCTTAAGTCTTATATTTGTAGCTTATCACTTCATTAATTAGAGTTATGAAATCTTTCAAAATTGTTTTTCTCAATTTTTCCAGTTCTCTCATCTCTGTATCGGTTCTTAAAGTTTTTCCTAGTTTCCTCTGAAATTGTCCATTTCCTCATTTCTTACTGTACAATAATATTCCATTACATTCATATGCCATGATTTATTCAACTCTTACCCAGGAAATGGACACCCTTTGGTTTCAAGTGGTTGGCTACTATGAAAAGAACTGTTATTCATATTCATATATCTGTATGCCTCTCATTCTACATATTAGAGAAACTAAAGTGTGGAGAAATAAAGAGGTGAGTCCAAGTTCACAGGTAATAAGGAACATGGCCAGGGTTCTACCCCATCTCCTCTAGCTCCTAATACTGGGTTCTCTCAACTATGCCTGTCCATAGCATTTAATTCAATTGAATATAATTCAATTCAACCGTCTGCAGCACTGCTTCATTAAAATTACTTGTTAAAGGAATCAATAATACAGATGATGTTATAGGCGAGGGGAAAAAAATGAGTCAGATAGCAGTTGAGGTACAATTGTGAGCATGGAAAAGAGAGAAAGAGCATGCATACAGAAGAATAAACTCAGAACAGGCATTTTGCTGTAGTAGAAAGAGTTCTAGCTATGGAGTCCTAGGTCCTGGATTTTAATGCTGGCTCCACCAGTTGCTACCTATGTGACAAATCACTTTACCTTCTTGAGTTTACATGGTCCTTATCTGTAAAATGAGAGGATGTGACTAGATTACACCTACGCCTAGACCCATCTCTTCACTTTCCCTAATTATTGCAAATAATAAATCCCTCGAATTGGTCACATTATTTCAACCATAATACATGTTTCCCTTGGAATGTAACTGATTAACATATTTTCCATAATTATAACTTTGAATACTGTAGATTCAAGTATGTTCAACTACTTTACTGGATTCATTATTTGTGTTTCAAATCTAAGACCCTATTATAATCAAGACCTAAGTGAAAAATGAGTCACTAAAACAGCAAAAGTTGTTCAAAAATAATATTTGAATGACTAAATCAAAACAATAGAAAATAGCCATAATACCATCAAATATTAACATGAATTAATATTTATAAAGAAACAGGATGGCATAGTGAATAAAGGGAAGGAATTTGAAATCAGGAAAGCTGAGTTCACATTCAATTCTGGCAGATATTGACTATATGACCCTAGACAAGTCATTTAACATCTCTCTACTCCAGACAACTCTCCAAGGCTATTGTTTGTAGACTCAGGTGCACTCTGCATTGATGGAGGAAGTTTCTACATCACAGGTTTTCATCATGAAGAAATCAGAGGTCTAGACCCTCCCTACCAAAAATAATATTAATAATTCATTATAAACGAAAACAGAAAAGCATATTGTGATATTATCAACTAAAATTTGATACTGATTAACACAGTGACTGCCACATAGTAGGTACTTAGAAATGTTTATCAACCAACTAATTCAAAACACAAAACCATTCTCAAGGCGCAAGCATCCAAAACTCATTTAAAATTTTGATTTTCCGTGTTGATAAGAGATTCAAATATATCTGAACTTAAAGAATGACTTCTTTAAAGAGGTATGAAAGTCTCTGAACTTCTGCAAGCCTCCTTGAATAGCATCCAAACAGCTCTTGCAGGACCGGAAGATGGGATGAGAAGAAGAGATGGGGGAGGAGGAAATGATCCCTCCTGTTTTCTCTTCCATTAAAGTTATGTTTGTTTGTAAGCTACACAGAATTGTATTAGCATAAATTTAGAATGGAAAACACTATGAAGTCATGTAATCCAACTCTAGTAAGGAAGCCTTTTTTTCTTTTTTATTGCTACATATTTTGATGTAGCATCAACCATATTGAACATATCAACCATATTGAAAGAACCACCCAAACACTACACCTACATACACACACACAAACACACACACATACACACACATCATTCTCTGAGAAAAGTGCAAAAAGAATGACTAATAGAGTGATTGCTACTGATAACTTTCCTACATACTACATGCCACTTTCCATTTTTATAATTCATGGTTTACGAGCAAAAAAGGACTTGTCTTTTAACTTTAATTATTTAGTATCAGGACTGTCTGTTATAATTAGAATTGAGCTTTTGGTAAAGGGAATGCCTTTTTCAGTGTTCATCTGCGGAGCCAGAACTTCAATGTATACCATGCTAGAATGGTGACATTTCCTTTTATTAATTAATGAGAGCTCAAAACAGGAAATCTGGCTTTCCACTAAATAATGAGATTGGAGTGAATCTAAACAAAATTCATTGGGCAATTGCCTTAAATAAATTTCCAGTGACAATTGAAACACTGGGGTTTATCTAAGCACCTTGCAAGGTATTCCCAGCTTATGCAGAAATCCCTTCAATGCCTTTCCCAGATCAGAGTTCCCAGAGTTGACAAGAACAGAGGCCATTTTTCTGTCCTATCTCAAAAATCTCCACATCCTTGTGTCAGAGATTAAAAAGGCTTGGAAACACCAACCAGAGGGACTTGTAAAGAGATTTGGCAGGTAACATTTGGAGAGCATAGGAGATGATCACCAGGTCTGATCAAAGAAGACAAAACATTTACTTCTCTCATGAGTCATGAATTAAAGTCTCTTAACATGCTTAGGGGGCCTTCTGAACTCTGAAACTTGGATTCTGTCCAGATGTGAAATATGAAAAGAGTTTTTATGCAATGCTTTCATCACCATAGCCTTTTCTCCATACTTTCTTCTCTGGTAACAGACACAGGGCACGTTCTTGTAATTGTTCCCAATTATTTGTGTTCTTATGAAACTGTTTACATGGAAAATTAGGAGTCTTTCAGAGGGAAAAAAACATTGAAAGAATGGTCATTTACAAAATGTTTGACATCAACAGAAGACTCAGTAAAAGGAAGGAATCTAGTCAATTGAGCAGAACCCCCATGAAGGATTTATGGAAAGACACAGATAAGAATCATGTGGGGGTAAGAAGGCATGAGTAGCAACCACAGGAACAAAGCAAGAGCTGAAACCAGTGAAACCACAAAACCATCAAAATATACAAATGACTTCTGGTAACATATGGATAATTTATGGAAACACTAGCTATGATGCCTCTAATCTCAGTCTTAAAAAGCAAATTAATGATTAATATTCAGAGCCATGTCTATGAAAGACCAAAAGAATTAAATTACAAATTCAGAGGAAAAAAATCAAATAAGTTTTTTTTAATTTGGTTACATTTTGTGTATGTATTAGTAGCTTTTGTTTTTATTAAAATGTATTATTTGAGTTAGTATCTATACATTACTTTGAGGTTTGCAATGCCCTTTATTTGTAAAGTGTGGGTATCACATTATTTCATTTGATCCTCATAATAACCCTGTGAGGTAATCCATTTCACAGATAAGGAAACTGAGGCTCATAGATGTTAAGGGAACCAACTTGTCTAATATCATACAGTTATTTAAGTGTCTGAAGCAGATTTCAAACAGATCTATCCTGACTCCAAGTCCACCTCTCTATCCACTACTTCCACCAATTTGCCTCATAATTTATGCCACTACCACCATCAACCACCATTCCTCAAAAAAAAAAAAAGTTCGGATGTAAGCATTTTTGTGCCCATTTTGTTGATGAGGAAACTGAGGTTCCAAAAAAGTTAACTGAGTTATCCATGATCATACAGTCTGTAAGTATATAAGGCAAGATTCAGATCCATCATCCTGACTTCAATTCTAGCCCTCTTTCCACAGTGTTGCCTAGTGTAGGTGATAGGGCTCTGGACCGAGTAAAGCAGACCTGAATTAAAGACTGACTCATACAATTCCTAGTCATGCACCCTGAATAAGTCACTTAACTTCTTAGTGCCTCAGTTTACTAGTCTGCCAAGTGAGCACAACAATAGCAGCTACCCCCACAGGTTTTTTGAGAGAATCAAACAAAACCACATGAACAAAGCATTTTAAAAACCTAACATACTATGCAAATGACATTAGTGTTATTTCTAGTAGATACTCTGCCTCTCAAATGGCAGGATTTCTAGAAAAGAGATTTTCCATGATATTGAAAAGTCATAATATTTCTTTTTTTCTTTTCAAAATTTTATTTTAGACTCATATGCCAGAACACAAATACAGAATAGAGAAAAGAAGCAAAAATATATCACAAATTTAAATATTGGAACTTAAATACAAAGTTAAAAAGGAAAAAAAGTATGTCATATGCATAGCAGAACATAAGAGAAGATACAAATTATATAACAATAAATTTCATTTTAAGAAAGCCTGTATGATAAATAGTATCTGTGTTGAAAATTGTCAATCTTTTCTTTGCTTCCTTGTGAGTTCTTTTGTTCTCTGCTGTCCATGGTTTTATTTTATTCTTTTCCCCTCACCCCATCCCACAGAAGGCTACAATAAAGTTTAGATTGATTCTTTATAGCTCTAGATATATACATATATATGCATACATATATAGACATATATTTCCCAAACATATTCTACTCCTGATCTTTGTTTTTTGTTTGTGCATATCTCATTTCCTGGCCCTCCTACCTCCTCTACTTCTACCCATTACCTTGCACTCTTATTACTTGCCTAGCCCACTCTAAGGATCCTTCCCTATCCTCTCATTCCCATAAATCTGAACACCTTTCTATGCCCCCTTCTACTTATTCCCTCCCCCTTCCCTCTAAAGATCCTTCCCTTGTCCTCTCCCCACTCCCTATGCCCTTACCATTTTATTTCTTCAGAATTTAGAAGACTTTTATGTGCTTCTAAATATATATATATATATATATATATATATATATATATATATATATATATATATATGTATGTATAGTTCCATCTTCAACCCATTTCAGATGAAAGTAGCTTACCAAGAAGTACCAGCCTTCCTCCTCTCTATCCATTCTTCCTCCAGCACTTCATTTATATAATTACTCTTTTTAGGTGTTCCTAAATGGTTTTACTTTTTAAATTCATATCCTACTCTGGTTTTCCCCAATCTTTGTTATGAGCTACCCAATTATTAATAAGAATCTTAGACAAATATTATATATATATATAATATATATATATGAAAAGTAAAAAAGTAAACAATCTGTCCTTATGAATCCTTTATAATCAGTCTTTGGTATGTACCTTATATTTCTCTTGGTTCTTGCATGTCAAATCTTCTATTAAGTTCAGGATTTTTTTTTACAAAATCCTTAAAGTCGGAGAGTTTATCTATTTTTTTTTCATTCAGGATAGTACTTAACCTTGCACAGTATGATATTTTTGGTAAGAGACCCAGTTCCTTTGCTCTTTGTCATATTATGTTCCAAGACCTGCAGTCTATTAAAGTCTCTGCTGCTAGGTCTTGTGTGAGTCTAATTGTGGTACCACCATATTTAAATTGTTTTAATCTTGATGGTTTTAATAGTTTATACTTGAGCTGGGGGTTTCAGAATTTGACTATGATATTTCTATGAATTTTCCTCATAGGATCTCAATTTTAAGTGGTGATCAATGGATCTTTTCTATTTCTACTCCCCCACCCACCCCTGCTTTGCTCTAATGCATTCATGGCTCTTTAATTGTTTCTTGTATTACTGTATCAAGATCTTATTTTCGATCATAACTTTCAGTTAGTACAATTGTCTTTATATTTTCTCTTCTTGATCTATTCTCCAACTCAGTTGTTTTTCTTATAAGATGTTTCACTTTCTCTTCTATTTTTTCATTATTCATATTTTCATTAATTATTTCTTGATCTCTTACAATTTCACTAGCTCATTTTGCTCAATTCTAATTTTTAAAGTGTCATTTTCTTTCCTAAGATTCTAGATCTCTTTTTCTAATTGGTTGACTTTCCTTTCATAACCTTCTTGTTTTTCTTGTTTTATTCTTATTCTTTTCTTCAGTTTTTCCTCCATCTCTGTCATTTGGTTTTTAAACTCTTTTTTAAGATCTTCTGAGAATTTTTTCGGGGCAGGTGACCATATGATATTACTCTTTGGGGGTTTCTTTACTTCAATATCCTCCTCTGAAGATAAACCCTGGTCATCTCTATTCCCATAATAGCTTTCTATGGTTGGATGCTTTCTCCTTTGTGCATTTGTTTTTGTGGTAATAGCTTAATTTTTGTAATCTTCTCTAGCCCTAGGTATAGGAAATGATGCCTCTCACCTCAAATCTTCAGTTCTCCACTGCTGTCTGGAACCAAAGCCAAATCTCCAACCTCCTGTAAATGCCTGCAGCCAGAGTCTTTCTGCCCCACTACTTCTGCACTCACCAGGTGTGTGCTGGTTCCTTCTTGCCCTCCACTGACCTCCCGCAGCACAACTGTGTCTGACATTCCTTATCAGCAGAGGTTCCCTCAATCTTCCCCCACTCTCCTGGGGCATGAAAGTTCCTGTGACTGGGGCTGAGGCAGCCTCTCAAACCAATTCATCCCCGGGCTTGCAGCTTGTTGTTAAAGTAGACCCTCATCTGGAGGTGTTTACTTTTTACTGGGACCAAACCTTGTCCTGAGATTTTTCTTCTGAGCTTCCCAAATTGTTCCAGGAAAACCCCAGTTGTGCCCTTATTCTTAATTATCTCCACCCACACTTTATTTGCCTTAAGGTGCTTTATTAACTCTTTTGTGGGGGAAAATCTTGAGAGCCTGGAATTTTCTGACCTACTTGCCATCTCCCAGAATCCCCTCCCTGAAAAGTTATAAAATGTCAATGCTAGAGGACACCTTAGAGATGATATAGTCTAGCCTTCTCCCTTAACAGAAAAGGAAACCGAGTTCCATGAAGGGTAAATTATTTCACCAAGGATATATTGTGTGTAAAATGGAGGTACTTGTCCAAGGTTACATTGCAAATAAGATGACTACTAATCCAGTCCTCTTTCTATTACCCCAATAGAGCCATTTCTCTCAAGGTTCTTTTCTCTTCTATCAAATTGGCCCCACAAAAGACAAATATACTTATTTGTATTTTCAGTTAAGTTGGCTATTTAGCCACGTTTCCTGCTGATGAGTCACTTGTACAGCATGCTGAAAAATAAATTGAGAACCCAAGCACTGCAAAATTAGGGAGGGAAGACGTAAAAGTGACGCCAGCATCCAAATAGGGATGGATTCTGAATTTAATCAGAAAACAGGTCAACGGGCATGCTAGTGTAAAACTCCTCAACAAATGCAAACCAGGCTCATTTTGCTCAGAGATCAGCAAAGCCTACACTTTCTGGAACACCTCTGGTAGATCCTCCCATCTGACATTTGTAAGCAGGAACAAACACTAATGAATTATCATTACATCAAACCACATCTGCCTCAGGTCTGTAGTAGAATTGATTTTGTTTTCAACTCAACTCTACTTTGTGCATGGATGAAAGTTTTATTTCCTCTAATGTTGCCTATGCAAAAAAGTCTTCCATGGTGGGGAGGGAGAAGGATATTAATTGAGTGCATCCATCACCTTTACATCCTGGGAAAGCAAAGTGAACTCTGGTCATCGGGTTGCTAGCAATGGCAGATTCTCATTGACACATTCAGCCTGTGCTCAAATGCATATTAAATGCCAACTTCAGTCCTTTGCCTCCTGTTTTTCAGTCCCTCACCTCTTGCCTCCTTTGGCAGAGAAGTTTAAGAAGGAGGGGTTCTTTAGTGTACAGGTCCTCCATGTGCTAAACAACCTCATAGATACAGGGATGTACATGTATCAAACTGGCATGACGAGGAAACCAAAGATGATTCACAGTGTCACCAGAGAACCTAGAAATGAAATATATAAAGTCACCCTGGGCTATCAATTTCACCTTAATATACAAGTGCTTATTCCTCTTGCTTCAGGGTGCAAATCCTGGTTCTGGCTCATTCTACCTGTATGACCCAGGGCCAATCAACCAGTCAAGTCACTTAACTGGGCTTCAGGTTCCCTGTCTGTGAAATGAGGGTTTGTACTACATGATGCCTAAAAATACTCTATAATCTATAATATTATGATCCTATGATTGGTTATTAACATTTCTTCAAGGACCATTAATAATATTAGGAGTCCACAAATCAAATAGTGTATACTTTATTTGCACTGGTGAGACAGATAAGATTCCTAGGCACCTGACACTACAATTCCTTCTTATTGATACTTTTTTCTCCTTTGGTTTTGAGATCTTTAATTGTTCTTATTCACCTTCTACTTCTCTTCCCACCCCACCCTACCCACAACTATTCCCCTTTCGATGTCTCCTCTTTCTCTCACTATCTCTTTAATTTAACCTTTCCTAAACATCTCTCCTCAATCTCTTTCCCTTTGTTTTTTTCCACTCTGTCTCCCTTGGAGGTCTCATTGACTCCTTGAATGTAGATGACTCTCAACCATGCATCTCCAACTCTGATTCAGCTTTTGAGACCCAAACCCATATTTTCAGTTGCCTGATGGACAGCTCCACCTAAATGACCTACTAGGATGGACAATGTCTATAAAAGAAATTTATCATCTCTTCTCCAAAACTTAATCGCACCCTCCTGACTTCACAATTTTTATTCTTTCAGACATGAATATTTGAAGACTCTGGATAGTCTTTTATATCCCTCCCCCCATTCATCTACTTGGGTTTCAAGTCTTGCCAATCTATCTCCTCATTATATCTCCTATCTCTTCTCTCCTTTGCATTCACCCCATTATCATGTTTTAGTTCTCCCCTAGACTATTGTATTAACCTCCAGCTTCTCTGCAGGAGGTCTTCTCCCCTTTCGCATCCAAACACCATTACCAAATTAATCTTATCATCTCACATTTCCACTTCTCAGAAAACTGCAATGATTCTTGATCACTTGCTGAATAATGTCCAAACTTCTTAGCTTAACGTTGAGTTTCACTTCATGATTTGTTGTCATTCTCTCTTTTCAGCTTTATCTCATGCTCTTTACCTTCATGTTTCCTATAGTACAATCACAATGGAGACTGCTGTTTAAGATGTTTTGTCCTTTCCAACCTCCATGCCTTTGCCCATCTTCTTCCCTGAGAATCTCTAACCTTATAACTTTGCTTATTTACATCTGGGACCAACTACAAACTCCTCTGTTTGGCATTTATAACTCTTCACAATTTGATCTGCCTTTCCAGGCTTATTACCCCCCTTACTCCCTTTCGTGAACTAGGCAGTCAAGCCAAACTGGCCTTCCTTGTATACCACACTCCAATTCCTAGCTTACCTTTGCATGGGGGAGGGGGGGAGAGGGGAGAGAAGAAGGAAAGGAAATAAGTATCTGTATAGCACCTACTTTGTGCTGAACACTGTAGTAAACCCTTTCAAAATATTATCTCACTTGATCCCCTCAACAACTCTGAGGAGTAAGTGCTGCTATTATCTCCATCTTACAGTAGAGGAAAGTAGAGGTTAGCTGACTTATGCAGGGGTCATACAGCTATTAAGTATCTGTAGCTGGATTTGATCTCAGGTCTTCCTGACTCCTGGCAACTGTGCCATCTACCTGCCCTTAAGCAAAGCGTCCCCAATGCCTGAAATGTACTCCTTTTCTTTGACTTAACTTGGACCCAGAATCTCTAGTTTCCTTCAAACCCCCTCAAGCATCATCTGCTTCACATGACTAATGTGAAAATGTGTTTAATGGGAATGTATGTTTAGAGCCCATACAAGATTGCATGACGTCCTGGGGAGGGAGGGGAAGAAAACTTAAAACTGATGAAAGTGAATGTTGAAAACTGAAAACAAATTAATATATTTGGGGGAAAAATCATCTGCTTTGTGAGGCCTTTGCTGACACCCCACTCCCCTACCCCCCCAGTTTCTAGCTCTACCCTACCAAACTTATATTTATGTTTCCTTTGCATTTTGGTATGTGCTTGTATTTTATGTCTTGTTTCCTCTAATAGAATGGTAATTTTTTGAAAACAAAAATAGCTTCATTTTTGTCCTTGAATCAGCAATATCTAGAACAGTGACCAGCATGTAATAAATGTTTGTGATTGATTGATTAAAAATTATATGTCCTTCAAAATGCATTTCAAATGCCACCTCCTCCATGAAGTTCTCCTTGATCCCAAAGTTTGTTCCCTATAGAACTCAGAACACTTTTTTTATGGACTTCTCTTCTGAACTTATCTTTAATGCAAAGTGAAGGTGAAATTTGTGTGTATTTTTTTTACTTTCCTATCTTCTTCATAAAGCCATATTTACAGAGGGCTAGAACCTACTCAGTAATTTGTACATAGTAGGAACGTAAAAAGTGTTGAATTTCCATATTGTTTTCTTTACAACGTACAAAGGGAAAATGTTGACCTCAGTCACTCTACCAGGTGAACACTGACCTTCTCCTATTGCCTAACTCTAACAAGCAAAGTTACACAATATTTTATAGCTGTAGCCCTATCTCTGTTATCACAAATGAAAAGTTTCAAGTTCTGTCTTTATATGAAAATCCCCACAAGTCCCTGTTGTTTACGTCACAGCTATCAGTCTTTAGATAGTAAGATCTGCTGAACACTTGTTACAGACCAGTACAGTGAATAAAGTACTGGACTTTTAAATCTAGAAAGGTCCAGATTCCGAGCTTGCCTCACATGCATAGTAGCAACCTAACCCTGAACAAATTAACCTCTTGGCATAGTAGCTGCATGAGCCTGGGCAAATTAACCTCTTGGCTTCAGTTTCCTCATCTATAAAATGGGAATGATAATAGTATCTGATTCACATAGTGGTTATAAAGATGAAATGAGATCACGCATGTCAAACACTTTGCAAACCTCAAAGGGCTATATAAATGTCAGCTCTTGTTATTATACTGTGCAACACCTGCTCCCAGAATGGTTTCCTAGAGAAAAAGAAATCCAAGATTCATTGATTTTACTTTTTTAAAAAAATCCATTTAAATTGTGTCCCATACCCACTCTGTCATTCTCTTAAAAATTGGAAACCTACAAAGAGATGGAATATGGTTAAAATGTAGGAGAAGGACAACTGTTTTCTAAGGGCAGATTGCTTCCTAATTGAAGTGTAGGCTACAGAAAGCTTCCATCCATCCATCCCCCCAAAGCAGAAGCAATATTGACCTTGACATTAATTTTTATTTGTTACATTTTATCTCCATGCAGGCTCTGTTTCAAGAAGCAGTCTTTACCTATAGGAGCTCTTATTCACTCTGTGTAAAGGCTAACTCACTCCAAAAGACTGGCTGGCTCACAGACAACCATTCCACTTGGTAAGTAGGGCTCAGCTACTTGGATGCCCGGGAATATTATCAGTCAGGCGTGAGCCTCCCGCCTGCTGTCAGTGAATTCACTGCAAACTCAATATACCCTCATATGAAAAGCACACTTCCCACAACTGGATGGTCCCAAATCAAGGCATTTAAAGGGCTCCTAACACCCCCAGGTTTACTTAAAATCTTATTTTTCCAAAGGATGTTAACCCTGGATCAATATGGGGGTTTTCCTGGGGCATAACTAATTGAGCTTCAGCATGAAATTAAGTTATTTAACAATGCTAACTCCCTAATAATGAGAGCTCTCTCAAAGTGGCATAGGCTGCCTCAGGAAGGGATGAGTTCCCACTCTTTGAGGGTCTTCAAGTAGAGACTGAGTAATCACTTGTCAGCAGTGCAATAGGAGGACTTCCCTTTCAGTTGTGGGCTAGAAGACATGGCAATAGATGTCTCTTCAAAATTTTTGATTCTGTCACTCTATAGCTTAATTCCACTCAATGAACATCTGTTACACATCTGTTTATGCAAGGCTTTGTGCTAGACAGTGGGTATACAAAGACAAAAATACCTCTACCCTCATGAAACTTACATTCTACTTGGAGGGATGCACCAGACACACAGATAAGTAAATACAAGATTGCTGTTCATCCTTCATTCCCAAAGAGGACTGGTGACATGAGGGTGGGGGGAGGAAGAGAGTGGGAGAATGATGCCTTGCCTTGCAAGTGAATTGAATTTAAGTGAGGCAGAGCTGTGCCAAGTCACCTGTCTCACTGACTATATGAAAAAGGAGAGTACTAACACCCTGAAACATCAGGGAAGACTTTACAGAGAAGTAGCTAATTCCAATCCCCTTTTTATGTGTAAGGAAACTGTTGCCCAAGGATGTTATATGAGGATACAAGTAGCTAGAGGCACCATAGATAAGAGGGTTGGGCCTAGAAATTAGGAAGACCTGAATTCAAATCCAGCCTTAGATAACTTACTAGCTCTGCCACCCTGGGACACTCACTCAACCACTATCTGCTTCAGTTTTCTCAACTGTAAAATGGGCTTATAATAAATAGCACCTACCTTGCAGGGTTCTTGTGAGAAGCAAATGAAATAATATTTGTAAAGCTCTTAGGACAGTACATAGAAAAGCATGTAATAAATGTTTATTCCTTTCTTTAAGTGACTCATTCAAACAAGTAGTAGGCAGATGAGCTGGGACATGAGTTTGAACCTAGACCCTCTGACTCTGAATCCATGGCCCCAGCCCCAGTAAAGGCAAGATTCCAAGGTCAGAAGGAAGTACATATCAGGTGTCAAAGCTGATGTGTACAAAGGCACTATGATAGATGCAGGGAGCAGTTTATAGTCCAGTTTGCTGGAAAATAAATCTATGAAAGGAAATACATAAAAGAAGCCTGAAAATACAGGTAGAAGAGAGTCTGTGGATGTTCTTAAAAGCCAGGCTGGGATGTTTGTACTGTTTTTCCTGGGGGTAACAAGGAGCCACTGAAGGGTTTTCAGCAGGGGCTTAGCATAGTTAGAATTATGTCTTAGTAAGAGCATTTTGGAAGCTGGGAAGAAAAGATGTAACTGTAGAAGAGAGAGAGTAGAAAGAGTACAATCCGTTAGGAAACTGTTCCAAAATTCCAGACAAGACAGGATCTGGGGGCATAAAGTATAGTGGTGGCCATGAGAAATGGAAACAAGAGGACAAGAGATAGGATGAACTTGGGGAATATGACAAAAATCAGCAACAAATTAGGAGATAACAAGAGAAGATAAAGGAGGAGCCAAAGATTAGCACAAGGTCCATGAACGTATTTGACTTTCCCTTCAATAAACTCTGTTGAAGTTGTTCAGTCATTTACCAGTTGTGTCCGACTCTTCATGATCCCATTTGGGGTTTTCTTGGCAAAGATCATGGAGCAATTTGCCATTTCCTTCTCCAGCTCACTTTACAGATGAGGAACTGAAGCAAACAGGATTAAGTGACTTGCCCAGGATCACACAAGTAGCAAGTATCTGAGGCCAGATTTGAATTCAGGAAGATGAGTCTTCCTGTCTCCAGGGCCAGTACTCTCTCCAGCTGCCTCATATAAACTGCAATCCATCTATACCACACTGCTCGTAGATTCTCAAATATGAACTTCATCTACCATCTCTGAGCCTCTGCATTGGTTTCCTTCATGCCTGGAATGCTCTGCCCCTCCACCTCCACCTCTTAGTTCCCTTGGCTTCCCTCAAGATTCATCTCAAAGCCCATCTTCTACAAAAAGTTATTCCTGCTTCCCTATCCTCTCCACCTCCCCTTTCGGGTTACCTTTCACCAACATGTAAATATCTTGTATGTTCCTTGAGGGCAGAACCCACTTGTAGCCTTTCTTTCTATTCTGAGGGCTTAGCACAATGATAATTGTCAATGTTTGACAACTGACTCACTGACTGATTGGAAAGATAAGGGTTGCCCTTAGAGAAAGATGGAAATTTGGAGGAGGGGCAGGGTTAGTGATAAGTTTAAGGAGTTAAGCCATTTTTGGACATTCTGTATTTTAGTAGCTGATAGAATATCTAGGCTTTCTCCTAGAAAATGTAGATGGTGTATTCCATCACCATTTCACCACTTATCAGTAACTACAGGTATTTTGAGGTTAAAAGAGTTAGGGGCCCAGGAGATGGAATGCTAAGTTATTGTCCTTTGTCCTCAAAGATGACCAAAATGACATCACTATGCTAAAGTCAAGTTCACAACAATGAGGTCAGCACAGTGGTTCTGTTAGACCTTCAGTGTGGTAGTCAGTCTAATACCTCTTCTCTCCCATTCTGGGAGTACAAGGACAGGAATCAGGAAGACTCATTTTCCTGAATTCAAATCTGGCCTCAGGTACTTATTAGCTAGGTGACCCTGGGCAAGTCACTTAACCCTGTTTGCCTCAGTTTCTTCATCTGTAAAATGAGCTGGAGAAGGAAATGGCAGACTACTCCAGTATCTTTGCCAAGAAAATTTCAAATGGAGTCATGGAGAATCAGATACATCTTTTTGAGGTTAGTACAAAATGGAATCAAGAAACCTGGAAACTCTAGAAAGATTCCTAAGCTGGACATGAGAACACTTGGATTTTAATCCTTATTTGATAGGTTGCTTATGTACTGTGTAACTTTGAATACATTATCCAGGCCTGTACTATGCACCCCAAGTTCTTTACCCATAAAGCAAGAAATTTGTACTAGATGTTCTCTAAGATCTGTTTCTAGACCTCATTTGCCACCAACCAGATCTGTGTTCTTAAGCAAATCACTTAATCTCTCTGCTTCAGGTTCCTTGTCTAAGAAATCAAGATAATATTTATTCTACAGGGCTACTGCAAATAACAAAAATAATAATATGTGAAAGTGCTTTAGTATTTTAAAAATTCTATTCATATGTGGCATTATTTTTTAATAGTTGATTATACCACATTTACATGGTTATTCTTCAAATCTTTTGAAAGTAAGGGAAGAGAAGAAAAGGAGAGAAAACTACAGAGAAAATGATGATTAAGATATCCAAATGTTTCCATTTCAAGCTTGATCAAATCCCAACTTTACTTCTTTCTTTCTTTCCTTTTCTCATTATTTATTTCCTTTCCTTTTTGCTTTGTTTCCTTCTTCCTTTTCTCACTTTGTCCTTCCTTTATTTCTTTTCCTTCCTTATTGCCTTCCTTTCTTGTTCCCTTCCCTGATTCTTTCCTTCCTTTTTTTCCATCCTATCTGTATGTCTCTTTGTTTCTCATCCACAGCGAATCAACCACTCAGTTTAACCAAGTTCATTCCTTTCAATTCCACCCCCAAGAATATGTATTTAACAGAAAATTGACTATAGATGGAAGTGACTGATGGAAGTAGAATCATACATGTACAGTGACAGGACAGTTGTTTGTCAGAAAAATAACTCAGGGTATGACTTAAACTAAATGCTTAAGCCTAAAGATTCTGAAATATTCTCCCAGTTACACAACTAAAGACAGCATGGATAGTGAACAGAATGTCAGAAAGATGGAAATTCATATCCTCCTTCAGATGCTTACTAGCTATATGTGTGACCCTAGGAAAGTTATGAGATCATATCTATGGCGTGCTTCCAACCTTAAAGCATGTGAGCTATCATTGTTAACTAACAGAGACCATTGAGGAAGAATAATTAATTATATGAGAAAAAGTTCACAGGTCACAGTGTATCATATAATAGCATGGAACATTGAGTTTAACCTCTTTATTTTACAAAGTAATCAATCAATCAATAGATATTTACTAACACTAGCACGCAGATGGCATAATGGATAGAGCACTGGGCTTGGAATCGAGAAGTCTCTTCCTGAGTTCAAATCCAGACTCATAGCTATGTGACTCAGAGCAAGTCATTTAACCCTGTTTGTCTCGGTTTCCAAGTCTGTCAAACGAAGTGGAGAAGGCAAAAGCATACCATTCCAGTATCTTTGCCAAGAAAGCCCTAAATGAGGCCACAAAGAGCCAGACACAACTGAAAAACAGCAGCAGTGTTCCAGGCACTGTGCTAACTGCTATGGATACAAAAGAAGGCAGAAGACAGTCCCTGACCTCAAGGAGCTTGCAGTCTAAAGGGAGAGACACCATGCAAGCAAATATATACAAACAGGCTATATATAGGACAAGTGGGAAATAATTAATAGAAGGAAGGCACTAGAATTAAGAGTGGTTGAGAAAGATTTCCTGTAAAAAAAATAGGATTTCAGTTGAGACTTAAAGGCAACCAGGGAAACCAATAGGTGGAGTGGAGGAGGAAGAACATGCTAGGTTTGGGGGACCGCCAGGGAAAATACACAGATCATTTGAGGAAACTGAGGCATTTAACTCCTATGGGCCTTGGTTTTCTCAAATTACAAAATAAAAGGTTAAATGATCTTTTCCTGTTCTAAATCCCATGATGCCTGGAAAACTGAAGTAATTTACCCAAGACCACATAACTAATGACACAGCTAGGACCTGGAACCCAGAGCCTCTATTCTTTATTCAGTATTCTTTCACTAAACTTTCTTTTTGAGGGAGTGAGGGGCAGAATGGGGAGAGGAAGAGGAAATGACAGATACTTTCCCTCTCTGCACCTCAGACTTCTAGTCCTCTCATCTGCAGAGGGCAAGATTGGACTAGATCTGTGGTTTCATGCCACTATTCCAGGAAACATTTTTTATTACTGCATGTAAATGGGAGCTATAATTTTTAAAAATTAAAATTCTGACCAATTTTTTTCATGTTTTCTATGTAGGCATAACTCATAGTTCTAATAGGAGGGAAGATACATCTGGAACAGAAAGAACAATCAGCATGGAAAACAAGGGGATTTTTTCTTGACCTTTTAGTTTTCTGTCAATGCCTTAAAATATTCAAGTGTTCTGTTTGCCCCACCCCCCAAAAAAGAAAAACCCTTGAGCATTCACACAGACCCTGAGGACAGAATAATTCAGTGGCAGCTTCCTGTTATATGACAGACATAGGAATTTGTTTCTTACAGCAATCATTTCGTTAACATGATAACTAATATTTTTATATCTCTTTAGAATTCACAAAGCACTTTCTTTACAACTACAATGTGATGTAGGTAATGTAGCCCATGGGGACAAATTCTCTATATCTGCTGATGTTTAAGCAGCTACCATCTTGGATACTTTCAAAAGCTGCCTCTTCCAAGACATCTGCTCTTGCTGCCAAGCTCAGCTATCTTTCTGTGGGAAGGAGACATTCCAATTCTTCACAGACCCTATTAAAGGAAGTGTTGGTGTAGATACAGATATTAAGGGATACTATAAAGGGTTTTATAGCCTGGGAATCTTGATGGGAGTCTTAAAAATACCATCTTAGGACCCAAAGAGTTCTGTGAAGGAGGTCACCCATAAATTAAAATAAAAATATCCTTAAGTATTTATTTACAGTTTCATATTTCACTGTGCACGCACTAAACCTATAAGATTAGTAAACCAAATTATTGATTAGAGAAATAACTAGGATGGGGTGACTGGGTCTTTGACCCAAGTGTTAAAATTTAAAGTATGCTTGATGACAGCATTTAAACTCTTACAGCATTGAAACAAGTGAGTTTAGTAGTTGGTCAGTAGGAATAGTTAGTTAAAATAAAAGGCCATAAGGTGATGAAATGGTGCACTTCTTTATTCACTGAGCTTGGGTCCCAGTGAGTTTTTCTAGGGCCCTCCCTGCCCTCTTCCACCCACAAACTCTAATGCCTCCCCAGCAGTGACCTCATCATGTCCCAGGACCTTCCCCTCCCTCAGCTGGAACCAAAATTGCTAGATAGAGTTCTGCTTTGTTATTCAATAGCTAATGAAATCTGGAGTAGACAAGTAGATAATGCGACTTGTGAAAATTCATTTTTTCTCTAACTCAGATCTGAAGACCACCCTGCCTAAAGCACTAAACTGTTTCATGCAAATTATTTCTAAATAAGCAACTTGCTGATTTCAACTCATACAAATAAGGGATACAGTCTTTCCATGGGTAGTAACATACATGGAAATCAGTTAAGTGTGAACCATCTATAAACAGAGCCATGTACATAAAGCTTTATTTTTACCCTATATAAATAAAAAGGCAACATAACCCAAGCTTCCATAAAGGTTCACTGTTCCAGGATATTTCGCACTGGTTCCCTTCCCAGGTACACGAATGACAGCCTCAGTCTGAATATACTGTTTACATACCCCCACTACTAATTATGCCTTTCTAAAGGGAGCAGCAAAGTGGGTGGAGTGTGTTAAAAACTCTTCAGAGTTTCTGGCATCATGTAGCCCAAAGTGAATTTTCTCAAGGGCAGCAGAGGAAAGGAAAGAGACTCAAAAGTAAAATTTTCCGGAACAGTAAAAAAATGTCAAAAAAAAATTAAGGCCCCAGTGTTCCATCCTGGTTTCATCTCTGTAAACAATGTGAAGGCCCAGTTTCCCTCAGCACTAGTAGATCAGTGAAATATGCTTTTCAGTCTTTAACAACTATTTTGAATACACAGTTATAGAGCAGGATACATCATCTCACCATAACGCATGAAAGCTAACATAGGCCCATTTCACTCCAAAGACAAATTCCAGTGGTTTTGCCTACAATCCCCTAGTGTCATCTGAAACCAGCAAACAATTCCTTACCAAGTTTTAAAAGGCCAATGAAGAGGTAGTCTGAGCTAAGTACTGATTTCAATATGATTTTACTACCCCCAAAAAATATTATTTTTTTGATTCTTCAATAGAAATCACTGAAAATGGGCTTCATTTTTTGCCTTTATAAGTTGCAAAAGTTGTCAAGAGGAATTGAGGATGCCCTCCAGCACACTGGGTGGACCTCTTGTGGGAACTGATTGAAGGATGTGGGGGGCAGTCACACAGGATAAGCAGGCACAGCTAGGTCGTCTACTGCATCACTGCAGGAAACACTTCAGAGGATGAGGTCACGGACCCATTTGAGTAGTTAAGATTCTAAGCATACAACCCTATTAAAAAGCAGAGGATGGGCAAGTTCAAACAATATGATATTGTAGGAGAAGTTCATTATAATTTGGTTGTTAGCAGGAAGGAGTCATACATCTCTAAGGTGGTATGCACATTTTATCTTTCCTTCATTTATTCATCCAGTAATTCAACATTTATTAAATATCTACTGTATATAGACCACTGGGCTAAGTGCCAATCAATCAGATGACTTGAGTTATGTTTATATAATCATAATAATACTGCTGATTGAAAGATGAAAAAAAAATCAAGCCCAAATAAGGTTGGGTAAAGGGCAGAAACTAGTTGTTTTACAAAAAATTTGACTGCTTTCCTGAATGCCTCATTTTAATTGCTCATCAGCCACTGTAACATCAAACAGATTCATTTAATATGCTCTCTGTTCACATTGGCTTGTAAGTGTTCCTGATTTTCCATTTAATTTGGAAGATGAAAGAAGTAGTCATGATAGCAACTAGCATTTATGACTCTTCAAGATTTGCAAAACACTTTATAAATATTATCTCATTTGATTTTCACAAAGATCAAATGGTTCTATTACTATTCCCTTTTTACAAATAAGAAAATTGAGGTAGAGAGTAAATGACATGTCTAAGGTCACATGCCTAGTTCATGTCTAAGCCCGGAATTTGAACTCGGATCTCCCTCTTGCCAAGTTCAGTGCTCTATCTACTGCTCCACCTAACTACATCTGCAGTTAGTCTTCCTACTCGTGCCCTAGGTTCTTTTTAGATGTAGTGGAAGTTTTATGACCCCATATCCCAAAGGCAGCTACCTCCCTACAATCTGTCACTAGGTAACTATTTTCTTTTTACTGAAGAATTTCCTTGAAATCTCTCTTCTATCAAAACTTCCAGGTAATCTCTTTGTTTCTCTGTTTTCTTAAGTTGTGTTTAAAGATCTGTCTTCTATTCTCAATTCAGTTCCACAGGAATTATTCCACTGGTAGAAAACAGACCACATCCCTCTACTCACTGGAAAGAGCAGTGAAGGGATTAAACCACTGAGGATTAATAAATTTTCTAGATGACTTTCACCCACAGGGGACCTTTATTTTACAAAGTTGAATCTTCTGCTATGGTAACTACAGAACCTCCAATATTCCATAAGATTTTGTACCCAGAGAAAATAGATAAGTACATAGTTCAAACCAATTATAAATAAACATATCCAATGGGGATGATATCTACTCACCCTGGCTCCTTTCTCATCCTAAGAACCATTAAATAAAATGCAGTACTTCTCAAAGAGAAAAGTCATGTTAATTTTGTTACACACACACACACACACACACACACACACACACACACACACACACACACAAGTTCCAAAAGCACATTTGTATGAATTGAGTTCCAGCCAAGTGTTATGGCACAGCTGTGAATAAATGCTCTTAAAAAACTCTATGTCCTATTTATAAAATTAATGGGTTTCCAGTCTTCAGCGCTAAGTTAAACTTGCTCCCAAAATTCTTTTTTCCAAATGTTGGGAGAAAATCTAATTATTCACCTTATCTTTCCAACTTAGGTTCCAGACATCCTATATAATCCTCCTCCACATTGCTTTCACCTTCTCCCATACACAAGGGTATCCCCAGAAGGAGCCTGCTGTTCATTATTTAAACAGCTGTAAAAGTCATTTTGTCTTGTTCTCTGTGTTTTATGTGTATACACACACACACACACACACACACACACACACACACACATAGCATAAGAGACTCTAGGGACATGTTTCATCATTGATTCTTTGCGTGACTCATATGCCAATCTCCCAGAGACTGGAAATTTCCTTAATGTATTGAAAGGAACTCCTTGCCCTCACAAATGCAGAACTGTTTAACCTAAGGGTGGAGAACATGTGACCTTTTAGGTCCTCAAGTGCAGCCCTTTGATTGAATTCGGATTTATTGTGGATTTGTTCTGTGAAGTTTAGATACAGTCAAAGGGCTGCACTTGAGGACCTATAGGACCACATGTGGCCTTGAAGCCACAGGTTCCTCACCCCTGAGATAACTCATATTAATAACCTTTGTCATTAAGGGAACTTAAATACATTCTCACACATACACATATATACATGGATACACACCAACACCTGTGAAAACTAACACTGTGGGGAGAGGGAGAGAGGAGAAGTTAGAACCTTATACAAAGTTATGCAAATTGATGAAAGAGGGATACAGAAAAAAATGGTGTGTTTTCATTTGAGTATTCTAAAGTCAAGATTTTCAGCCTTACTGATTCTCTGGGGGCTCTCTAACATGGCAGTTTATATGTACACTCATGCATAACCAGTCACCTGTGTGCCTGGAACATTTTCTCCCTATAAATGACTAAATTTTGACTGCATACTATGGTTTCTTTAATGTCCTGGTTCTTAGAGATCTCTATAATATGACAGCAGTTGAGGTTTAACTTCCTTAGTTAATCCCTTTGTGCCTATATTTTAGTGCATCTTTAGTGCAAATTCATCACTGATGACATCCATAAAGACACTTTAGTCTTATTGTAATAGCTCTGTCAGGATGATTTCTGAATATAGTTTTCAGTCTGAGGCTCAAAGTCTTACTATCATAGTCTTAAATTCATTGGAGAATGAAATGATAGCCTTACCTGGAATTTCCTTCCTCTGCCTTAACCAAGGGGTAGCAAACCTGTAACTTTAATGCCACATGTGACCCTCTAGGTCCTCAAGTGCAGCCCTTTGAATTTGGATTTGTTATGGATTCTGTGAAGTTTGGATTCAGTGGATTCTGCCCAGGAGATACTTTCTGATACTTACTTTTGTCACTTTCTGCCTGACAAGTAAGTTCTTCAAGCTTGCTTTCTACAAAACTCTTTCTCAGTATCCTTACCCCTTTCTCTCTGCTTCCTTATTTGAGAATATCCCTCTTCTCATGGATCTGGTTTCCATCTCTACAAACTGGAAATCCTACATGACCCAGCCACCTCCCATGCTAATCAAACCGTTCTTTATGAGATATTTTAGACAACTTCTTATGTACAAGTTATCCTCAGTAATAGGCTGCAGGCTAATTATTATACTAACCATATGGTTTTCTTTCTATTTTTCTCCTGTAGTTTTGATTCTTCTGAGATCATGGTATTTCATGATTTACAGCCATACAGAATAACTAAGAAAATGCTGGTGCTAGTATAAATGGAAAAAAACACACAATAAAATAAAATTAAATTAAATCCTGTGTAATTATAATTAGCAAGCTTGCCCAAAGAAAAGAGAGTGAAAAAAGTACTTCTCTCCCTTTACTGAAGAAATGAGGGATCATGACCATGGAACTTTGCATCTCCTATCAGGGGCAATCAATGTGTGGGTTGGTTTTACTGATCTCTATTTTTTTAAACTTTGTTCGGAAGGAATACTCATGAAGTAGGGGAATAGGAGAGAAGAGACAGATCTGAAAATGAATTCAACGTAGAAACAAAAAACATCATTTTTTTTCAAAAATAGGTTCTTGAATTAATGAGAAGCCTAGGATCATTAGAAACATCATATTTTCAGAAATATAATGAAAACCACTCTCTTCTCGTTCATTTCTGGGCTCATCTCATCCATCTGCAGTACTTGTCCAAGGTGTGTGTGTATGTGTGTATATGTGTGTGGGTGGGTATGTGTGTGATACATACACATACAAATGAACAAAATCCATGGGTTTCCATTCACTTGCATGCTGAAATCTGGATAATATGTGTTTTTTAAATCTACTTTGTTGTTCAGTGTGAACACATAGGCTAGTCTCTTTCATACAACTAGATTTCAATAAAGAAATTTTGTGGTAGACCAGAAGCATCTAGCACATATCTATCCATCACCAATGAGGAATCCTAATTGTATTTGGACTCCCCACAAGACATCCTCTGTCCCACCAATGAGTATGACAATTGAGAATGTATGTCTTTGTGGCAAATTATCTCCGTTTCCATGTCGGTCCTAGAATCCTATGTGATATGTGTGGGAGATATCTTGCTTGACGAAACCTCTTAGGTCTATATTTTGTTCTACCCAGTAAGGTGGGGGTGGGGGGGCGGTGAGGAGTGGCAATTGTGCAACAGTTGACCTAATAGTTGGAGCATAGATTTAGAGCTAGAAGGGACCCTAGAAGCCATGGAATCCAATCCCCTCATTTTACAGACAAAGAAATTGAGTACCAGAAAGGTTAAATAATTTGCCCAAAGTTAAATACACGGAAGAAGAAAGAAGCTTAAGAGTGCTATCATCTCACAAAAACCAAAAGCATTTGAGGAAGAGATAGGCCTGCTGAATTATTTCATTTTGGGGGCATAGGTAGATTAAAGTATCAAGTAGAAACAAGTAGACAAAAATGGAAAGGAAGAGAGAAGAGAGGAGAGGAAAGGAGAGGAGAGAAGAGGATAGGATGGAGAAAGTAAAAAATGGTTATAGTCAGAATCAATGTCTTTACTTTTGTCCACTTTCCATTTTTCAAATGCAACAACTTGTTTAAACATCATTAACATTTAAACATGTAATTGCATGCA
Organism: Potorous gilbertii; assembly: GCA_028658325.1. Classification (NCBI taxonomy): domain Eukaryota; kingdom Metazoa; phylum Chordata; class Mammalia; order Diprotodontia; family Potoroidae; genus Potorous; species Potorous gilbertii. The sequence continues at coordinate 393,784,777 of CM053769.1, forward strand.
ATGACTTCTCATCTTCCTTCCAATTTACTATTGATTTGAACTTTGCTCTAACCAGTCCATGATCTGTCTGCTGATTTTGAAACGCCTCCTGGAAACCAGTTGTTTCCTGCCTGCAAAGATATAATCAATTTCTACAACAATGTAACTGCACAAAATCACTAAAAGGAAGCTGAAGCCTGAATCACTGAAAAGCCAGTAATGATCCTCAGGAATAGAAAATGAAACTGACTTAGCTCCTCTCCGAAAAGAAGTGGGGGACTCCTAGGACATACTCTTGCACACATTTTCAAATTCATTCAGCGTAATAGTTGTTTTTGCTTAACTATTTTTCTTTGTGACAAGAGAAACTTGAGTTCTGGGGAGGGCAGTACAGATCCAAAGATGATGATGATGTAAAAACAGCACATCCAAAGAAGAAGCCCTTGAGTCGTCTTAACTCTGAGACCCATTATCCTCAATGACAAGCTGCCTCTCACAATTGCATGACCCATTTATCCCAGCAGTTTTCAGGCAGGACCAATGGGATGACCCTATTTGCTATGTCCAAATGGACTCTGGACTCTAGAGAGGCCAGCTTGAGTTTCTCTTCCTTGCTTCCAGACCAAGGAGTGAATGAACGGGGCATATATCTGCCTCTAGCCAGTGGTCAACAGCAGTACGCCTGACCCACACATAGACTCTGTATAAGGAAACTTCTCCTCATTCATGGAGAAAGGGTAACTAGGAGTTCACTTCTCAAAATACAGACCCCTTTCAGGGCTTTACATCTAGACAAGCAAGTGTATTTTCTGGCCCCATCCCCAGCCACACACCTCCCTCTGGGCTATGCATGAGAGCGAGGATTGTGCCCCAGCACCCTCACACAACAGCTGGCTACAGCCAGTAGAACAATTCTCCCTTCTTCAGACACTCATGCCAGTCTTTGGCCTCCTCGTTTCCCCTCCCTCCCCAGGAAAAGAGAGAGTACTTAATATTTAGAGAGCTCATGCCTTCCACATTTGGAAGGATGTGCACACTTGGAATCCTGCAAAGGCAAAGTAAACACCCACAAATCACTGCTAATTTCTAGTTTGCAAAACCTTTGTAACAGGCATCTGAATTTAGCTCTTTTAAGAGTGGGGAACTCAAGCCATTCTCCTTGGTGTGATGCCCATGCATAACCCTGATTAAATAAAAAACTTTATTTTGGACCCAAATTGCTCTCCCTTCTGAAGCATATAGATCATCTTCAGAGCTATAGTCCTGTCCCTGTAAAAAAAGAAAAATAATGAAAAATATTCCTTTCACTAAATTGATTTTTTTCCCATTTTTAGGTTTCTCATTCCTGCTTTTCTCTCCCAGGGTTCCTTTTTTGTGCCTCATTTAGCTCTCTGTGAAATCCTCCTTAATTTAAAATGATTTGCCTTTTGAAAACAAGTTAACAGCAGCAAAATATGTTTGCTGGCAATTTTCCATTAGTCTGTCACCTGGCTCTGTGAATTTAAGGCCTTTTTCTTCAGGAATGTACACGGTTGTTCTGATTAAAGATAAAGCAAAGAATTCAAGAATTTTCTCCCAAGAAAGGTATGCAGAGTTTTTCCTTATACCTGCACAATAAAGAGAAAGAGCAAGTGAAACCAGTTTGCCTGCACCCCTTGCTCCTAAAACATTTTCTTGTGTTGTAAAGAAGTGCTAACATAATAATCCACCTGATTCCCTCCACCTGCACTACCTCTTCCCCACTTCCATGAACCATAATGAACCCATTCCTAGCCCACAGGAAGCACTTAATACTTTTTAAATTATCTTATATCTAGCCAAACCCCTCATTTTACAGCTTAGGAAAATGAAATTCAGAGAGAAAGATTAAATGGTTTGCCCACAGTCTTTCAATTTGTACATCTCTGAGGCAAGATTTGCATCCAGGTCTTCCCGACTCCAGGTCCACTCCACTACAAAGTCAGCAAACCACAAGCTCTTGCAAGTTCTACCATTCTGGAAATGCTTAGAATAAGGGCCTGGTAAAAGATAACTGTCTAAGAGTCTGATTGGCTAAAGTCAGAGAGGTTTATCAACAAGTTGGTCAGCAGGTGATTGATTTTTAGCCCTTACAATTCTCTACATATATCTACAAAGTTACAGATCACAGAAACATAGATTTAGAGCCACAAAAGTCCTTAGAAGGTATCAAGTCCAACCTGACTCACAAAAAGTTTAAGTGACTTACCCAAAATCACCCCTGAAGGATCTGAAGGGAGATTTGCCTAAGTCCAAGTGAAATGCCTCATCCACAATTCCATGCTGCCTCTCATGATGAGCTGAATGAAGAGAGCAATGAAATTACAAGTCTTTGTAGTATCACAATAAGTATATTAGTCATTCATGATAATATGAGTGAGCTCATAAGACTGAGAGAAATGTCCCAGGTCGAATGACTGTAAAGTTAGGTGAATTCTAAACTGGTTGAATGACTGAATGCTCTGAGGCCAACAGAGGAAAAGGAACTTGCCCAAGGTCACATAGTCAGTTAGTGGGGTCAGAACCCAGGTGTCTAGCTTTTCAGCCCAAATTGTGACACAATTCTATGTATATATACATCCTCCACTGTGGGGTCATTGTCAACTACGTCTTTTTGCCTCACAAAGCACCGAGGACATGACTCTGCAAATGTAGGTGATCAATTGATGGTGACTGAATGACCAAAATTTTAGTGTGTTCTTAGTTAATCTTGAGTGGGAGGTATGGGAGGCACATATTTCCCTATGGTTTGATTTTACATAGTTAGGCTATAGCCAAGGGAGGGATAGACTTCTTAAACTCATCCACTGGTTCCCATGATACAACCGGGTAACCTAGATGGCCAAACAACTATGACTTAATGATGACCCTAAGGCAAACAAGAACACTGGGCATCCAAACACTGAAAGTGATCAGACCCTTTGTGTGGCCTTTACCTGGCTCAGGAGAAATGATAAGTCATCAAAATACTCTCCCAGCCAGTTCTAAAACATAGGGCTGCCAATTCAAAAGCAGCAGCATTAGTACTATATTACTCTTCGAAAAGATTCACTGATAACATCACCCTGCCTTTCTACCACTAGCCTTCAAAGATGGAGCCAAATCATAATTGGAATCTTTCAAAGAGTTATTTGGAGGAACAGATTGTCATTTCTAGACTATAAATAAACAAATTGCTATCAGCTGTCAGGAAAAGGGAAAATGTTAGCAGTGTACCAAAATTCAAAGAAATGTACACCTAACCAAACTGGACCATAGTGACTTAATCTGTAGCACATCTCTTACCTTCTTCCTTCTATCACGTACATCACTCATCAAGGGTTTCCTGAGTATCTCTAATGTCCCTAACTCTTCTAAGTCTGTAAAAAGAAATGTGAGACACATTTTCTGTCCTTGGAGGGTATACAATCTAGTCAGATGAACAGGACTAACTTGTTTGAAACAATGGAATCCTAAGAGTCTGTGTGTTATTCCCATGTTACAGATGAGGAATGTGTACACAGAGGCACGGAGAGGATGTGGCTCACTTTCCCCTGGTCACAGCAAGTGTTACAATCAGATCTCAGACTTCACTCTCCAGACAATCCAAGACCCCTCTTTCCACTGAGCCACATTTATTCTAGCTAAACATATGTGGATTCCCTATTATCTATAATGGCTCCAGATTCCACCAATGATGTTCACCCAATTGTACCAGTCCCCATACACCAATTCCTAATAACTTCACATTCAAATTAGCTTTTACAAAGGAATATTTATTCCATTACCTTCTGGATCACTGCCTTGTCATGGTGGAGGGGCTTGTGTGGCTTGATGAAACTATGAGTTATGCCATGCAGGGTTACCCAAGACAAATCGGTCATAGTGGAAAATTCTGACCAATGGTGACCCACCAGAGAAGGAAATGGCAAACCACTCCAGTATCTTTGCCAAGAAAACCCCATGTACAGTATTAGAGGAGAACAAAAAATTCTGGTGTGCTCTGATCCACAGGGTCAGTAAGAGTGGGAAATGATTTAATGACTAAACAACAACAATTTATTTCAAATGTATAAGAACATATACAAACATTCCTCCAATGCCTAGTAGGCACATAACCCTTGGGCTCAAGTCCCAAGTATATTGGCTTCTCAAGACTTTCCTGCTAGGCTTACTGACTATAACATCTGGTCTCCAACTTCACCATAGTTACTTTTTGATCAGAGAATTCTATTGCCTGCACCTAGAACTGAAAAGGACAAACTAAATAAGTAAAAACAGAACCCTTAGTCCAATCCTGGGGCCAAAAATGGAATGGGGAAAGGAAAACTCTTGTTCCACTTAATTCATGACATCCAAACTATGGATGAAGAGAACCTTCACTCTTAGGGTAATGGAGGGAGGCAGAGTGAGAATATCCCAATCTGGTCATTTTAAAGATGCAGTCTATTCTGATTATGTAGCCAACACAAAGAGGTTACCCCCACCCACAAGGTAGGGAAATGCAGAATGTCTTTCAGCAGAAGCAAATCCTTGGTCTCTCCCACATGGGTGCCTCCCTATTAGGTGATTTGGGAGTGTACAAAGCCTAATTACACAAAATTTATGATATAATCACTATTATAATGTTTCTATGAATCCTGAAGAGATTCATTCATCCAAGAAGCATTCATTAAGCATCTACTATGTACTGAATATAAAATGGAAAAAAATGAACCAGTCCCTTCCCTCAAGGAGCTTACATTCTACTTGAAAAAAACAACCTGTGCACAAATAAGACAACTCAAAATATAAATAAACTCTTAAAAAAGGAATCTAGTTGGAAGAGAAAGGCATTAATACTCAGGGTGCCAGGAAAGGCCTCATATAAGAAGTAGAACTTGTGTGGACTCTTAAAGGATGCTAAGGATTCTTAGAGGTTAAAATTTAGGAGGAAGTGTATTTGTAAAAGCAAGCATCCTGACACATCTAGGATGGCCTGCTATCACAAGTTCTTTGATCTGCTTTTCTAAAAGGAAAGGCAACTTTTGGGGGTCAACAATCATTTCAATCAAGCACAAATATCATTCACTTAGTTCAGGTGAAAAAACCAGCACCCTGAACTTCAGAGAAAATACAAAGAAGTGATAATCAACAGACAAGGCTTCCAACTATCTGACTGTAAGCAATACATCACAGATCAACGGACAGATCCAACCATCTGACCATACATACATACATAGTTACCAGCTAGAAAAGCACCAAAATCTGGGTTTTCAAAGTCTGGGACTCCTTAGCAGCTGCTCAGAGTCTCCTCTGACCAAACAAACACTTCCAAAGAGTAAGTCCCAAAGTAAATCTCACCTCACAGTATTTATACATTTTTCAGAGCCAGGCCCATTAATGGCTGGCTCTAATTTAACTCCCTGATTAGCATTACAGTATTCTAGGCACAAACCTAGACAGGTCAATGATGTGAAGGTAGAAGATGTCACATTCTATAAAGGGAACAAGTAAGTCAATTTCCTAAGCTTTATGAAAGATGAATTTATGGGGCCTCAGAAATAGTGGTTGAAAGATGAAAAATGTAAGTCAGTGAGCAGAAGAGCAAAAGGATTTCCATCCAAAGCCTAGGGCTTCCAAAATAGACTAATGTTTAGAAACACCCTACTATACTTTATATCTTTGGAAAGCTACAAAGAAAATAAAACTAAATAACATAAGTAAAAGTTATAAAGCTACAGGATCAGGCAAAAACAGTAGCATATCTATTTATTTCCAAGTATAATAGCACACAGTCTTGGAGAAACAGCTTGTCTCTTTTGCAGACAATCTCCAATTGCTTTGAACCATATTCTCTGAATAAGATACAGCAAACCTTACCCAAATCAGCACCTCTAATGAGGAGGTGACTCCAAGGTTATAAAATGGTCCAACCATCCAAAATCAACATTTCTTCTTTGACTCAAAGGAAACAAGGCCTCTCAAGAATCCTGCGAGCCCATCAGTCAGTCCTCTGGTAGATGCCAACAGTGACTGAAATTAATCGTTACTCTTCTCACCCAAAGCAACATATGAAGCCAGAGGATTATAAAAACAAACACCTCTGCTAGAGCAAAGAAGTGCAGAGAAAGCTTTTTTCTGCAGTTTGTTGACATTCTTTCTGCCTGGGGGAAACATGCTAAGAGAGAAGTTTTTCCCTTATCTCTCTCAAACCAAATTCCAGACCCAAAGTCCTACATTGAATAGAAAACAGTGAAACACATCCATTCACCTCAAGTTCCTCTCATCAGGGATGTGATCCTGGAAGCTGTCTTACCATATTACGTGACTCTGAGACCAGAAAGGAGATTGGACAATCTTACCAATCTTCTGTGTCTATATGGCCTCAAAATACTCAATTGATTCATCAAATCAAAGGAATCAGTTAAGCAAATCAGCTGCTGTATATGGAGTCAACCAAAGAGTTACAGAATTCTACTTTATATCAGGTTCTTTGGGTTGTGATCTTGGGAGACATAGTTTCCATTCCCAGGACAAAGTGCCATGTAATTAAAAGATAACTGAAATTTAGAGCCTAATGATATGGGTTCAAGTTTCAGCTCTGTTTCTTAACAGCTAGCTATATGGGGAGCTCCTTATGTGGCTTCCCAGAGTCCTTATCTGGCCAAACAAACACTTCTAGTCAGTAAACCCCAAAGTAATAAATCCACGGCTTCCTCTGCCTGACAATAATTCAGCAGACAGGCACAGCTGTCTGACCATAGTTACCAAAGAGGAAAGCACTACATCTGGGTTCTCAAAGCTGGAGGGTTTTGTCTTCCCAGAGTCCTCATCTGGCACTCAAACTTTATTACAAAAACTAAGACCCAAATAAAATCTCACCCTCAGAGTATTTATATACGTTTTAGAGCCACATGACATAACCCTGGGACCAAGTGCCTCATTAACAAAAGGCATGGACCTTCTTACCAATCTTCCCAGGCCTGACAATGAGTAGGAAATATCCCCCTCAGTCACATTCAAAGAGAGGCATTATACCTCTTGATTATACTAAAACAAAAACAGCAAAAGATTCTATTTTACTTGCCATTACAAATGTATGAAAAGAAGTAACATGAAATAAACCTAGAATCCCAAGATTGTGGAGGGCCTTGAATATCAAGCTAATTTAGTATGTAAAGACAAACCACCAAAGATTTTGGAGCAGATTTTTGAGTGAAATAATTAAACCTGAAAATTAAGAGGATAGTTTGCCAATTTAACTCCTTAGCTCTGTAATCTAGTTCCTATATATCTTTCAGTCTTATAATATTATTTCATAGTAATCCTCATACATTATTTTACATAGGCAGCTAGGTAACACAATGGGTAGGGTGCTAGACCTGGAATCAGGAAGACAGGAGTTCAAATGTGACCTCAGACACCTTCTACCTAGGTGACCCTAGGCAAATTCCTTAATCTCTGTCTGCCTCAATTTCCTCATCTGTAACATGGGATTAATAATAGCACTTACCTCCCAGGGTTGCCGTGAGAATCAAATAAAAAAATTTGAAAAGTGCTTACACAGTGCCTGGCATGTAATAAATGTTTATTCTTTCCATACTTCTAACATCCAGTTTGGAAAACTAGTTCTTCCTGAGTTCATCCTTCGATTTCTTGCCTCTGCACATTCATATCAGGTATTCCTCATGCCAGGAATGTATTTTCCTTTCTTTGATCTTTCTTAAAATCCTTATCTTTCTTTATGATGCAGGGAGCACTATTTGTTTAATGGTCACTCAATCTTCAAGTTACTTTGTATTTACTTAACAGTTAATAAGTTTTATCCCTAAATAGGATGTAAGTAAGGTCCTTGAGAAGACAAAAACTGTTTCATTTTTGTCTTTGTATCTCTAGTACTTAACATAATGCCTTACACATATATCTAATAAAAGTTTGTTGAGTTTTAATAAGTGTTTGTTCCATTGCCTTGCATTAACAGATAAAATAACCAGTTCCAGATTTATTCATCATGTCGGAATCAATTGTGCGCAGTCATATCATCAACTGGCAAGAGCAAAGGTCAAAATGATTTAGAAGACTAAAGAGCTAATTCAATTACAGTAACAAGAGGGTTAAATGGCTAAATATGCTATTAACTCTAAAGGGGGGGAGAGAGAAAGCAAAGCAAAGTCCCCCTCCCCAAGACTGCCTCACACTAACTGGATTGGATGGTGGGGGCTTTGCCTCAATGGGCCAGTTTCTCTTCTTGGCTTATTGCCCTGATGTGAAATTTTACTCCTGGGACATCTCCAAAACGAAGCTTAGATATAAATCTTAAGTGTCAGTTTCTTTAAAATATGGACAATCAGATCCCAAACTCCCACACAGATACTTGATAGATATTGGACATGGGGGAAATTTTATTTTACCCCACACAATATATATAGACTCATGAGATTCATTACAAAAGATTCACATGAGCTACAAACAGATACAAAAATGTGAAGGAACTGAAGAAACCACTAGTTTTTCCCTTAAAAGAGAATTGTAACTAGGCTAATTCTTTGTTAATCCAATGAGTCCATCTTTACCGCAGAGTCTTACAGTTAGTCCAAGCCTGTTAGTATTACCCTGTAAGTTGAGATTCTCCCTGAGAGTTAAACATATTGAGAGGGGGGAAAAAACAAACTCATTTAGACTATAAGTATCCAAATAACTGCCTAACTTTGATCTGCAAGTATGACACTGTGCAGGAAAGTTGAACTCTCCATTTCTCTCTCTAAGGAACAGTTAAATTAAAGAAGTTTCCAAAGATCTGATGTTCAAGAATTTTTATCTGTGAACTTCTGTTCAGGACCTGAACATGTCTACCATCTCCGTGTGCTTCTACAGAAAGCTTATATACAGCTTGTGTGCTAGAGTGAGGGATGGGGTGAGGAAGAGGGTGGGGAGAGGTGGGAAGAGTGGGAAGAATGGGAGTGGAAATAAACTTACTTTACAGCACTTTGGAAGAAGAGACAAGGGAAAAGATGAAGGGAGAGAAATGAAGGTCAAGAGAGATTGGAAAAGGTATGAAATGTCTCATCTTACTCTTATAGAGCACAGGGCTAAGTAGGCTAGTCTCTAACATTCAATCTAATGATACCATTCAACATGCTTCCATTCGATGAGGAGGTCCCATTCAGTTGCATTCAAACAATGGCTCACTCCCTATAATCTCATTATGTTTAATAGAGGAATCTTCAGATTCATTAATGATTCCTCTGATGACTTCTTCACATGCTTCCCCTCTGCTATCCAAGTAAAGCAAACTAGGGATCCTTTTACGTACCATATCTCCCTATTCTAGCTAGCTTTCAGGTCATTTAGAGAAGCTTCAACATTTGTCTGTCAGGCACAGTCTTTGCTTGATAAACATAGCACTTAGACACTACCAATATAAATTATCCTTTGTGAGGGTTCAGATCTCTCATAGTTGGTAACTCTGGATATTACACGCACCTCCAAATGCATAACTTTACAAACTCAAGAAGCAAACAAAATTTTAAAGTCCCTATAACTCATACCTGTCTTGGTGCTTGTAGGGGTCAAAAACAATTAAAAAAGAAAAATGACATTAAACAGACACAAACCAGTCACCACACTAATGAAGCCAAAAGAGCCCAGAAACAACCTCAGCTAGCAAACATTTTATTTCTTTTGCATTGAGACATAGTAGTCAAGGGAGCACTACCTTATAATATAAGCTCATTTGGAAAATATCACAGAAGATACTAATAGACAATTGTGAGGAGTATTAACTTTAAAAACAGCCAAAAGCAGTTAAGGAGAAAACCAGATTGCAAGTATCTTGATGTGAGAGCCAGCTGTCATAGGAATAATTGTGCTAATCTAATAGTTATTAACTTAATGATAATGTTAACCTAACATGAACAACCCCATTTTGTTTCAAATGGCTTTTCTGTAATGAAATAAGAACTTATATATAGCTTGGTACCAATGTGTGTCTCCCTCCAAATGTGACATATGTATTCCTCAAAATTTGTTGATAAATGCTTATTAAGGATGCTAGGTAGCTAAACTTTATTGGTAGTCTCCTTTCAACATAAGCTCAGACAATCACTCACCAATCAGAATTTATATGTAGCTTGTAAATGCTTTTACCCAAAACAATAAAAATCCGTGGAAGGTCCTAGTCATCAGTTGATTGTTTTAGAAATGTGTTTAGCAGTTTGTTCTTAAAGACAAAGGTGTTTTTATTGTTGAATAGATAATTGCACATCATCAACTAATAAAGAATGTCTGTATACACTGATGAGTGTTAGGTCTGCTTTAGATTTTTCATTGCACTCCTCAGAATATATAATGGTAAATGGGTTAGATATGTGCACTGTGTATTTTGTCAGTTATCCCACATGCATTTGCAGATAAAATCAGGAGGAGAACAAGTAGATTACAATGGAAATAAATCTTCTTAGTGCTTCTATACTTACCTATTCTCATCAGTGATGATAATGAAATTACCACCTTTGTGTTCTATCTCTTCTTTATCTGATATATTATCAGTGTGTTTTATGAATGTGTCAATGACACTAAACTGAATTTCACCAAACTTAAAGAATTAGATTTCAAATAGGGAAAGACAAGAGAAATGGACAGTTTACATGTTGTACTTTTAACAAGTTAAAATCTTCTCAAAAAGACTAAAGCAACTTATGAAAAAATAATCATTCACTGTCATCAAGTTGGATTTATACAAAGAATGTAAGGATGGTTTTGAATTTTTTAGGTACCATAAATAGTCATATTAAAAATAAAAACATCCAAGCCACATGATTATTTTAATATAATAATTCTTTGACAAAGCACAGCATTCATTTATGCTAAAAAAAACTTACAAAATATAACCTTAGAAGAATCGTTTTTAATATGATAAAAGTATTTAAAACCAAAAGTCAGCATTATATCCAATGAGAGACACTAAAATCTTTTCCAATAAATACAAAAGCAAAGTAAGGAGATGTCTTCTCTAGTAGATAGAGTACTGGACCTCAAGGTAGAGCTGAGTTACACACTTAGGTATATGACTCTTAAAAAATCACTTATCTTCTGTCAGCCTCAGTTTTCTCATTTTGAAATGGGAGTTATAATAGTATCTATATCAAAATCTTGTGAGGATCAAGTGAAAGGAAATACATAAAATGCTCTATAAATAAATAATAAAATGATCTATAAATAATACTACAGCTAATTGGTATAGTAGATAGAGTGCCAGGCCTAGAGTCAGGAAGACTCATTTTCCTGAGTTCAAATTTAGCCTCAGACATTTCACTAGCTGTGTGAACCTGAGTTAGACAAGACTAAAAAACAACTAAACAGCATAAACATTTCTTGACTCAGTGCATGGCTTTCCTGGAGAATCAGTAAAGAAACTAATAGAGAAAATTAATAGCTCCAGTAAAGTTACAGGCTACAGTATTACATAATAATAAAATCGAGGAAGCAGTTCCATTCAAAATAACTAGAAAATACATAAAATATTTGGGAGTCAACTTCACAAAGACACTCAGTAACTGGGATCCTTGGTCTGTCTCTTTCTCTCTCTCTCAAGGAGAGGGTCTCTCTGCTCTGGTCCAGGAGGGTAAGAGGAAACTGAGCCTAAGTTTTGAGGCTCATCTCCTTCCCCCAAATCAGTTCCTTCTTATGAGCTGCAATACTCTCACCATTCTCTGATCAAATCGTTGGTTCTGCACTAGCTCCCTCATTTGATACAGGTCCCACACGATATTGGCAAGTTTCCCCAATCATTTTAAACACTCTTCTTTTGCAATGTCACTCCAATTAATCAGACTATTTCTATACTTTGTCCAAAGTTCATGATTTAATGATTAATGGATTATGTTATTAATTAATTAATAATTAATTAGCTTTCAGCAAATTAAGGTAGCTGGATGTAGCATTGCACCACTTTATTTAAGTGGGGTATGGTGAGATAATAAATTTTGGCAAAAATAGTTTTTTAGACTTTTTTTGGTAAAAATAGTTTTTTAATCTTTTGGTACTACTGGTTATAATATAGAAAAGATGATCAAAGAAGAATCACAAATAACTGAAATTGATGAGTATTTATGCAGTTTATATGTAGTGCCCAGAATTAGGCACTAAAGATACAAATACCATAGTTGAAAGAATTCCTATCTGAAAGGTGTTTAGGTTCCAATACTCACTATCAATAACTCACTATTATGAAAACCTCAAAATATAAATTTCCTAAGGAAGAATTCTCTCTTTGATAAACCCAACAAAATAAACTCGAAAACAGTCTGGAAAAAAATGGGTTCAGACAAACATATTCTACCATATTGAACAACAAATTTACAATAAATATATGACCTGAATATTATATATCATACCAAGAAACAGAAAGGAGCAAATCATATATCTTTCACAGCTTTCAGTAAGAGATGAATTATTAAACATATGAGGGATAGAGTCATTTACAAAAATATAAAAATAGCTAATTGTGATCACAGAAAATTTAAAACTTTTTTCCTAAACAAAATTAATACAACTAGAATAAGAATAGAAGTGATTGATTAGGAAAATTTACTTTCATCAAATATCTCTGACAAGGATTTGCTATCCAAAATACATAGACACCTAAAAGAAATATATACATACACATATATGTGTGCATATATGTATAAGTAAAAATCATTCCCCAAAAGATAAGTGATCCAAGGATATGAACAAATATTTCTCAAAGGAAAAATTGAAAAGCCACTAAAAATAATAGAAATGAAATTAAAAACAACTCTGAGGTTTCACCTCATACCTAGCAAATTATTTAAGTTAACGAAGAACGAGCTGTGAATTAGTAGAACTCCTCTGCAAAAAAATATGGGGCAAAGAAAGTGACTAAAATGTCCATACCCTTTAACGTTAAGATTCCTGGTGTATACCCAAGAAGGCTCCAAAATATTTATAGTATCACTATCTGTGAAAGCGAAGAACTAGAAACAAAGTAGATTTCCATTGATTTGAGAAATGGCTAACCAAACTGTGGTACAAGAATGTGATGGAAGATTAACACACTAGAAGAAATGTTAAACATCTTAAATACAAAAAGTATACAATTATTTATATGAGCCACTAATGCAAGGGCATTTGGGTGGTATAATGGCTACAGTGCCAGGCCTAGAATCAGGAAGCATCATCTCACCAGGTTCAAATCTGGGCTCAGACACTTCCTCTCTGTGTGACCCTGGACAAGTCATTTAAACCTGTTTGCCTCAGTTTCCTCATCTATAAAATGAGCTGGAGAAGGAAATAGCAAACTACTCCAGTATTGGGAGCCATAAAGAGTTGGACATCACTGAACAACAAAAACTAATGCAAAGAGAAGTAGAACCAGGTTAATAATACATATGACTATACAATGTGAAGGGAAAGACCAACGATGAAATTTTCTAAACCAAATACTTTAAAACTATAAGAATCAAGCTTAACCCCAAAGAAAAAAAAACATAAGAAAATAAGTCCCTCCCACTTCTTTGCAGAAGTGGGGATCATGGATATACAATATGCCATATAATGTCAGACTTTTTTATGCTTCATTTCTTCTTTCTTCACTTTACCATGTGGAATAACGACTCTCTGGGATACAGTAGAAGTAGGAGTACTGTGAGAAATGTAGGTAACTTTCCTCATTTAGGGATGGCAGAGACCAGGGCGTGTTTTTAGTCATCAAGGAAATAGACAGTAGGTCAGGAAAAAGTGAATCCATCGAACACTTAAATTTAGTAAGCTCCTACTATGAATGAGGTACTGTGTTAAAGATACAAAGATAAAAGTGAAAACAGTTTAGAGTTTAGCAAGGGAGTGGGAAAGTGGAATGTCTGTATACATATGTAGATTCACATACACATACACATACACACACATACACATACACATACACATACATATATTTTTATATCTATATACAGTCTTGCATTTATCTTATACAAATATTTTTCATATATTTTATAATGTTACATAATACTGAATATATTATATGTAATAAATACAAATAGATGCAAGATAATTTAGAGGGAAAGAACTAGCAGCAATGTGAAACATGAATGATTGATAAGGCAAGCTACTTAGGGGGAGAAAAAGTACTGACCTTGAGGAGAAAGGCCTCTTTTCAGATATGAGAGTAAAAAATCCTAAGAGTTAAGACCTTTGAGCGGGGAGGGGGGATTGAATCACAGATGAAATAAGAAAGGTGAGAAAGTTCACAGTCTATGGACTCAGGATTTAGTAAAGTGGGAGGTGATGCCCTCTGCTGAAAGAGGAGCTGGAGGGGGTTTGCTGTAGGGACTAAATGAGAAAGGAGAAGGTTCTAAATGATCACCTAAAGGACAAGGTTGGGAAACTATCAAGGAATAATAAAAGGCTTATTGAGCATCAGTGAGGATCCATGAGATTGGTTAACATGAATTGTAGAAGATCCAACCAACAGTAAGATAGATTACTTGGAGGTTGTAGTAAGCACAAAGAGGATTTTTTTTTAAGAGGAGTAAATCAGGGGAAGAGATAAAAGGCTGGCAAGTAAACAGAAAACTGTTAAGACATTTTTTTTGGTGCTATTTAATGCTTGCCGTAACCAATGCCTTATCACTCTCTCTACTTGAAGAAAGTACACATGATTCAGAAAATGATCAATTTTAAATCTAGACAACTGATGATGAGTAAATTTTCCTCCTCTCAATAGACACAAAGTGCTAATAATACAGAATAAACTTAAAAGTATGTCCTGTGTCTTTTTTTTCTTAAGAGCCAGTGCACACCTGGGTGTGGAGGTGAAATGCTATACTTGCTCAACTCTACTTAACTGCTACTCTTTGTAAGAGGTAGAATACAATTGAAGAGTGAGGGGCTTGGAGCTACTACATAATGACAATGACTAAGAAAACCAAAAACATAAGTAAAACAAGCAAAAAAGTATTTATGATGCATAGGCATATAATTTCTGAGAACTCTATAAGCCTTCAGCACTTTTAATTTCTTCATCCAAATTATATATTTCAACATATTTTTTTCACTGGAATTAATAGGGGTTGGGAAAGTTTGGGGGAGGAAGGTGGGATTTTAGCTGGGACTTGAAAGGAGCCTGGAAGCTGGGAGATAGAGAGATAGAGAGATAGAGATGAGGAGGTAGAATCTTCCAGAAATGTGGGACAGTCAGAGAAAAATGACCAGAGCTGAGAGATGGCTTGTTTGAGGAACAAGGAAGACATATTACTGGATCAAAGAGTATAAACAAAGGTGTAAATTGTAAGATGACTGGAAAAGTGGGACAGGGGCAAGGTTATAAAAGGTTTTGAACATCAAAGGAATGAAAAGGCCCTAAGAATATCAGTTCAGCACTTGTATAGGGGAGGGACTTCAACAGGAGAGAGAATGAATTCATGGAGACCAGGTATGTAGGAATCTATTGCTATAGTCCGAGAGAGAGCAGATGAGGACTTAGTGTCAGGGGTGGGGAACCTGCAGCCTTGAGGCCACATGAGTTCCTCTAGGTACTCAAGTGTAGCCCTTTGACTGAATTTAGAACAAATAAATCCTTAATAAAAGGATTTGTTCTGTAAAACTTGAACTTGGTCAAAAGGCTGTACTCAAGGACCTGTTGTAGTGTGCATAGAGAGAAGGGATGGCTACATGATTAAATTGAATGAATAAGATTTAGCAAATAATTGAATATGCGAAATTCATGACAGTAAAAAGTAGAGGATGATATGGATATTATGAACCAGGGTTATTGGAAGGATGGTGGCATACAGAACAGAAAAAGGGAAGTTGGCAAGAAGGTTGGGTTTAGAAGGAAAGATAAATGAGTTTTGTTCTAGACATATGATCATTTATGAGTGTGTTCAAAATACTCTCATTTTATTTAATCTTGAAAGGATGAAATGTTTACTTCATATGTAGCAACTCTTCCAGAAGTCAGCAAGAATTGGAGGTCCTGCAGTTAGACAGAACGCAGGCACTGAAATCCACTCCACCCCCTAGGATGACTTTGAACTTTAGAGAAGTAGACCATGTGTAGAGAAAAGCAAAGCAATCACACAGAGAGAAAAGGAGGGGGAAGGTAAGACCCAGCCAGGGCTGCTTCTCCTGCCAAGCTGACTGAAAAAAGAGGAACAGTTCAGGTTTCTATACTTTGCAACAGAAATTGGAGGACAGGACCCGATTGGATGTTAAGGCAAAAGACAATGATTGAAGAAGGGCAAAGCAGATCTGAACCAGAGATTTCTATAGTCAACTGTGGAGAGAAAACGAGTGCCTACAGGTGAGGGACCATATTTCAGTCCACCATGCTGTTTATTCACTTGTTTGACCCAGAGGAGAGAAATCCTTAGGGGCAGCTAGGTGGCAAAGTGGGTAGAGTCAGGAAAACCTGCGAGACACTTAGCTATGTGACCCTGAGCAAGTCACTTCACTTCTGTTTGCCTTGTTTTTTCTTATCTGTGAAATGGAGAGAGTAATAGTGCCTGCCTCCCAGGGTTGTTGTGAGGGTAAAACGAGAGAATAAATGTAAAGCACTTAGCACAGCACTGGCAACATATATAAATGTTACTTATTATTACAACATATATAAAGACCTTTGCAAACCTTAGAGTGCTATATCAAATCTTTAGCTCTACCACCCCTGGTTAGCTACTGTCATCATCACTACTATCATATCTAACCAGAGAAATATTGCAATGAAAAGAGCACTGCATCTAAAATCATGTACCTAGGTCCAGCCTTGGCTTTGCCATTTATCTGTGTGGTCTGAGGGCTTGCCATTGGCTCTCAATTTCTTTTTATCTGTTAAATTAGTGGGTTAGACTAACTGCTTTATAAGCAGTGGGTTGCTGGAACCAAATCAAACCTTCTTTCTGTCTCTATCTCTTTCTTCTCTCTCTCTCTCTGTATATATGTGTATATACAAACACACACGCATGTATATACATATATGCGTATGTGTATATATATGTGTGTGTATATATGATATATAGAGATATATAAATAATATATGTGTATGTATATATGTGTGTGTGTGTATATATATATTATATACATATCAGCTCAAAGTCTGTTAAATTTTCAGTGGAAACATTTATACCTTGGAAATCAGAAAACACTACAAACTGAGGCTTGATTTGTTGATTGTCTAGATTAAATAAAGGGATTGAAGATAATGTTAATAATGTAGATTAAACTGGAAAGTATGGCTTTTTTTCAGAGAGCCCATTGCTAAACATTTACTAACACACTGCTGTCTGTAGGTTCTCTTCCAACTCTAAATCTATGATACTATTATCTTTTTAATAATATTTTATTTTTCTCAATTACATGTAAAGACAATTTTTAACATTCTTTTTTAAATTTTGAGTTCTAAATTTTCTTTCTCCCTCCCTCACCTCCCCCCTCCCTGAGGCAGTAAACAATTTGATATTAGATTATACATGTACAATATAATCCTGTTATCCTAAAGAAAAAAAAGCATTTCAAATATATTTACCATTCAGAAATTATATGAAATTCTTTCACTATGAGGAAGATTATTGAATACACATGAGTCTGTGAAGCTTGTACAGTTCTGTAAATATTTCTTCAGCTCTACCACCCCTGCCAGCTGTTAGATTTGGATGCAGCATTTCCTTGTGACCAGTTTGATGCTGCAATTCAGCCAGAAAACAGAGATCTGGAGCCACTTTATTCAACACATCCAGGAAATCAATAGCAAAACCAGCTTAAGAAAAAAAAATGCAGAACTGATCCTTTATTTGAAATGGTTTAAAATAGGTTGTCAACTCAGGCAAAGTACAGTAAAGAGTAGATAATTTCAGCCAAGCAGTTGGTTTTGAGAGAGAAAATAACTGACATTTCTTTCTTAAATTAAAATATTGCTTATTTTTTAATAGCATCTTTGTTTCTCAACATATTCCTTCCTTTTCCCTTCCCACAATGTCATCTTTTATAAGAAAAAAGAGAGAAGAAAAATAACTGAGATTTCTATTTCACATTAAAGATTGTGAGTATGTTATGTACATTATCTCCCTTCAGCCTCAGTAATTAGTAAATACTAAAGGCATGATTATCTCTATTTTATAGATGAGGAAACTGAGGCAAACAGGGTTAAGTAACTTGCCCAGGATCACACAGCTAGCAAGTATCTGAGGTTGGATTTGATCTCAGGTCTTTCTGACCCCAGGCCCGGCCCTCTAACCACTACATCACTTTGTTGCTGCCCATGCATGTTAGACTATTAGCTACTTTATTTCCATCTTTGTATCCCTAGCACTTTAGAACCATGCTTGGTATACAGTAAGAGCTTCATTCAAACCATTCATCTATTATGCAGATTGTCTGGATACACTGATCATCAGCCTTTTACATACTTTTACCTAAAAGGACAGTTATAAATTCTGAATTTCTCAAGGAAAGAAACTGTCTCCTTTTTTGTTTTTGTGTCTCTAATATTTATCACAGTGCCTTGCCAGGTATGTAACAGTCATCCAATAAATATTTATTAAACTTCACTTCTCTGTGCTTCAATTTCTTTATTTGTAATCAATCAGTCAATAAGCATTTATTAAACCCCTGTTGCATGTCAGGCACTACTCTAGGCATTAGGAACATGGGCAAAAGTGAAATAGTCCTTGAGGAGCTTAAATCTAGGCAAACAAGACAACATATACATATATAGGCATATAAAAATATGTACAAAGTAATAGGTGAGGGGAGCACTCCCAGCTGACATCATGGAGGTGGTAGTACTTGAACTGAGCCTTGAATGATCTTGGAATTTGGAGAGATGAAGATAAGGAGGCAGTGT
This sequence comes from Potorous gilbertii, assembly GCA_028658325.1. Taxonomy (NCBI): domain Eukaryota; kingdom Metazoa; phylum Chordata; class Mammalia; order Diprotodontia; family Potoroidae; genus Potorous; species Potorous gilbertii. Next base: position 393,803,588 of record CM053769.1, read on the forward strand.
ATTCCAGGCTATGACAAGGGGATTCATTATGAAGACCTGGACATGTAAAGTAGAATGCCATAAATGGAGAAAAGCAGAAAGGTCAGTTTGCCTAAACTGAAGTATACATGAAGGAGAGTGATGCCCAATGAGGCTCGATAGGTTGGTTTGGGTCAGGATATGAATGTCAACAGAAGAGTTTATATTTGATTGTAGAGGCAATAAAAAATCACTGGAGTTTACTGAGTAGTAGAGTCAAATGATCAGATTTTCACTTTGGAAAAATCTGTTTGATACCTGGGTTGAGCTAGATTGAGGGGACAAGAGATGTAAGACAGGCAAACCAATTCAAATACTGTGTAATAATTCAAGTAATTGGTGATGAAAACAAAGCAGTGGCTCTTTGTGGAATGAAGAAGACTCAGAGGTAGAGATAACAAGATTTGTGAAGTGGTTGGATGAGTGGGTTACAAGACCAGATTCACAGTTTATGCAATTTGTTAGCTGAATGACTGGAAGGATAGCAGTGACTGTCCGAAGAATAGGGACACTCATATAAGGGGCAGGGTAAGGTAGTGGGTGGTGGGGAACTGTATGAGGGGAAGGATAATGAGCTTAGTTTTAGATATATTGATATCAGAGATGTCTTGGTAACTTCCAGTTAAAAATTCTTAATAGTGATGTGAAAGCTCAGGAGAGAGACTAGGTTTTGAAATAGAAATCTGAAAGTCATCAGCATGGAGATGATAATGAAACCCAAGGGAGCTGATGAAATCACTAAGAAGGAATGTAGAGAGAGAAAAAAATTCAAGGGCCCAGAATAGAGCACTGGGATATGCCCATAGATAGGGAGTCACATCCGGCTATGAATCTCTGTCTCTGTGACCCTGTGAATTGCATTTAATGGATTTAATTTTTTTATTTTTTTTAATATGAATTTATTTATTTAACTTTTTACATTCATTTTCACAAAATTGTGGGTTCCAAATTTTCTCCCCATTTG
>CM053769.1:393805069-393851082 GCA_028658325.1 Potorous gilbertii
CTCTTCCCAGTATTTCCTCCACCTGCCTAACTTGATTTTCAAAATCTTTTTTGAGCTCTTCCATGGCCTGAGCCCATTGCATATCTATTTCAGATGTTAGGGATACAGAGGCCTTCACTCCTATGTCTTTCCCTGATGGTAAGCATTGTTCTTCCTCATCAGAAAGGAAAGGAAGAAAGTAACCTTCTATGGTCTTATTTTTTTTTCCCTTTTCTGGGCATTTTCCCAGCCAGTTACTTGACTTCAGAGATTCCTCTCCACACCCGCCTAGATCCTCCCAGCTAGTGCTTGGGGTCTGAGATTCAAATGCTGCTCCCCAGCTTCAGGGCTTTCAGCAGCCAGCCTGGCTGCTAGTCAACATGAGCTTAAGTTCTGGTGCTCAGGTGGGGGCAGGGCCACCTCCCAGGCTCATTTCCCTCAGGGGGTTTATGCAGAGACCTTCCATAATGGAGCTCCTGCCAAGCTCCTGCCTGCTCCGGGACCCTCTGACCGCCCGCTGCCTCCCAAGGGGGTCTGAGTTATGGAGACACCCCGCTCCCCTCTTGGCCAGCCCAGAAGTCTCTCTCACTGACCTGTAGTGCCTGTGGGTGGAGGGAACCTTCGCGACCCCCTGAGATTCCATCCCTGAAGCCTGCTCGGATCTGCTCCTCTCGGTGCCACGTGGCCAGGGAAGGGCTAGACTCTGCTCCGTCTGGTGTGCGACAGACCTTTGGAGTTGGTTTTTCAGGGTTCTCTGGAATGAAAATCTCCTTCACTCCGTTGCTGTGCAGCTTCCACTGCTCCAGAATTTGTTGGGAGTTCTTTTTACAGAAAATTTATGGGCTGTGGGTTCGCAGCTAGCATATATGAATCTTTCTACTCCGCCATCTTGGCTCCTCCCCCCCTGATTTAATTATTGATTAGGCATGATAATAAATAATTTGGAACACCCATGACATTTCCATTTTTTCATAGCTGTCCCCATTCCTAGAATGTATTTCATTCTCACATCTGCCTTCTAGAATCTTAAATCTTAAAAATTCAAGCACTACCTCCTACATGAAATCTTTCCTGCTATCTCCCCCCACAAACACATGCAGCTACAAATACTTTCTCCCCTTTACTTTTTTTATATACTAATATATATGTATATATGTACATATGTGTGTGTGTGTGTGTGTGTATATATATATACATATATATATATATGTATATATATATACACACACACAGACATACATTATCTCCTTTGGAAAAACATAAGTTTCTTGAAGCCAGGGATTATTTCTTACCCATCCTTGTATCCCTAGGAGCTAACAAATGCTTGATACATAGTAGGTGCTTAATGCTTTTTAATTTATTTTTTAATCTTTCATTCGAAAGAGATGGGAAATGGAAGGGAGTCTTTCATTCCTTACAATGTCTTAAAATGTACATTTTGAACATCAGAGAGCTGTCCCTTACATCTAACATATACCCTCTAAGGAGAGCAGCCTTCTCTTTCTTAAAACAAATGTGTTCTCCTGAGTCTCCCTCAACTTTGACAATAGGATGTGAATTAATTAGTTTTTCCTTCATAGATCATCAGCCTCAAGAGGATGGAAGAAGGGTCAGATTTGTTTACTTTGGATCTCTTAGAAATGCTGTTACCAGCACATTGGATTTCCTGTAACTGGAAAAGTGTGATGTCATGATATAGAATCAGTATGGAAAGGAGGTTGGGCCTCTACAATATATAAAATGTTTTCAGTCCTGTTAGACCCCAGACATGTTCTCAACACTTTCCACTGTGGGTCTTTGGCACACTCCCCCTACCCCTCCCACCTACTCATCCAACACCCTCTCAAGAAGACTGTTTTTTCAAAACTTTGTGACTTAAATTTCTGTCAGTTTTAACCTGTTTCTTAGGACTGGCTGCTATTGAATAATGCAGAATTCCTCATCTAATCAGGAATCCTTCCTTAATCAGAGACTTAGTTTGTCAGTCAACATGCTTTTATTAAGCACCTATTCTGTGACAGGAATTGAGTCAAAGCCTAGGGAGACACAAAGACCAAAAAAAGAGCTCACAATCTAATGTGAATTTGCTTAAGTTTCTTGCTTGGAGGTAGTTTGCAGAGATCTAAGACCAGAGGATTAATATATAACTTCTGTCATTTCTCTGAGCAAGAGTCAACTATGGAACAGCGTGTGTATGTATGTGTGTGTGTGTGTGTGTGTGTGTGTGTGTGTATTGGGGATAATCTTTGACCTTTGACTTCAGCGATCTAAAAGTTGAAAGAAATCTCAGAGAGCTAGATTCAGAGTCAGGAAGAGCTGGGTTCAGTCCCATCTTTGATACATGCCAACTATATGACAAGTCACTTAACTTCTCAGCATCCCCCCAACTACTCAAGCAGTGGCAGAGCAGGTGCTGACCTGCATTGGTAGCATGGGTTTCCATATCAGTGATTCTCTATAACAACAGTAGTGGGGGGCAGGGGAAAAGCCATTATTATTTCCCCACTTCCTTTAACCCAGGCTAACAGAAAGAAAATTTTGACATTGACTGTGCTCTTCTTTCCCAGTTAATTATTTGTTGATCTCTCTTACCATTCAAAGTTTGAGACATTTCTCAAATAGCTCAAGAAAGAAACCTATCTCCACAACTGCATTATGAAATATTGAGTATGTCAGCATGGTGTGTTTGCCCTTCGTTGCTGAAGAAGACCATGCCAGCAGAGAAATGATGACATGACTTGCACTGGACTTTGTTTTGAGTGAGGGAGGGCTGTGCAGGTCACCAGCCTCACTTCTCCTCCAGAGCCATCTGAATCCAGTGACCAGATATTCATCAGGATGACTGGAGATGACCCAGGATGAGGCAGTTGGGGTTAAGTGACTTGCCCAAGATCACACAACTAGTGAGTGCCAAGTGTCTGAGGTGAGATTTCAACTCCAGTCTCCTGACTCCTGCCATTGGTGCTCTATTCATTGCACCACCTTGCTGTCCCAGTTAGAAGGGGTATAGATAGACAGAAGATGTGGACATGAGTTGAATAGGATGAGATGATTATCTGAAAAAATAAAACTAAGGGCTGAGAAAGAGAAATGCACTGGGAGAAGGGAAAAGGGAGAGATAGAATGAGATACAATCTGTCACATAAAAGAGGCAAGAAACAGTATAGAGGAAGATCAGGAAAGTGAGGGAAAGAAGATTTGAACCTTACATGCATTGGAATTGGCTCAAAGAGGGAATAACATAGATACTCAGTTGGGTATAGAAATCTATTTTCCTCTACAGGAGAGTAGGAAGAGGAGGAAGATATATACTGAGCATCCTTCAAAACCCTCTTAATGTGGACACAGTCTGAGAATATGGTTTCTCTGTGTGTGCGCATATTGTTTTTTCCTTTTGGCTCTCCTGTCCAACCATAATAGTTGGTGTTTTCAAAAATGTAGCCTTGTCTCTATGAACATGAATATTCCAGAATGGACAACACTTTAGAGAGCAGTTCAGTTCAAGGGGGTTTAATTGTTTGTGAGAACAATCTGTGCTCTGGAAACAAACAGGTTTCATAATCACCATCTGGGAAAAGATAACTGAATAAATATACCTGTCCCCATTCCCCAGCTAAGCTCAGACAAGAAGAAGTCACTTAGCATGAGCAATTCAGTGACCCGGCCTTCAGAAGGTTGCTTCTTACCCAAGCTGTTACCATATCCATACTGGTGTGGTCTTTGAATTTCAGCAGCACACTTACATTCCAATGGCAATACGTTTGTTTATTTATAGCCTTTGTTAAGGGCATGTAGTGTGCCAAACACTGTACTTCATGCTTTACAGAGAGGTCAACGGTTACTGAGTGCCCCCTATTCATAGAACTATGTTGTTTGGAAGTAGCATGATATGATGGAGAAAGCCATATAATTCAGGCCTGAATTCTAGTTCTACAAATTACTTCTTGTGTGACCCTACATTAATCATTTAATCCCTTTGGATATCTTGATACAATGGTAACAGTACCAGATTTGGAGTCTGATGACCTGAGTTCAAATTCCAACTCAGCCTCCTTACCACGTATGTTACCTTAGACAGGGTGGGGAGCTAGGTGGTACAGTTGATGGAATGCTGGGCCTGGAGTCAGGAAGACTCATCTTCCTGAGTTCAAATCTAGCCTCAGATCTGGGAATTTGGGGGATCATATTTTTAGGCTTATGATTATAATATATGACCATGAAGCAAAACGAAGGTAACTGGTCCATTTAGGGTTTAAAGTCAGCTTGTTTGTCCATGCTTGTCACCCAGATAGTGTCTGAGGACAAATTTGAATTGAGATATTTCAGTCTCCAGAACCAGTGCTCTATTCACTGTATCACCTAATTTCCCCCTAGAACAGTCATGAGACCTCACCTATAAGAGCAGTAGTTACCATGGTAAAATGTGAAATGTTCAAAATTCAGCCTCATAAGATCTGCTTAAACCAAACTGGAGCTCTTTATACAACCTTTTCAGCTTGTGATTTTTCCCTTTGGTGTTTGCACAAGGTCCAAAAAAGTACTGTACTCTGTCGGGACCAAATTTCAGGCAATTCAGGTAACTTACCACAGGAGAGTGAGACCACAGCTGTGGCTCCTGTGGCTCTTCTGGTGTTCTCAATAATTTGTGGGAAGTCTAAAATGTAGAATAATCTTACCTCTGATTTTACTGAAAGCAGGAAAGCAACTTTGGAGAAATCTGCTTCAGTTTTTGTTCATGTAATTAAATTTAGGACAAGGCAGCCATATTCCTCTGCCAGAAGGTGATTCAGATAAATATTTTACTCTGTTTTCATAAGTAAAGAGGAAAAATGGCAGGAAACTATATTGCTAGGGATTAATTTAAGACACCAAGGCAGCAAGATGGCAAAGTGGAGAAAGTGCTAACCCTGGAGTTAAGAAGACCTGAGTTCAAATCCTTCCTCAGATGCTTACTAGTTACATGACTGTTAGCCAGTTACCTCATGCATAAAATGTGAATAATAATAGTATCAACCTTTCAGGATTATTGTTAAGATAAAATGAGATAACGTTCATACATGCTCACAAACCTTGAAGCAGTATATCAGTACTAGTTGCTACTATTTTTATCATACTATGAAAGTTTCAGGATATGTTCTGTGGTTAGTATAAATTCACTCAAATGTCCTAAACCATCTTTAGCTCCAGAAGAATACCAGTTAGAGATCATAGTGATATTGACCTCTGGATCATTAAGAAAACATTACCTACTCATTTAGTTGTTTGATGTGGTAAGGCAATGTGATATAAATTAGTAGCATTTTCATAATAAAGAACATGGAAGTAGCTGAAGTTTGAAGGCATTAAGGAATACATTTCAAGATGTAACTGAGACAGGAGTATGCTAAAGGAATGGGGGAGGGGAAAATACTAACCTGTAACTTCGACAGTTATCCCTTCTGCATCACAACTTTCCCCATCATGGGTTTTGACATATGGTGAATCAGCATAAGAAATTATATAAGAATTTTTTAGGAGTTTTGTGGAAGCAGCAGATGACATATGAAGGCCAGCAGCTGACACAGAAAAAGTTTAGAAATACATAAAACATATGTATAGCATTGTATAATATCAATATATTTTCTCTTTCAATACCATAAGAATTCAGACTTCTTTTCCGGTATGAAGGGAAGGCCAAAAATTATGTTGATTTTCCAGATCATAGGGGCACCCCATCCTGCCCTAAATCCGTGATGTGAAAGGGATATGTGTATTACATAAAGGTGGCTAACAGGAAGACATCAGTAACTACCTGTCTATATCTACTTTCTTATTTCTATAAAATCTTTATGAGAAAGGCCAATGCAAGCAAGCTTTTACATATGATTTTCCACAGCAGACCACATCTTCTGAAAGGAATAGAACAGCAATTCCTCACCTTTTCTATATCACGGAATCCATTTCAAAGACTCCCAAAACCTGTGATTTTCTTCTCAAAATAATATTTTAAAATGTATAAAACAAAATACATAAGATTACAAAGAAAACCAGATATGCTGAAATATGGTTATAAAAATATTTTAGGAAATAAAATCATGAACCTCAGGTTAAGAACCCCTGATACAGAGGATGCTTATTTTTACTATATTCATTGTTTAGTGATTACCAAAAACTTTTTAAAACCAAAACATCATTTTAACACTAATATTTTGCTGATGCTATGTGGCTGCGAATCTCACATTACAATCTCTCGAAAATCTAAGGTGTGAATTATTCAGGATGGATACAAATACACCACATTACATCTCTAGTCTAAACATAGGAAAAATTGCTGGATCCGGGGAACTGGGGGCCCTCTTTACTGTGGGCAGCTGGGTGACGCAATGGATTGAGCACTGGGACTGGAGTCGGGAAGACCTGAGTTCAAATCAGCTTCAGAAATTTACCAGCTATGTGGCTCTGGGCAAGTCAATTAAAGATGTTTGCCTCAGTTTCCACATGTACAAAATGAGATAATAGTAGCCCTCTACCTTCCAGGGTTGATGGGAGGATCTAATGAGATAATGATAGTAAAGTACTTAGCACAGTGTCCAACACCTAGCAAATTCTATATAAATGTAAGGTCCCTCTTAGCTCTGTTCTAATGCATATGGATCAGGTTTAGTCCTGAGAGAGCTGGACCACTGAAAAGAAGGGTTTTTTGTTTCTTTTTTCTCATGCTCTGGCTCTTTACACTCTACTCTGGAATCCTAGGGGAAAATTATTTAAAATTTAGCTTTGGGCTTATGTCAAGGGTATCCCCAAAGAAAGGTACAATACAATGCAGATCCAGAATAGGATAATGACTTATTTCCTCTACGCAGAAGAAATGATTAATGCACATAAAACCCACAAGCTTACATTGCCAGAAAACCTTAAACAAGAACTTAAAACTACCATCATCCTCTTCTGGAAGGTTAATAGTTAAAATAAGACATAATACAATTTTTGCATAATACAATAAGCATTTTACATTTTACCTTGACTATGAGCTATCCAAACAATATCATCTAGCAAAGCAGATCAGAGCTTGCTTGGGCTTAATTTCACCTCCAAGAAATGCCATAGTGCAATAGTGGGACACATGCTTTAGTGGAGTCAACACAGAGGACCTAAGGTCACCCCCACTTCTCACACTCAGAAGATTGCCTCTGATGCTAGATGTGTCCATTTTGGGATTGCTGGTAATTCACCTATGGTCAAGACAGAAACACAAATGAAAAAAAAAAGAAGACAAGGAACCTAAGTCCAGGCTTGTCGTACCCACTAGCCACAAATTTGTTTTAGATACCACATGCCCACAACCACTATGTTGCCAGGATTGGAGAAAAATATATGGCTTCAGTTCCACTGTCGTAGAAAATCTAGGGAGGGAGAATAACTTAGCATGCAAGAGTTAAAGGAAGAGAATGAACCAGACAGAGTCTTTTTTTTTAAAACCTACTCAGTCTTCCACCCCCCTGCTCCTGCTGTAAGACAAGAGAAGGACCAATAAACCACACTAGATTTGCTGCCTCATGACAAAGCACCAAGATTTTCAACACTGAGCAACATGTGTGTCCAGAAATTGTCTGGGGAAATTAAAGCCATCTCTATGCATGCTGAATGGAGTTAATCCCCGGCTACACTAGTAATTTCCAGTGGTGACCTAGGAAGTATGAGGAATATATTCAGGAAATTTATGACTGAGAAGAGGATGTGTGATGGGAATACAGCAAAGGTGAAGGGAATAGACAGACATCCTGAGTCCTACCCTTACATCCACAAAATGTAAAGAGACCAAGGAGGAGACCTCCAACTTGTTACTAAAGGCACTAACCTCCCAGACAAGAGCACCACTAACCACTCCTGAGTAAGCAGGGCAAAAGGAAGGCAACCTCATCTGTGGTGAGAGGTGTGGCAGACACTGACTTTCTGGGGTTTGGAAGTGAAAAGAGCAAAAGGAGACAGAGATCCTGAGATACCACAAGATTGCTGCTAGGAGCATGTCCATCCTACTGGCCTCCAAAAGCAACATGCCATTTGGTGGATTCTGATTTTAACTAAAAAGTCTTAATAACTATGTGCTAAAGTCACATTTGTTTCTTCGCATTTCACATACAAAAAAAAATGATTGCTGGTTAGAGGAAGTGGAGAGTAGGAGCCTTCTGAGCCAATGAATAGATGATTTTGGATGAGGGGCTGAAAGAGAATCTAAAATTGATATCCTTCTCCCAAATCCCCACAGAATCATGTTAGATCTGGAAGGGACTTGAAGATCATCTATCACTGCCTTCACTTTCTTCTTTTTAATTTTTTAATTTATGGAATAAAACAAGCATTTTCATAACACAGTAGAATATTTTTAAAGATGATTGCGCATGAAACTGCAAATCTATTACGTACAACTTGCTATTCCTTTCAAATACTTAAAAATCATGTAAATTTCTCTTTTTTACTTTTTCTTCCCTTCCTCCTCCACACCCTAGAGATGGCTCTCATTAAATGTGTGTGTGTGAGTGTGTGTGTGTGTGTGCATGAGCACACACACAAAGAGCAAGTTGTATGTATGTGTGTAAAATTGTTCTATACATACTTCTTTTTATCAGCTCTTTTTATGAATACACATTTCTTCCTTAATATGTCCTTGGTAATTAATTTGGGTATTTCTTTTCCAGAGAAGAAAAATGAGGATTCTGTGAAGGGAGAATGCCTTCTACTAAAATGAAGGCTAAGTCAGAGACAAAATCACACAGACTCATTCATGCTATTAGAACTAGAAGGAAACTGAGACATCATCTTATCCAATCACATTTTACACAATGGGTAAACAGAGTTAGTATCACAACAAGAATTATGTCCAGAATCTCCAGAATCCTAGTCAAGGCATTCCTTCAGGCAGATCGTTGAAATGTGTCTTCCCTCACCCCACCAGGAAGTGTTTTGGTAAAAACTTTTGGTACACTTTTAGATTTAATGTGGTTTATTAGCTTATTTTCCATCACTTCTTTAAGTCTAGACAATCGAAAAAACAATGACCTTAGCCCTGATTTGTAGCATGTAACTATTTCCAAGGTGTAAATGTGCACACTAAGAATGTAACAATCAGCTCTTGTGACGCTGCATCCAGGACACCTCTGCATCCAGCCTTTCTATAATTGAATCTTGTGACTCAGGATAAGCAGCTGAGCTGGGCACTTAACATCTCCCAGCCTCAGTTTCATCAACTGGAAAATGGGGATAGTAACAGCACCTATCTCACAAGATTTCTTGGAGAATCAAATGAAATAATATTTAGAAAGCTCTTTGCAAATCTGAAAATGCTTAGTACATGCTAGCTATATCATTCACTGAGACTTCAAGTAACAATATAAATGGGTAAATTTCACCATTAGTGATAATGGATATGAACCCATATTTCAAATAATCCCCCAAATTTCTAATTTGTGCCTGACATCATCAGATCTGATTGCTTGACCACTGTTTTTTTACCTCACACTGTGACTGACAAAGAGCTTCTGCCTAGACGAAGTGTCAGTCCTGTTATTTTCTTGTTGTTTGCATGTGTTTACATTATCAGTATCTTCAATCCAGTTTCTTTATAAGAATTTTTGTCAACACCACTCCATTCTGTGAAGGTTATTTTCTTAAAACAGGAACACATAATCTATAAATCTAATTTTATATATTATAATACACACTTAATAACTGTGTGACCCTGGGTAAGTCACTTAACTCTATTTGCTTCAGTTTCCTCATCTGTAAAATAAGTTAGAGAAGGAAATGGCAAACCTCTCCAGCATCTTTGCCAAGAGAATTCTCCAATGGGGTTACAAAGAGTTGGACATGACTGAAAACAACTGAAAAAAGAAACAGTAAAAATAATCATAAAATAAAATAATTATGTAGCATTACTACCTCAAACTGTGCTAAGCACTTTACAATTATAACCTCATTTGATCCTCACAGTAGACCTGGGGGCTAGATGCTATCACTATCCCTGTTTAGCATATGAGGAAACTGAGGCAAACAGGTAAAATGACTTGCCCAGGATCATACAGCTAGAAAGTAGTAGAAGTGAGATTTGAATTCAGGTCTTCTTGACTCCAGATCCTGCATATTATAATAATACATCATAATACACTAATAGTAAATCAGATCATGTAGTACATCATAATAGGCAGCACATCAAAATACATCAAAAGTGAATGACAATTTTCAACCCCCCTACCCCAATTTAGGGAATTCCCATTCTTCTCTCATGATATCTTGACATGAAATATAACTCTGACATTTGTACTGAGTGAAGATACTAGTAACAATTTTCATATTAAATATTCATTACAATTTAATTTATTTCTTATTTAAGGTTTAGAAGGGATAGAAGTTCTATTATTTTCTTCCTTCACTCCACTGGATCATCATTGGGCACCACTTTGAAGGTCACTGCCTTAGAAAACCACCCATCTTTGGTACCTTAAATTTCCCTCCCTGGGTCAAAGCCTCAGGCTCAGTCAAAAAAAATTGCTGATTTGATAGAAGCAAGGGTATTGTAGACCCAGCTCAGACCAGTTCATCAGAGTCATTTTTTAAATTTTTAGTATGAATATTTACATATTGGACACCAGCAAACACTACAAATATGGACTTAATTTATAATTTTGTTGATTTGTTCTTGATTAAGGAAGTGATAGAGAAAACATGAAGACTGATTTAAATTTTTAAAATGTCTCTTCCATTCATTTTTTCCTGAAGAGCTGGGTATTAGATGCTTATCAGCATATTCCTAGGCACAACCATGTAAAATACAGCCTTGAAGGCTCCCTCCAACCAGGTTCTACCAATGGGGATCTTAAGATACCATGATAGAGATAAATTTGTTTGGAAAAGTTTAAAACAAGGCAATGTACAGTCACCAAAGTGCATACCAATGCAGGAGTATCTAGAAGATGTCTTGTGTAGCATCCAAACGGAGGGAAAGATCACTACAGATGACAAGGTTCTCTAGTTATTCCTTTTTTACGCCATAATAATATTATGATTATTATATCATAATGTAATATATATCAAAGTTATTATAATAATAGGTAATGTTTATAGAGTGCTTTACAGTGAAGGTGCTTATATTATCTACTTTGATTTTCATGATGACCCTGTGATGCACTTTCCTTAGAGTTATCGTGAGGACCAGATGAGAGTGTATCTGCACCTGTGAGGTGTGTATAACAGTATCCCATTTTACAGATGAGAAAACAGATTAAATGACTTGCCCTGAGTCTCACAGCTAGACAGTGGCTGAGATTGAATGTGAATTCAGGTCTTCCTGACTCCAAGTCCAAGACTCCATCTACTATTCTGCCTTACTACTAATTCTCAACTCTGATCATAATAAAGGGCCTCCCCAAGGAGATCTTTAGTTACTCAAAAAGAGATCAGCCTAGTAATCATTCTCTACTTAGGAAAAACTAAATGAATGAATAATGTACACTGTTCAGGTTATTCAATCATTCAATCAACCAATTAACATTTATTAAACACTTACTATGTCCTACACACTATGCTTAGTGTTGGGATCCAGTGCTGGGGTTCAAGTTATTCAATTTAGTTTCAAGGACAGCTCATTGAGTTAGTTCAATATTACACATATCTTTGACAAGCTCTATAGATAGACAATAACTAGATATGGAATTGAAGAGAGAGAAAAAATGGAATGTGTTCTACATTCTATGGCAACATTTTAGATAGTCCCAAAGTACTTAATTACATAAAAACTATATTTTAAATAGCAATATTTTCCAGCATTTAAATATGACTATGAATGATGCATCACTCTTAATAAAATTTGCAGATGACCCAGTGGAAAGTCAGTGAAGAGATACATGGTGAGTATAAATAGTAATAAAGTATCTGTGTGAAACAAAATATAGGAGAAATATGATCTAATCCGTCTTCCCTCCTGGACTCTCCTCCCTTTAGAGTGATTATCAATAGTAACTGTTGCTGTTTCCCATCCAGCCTGGTACCTTTCTTTTTATTGATCTCATTAAAGGGGCCATGCCCTGGCTACTTCTTAAACAGTCCTATTCAAGGAATGGGCGTTGCCTCCCCCTGCATGAGTGCCTGCAAAGACCTTGACCTAAAAGGGCCCAAGGTCTCCCAGTGCATCCTGGGTCATCTCCAGTTATCCTGATGAATATCTGGTCACTAGATTCAGATGACTTTGGAGGAGAAGTGAGGCTGATAACCGGCACAGACCTCTCTCACTCAAAACAAAGCCAAGTGCTAGTTATGTCATCATTTTTCTGATGGCATGGTCTTCTTTGGCAACGAAGGCCAAACAAAACAGGACAGCTATCTTGCCTTCCTTAAGTCTTCTCCAAATTAAACACCCCCAGTTCCTTCAACTATTTCTCATATTCTATATTTTCCAGACCCCTGATAATCTGGGTTGCTCTCCTCTCCATACATTTCCATATACCAATGTTCTTCTTAAACAGTGGCACTCAAAAATACGCACATCTTACCAGCCCAGTATACAGTGATATTATCATCTCCTTTATTCTAGGTGATATTCTAGTAATGTTCCTTTTTGGTTGCCATGATACATTGTTGAGCCATAATGAGCTTATATCAATTAAAATGAATCCTTATTTTCATATGAACTAATATCGATGCTCCTCCCTCATGTAATGTACTTGCATAGTTGTCTTTTTGAACCCAAATGTAGGACTTCATATTTATTCCAATTAGAATTTATCTTATTAGGTAAGTCCCATTTATTTAGTTTGCTGAGAGCTTTCTCCATCTTTATTTTGTCCTCTGAAGTGGTCCTCCATACGAGCTTCACATTTTTTTCACAAATTTAATAAACATCACCCTAAAAAAATTTAAATGGGGAGTAGAAGTAGGGCAAGAACAAAATTCTGGGGCATCTACTAAGAATTCTTCAAGGTTGACATCAGTTACTAATCTTTGGGAATTGTCACTCAACCAGTTCCAAATCCAGCTAACTAGATTATCATCTAGTTCATACCTCTCTGTCTTGTCCACAAGGATACCAGGAAAGATTCTACCAAATGCTTTGCTAAATTCCAAGTATCCTATGTCTGTGGCATTCCCTTGATCTAACAGTCTAGTAACCCTGACAAAAAAGGAAATGAGGTCAGTCTGATATGACCTGCTTTTGATGAAGCCAAGCTCTTCATGATTACCAGTCACCATGCTAAGTGCTCACAAGCCATCCTTTTAGTAACACAATCAAGAATTTTCCCAAGAATCAAAGTCAAGGTCACTGCCCAATCATATGAAGAAATAATTCTCTCTCCTTTTGCAAATCAGAACTACATATGCCTGCCTCTATACTTGTAGCATCTCTTCTGCTCGCCACAATTTTTCAAAGATCATCAATAATGACAGCAATCACAATCACAAGTCCTTTCGGTATATCTTTCAAGAGCATATCTTTTTCCCTCAAAATAATCTTGAATTTCCATTCTCTGATTTTTTTAACTTTCTTTAATTTTTATTTTATTTTTAATTTATGGAATAAAGCAAGCATTTATATAACATAGTATCATTTAAAAATTATTGTACACGAAACTGCAAACTTATACACACAACTTGCTATTCCTTTCAAATATACAACAAACTAACAATGTACATCTCTTTTTTCTCTTCCTTATCTCCCTCTCCACCCTAGAAATGGCCACCATTAGACCCAAATAGAGGAGAGAGAGAGAGAGAGAGAGAGAGAGAGAGAGAGAGAGAGAGAATACATAGCTATAGGTATGTATGTAAAATTATTCCACACATACTTCGAGTTATCAGTTCTTTCTCCAGATGTAGATAGCATCTTTCTTCATACGTCCCTTTAGCTATGTATAATAGACAAAATAACTTATTGCTAAAACAACATTGCTTTTATTATATACAATGTTCTTCTGGTTCTGCTCATTTCCATTCTCTGCTAAACATTTTTGTTCAGTTCTTCCAAGTCCTAAATGCCTTCTTCTTGATAGAGAAAACAGAAGCCAAATAAAGGAAAAATAGTCCTGCCTTTTCTTGATCATTCATTACTATGATTCTACCTGGTCTAAATAACCCTTAGCTGAGCCTCTTTTTTACTGAAAAATTATTAGTTACCCTTGGTATTCAAAATCATCATAATACTATAGACTTCAAACTGGCAAAAAAAATGTTCAAGATTATATGTCCATCTCCCTTATTTTACTATCGCCTCCTAAAGCAGAATTTTTTAACCTCTGAACTTGGTTTTGTTTGCTTTTTTAAATTTTGACAACTGTATCCCACTATAATTGATGTCCTTTGTGATATTATATATTTTATGCATTTAAAAACATTACTCTGAAAAGAGGTCCATAGGCTTCCCTCATCTTCTATGAGGTTCGTGACACAAAGGAGTTTAGGAATGTCTGTCCTAAAAGATGCCTTTCCTGAGCTCCCAAGTTATTAATGTCTTCTTCACCCTGAAATTACCATGTATTACCTATCTATTTAAAGTAGAAACTCTCTGAGAGAATGATAAGTAAGAGAATGGTAAGTAAGGTTTTGTTTTTAATTTTTGTGTTCCTAATATTTTGTACATAGGAAACACTCAACAAATGTTGGTTGCATTGCATTACAATGAATTAAATAGAATTATTAATAGGGAACTTGAGGGCCAAAGAATTTAATTATGATTTCCCTAAGGTCAAATAAGTAGCATTTGTCCAACCTAGTATTAGAACACAAATTCTCTGTCTCTAGATTCATTTTTCTTTCCACTGTATAATATTATTTCTCTTCCCTAGCTTTAGCTCAACTTTAGCATTCTTAGTACTATTTTTATACACAATAATTTTATATTCATTCTCTAACACTCTCCTTTGTTTCTATCTTACATAGGTCTTAAAATTTTGTTTGCCCCTGAATTCCCTCTGCTTCTGCATTTTTTCCTTTTTTGACATCTCTCTCTTCATCTTAAAATCAAGTCAAATCAAAAAGGATTTATTAAGCATCTACTCTATATAAGCCATGGTACTGGTGATATAAATACAAGTAAAAAGAAATAGAACTGCCCTCAAAGACCTTACATTCTAATGGAAGAAACAACATGAAAATGGCCTGGAAAGGGTTGAGGGAAAAAGGAGAAAGATGGCAGGCAAAAATGGTGGCTGGTCTGAATAATAAGCTAACATTCATATAGTGTTTAGTATGCGTCAGGCACTGTTCTGTATCTTTTGATCCATTCAACAATCTCAGAGGTAGATTCTGTTATTAGCCTCATCTTACAGATGAGGAAAATAAGACAAACAAAGATTAAATGACTGCTAATAGTCACAAAGCTCATAAATGTCTGAGATCAAATTTGAACTCAGGTCTTCCTGATGCTAGGGCTGGTGCTGTATGTACTGCGTCCCCTACCTAATTGGTCTAGGTCCATCACCAAAACAAAAATTCTTGGAAGAATTCACCAATGGGAAATGGAGGGAGATAGCAGCTAAGTCCTATTGGTGAATTTTTTCCTATGAATTGTTTGTGTTCTAGTCTTCAGAATTTCCTTCTTGAGACCTTCCCATCCATTATAAGCCAGCTTCCTCTGTAGAATTTTAATCCACAGTATCCTACCTTTCATTACTCTTAACTCTCTGAAAATGTGTTTTTCTAATATCTAAGATCAAACTCTACCACCCAACCCTCTCTTCCCTATCAATCATGTACACTAAGAGTTCATGGTCACTTCCTCCCAAAGTTCCTGACATTTCTACTTTAAACATCCAGGTCCTCTGTATTGGTCAGAATCAGGCCCAAAATACTAATTCCTGTTGTCACTTCCTCTACTTTTTGAAGAATAAAACTGTATTTTTAATAACAAATTCTTAAACTTTCTAGAGTTTTAAAGTTCATTATTTCCTTCCTACTTAACTTACAAGGAAAATATAAATATTATCCATTACTTAAACTACTTAGAAGATGACATACTATGTCTTTTTCCCTCAACAAATATTTCCTGGTTCTTGGTCCAAATCCAAAATTGAACAGACTTTGGCCTGAAAGACTTAAAAGTAATATTGTTATACACCTATTTCTGAGATGATCTAATCAAGAGGATCAGAAGAATGTAGTTGGAAAATAGAATGATCCACAGATCCTGAATAAAATATAACACAAAACCTTTGAAGGGGCAGGTAGAGGAGAGTGTACAGGGAGTACAACTACTCAAGGAAAAATCAGGATATTCTATTAAGAACTTAAATATTTCTCAAAGAGTAAGCTTACAAATACGTTGATAATTGAACACAGGCATTGGCCCTTCAAACTGAATGCAAATAAAAAGCAATGAATTAGTCAATAAACATTTATTAAGCACCTACTCTATATGCCAGGCACTGTATTGAATGCTAGGGAAATTAAAAAAATGCAAAAAATAGTTTTTACTCTTAAGGAGATTACAGTCAAATGGGGGAGACATTATGGGAATAACTATATTAATCTATATACAGGATGAATTTGAAATAATCACGTAGAACCCCTGAAATGTTATGTCTACTCAGCACTATCTTTACAACAGATAGCAGGATAAAGAAATAAAAGGTCCAGCCTGGTCACTCTCACATTAAGCAGGGATATGTTGACCTGGGTCCCTGATTATAGTTCTGGATATTTACTTTATCTCATGTAAGCCCAGACAGTGATGGCCTCAAAGTCTGTATCCAACTATCCTTATCATTAATATCAATTCTTTGACACTCCTCTGGATTTCATTATGCTCCCTAGAAACCTAGAAAGGTTCCTAGCACTGTCTCTTCATTTCCAACTTGGCTGAATTCCTCTGGACTGCATCATCCCACTGCTCCCACTAGGGACCCCTTCCTTTCCACTATCACCACCCCACTTTCATGCTTCTTTTGTTTTGTCTTCCCCGATTTGATCGTGAGCTCTTTGAAGAGAGGGATTGTCTTTTGTCTTTCACTGTATCCCCAGCACAAAGTTGATACTTAATAAATATTTATTAACTGGTTGTCTGGCTTTCGGCTATACCATTCCTCCAACTTTCCCACTGAGTTGTACTCAATAAAGAGCTTTAACCACTAAAAGAGCTATGATGGTCTTATTTCTCTCTCTCCTGCTGGAACAAGAGAGGTCATTATACAGGAATCCTATGTAAGAGGAAGCTGTTTGCCAGTAGAAAGTTCCCCTCACTGACACTTGAAAGGTGGTAGTGGTCAGTTGACAGAAGCCCACTTGTGAAACTTTCTAAATGACTCCCTCACTTAATACCATGGATTCTATAACAGGGTGAGTGGTTATGTTTCCATGACACCAAAATAGCTAGTTGATTTAGTTGGTTCTATCAAATGACTGGTAACACAGTGCCATGTTCATGATGCTTTTGAATCAGTAGAATGCAAGTTTTGTGAGAGCAGACTATTTTGGTCTTCCTTCCTTCCTTCCTTCCTTCCTTCCTTCCTTCCTTCCATCCTTTCTTTCTTCCTTTCCTCCTTCCTTACTTTCTTTCTTTCCTTCTTTCTTTTTCTTTATTTCTTCTTATTCCAAGTATCTAAAGGTAGGCTTGAACAGATGAACACTAAGCTTGAAGTCAGGAATTCAGTCAATTAGCATTTATTAAGCACATACTGTTTTTCAGGACCTGACTTCAGTTCTGCCTGTAATGCCTACTAGCTGGGGACCTCAGACAACTCATGCTGGACCTCAGTTTTCTCATATGTAAAATTAGGATTTTGTATTTAATGACCTCTGTGACCTATCTCTGGGAAAGTCACTCAACATGTATGTAACTCAAGTAATTCTATCTGATTTATTTACTAAACAAAAGATGTGTGGAATCTGCATCATGGACAGCTCACAAATCCTTAACATATTTTGAGTATCCTCAGCACATAACACTTCCTTGCACATAGTAAGCACTCAATAAGTGCTTGTTAAATTGAATCAGATTAAATTCTCCACAATTCCAATTGTAGTTCTGGGAACAACTGTTTAGTGAGTACCTGTTGATTTGAATAAGAGTGCTAATGCATCTTACCTTTTTCAAAATGGGAATTGTCAAGCCTCTGATTAAGTTTGGCATAGATCTATGGTTTTTTGCTCTCTCAGTTACCCATTCTCTCATACACATTTCCCTCTCCCCCCACATAGGAACCCAAATCCTATCAGATGTCAAATCCTGCAGTTTTTATTTTTATAACAATCCTTGTAGATCCCCTTTCCCTCCGTTGATACTCCTGCCACCCTGGTGGAGGCCTCATCACCTCACACCTTGACTGCAATAGCCTGCCCGCTGGTTCTGCCTGCCTCAAGTCTCCTCTCACTCCAGCCCATCCTTCACTCAGCTTTCAAAGTCAACCTCCTCAAATGCATATATGACTATATCATCCCCTTATTCAATAAATTCCACTAGAACCCTATTATCTCCAGAATCAAATATCTGTTTGGCTTAAATCTTTTATAACCTGGTCCCTTCCTACTTTTCTAGTCTTACTTCCCTCCATATACTCTTTAATCAAGTGACATTGCTTTGCCTGTTGTTCTTTGCACAAGTCTTACCCTATCTCTACTCCAGTATTTTCAATGACTGTTCCCCCATCTCTAATATTTTCTTCCCCTGCATCTCTGCTTCCTGGCATCCTTCATATCTCATTGAAGCATCAGCTTCTGCATGAAGCCTTTCCTCCTTAATCTTAGTGTCTTTTTCTGAGACAGCCCTAATTTATCTTGGCTGTATCTTGCTTGGACATAGTTGCTTTGCATTTTATTTCCTCCAGTAGATTGTGAGTTTCTTGAGAGCAAAAATTGTCTTTTACTTTTCCCTGCATCCTCAGCACTTAGCACGGTGCCTAGCACATGACAGCACTTAAGAAATGATAGCAAACTAATAATAGCTAGCACTGACATAACTCTTTAAGGTCCTCAAAGTACTTTACAAATATTATTTCATTTGCTCCTCACAACAACCCTAGAAAGTAGGTGCTGTTGTTATCTCTATTTTACAGGTGAGGAAACTAGAGCAGGAAAAGATTAACTGATTTGCCTAAGGTCACACTACTAGTAAGTGTCTTGAGGCATAATTTGAACTTGGGTCTTCCTGACTCCAAGTCCAGCATTTGATCCACTGGGTCACCTAGAAGTACCATTGGTGTCAAATACCATTTTTGGACATGTATACTCAGCCGTATTTTCCTTCCAGGCCCAGTATTACTCTAGTGACAGAGAAATAGAGATATCTATATCCCTATCGATGTCATCTAGGAGTTAGAAAGCCTAATTTCACTTACTATACGAAGTGTTCAATTCCTTCCATCGTTCAGTATGAGTTGGCAAGCTAGTCTTTCTTGGCTTCCTCTATGATGGATTTTATTTGGGATTCTGTTTCTCTGACATTAATATTTTGGCCAAGGATACAGAAGGTTTATTCACAAGTTTCAGGAGGACTTGGTTCTCTAGGACTGAGATGTGTATTCCTTGATTATAGTAGACTATTGAATTTCTAACATAGTGACTGGTAAATTCAAGCCTCTGTCGAAATTTCCAGGCCACAAATTTATGCTGATTTAATAAACAGCCTTTGACTAAATCACTTCAGGTTTCCTCTGGACTGTGGCAGACTGTATTCCTCAGCCCAAGGAATATGTTGATGGTGCTCAATCCTCTGAGCAGTGGTTTACAAACCACTAACATTGTCCTCTTGTGCTGGACACTTCTACAGAGCTCTGGTTCCAAGCATGGCAGCATGGTCATTACTCTAACCATGCCCACTGTAACCTTCAGCCCCTCCAAGAAGCCACAACTGTCCTCCATAACATCAGGAAGAGAATAACTAGCATGTTTATATCTCTGCCAACCACATGGCCCAACCATGGAGATGGGCCACAGCTGGTCACTGACAGCAATAGTTCAAATTAGGAAATGGTTCTTTCACCACAAGAATAGACACAGACTGAATGAAACAGGGGAGAATGATGTCAGAAACACAACACATTTCCCACCCCTCAACCCCTCACAGCCCACGGACATCTTTTGGAAATTATTGCTCTTATGCTAATATCACTTGCAAAGGCTACGGGGGTTTTGCTTTTAATTCAGTCCATCTTAATAAACAACACATTGCCCTGCCACACATCTTCATGGGACAGACAGGACCAATAGCTTCTTCCAACTGAACCTACTTCTCCCTGAATGCTGCTAACAGAGGGAGGGAGCATTCACTTGGTCTCATAGATGCTATGAATGATTCATGTATCTCTTGTTAGTATTCGAGGCAGAAAAGTCTATTTATCTGACGCTAGAATGTCATATAAATACCATGTCCTGTTAGCTCAACAACTCAGTTCATTTCAATTTAATCACAGAGACGGCAATTATTCCTCTCTTGTAACATTTTAACTTAACAACCTCCTAATGTGCTGGAGATAAATTATTCAATAAACAAATGTTTAAACTCATTGGCAGTGACCAAAGCCTTCTTATATTACATACCCTGCAACTCCCTCTCCTCACAACCCTTCATATCCCCTCCCCCATATACATCATGGAGTAGGTTGTGGAATTTGAACCATTTCCAATGAGATAGTATTAAGAAAGTAATTTAAAGAGAAATGATGCAGGAAGGCCCAGTCACCTACTACTGACTGGTACAATACAGCTGGGAATGCATTTTTGATCATGTACCAGATAACTCAAATACTTGCAGAATGGAGAAGGCTTGATAAAAGGCACATGGGGAATCAGAGATCTTAAAATAACCTAGATTGCATACCAAGGCCAGATTTGAATTCTAACTCCACCAGGATTATACACAGTAAAGCTGGCCTTGAGCGTAACAGGCAGACCACGTTTCTATGTGTGGAAAGCACCATTTGAAAGGTAACCAGCAGCTTTGGAGAGCATAACCTTTCTTGAAAGGTTTACAAAATCTATCAAGCCACAAATGATAAAGACAATAACAGCCATGTTCAGCAGACTTCTGTGGTTTTCCCCACCCATGCAGAATGACTTCTGCCAAGATCATAGTTCTGTCTTCAATAGCATTGGGCACGGATTGGCTGAAACCTCATTCCAGATTATCTTCTTCCAATGTGTACTAAAACAATTAGGGTTTGTCTTGCCTGGCTTCTAGGAGACTTGGCCTGCATTCTTTGGGACCCAGAGATGGGCCTGGGGTTATTTGCACAGTCAAGACAGTTGCTCAATTTTGCATTCATGTCTGTCATTCTGTCACTGTGGAAATTCTTTTAGTTGTTCCCAGTTACATTTTTTAAAATGGTCCTTAAGACTCAAAACTAACAATAGCTCTTTGCACATATACATGTACACACGTGTGTATATGTGTTTGAGACATAATACCATCACTACCACTTTTACCTTTGCAAGAACTACTACTACTACTAACAATAATGAAAATAGATTTCATATAATACTTTGAAAAGGGAGCATGGGATAGTGGATAAGGAACTAGACTCAGAGCCAAGAAAATATGGACTCAAGTCCCTCCCCTGACACATGACCCTGTGCAAGTCACTTAACATCTTGGTAAATCAAGCAGCTTTCCAAGACTGAATGTAAATGGAGGGGCCATTGATAAGCGGTTGGTAGAAGAGATTTAACTACATTGCTGAAATTACTGAGCAAGTTTAAAAGCATGAATAATGCTAAAAGATTGCAAAGCGCTTTATGTCATTCAAGACTCACAACCGTCCTGAATACAAGAGGTATTAAATTATCATCCCCATTTTTCAGATGAGCAAAATGAGGCATTGTTTTTTTTTGTTTTGCCGCACCATATTTCTTTGCTACAAGGTGGGGGGAGGGGCATTTTCTGAAGGAGAGGCTATCATTGAAAAGTAACCATAATTGTTTTTAAACTCAACAAATTATTTATTTAAAAGAAAATATACTCCTATACACAAGGAAGAAAATGAGATACAGGGAGGGTAAAGGACTTTCCCAGGGTCACACAGCTATTAAGTGTCGATGCCAGGATTTAAATCTGTTTGTCTTAATTCAAGGTCTAACACTTTATCTAGTAGACTATTCTGCCCCTCATCCTGGGCACCTCATGAATTTCTGACTTTAACAATACATAAATTTATAGATGTTTAAAGTTTGCCCACGTATCAACTTTGCATGCAATTGTTCAAGCAAATGGTGTGTTATGTTAATTTTACTGCCTCACATTACTTTTAGTGAGAAGAATCAATTACATTATAAGGGAAAGATCTCTGGATTTAGAAGCATAGAGTCAGAATCTTGGATCAGATCCCAACTTTATTACTTTCTAAGCTTTGGGACTTTTAGTTAGTCTCCTTTTCTGTCTGTGCCTTGGCTTATTCCTCCATATAACTGACAGAGTTATACTAAGTGATTTCTAATGTTCCTCCCAGATCTAATTCTTAGGAGCCAGAATATTTGTGTTATAATCCTGACTCGGCCATCAATTAGTTGTATGACTTGAGACTGTCTCAGTTTTCTCTCTCTAGACTTGAGTTTCTTCATCTGCAACATGGCAGGCCTGGATTACATGCTCTCTAAGAACCTTTGAGACCTACGGAGATATGATTTATAATTCTACCATTCTAAGCTATTTCCATATCTTCAGAGGAACATGAATGACAAGGGCTGCTCTCAACTCTGACTGCCACAAATAAGTCCATGGATCCTTTAAGGCAAAATAAGTCACTTCCTCAGGTTATTTAAAAATCAGCAAAGAAAAGTGTCCCAAAATATAGCCTAGGGCTCTCCATCAGTCAAAGTTGAGCCATTTCATAAAATCAATGGGAATACAGCTGGAAGAAGACTTAACAACTATCTAACCACAAGCCCTCATTTTATAGACAAGGAAATTGAGGCCCAGGGAGATTAGGCAGCATACCTAAGTCCACCAGACACATCACCATCATCATCATCACCATCAGAGCGAGCATTTATATAGCACCTAGAATGCACCAGACACTGTTCTAAGTACTTTAGAATTACTCTTTTATTTGACCCTCAGAAAAATCTTGCAAGATGAGTGCTGTCATATCCCCATTTTACAGATAAAGAAACTGAGACCCAGAGAGATTAAGTAGCTTACCCAAGTCCACCATTCACCTAATGGGACTCTACCAGACCCAAAGAGGAGCACTACACCAGGGAGAGGTGAAAATTGTCAGGTTTATTGTCCTCTATCCAGCAGCAGAGGGATGGCTCAGACACCAGGAACAGAGCTGGGTTTCATTTCTAGCATCTGACCCAGCCTATAAAGAAATAACCAAGACAAGCATCTCAGACAAAAGGGGAGCCTACAATTCTCCCATTCTAAACCAACAGAGCATCCCAGCTGAAGGGCTGAGTCCAGCAGCAGTCTGTTCTTACTCAGATCCAAACCCAAATCAAGAACTTGCAGAGCTCAAAGTACAGGGAAGCAACTGGTCTTTGCCCTGAATCAGATCACTCTGGGAATACATCTATACTCTGTCCCTGGGAGGATTGAGTAGCACAACACTCAATAATCCAAGAAAGTAGCAACAAAACTGAAATCAGGAAACAGACTAGAAGAATGAGCAAATTTTTGAAAAATCCCACCATAAAGAGCTATGATGGTGGCAGGGAAACTCAAGGCCCAAATTCAGAAGAAAATGACGCCAAACCATCCACAAGCAAAACCTCAGAGGAAAACACAGCCCGGGCAAAAATTCAACGAGAATTCTTGGAAGAGATGAAGTAAGAATTTTTAAGAGTTTTAAAATGTTTTTATAAATGAAATTAGAGTACTTGGGGGAAAAAATTGGAAAAGAATTAAGAGCTATGGGAGGAAAAAGTTGGAAAGGAAATTAACAGTTTGACATAAGAAGGACAAAATCTTACCAAAACAACAAACTCCTTGAAAATTAAAATGGACCAATAGAAGTCAATGACTTCATGAGAAAAAAAAGAAATATTAAAACAAAGTCAAAAGACAGGTAAAAAATAGAAGAAAACATACAGTAATTGATCTTGAAAACAAAATAAGAATAAAAAATTAAGAATCATTACACTATTTTAATGCCATGGCCAAAAAAGGAACCTAGACCTCCTGTTCCAAGAAATCTTTTTTTAAAAATTGCCCAGATCTCTTAGAACCAGGAGGTAAAGTGGAAAAAGAATAATCTACCAGACACATCTGAAAATGAAAACTCCAAGGAATATCATAGTCAAAATCCAAAGTTTCTAGGTTAAAAAATACATAATATAAGCAGCCAGAAAGAAAAAATTCAAGTATCAAGGAGCCACAGTTAGAATCACATATGCTTTAGTAGCCACCACCATGAAGGAGCAGAGAATTTGGAATATAATATTCTAGAAGGCAAAGAACAAAAATGTTCAGCCTAGAATAACTTAATCAGTAAAATTGAGCATACTCCTACAGTTATGTTTAATGAAATTAAGGATTTCTAAACATTCTTGATAAATGAATGAAGGCATGAATGAATGAATGGGTGGATTATGGATGAATGAATAAATAAATAAGGATAACTAAATAAATAAACAGAGCTGCAGAGAAACATTAAAGTTCAAACATAGGCGTGAAGAGAAACATAAAAAGGTAAACATGAATGATCAATGATAAAGAACTAAACAAGGATAAACGACTAACACTCAAACATAGAGAGATGATACACGTCCTCTCTGAACCCCATCATCCTCAGGGCTCATATATGAAGAATCCAGCTAAACAATACTTGGAATGGTTCCTTATCTTAGGGAAAGAATGGAAAGATGGGGAAAGAAGAATGCATTGAGGGTGAGGAAAAGAAAGGAAAGTTGGGAAAAATTTTCTCACATAATCAGGGTGCTTGATCTATAAAAACAAGGAGAGGGTGGTGGGGAGCAGTTGACACTTGAACCTCCTTTTTATATGCATTAGGGAAAAGAAGTGAGAATACACACACAGAGTAAAGAAATACATTTCACTCACCAGGGCAATAGGAGGAAAGAGAGAGAAGGAGGAGGAGGATTTTGAGAGAGGGTAGACAGAGAAAAGGATTAGTTTCAAGCAAAACAAATTCTAAAACTGCACAAAAAGTGGCAAAGGGGAATAAGGTAAGGGCATAGCATAAATTGGGAGAAAGAAAAACAAGCTATGATCTAGAAGGCATATGAAACTCTCAGACAAGAAATTCCTTACCCTGATGAGCTGTGAACAAGATGATATAAAGTAATAATAAATTAGAAATATTATAGAAGAGACAGAAAACTCTCATGCTGGTAATGCTGATGCAGATAGTTCTGGCTTGTTTATCCCCATGGTTTCTTTTACATGAAATTAATGTGTCTTGAAGAGATTTTTTCCACTTATGGTCCATGAAACTCAGTTTACTTGTACTGCCACTTCTTACCCAGCATTCCATATTTAAACACTATTAGTGTGGAGCTGGGGAAAAGTATTTATATTCTGCCTACCATGTGCCAGACATTGTCCTATTTTACAAATATTAAAATCCTCACAACAACCCTGCAAAGTAAGTACTGTTTTTATCCTCATTTTAAATTTGAGGAAATTAAAAAGAGGTTAAGTGATTTGCCCAAGATCAAACTAGTGCCTTAGGTCAGATTTGGGCTCAGGTCTTCTGGATTCCTGGCCCAGCACTCTGTCCACTGTACCCCCTCGGTGCCTCAGTTAGGACAGAGTATCAAAGTCACTTCCACATATTGCTCATTTCTTTACTTTGTTTTAAACTGACTTGATATTTAAATGTGGAATCAAGTTGTTAACAAGTTTAAACATTTAACAGAAAGTACGCTTACCAACTTCCTTTGTTTTAAAAATAGATAATGAACTGCCAATGAGCTTCTCCAAATTTCAGTCTGTCATCATTTAACAAAGCAGCAGACAACTGAGTGATAATTAAGCCATCCTTTGAATCACTTGCAGGGTTAGCTGCCTTGGCGAAGAACAAGAAACCATTTCTCACCTAGTTGATGTCCTTAGCCTTCTTCCTTGTCTGTAGTAATTCATCTTCCTGCACAATTCAATCACCTCTGAAATTCATACCTCCTCAATAACCCCTCACCCTAGCACTCCTTCCTCCCTTTAATTAGAGAGGGTGGAGGATGGATATGAAAATCCTTCATTTAAGAAGGAAGTCCACGGCAGTCACCTCATTATTTCTCACCTGGTTGTGGTCTTCATAATGTTCCCAAGCTGGATAATTCCCTGCCCCCCAGTCTTTTCTTTTTAGCTTCTTTTTATGTGTTGTCTTCCCCAATTAGATTGTGAGCTCCTTGAGGGCAGAGATTGGTGGCATTGAGGGCATTTGGTTAGTGCTTAATAAATGTTTAATGACTCACTGCCCTTGTTGTACTTGCCTCACACTCTGAATTATATGAAATATGTACCATATTGAGGTATTTGTCCATGTCTCAATTTATATAATCAAGCAATAATACATTGACTTCATACTTCCTTGACTTAGATTTGTTCTCCTAGATGTAGAATAAGATAATGGACATATTGCTATGAATAGCAAGGCAACTAAGTATCTCAGATTGGCCAAGATGGTTCTAGTTTTTTAACAATTTCATAGAACTCAATTTGAACTTTACAGTTGAAAGAGACCTTAGATGTTATCTCATCCAATGTTGCTATTTATAGATAAGAAAAATGAGTTCCAGAAAGTTAAGAACCTAGCCAAAAGTCATACTATGTATGGCAAATAGGTATCTCAGGAAATGCCTCAAACCAGGTGGACTGATATAGATTCCTCTAGATATACAAGTTTTAAAGTATTATGAGCTGCTCCATGAATCTAAACTCATCTAAGATAAACTGGCAACATGATAGTTCTCAGAGTTAACTGAAAAACTTGGTAACTTGTCCACAATTGGAAGCTCCAAACTTCTTTCTTGGTGCTGGCTAAAGAAAAATCACCCTCAAGACCCATTGTCTAAGATGATTTCCAACAGGAAAAAGCAAAGTTTGGGGGCTTTTCTGAGTGAAGGGGACAGCAGGATTTCCCACTGTTCCTCCAAAGCTTTGGCAACAAGGGAGTTATGCCTAAAGCCTGAGGATAGAGAAAATTAGGTTCCTCCCAACTGATTCCCCTGACTCCTAGTCCCCTACTTGAAATCAAGAAAGAATCAAAGGTACTTCAGTTGGTAGTGTGTCCACTTTCTTATCACTGAATACTGTCTCACTTACCTGCAGGAAATGACTTACCCACATGAATCTCCTGTTGTGGAGCCAGCTTCCTCCATGTCAGTGGAGCAGTTAACAAAACTGAAAATGAAAGCTTCTGGGCACTATGGCATTCTTTGAAAGACTGTGACTTTCAAAGGTACACCTTCAAGACGAAGTTCCTATACTTGAAGGACATGACATATGATGAAAGTGAGGATGCTAAGATAGTTCTTGTGCCTTAGATTACACCTGCAAAGGGAATTTAAAATATCCAGTTCTGGAAATGAGTGACGGGACTTTCAAAAATCCTGCTCACTCTAATAGATTGTGATCTGAAGGAAACTTGCATTGTCATTTGCTTTGTTTACTGCATGATATCATAGTGAATATGAGTTGTCCAACACACTGGGAAACAGGAAGACAAGATCTATAAAACTTTGCATTGAATGAACTCCATCCTGTGTACTGTGAAACAATACATCTTTGCCTACCTCGCCTTATTCACTGAACTCAGGAAATAACCCAATAGCTGATACCACTGATCTCATTTTTCAATCCCCTTCCATGTCTCCTGGATGTGACAGCAGTCTTTGTGTAAGTTTGCTAAACATACTGTGTCACAAGTTTATAAGTTTCATTTAAGCAAGTTCACCTCTTTTTTTCACTAAGCTGTGACTCACTGATACAGGGAATTTAAACTCTTCAAATCTTCACAGTTTGATTCCAACCTACCCTTCTAGTTTTATTGCCCATTACTCCTATAAGGGAGAGGATTCTCCATCCCCCCACACCCAAGTTGACATCTCATGGTATATGCTTCTAGGAAAAGAGATAATGAGGCACTGACAAGGTGCTAATATTAGTTGATGTGTGAATTTTCTCTGTCAAAATTAAAGGGAGTAATCTCATTGGACAACCTATAAAACATTAACCTTGATAAGTATTTCTGATTTTTAGCTATGTAGGTTTAAATAGCTAAATTGTGGGGGCAATTTAGAAAGTATATGTTCAGGAGTGCTTAGAGGAAGAGTCCTGTGGTTCTCCACGGAGGGGGATTTCTCTCTTGCTCCCTCCCTATCAGTCATGGCTAGCAAAATTTTTCCAAAGGGAGACACACCATGAAGCATTTTGAGAGTTCATAAGTTTGAGAGAATTTGAAGTACAATTAAAAGGAACAGAGACATAGATACAGAAAGAAGACTGTGTTGGAGGAAGGAATAAAAACAGACCTGAGAAAACCAGCTGAATCATTTACTTAGCAAAGATGCTGCACCAAAGAGAGGTATGTGAAAACTCTACAAAGAAAAAAAAAGATTTCCAGATGTCATATTATCAGAATTTGATGTGTGTGTGTGTGTGTGTGTATGTGTGTGTGTTCCTCACTATCATAGATGGAGAATGTGCCTGGGTTTATAGAAGTAGCTTGTACACAAATTTACTATGCCATTTTAGTGCATGCTTGTTAAGAGCTAATTGTATCTACTGGCTATTTACTAAAATGAAGCACACTAGTGGAGGTTCATGAGCTATTATTTTAGGAGTAGAACTCCACAGGGTTAACCTTTGAACCCAAGACTGGATACTTCCTTCTATGCCCAACCAGAGAAAACAAGTGCAAGTTGGAGATGCTATACTCCCCTCCATATACTCTCTATCCAATCCAAACTATCCTTCTTACAGTTCCCAAATATCTCCCATCTCTTTGCATTTGCCTCTATTCTCACCTCTGTCTTCTAGAATCTTTAGGTGTTACCTCCTACACAGGAAGAACTCTTACCCTCATTACCCTCTTGTTTGCTGGTGACAATATAATAAGTAATAATATTATAACACAATCATATCATTAAGTAATGAATTATGCACAAACATATATATTAAATTCTATTATTATACCATAAATACAATAATATACTAATTCACTGGTTGTAATGGGTCAGAAGAAGAATTTGAACACAAATCTTCTTGAAACTGAAGTCAGGCATCATATGAAGCTCCGAGGACATAAAGAAAGGCAAAAACTAGACCTGTTCCCAAGGATCTCACAGTCTAATGAGGAAAATAATATGCAAACAACTATGTATAAACAAGACAGATGCAGGATAAATCAGAAGAAATAAAGCAATTGTTTCCTGGATTTCAAAGGTAATAGTTCATGTTCTTCTCTTTAGGCTTCTTAATAAGTTTATTAGCTTCTAATTGATTTAAATCTTGTGAAGCAGTTTGGCTACAAGTTTATGTCTGGAGCACACAGAAGTTCATAGAAGAAAGCACTATGTTGAGATTGCTGGCATGGTTTTGAGTCACAAACTTGAAAAATAAGCAGAGGTGGGAACCAGAATGGCACCAGACTGGAAACCATGCCACTCAAAAATCAGATCTTCAATGTTCAGCTTTAGAGACAACTTAGATTGAGACGTGATTCCTTTCTTCAAATATCTGAAGGATTATTGCATGGAAAAAGAAATGAATTTGTTCTGCGTGACCCGGAAATGAAGACCAGCGGGAGTCCAATAAGGCAGATACTTACTTGATTAAAAGGAGAATTCCCTAAGAAGTTAGACCTGGCCCAAATGGGATAGACTGCTTCAGGGAGTAGTGAACTCCCTGTCATCACTAGAGATCCCACAACAGAGGCTAAGTAGTCATTTGTAGGGGTGATGTAGACACAATGATTTGAATGGAAGTTGGACTAGGTATAATAATCCAAGATCTTTACAGTCTCTATGGCAGCTGAGGTCCCTTAGATTCTAATGTTCGATGACTACCCTACAAAACACAAAACAGGGTAATTTATTCTCTTAATTATGTTCATGCAACAAGACAACAGCAGAAAGAGATTCTGATTTGGTTCCAGGAGTGACCTGTTTCAAATTTTGCTTACGACTTTCATTATTTGTCTGGCCATGGGTAA
The DNA here is from genome assembly GCA_028658325.1 of Potorous gilbertii. Taxonomy (NCBI): domain Eukaryota; kingdom Metazoa; phylum Chordata; class Mammalia; order Diprotodontia; family Potoroidae; genus Potorous; species Potorous gilbertii. Next base: position 393,835,114 of record CM053769.1, read on the forward strand.
ATTTCTTATTTTCTCTGCACCTCAGTTTCTTTACTCATAAACTGACAAGAATAAGCTACCATACAGTGTTGTTACAGGAATCAAGTAAGGTAATGCACAAAAAGTGCTTTGTAAACCTCAAAGCCCCATAATAATGTCAACCATTACTATTAGGCCTAGACCAAAGCTACCTTTAAAAAAATAATTATTTGTTTCAATTGAAATAATAGTGCCTATTAGGTTTTGTTGCCCAGTGGTGGCAAATTCAATATAACAATTTGTCTTTGTTGGTCCTATGCTTGTTTTCCATAGGAAGCTGGGAGATCACAGAGGATAAATACTATATATAATTGCCTACCTCCTCCTACCTTCCAAATACTCTCCATCAAGATAAAAGCATTATATGTAGGTTAACATCTGGTAATTGAACCCAAGGCACTAACTCATTTGAATCAAACACACACACACACACACACACACACACACACACACACACACACACACACACTTAACCACTGTTGGCCCTCACAGAGAGGTCCTGGATTCCATGGTTTTTTCTTTGACTTTTTGAAGGGAATAAAAACTGTTCTGAACTACCTAGAACTGCTAGAGCTGGTCATTACAATCCCTTAAACATAGATACCCAGAGCTACTTGTGGTATTAAAGTTCAAAGCACCAGCACACTAATCCAACCTCTTCCAACTCCAGCCATGATGTCTTTGCTTCCACTAATCCAAGGACACAGTGGCTACTACAAGGGCTCCAAAATCACAGGGGTCCTCTTGGTCTATTCTTTCATTCTCCATGCACTGACTCAACTCAAGATTCACCCCCACTGAATATCGAATCAGCTCCAAGGGCCCACACTTGGACATTTTTCCTCTCTTCTTCTCTCTCTCTCTCTCTCTCTCTCTCTCTCTCTCTCTCTCTCTCTCTCTCTCTCTCTCTCTCTCTCTCTCTCTCTCTCTCTCTCTCTCTCTCTCTCTCTCTCTCTCTCTCTCTGTTTCTCTCTGCCTCTCTGTCCCCCTTCTCTCTTTCTCTCTCCCTATCTCTTTTTCTCTCTCATACATACATGTGCCCATCACACACACACACACACACACACACACATACACACACAAATACATTCTATTTCTCTAACTCTTCTCAATAACCACTCTACACCACCACCACAAAAACATCCAAAGGAATCAAATCTTGCACAGTAGATCATCAGCATTAATGGAATGAATTGATGCTCCTTAAATAGCCAGGGAATTTGGGGCCATATCAACAGCTGTGGGCAGCTGCCTGTCCCTACCACCTTCTTTGCACAGCTTTCTGCCTGTGAATTCAGTTAACCCTAAAGTCTAACACCACTTACCATGCATCAGTTGTTCCCTCTCTCCACCTCTAGATCCATCTATAATACCTACTCCCTTTGGTCCAGTTTTCCAGTACTAACCCTCATGCCACCAGAACATTTGGACTAATCTCAGGCAAGTCTGCCTTCCCACATATTCCATTCATGAGAAAACAATTGTAACTCCTCACTGGAGTCATCACATCCTGAACTCATCCCTGGAGCAGCACATGCTCTCAGAAATTTACAAATGACAGTAATCAGGAGGATCTATCTGGCCCTGTGGGGTCTTATGGTGTTTTATTTGATATAAAAGGATATTTCAAAGTAAGGATCTATGAGTCCATTTTCTCTCTGCAGCTGAACTCCTAGAACTAAGTTTGTTTTTGTTTGTCTTATACCAGCTTTCCTTGCACCCTCAAGTATGGGTTTTATTAAGCTGTATACATTTCACTTAAAGCCAAGAGAATGTACTCTTTGAAAAAAAAAGCTTTCCTTGGCATTTTGTGGTAAGCAGTGCCCTATTTCTGTTCAGTCTCCAAAGCATGCAATGTGTGAGCCCTGGGGATTCAATGGAACTGTTTTCCTTTGAAAAGCTGTCAGACAACACAAATTAAATCCACTTAATTGAACAGACATAGACAAATGGGTTCAGCTAGTTCAGTCACAAAAAAGAAGAGGGAGGAAGAAGAAAATAGAAAGGTTTGGGTGTTTTGCCAGACCCCCTCTCTACAAATTGCCTTTAGTTTAGCTGATAAATGTCCATCAAATAAATTTCTGAAAGTACAATATTGATTCCAAACTAGTACCCTTTTCTCTTTCATCTCCATGTCTGATTTGCACTGAAATTTAAAGCAATATCATAAATGGAAAAAAAAACCATTGGTCCAGAGTCAAATTTCTGGGGATCAAATCCCACCACTGCTATTTACCACTGTGTGACTACCTGTGTGACTGTGGGTAAGTCACTGCCTCTCTCTGGGTCTCATTTTCCTCCTAGATAAAATGAGAGGACTTAGTTAAACCATCTTGAAAGTTTATTCTCAATCTATGCTTGTGTGAGTCATGATCCAATTCTGAATCTTGACATTGATGATAAGATGATCAATTGATCCTGAAATGAACTTCAGAGCATAAGAGCATCATAGGAAAAACAAATTCTTTCTCAGCCAGAGCTGTCAGGATCTATGTAAGGAAAAAGGAAAGAGTGGTTTGGGCAGGATCAACCCCAATTCATTCAACTAAACTGATATCAGCCAACTTGTCATCAGAATCCTATCCTGATCAAAAAGATCAGACCACTGGGTTGTGGTTACTGATATGATCTATTCTTTTTGTAGGGAGATTTCAGGACAAGCAAAAATAATGAGTAAGTTTCAAAATGGAGTCATGCTTCGGCAGCTGTCTAGTCTCCTTCACTTGATATTTGGGGATGACCCAATTAGAAAGTTCAGCACATACAGTGGAATCATTAACCTAAAATATCAGTCATCAAGGATTTATTAAGCACCTACTCTGTGTACAGAACTCTACTGCCACTGATCATGTAAGGGATACCTTAGAAATAAAAAGTACAGTCCACATCTTCAATACTCTTACAATCTAGATGAGAAGATAAGACTAACACAAAGGACAAGAATACATCATCATAATACAAGATAGGAAATAATCAATTCTTTTACCATATGTTGCAGTTTGAATATGCCCAGGGATGACAACCCAAATCAAATATGTTTTCTGTTGCAGCGACTTCCATTCTTTTCAAGGTTCAAAGTCAACTCTGAAACAAATGATCCGCCCATCTGTCTTTTTGCATCCTTCATTCAAATCTAATTAGATTCTTATAAGATAATAAGTCTCATTTTAACAAATTTTCAACCTCCCTTTCAACAGTATTCTGCAACTATTCTTAAAGTTTAGTTCTTTACTCCAGGGCTGTGCTGTTCTCACTTCTCCTTGACCTTGAGGCTAGTACTGAGGTCAGATAGGATGTTAGCTAGAGTTAATAACAGGGATGCTGATGGTGAAACCCTGAGGATGATGTCAATAGGACACCACATAATTGTTATGGCTCCTAATGCATGAACAAAGGGGGACACCAAAAGAAAGATGCCAGGAAGCCATTTTAGCTATTATACAAGACTAAGAGTACCCATACAAACTATTTTGTTCATTTCCTTCCCCCACTCTCGAACTGGTTTGTTTTTTTTTTTGCTATACCACACTGAAAAATACAGATTGTGACAACAGATAGTCATTGAATCAACCATTTTTGGTATGAGATTATTAATAATGTAATGCAACATCTGTTGGAGAAGTTGAAAAGGTGGAAAAATTCTATAAAGAATCTAATAAGAATTCTGCAAATTAAATCAACATTTAATATGATACTCAGTGACTTTACTGCAAAGGTGGGGATAGCTGAAAACAGTGAAAATTATGTTAGAAATATGACTTTGTAGTAAGGTATGAGGAAAACCAAAGAATTGTAGACTATGGTAAAGTCTGATGTTTATACATCCTGATTACTTTCTTCAAGAGAAGAATCAGAAGATGTTGGACATAAATCACCAAAAAATAAAAGAATTTTTTTGTATCAGAATAAAATTTACAGAAAAGGAGAATTATATCTGGTAGGAAATGACTCATTAATGATGTGGAAATTATTTCTGAATAAAGTGAATACAGCCAGAATGTTAAGAGTTAGCAATAAAAAAAGAAAAATGTTTATTAAAATTTTTTTTCAAATAAATGTTTATTGACTGTTGACTAAAAATGAGAAAATGATAGGCCATGAAATTAAAATAACTCCATCCTGACTTACTTAAGCAAGTTATGACATCCTTCAATACTAAGAAATGGATGGAGGAGAGGACATCGATACTCATTATTAGTACATACATCAAATAACCACACAAACTAATGACCATCGTGATGATCCTAAAAATGATCTTACTCAGAAAACACTTGATTTACTTGCAAGGGAAAAAGTAAGAGTAGCCAAGTACAACACTGACTTAGGACATAAACTTTTTAAATAATATCTTCTGGAATATGACAGTGCTACATTATAAATTATGAATAACATTGCCTCATAAAAAGGTGTGAACCAGAGGAAGGGAAGACAGGTTTTGTAAAAGCTTGGCAAAAAGCCCAACTAAGCCAAGTCAGCAATTAAGGTTGAAACTAGTAGGGACACAAGTAGATGAAAGAGAAAAAATGCCTGTAAAGATTTTTATAACAATTTCTTTCACCAAGAAGGACAATGGAACCACTTCATTTGTATTGTATCATCATAGTCCTTGATGTAATTTTAAGGGAAGTAAAAATATCACTGGAAAAAGATAGGAAAAACATCTGAACTGAGACATTATAAGTATAGATAGGTAGATAGACAGATAGATAGATAGATAGATAGATAGATAGATGATAGATAGATATGGCTACAGATATATAAATGGAGAATACTATACTAAAGACAATAAAACTTTGAAGCATTTTGAGGGATCAATTCTCAAGATGTCTGAAAAACAGAAATATACCCAAAGCATCAAGAAATCTTGAGTCTTTTTACAAAAAAAAAAAAGACTGAGAAAATACCAACAGTTATCTACCTATATGCTCACTTTAAAACTTTATAAGAATAATTTGCATATATATTGAGCACATCTTTGTGGAAAGTATTATAAGGAAAGAGGTAAACTTTTACAAGAAATATTTTGCATTAGAATACATCTTAATCATCACACATTTCAGTTAAAGATATAGAAAATAAGATATTGTGCTGCACTTTATGTTGTTTGACTATTTTTAAGCATTTAATTTACTAATCAAAACATTGCCTTAAAGGCTGTCTTCCAAAAAGGTGTCTCCCATGAATATATCAAAATTATACAAGACAACTTAAGATATATGACATGGAAAACCTTGTTCAACATGTCATTTATGAGTGTCAAAGTATTGATGACACTGTTGTCTTCTATGTATGATAGGGGTGAGTTATGAATCATGAAATAAGACCTGCTCTGGCTCATTGCTGAAAACTTCTTGTGCTTTGGGATGAAGGGAGGTCATCCTAGATAGCATGAGATGGGCCCATGCTACAGGACATATGACCAATCATGATTGGTATTTTGGTCCCCATGGTATGGGCAGGAACATTGATCTCTCACAATGTGGACAGGGTAACTGATCCCACTCCTAACAGGGGGAGGCAAAGTGACCCAGTAGAAGTTGCCCACTTAATAGACTTAAAACAAAAATAACTTCTATTCTTATTTTATCTTCCCTTCTTTTGAGCCCGCCTGAACTCTATAAGCTCTTGTCAGGAAAGACTCTCAGCAAAAGTAAAAGGGATATACCTTGCTCCTCCTCTCCCGAGAAACAGCTAAAGCAGCAACACTTGCATAATAGCATATACATAAACTGGCCTGAAATTGGACCTCAAGTCCCTAACTTCCCCTTCTCTGTATTTCTTTCTCTGAGTACAGGTTACCAAATAGTGATCCAGAGATGGATGTGTTTAACCTTGGTAACAACTTTCTCATTTTTACAAGTTGGGAGCTCTCAAGTCCATGAAACTACTTTAATCTCAGCAACTATTTTGTGGAGGACAAAAATATAAATGGAAGGACTAAGAAATCCCAAACCATGCATATATAGAGAATGAATCTAATTTTGTTACTTTTTGTGGATTTTAAGAGAGGGAAAACTTGGGGTGGATGGGAAACAATACACTAGGGAAGAACAAGGCAAAGGGAAGAATTTACTATTTCACACTACTGGGTGAGATAGAGGAAAAACATACAAACATGGAAGGAATAAGGAAAGTGAGCATTCTATCAGCCTTTATTTCATCTGAACCAGACAAAGGAGGTTTAAATACATATATACACATTGAGAGACACAGAGCTAGATGTAGAAATACTTTGAACTCAACAAGGAAACGAGAGGGGACAAGGAAAGAGGAGAAGTTGGTTGAAAAGCCAGGTGAGAGGAGGGAATAGTCACAAACAAAATAAGTGTCAGCTGTGATGGTAGATCATAAAGATTAAATTAAAAGGATAAAAAGAAAGCATAAGAAATGGAGATCAGAGTCTGGACCAGAGGGGAAGAACAGGAGAGTAAGAAGAGACTTCATTATGGATTGATCAGAATCCTCTTTATCAGAATCTCTCTTCGCAAAAAGGGAGTGGAGGAGAGGCAAAGATAAGAAGACATACTACATGATTTAATGAAGTGAAATAAACCATTAAGAATAAATGAGATTAATCCAGCTGCAAAATAAGGGAGCAGGATGAAATAGAAAGAAGAATCCAATAATATGCTAGATTCAAGAAACACAGTTGAAACTAAGACCTGGTTTGGGGGGTGGGAGATGGGAACTAATAAAGTGGACAAACTGTTAGATGATCTGATTTAAAAGAGAAGAAAATTAAATTGCCAAGATAGAGAATAAAAGATAGTTCACAACAAAGGAAATAAAGAAAAATTTTAAAGTTTCAGGGTGGGTTTTTTTGCAGGGAGAAGGGGGAGGGTTTTTGTTTGTTTCTTTATTTTCTTCTGAATGAGAGGCAACATGGTATAGTGGGTAGAAAGCTTCAGACCAAGAATACCTGCATGTCCCTCTGACATATATATATATATGTATGTATATGTATGTATGTATGTATGTATGTATCTCAGATGTGTGACATTGAGTAAATCTCTGAACTTCTTGCCATTCTGGGCAGCTCCAGGGTTATAAATTGAGAAGTGCTGACCTGCATTGGCAGAGATTCCTTATCTAAGTATTCCTGAGGTAGTGAAATCATAAGTCCAGTCCCTATTAAATGAAAACAAAACTAAAACTTTAAGTGAAATTGATATTTACAAAAATAGAAAATATTAAGATTAACAGAACAAGATAGAGATAAATAAGTCAGTGTCAGAAAAGGAAATTTATCAAGTCATAAAGAAAATCCAAAAGAAAAAAAACATTACCACAGAGATTTACAAGTGAATTCTATCAAATATTCTAAGAACAATGAATTCCATTATTAAGTTATTTACAACAAGTTTGAAGGGGGAACTGACAGGATCCTATGAGACTCCTTCTATGAAACATGTATGGTCCTGAAACCAAAGCTCAGGAAAAATAAAGAAGAAGAAAAAACTATAGGAAAATATGTCTAGTGAATATTGATCCAAAAATATCTAATAGAATGTAACAGAGAAGATACCATATCATTAAAAAAGATTATGCACAATTATAAGTTTAGATTATATCAATAGATGCAGAAAGATTTTGGCAAAATACAGTGCCACTTTATTTTTACAATGTAGGAATAAATGCATTTTAAGACATAAAAACCAAGGCATAAGATGGAGATACATTCCAGGCATGGGGATAGCATGGAGATAAGAGGTGGAATATTATAGATGCGTAAAAGCAAGTAAGCCATGTAGGCTAGGACATAGCACATATGAATAGAGGGAAATGTTTAATCAGCCTGGAAAAGTTAGGACTAAATTTTGAGGGACTTCAAATAATAACCCGAAGGGCTTCTGTTTCATTGTAGAGGCAACAGGGAGCCACTAAAGGTCTTTTGAGCAAGGGATTGATTAACATAGGCTAAAAGATTATTTTGGTATCAGTGTGAAGAGTATATTAGAGAGGGAAGAGACCAAAATCACAAAGTCCAATTAAGAGGTTGCTATAATTGTTCAGGTAAAAAGTGATTAGGAACCAAAGTAGAATGAGAGTCATATGAGTGTAGAGAAAAGGATGAATGAATGAGTGGATGGATGGATGGATGGATGGATGAATATTTAAATGCTAAGTGCATCCCAAGCACTGTACTAAGCACTGAGGACAAAAATTGTGTGTGTGTGTGTGTGTGTGTGTGTGTGTGTGTGCGCGCGCGTATTCACACAGAAGAAGCAGCCAAGTATATCATATCTAAACTTTCTCTTTCCTTAGCATCTAAAGTGGTACTCTGAAGCTAGTAGGTTCTCAATAATTTTTTACTGAATTGAATTTGTTATGTTGGAATTCTTTCTCCAAGTTCAGAAGATATTTGTCTCTGTGAATGGAAAAAGAATTATGTTTTGTTGCAAAATGGAATTAGAAGGTGTTGATTTGTTACATAATGGATTTAATTTATATATATGTGGTCATATAAACAGAGTTATTCCTTCCACATTGCAGTATTCCTGACCACAGTATCAATATATAACAGATTAGCATAAGAAATTAAAAGTGAATTTTAGGGGAGTTTATGGAAACCACAGATGACATACAAAAGCCAGCAGATAACAGAGTTTATGACCAAATACTTAACCCAGATTTTACAATAAGGTACTGTAAACACCCCATACAAGAAAAAGAAAAAATTCAGACTTCTCTGGTATGAAGGAAGGGCCAAAAATTTTTACATGGATTTTGCAGATTGTGTGGGTGCCATGTCCCAACCTCCATGATGTAGAAGGGATAACTGCAGAGAGAGAGAGAGAAATATTTTTGTATTAAAGGAGACAAAGAACTTGAATTTTAACAGGAGTGGACAACACTCAGTGGATTGGTGACTAGGGAGGAGTGTTTTTGTTCTGGGACGGTGGAAGATGCCAGGCATATGGTGGAGCTAGAATGAACAAGAACCCACAACTGATTGCATTTGGTGGGTGGGGAAGAAGAGGGAGTAGAGGATGACTATGAGACTGAGAACCTGAGTGCCTAGAAGGATGTTGCTATCTTTTGCACTGTCTTACCCAGTGTACCATGTTCCTCACCATGGCATTATCTTTATCCCCTTTCCCTCACTTCTCATGTATCTAATCAATTATCAAGTCTTATTGATTCCACCTCTACAGTATTTCAAGCATCTGGGGCAGCTAGGTGGTGCAGTGGATAGAGCAAGAGTCAGGAGGACCTGAGGTCAAATCTCACCTCAGACACTTGACACTCACTAGCTGTGTGACCTTGGGCTAGTCACTTAACCTCAATTGCCTCACCCTGGTTCATCTCTAGTCATCCTGGTGAATATCTGGTCACTGGATTCAGATGGCTCTGGAGGAGAAGTGAGGTTGGTGACCTGCACAGCCCTCCCTCACTCAAAACAAAGTCAAATGCAAGTCACGTCATCCTTTCTGATGGCATGGTCTTCTTCAGCAAGAAGGATGAACGTACACATTTCAAGCATCTATCCTTTCTTCAGTATTCCTATTTCTCTTACCCTAACATAGGCTTTCGTTCCTCCTTTCTGAAATATTGAACTAATGATAACAGGTCTTCCTGCCTCCATTCTCTTACTCCTCTAAATGATCTCATACCATAGCAGACTAATATGTCTTATGCACATCCCTTGTCACGTCATTCCTTTGCTCAGAAATCATCAAGGGCTCCCAGCTCCCTACAAGGTAAAATTCACACTTCTCTGCTTGGTATTTATAATCCTATGTGACCCCATCCTGCTTTTCCAGACTGACTTATCTAAAGTTGCTTCCAACCAGATACCTTGGATTCCAGTTAAAGATAATGTAGCAGGAAATGTGTTGGGTTCCAGGCAAGAAGCCCAGAGTTTGGAACTCAAGTCTATTACCTCTTCCTATGTGACCTAATTCTACAGCCCTCAATTTTCTTAATCTGTAAAGTGAAGGAATTTAACTAGATTATCTCAAGTCCCTTCCAGATCTAAATCCTATGATCCTGTTATTCTGTGGTTCTGGGACATACAATGTACTTCCTTGACTTGTACTTGACCTTGGCTCCTGCTGTTCCCAGTGCCCAGAATATCTACCCTCCTCCTCTTCATGTCTTGAATGACTATCCACCAAAAATGACACCTCTGCTATGAAGACTTTATTGACCCCCATTCATAATAGCATTCCCTGGAGATCTCACTTAGATCTCAGTTTTGAGTGTCTTTGATATACTTGTCCTATGAGATTGTGTATTGTAATTTACAAGGTCCTTTAATAGCAATAGTTCTAATCAACAGTTAGTGTAAGTACAATTTTACCAATTTCAGAAATAAACAGATAAACAAACAAAAAATTATGTATTGTAATTTCCTGTTTGTGTCTTGCATGCTCCATGATAGGTCACTCTATCTCCTTCCTCAATCACTCCCAAAACTTACTAGGAGAACTCTAACCACTACCTTCATCCTCTGTTTATAATAAGCCCTAGGACCTCATATAGTACTTTGCTTCACACTGCCCTCTCCATTCATTTTTAAAATATCATGAATGATAGACATCTCCATTTGTATCACAATACTGTTACTTAAAATGTCCAAGGATACCACAACCATCCATGACTACAGTCTTCTGAAAGCAAAAAAGGAAAGCTCCCAGAATATCAGATTCAGACAATTGGTACAAGAGCAAATCCTATTAGAATCTAATAATTATCACTGCTCTTCCATGCTGATAGGTACAGTATGTAGGGGCCACTCAGACCCAGAATCCCAAACACAGTCACTCTCTCATCAGAACTCCATGAACAACCAAAGCATTGTAGCTCTACACTTGCAACAGACAACTCTCTTATGCGTGTTCACTGAATTCTCTCTTCATTCACTCACTCTTTCTAAGCTCTCCTGATCCAACTTCATTCCATGTTACTATTCTCAAACTAGACCTATTCTCAAATTCTCCAAAACTCGGTATAATCCATCTCTCAGCACAACACTAGCTCCTTTGTCTGGGCTCATTCCTTCGCCACACCCAGACCACTTTCCCACCATTTCTTGACCAATGCCAACCTTCAGACCTTCCAGAGGCTCAGGCATAGGTCTAAGAAATAACTAGCAGTTGTATGCTTTCACAATCTTAGACACAGAGTTATTCTTTTTTCCTGCATATTTTTTCCTATACTCAGAAAAGACTTTAAGCTCCATAAGGGCAGGACACATATCTTATCATTGTATTTCCCCAGCACCTAGCAGGCACTCTGTACTTCAAATATTTCCACCAGGAAGCAAAACCCTAATGACTGGCTTTAGCACTACATACATCATTCCACACACACACACAGACACCATCCTCAAACTTTTAATACTTCTTTGGTAAATTAAATTGGTGAATTAATCCATGAATTGAATGAGTGAATAAATTCTGTCTCCAAGCTCAGAAGATACTTATTTCTGTGAATGTATAAATTTTGCATTTTATTACAAAATGAAATTAAAAGGTGTTGATTGGTTACATAATGTGTTTAAAATAAATGAAAAGGTAAAATATTCAAGACAGGCAATGGTTTATGCCCACCTAATTTATGACATTGGTTCTAAAATCAAGAGTTTAACTTCATGATCCTCTCCCCACAGCCAACTTTTATGTTTTACAATTGAAATTTGTTAGGAGAGAAATTAAAGGGTGAATTTCTTCTATTCTCAGTAGGAGAAACTTGGGTGAATGGAGCTCTAAGACTTATAAGACTCTAACCTATAATATAATTTCCCCCTAGGTGGGACCTTTGAAGCCTTAATAAAAAGGATTGAAGAAATTCCTTATTCTTCCCTTTGTTTTCAGTAGGAATCCTACTGTGTATCCTGAAGCCTTTACACACACTAGGAGACAGAATGACAGATGCTATAGTTTGATGATCTCTAAAGGGCCAAAAATATCTGCTCAACTGAATGCCTGAAATTTCTACCTTTTAGCAGTATGCTCCTGAGATCTTATAGAAGCATGTGATTTCTCATTAAGTAAAACACTGGGATCTCTTTCTACCCTGAAGTTGTCAAGTACATATTGTCCTGCACTTTCCTTTGTCAGTGTTGACTTCTTTATCTTGTAAGGTATTCATTTGTGGGAATGTTCCATTTCTCTCTAATTAGGTAAGAGAATCCTTTAAGGAGTAAAATGCTTCTTAAACTTTTTCACGAGAGCCACCATGGCATACTGGAAAGGGCACTGGATGTGGAATAATAGATCATAGATTCCTAAAGCTGCTGACCTGAGAAATCATCTAGTTTAACACTACTACTGAACAGATGGGGAGACTGAGGCCTAGATAGAAAGTGACTTGCCCAAGATCACATACAAATAGATGGGGATTCACGTGATGATGATCAAGACCCTTAACCTTCTACTTTGTTTATCCCTAAAATTGATAAAATTGTACTTTCACTAACTGCTGAACAGAACTATTGCTGCAAAAGGACCTTGTAAATTTTAACACACTCTATAAATTGTGAGTTGTTATTCTCATCACCATCATCATCATTTATTTACCATGACTAGAACAGTTGGTTTATGACTTAGAGGTGAGACCTTAAATATACTCAGATAGTCAACTAAAGAACATTATGACAGCACTGAGTCCCTCAGGAGGATATGGTCCCAAGTAGTTACAGGCAGGAGATCATCCAGATGAGCAGTGAAGAAATCTCATTTTAAATTTTGCTTACTTTACAGTTTCATCTAGAATCAGCTCTGTCTTGAAGGGGAGTGTCAGGAGGACGGAGGTAAATGAAAAACCTCTTAAGAATGCATTGAAAATTAAAAACTAAGTTCTGTTTCTGTTCCTGCTATTGAGTACATGTAGGTATCCTATAATTAACTAGTGTTTTGTTGTATTTTTCCTTTCTTACAATATTTATGTATACTTTCAAAAAATCACAACGCACACAAAAAAACCGCAGTAATAGACAACAGATTTTTTATGATGGGGCTATTTATTTGACTTAGAAGAGATAGAAAGCAAGGATCAATAGAATGAAATTTTTTAAGAGTCCTAAAAAGAAAACCTCATAGATTATGAAAGTTTCCCAAGGGAAGTGATGACATTTCAGTTATTTACAAAACTGAAAACTACCATTGACTTAAAAATTTTCTTTAATGAAATCATTTAAATTTATTTTTGTTTATTCATATTTTATTTATTAAAGAATGATCCCCCACTTACTAAAGAATAAATTGTGTCTTCAATGTCCAGATCTCTAAGGTGGGAGGGAAATGCTAAGCCTGCTTCTTTTCTCCTCTGCCCCTCAGTCACCACCTCAGTGCCCCTAAGGGAGCAGGACTTAGTAAACATACTTCCTCACAGAAGAGAGGGGAGGCAAGAATTTTTAGCATGTAGTCAGAACTTTAGTAGTAAAATGTTTGAAATCTGATTGCTCTAAGGTGCTTTATTCTTAGTAAAAATTTTAAACTATCTGGATAGTAGTTTCCCAAGTAGGAGTTTTTATTTTATTTTTCAACTTGTACTGGTTTTTTTTCTTACTGGGCTATGTACTGACCTACCATTTATCTATTAATAACTTGTATTTAAGTCTATTTGTTTTGCTTCAGAATCATTTTCAAGTATTTCTACCATCAAGCAAAACCCAAGTGACCTCTTTTGATACTATGTGGACCATTCTACACACATCATCCCCAATCTCTTTACTGAGAGCTATGTTTAAGAGGAAGAGTTTTTAAGCATGAAAATATGTCTTGCTTTCTTCTTTTGAAAAATAGGTCAAATCAACAAGCATTTATTAAGCTCTTCTGGAGTGCTAGGCATAGTACTAAGTGCTGGTAAATCAAATACAATTAAAAAAACAGTCCCTACTTTCAAGTAATTTCACTCTAATGGGATAAAGCAATACATAAAGGGAAGCTGATGGTACTTGGCACACGGGTATTTTGAAGCAGGTAGTCCGCAAAGTCAGAAAGAGAGCCCAGAAAGTAATGAAGAAGTAACAGTTAGCCTGGACTCTTCCTTAAAAACACAGCTTCCAGGCAGAACTTACTAACCAGAGGAAGACACCAAAGGGGCAGTAGGATCTTCCATAGTGAAAAGACTACTGGGTTATTAGTAGAGAAAGAAATGTAGAGAGTTAATATTGAGAGGAGTGCAAGAATCAAGTGTCTTTTAATTTTTTCTTTTAAATTCAGAAAATCAAAACAATCTTATTTTATCAATATAAAGCGTTGGAACCAATATAACAATTCTTTAAGAAAGTATTGGGTATCCCAGGAGTGGAACACAAAGCTAAGATGCAGTAAAGGGTTGCCATGGCAAATATGAATTTTTCATAAAGTCTCAGGAAAGTATTATCTCACATATACATGTGCCTGAAACATGTTTGTGCATACTACACACAGTTATGCCTTCTTTTCACTGGAAAATGTTCAAAGTTTAATGGATAGAAAAGGCATAGGAGATGAGGAATGCCCTGTTTGAAGTTAACAGCTTGTCCAGAATAATAATAAAGACCATAGAAAATAATGTTTCCTGGTAGGGCCTCTCTCATTACAATAAAACATACTGAATCATCTTCTCTCCCTGCCCTCTCCTCACCCCAAGGTGCATTCTTTGGCCTCTCTTCACATGCCTCTTGGAGTGGTTACAGCTGATATCCTCTAAAATCACCCCCACTTGAAACCTTGGCTTGGCATATGTCCAGTAGCTTTCATCAAAGAGCTCAATTGAGATAAACTTCCCTATGCTCTCCCTTAGTGAATCACTGTTGATTACCTAGCACTATGTAGAGTAAGGATTTAGGAAAATTCTCCTAAATTCTTTATTTTATAATGAATATAAAGTCAATCAATTGAATCAAATAGTTACGCAATACCTTAGTAAATATGAACCCTGAGGTGTTCAGTCTAGAGCACCAGACTGAGATGGGTTGTTTCAGGGGTTAGAAAGTATGACATTAATGAGACTATGATCACCAGGTCAGTCTAACATGTAAAATAGCCTGAACTATATCCCCAACTTGGCCAATGGTCTCTTGGTGCTCTTTTAACCACAGTGGAAGCAGATGGGAGAATATGGGCGGCTCAGTCTAAATTCTATGGGTATACTACTGGAAAAACAAAGTGCATGAAGAGCTTCCTGTCTAACCAAATAAATGAATGGATGAAAAAATTAGTTAATAATTAATTGCCCTTGATGTGGCAAAGTTATTTAAATGTATATGTGCCATAGTTTTCTTATAATGAAAACCATGAGTATTGGGTATGGCATATATCAGGATTCCTGAGAATGGGTTAAACTGTAAACTCAGAGTAGACCCTTAGTCCAAACTCCTACTTTGGGTAGGAATATCCTTCAAAAAAAAATCCCTGACAGGAATGGAACATTGAAAGATATCAGAAATCTGATCAACATCATGATGAGTTGTGACTCAGACGAATGATGGTTGAAGCATACCTCCCTCCTCTTCACAGAGAGGCAGTAGACTACATAGGTATGGAATGAAGCATGCATTGTCAGGTATAGGCAATGTGCTGATTTACTTTAATTGAACTCCTTTGGTTTTTTGTTTGTTTGTTTAATATATAAATTTATTTATTTAGCTTCTTACATTAATTTTCACAAAATTTTGGGTTCCAAATTTTCTCCCCATTTGTCCCCTCCCCCACACCAGAACATTGAGCATTCTAATTTCCCCTATCACCAATCTGCCCTCTCTTCTATCATCCCTCCCTTCTCTTATCCTCCATCTTCCCTTTTGTCCTGTAGGGCCAGATAACTTTCTTTTCCGCATTACCTGTATTTCTTATTTCCTAGTAGCAAGAACAATACTCAACAGTTGGTCCTAAAACTTTGAGTTCCAACTTCTCCTCATCCCTCCCTCCCCACCCATTCCCTTTGGGAGGGCAGGCAATTCAATATAGGCCATATCTGTGTAGTTTTGCAAATGACTTCAATAAAAATCGTGTTGTG
>CM053769.1:393851582-393910162 GCA_028658325.1 Potorous gilbertii
GTTGCTTGCAATATTTTGTCCTTGACCTGGGAACTCTGGAATTTGGCCACAATGTTCCTAGGAGTTTCTCTTTTTGGATCTCTTTCAGGTGGTGATTGGTAGATTCCTTGAATATTTATTTTGCCCTCTGCTTCTAGAACATCAGGGCAGTTTTCCTTGATAATTTCATGAAGGATGATGTCTAGGCTCTTTTTTTGATCATGGCTTTCAGGTAGTCCCACAATTTTTAAATTGTCTCTCCTGGATCTATTTTCCAGGTCAGTTGTTTTTCCCATGAGATATTTCACATTCTCTTCCATTTTGTCACTCTTTTGGTTTTGTTTTGTGATCTCTTGGTTTCTCAGAAAGTCATTAGCCTCCATCTATTCCATTGTAATTTTGAGAGAACTATTTTCTTCAGTGAGATTTTGAACCTCTTTTTCCACTTGGCTAATTCTGCTTTTGAAAGCATTCTTCTCCTCATTGGCTTTTTGAACCTCTTTTGCCAATTGAGTTAGCCTATTTTTCAAGGTGTTATTTTCTTCAGCATTTTTTTGGGTCTCCTTTAGCAAGGTATTGACCCATTTTTCATGCTTTTCTTGCATCTCTCTCATTTCTCTTTCCAGTTTTTCCTCCACCTGTCCAACTTGATTTTCAAAATCCTTTTTGAGCTCTTCCATGGCCTGAGCCCATTGGATATCTATTTCAGATGTTTGGGATACAGAGGCCTTCACTCCTATGTCTTTCCCTGAGGGTAAGCATTGTTCTTCCTCATCAGAAAGGAACGGAAGAAACATCTGTTCCCCAAGAAAGTAACCTTCTATGGTCTTATTTTTTTTTCCCTTTTCTGGGTATTTTCCCAGCCAGTTACTTGACTTCTGAGCTTCCTCTCCACCCCAACTTGCCTCCAGATCTGCCCGGCTAGTGCTTGGGGTCTGAGATTCAAATACTGCTCCCCAGCCTCAGGGCTTTTGGCAGCAAGCCTGGCTGCTATTCAATGGGAGCTTAAGTTCTGGTGCTCAGGTGGGGGCAGGGCCACCTCCCAGGCTCAGTTCCCTCAGGGGGTTTATGTGGAGACTTTCAGTAATGGACCCCAGCTCCTGCCGAGGTCCTGCCTGCTCTGGGAGCCTCTGGCCACCCGCTGCCTCTGTCACTGCCTCCCAAGGGGGTCCGAGTCATGGAGACACCACGCTCCCCTCTCAGCCCATCCAGACGTCTTTCTCACTGACCTGTGCATCTGTGGGTGGAGGGACCTTCGCGGCCCCTGGAGATTCCGCCCCGAAGCCTGCTCGAATCTGTTCCTCTCTGTGCCGCACATCCAGGGCAGGGCTGGGCTCCGCTTCTATCCGGTGTGCAACGGACCTTTGGTGTTGGTTTTTCAGGGCTCTCTGGAATGGAAATCTCCACTCCATTGCTGCGTGGCTTCTACTGTTCCAGAATTTGTTGGGAGTTCTTTTTATAGGTAATTATGGGCTGTGGGTTTGGAGCTAGCATATGTGAGTCTTTCTACTCCACCATCTTGGCTCCGCCCCCCGAACTTCTTTGTTTTAAGAAAGAATTTTTTTATCAGGGAAGAGGAAGAATGGTTGGGAAATGATGGGGATATTTTTTAAAAATCAATAAAACATTGTTTAAAACCCCTTACAGATGAACATCCAGTCTATGATTGAATACCTCTTATGACTGGGAAGCTTACTACTTCAGCCAATCCTATTTTAAATAGCTGTAATCATTAGGAATATTTTCCTATAGCTATAATTAGTATTCCAATGCCAGCAAGTACTTGATAAGGGAGGGAGGAGATCTATTGGTCCTAGTTCTATACTCTGAAACTTTACAAGACATCTTTCCCCCTATTCACCAGAAGATTTGCTAACTACTTTGGTGGAGAAAAGGGAAAACAGCTCTTGTAAAACAGCTCCTACCTTTTAGTGCTTGTGATTCCTACATAATATCCATGTTCCTACTCTACATAAGGAAATGAACCAGAAGAGACAGAAGCTCTCTATGGATTATGAGAATAAACTAAAAATAAGGGACTCTCCCCACCAATCTGTCCCATCTTCCCAATAGAAAGACGAATAAGTGGAAATCAATGTAACTGGTAATGTAATGCTCTTTACTCTGAGTTTTATGAAAATTTATGAATATAAATATAGTTATCACCTACATTTGTTCTTGATCTTCAGCCTAGTCTTTCTCTTTTGTACTATACTTCTGTACTTTCCTGGTTCTCCCATTTGCTACTTTTATGTCTGTATTTTTAGCAGGGTTTGTTTTGGGTTTTTTTGGCTAATGTCACTATTTAGGAAATATTTGCATTACAGGAGTTTTGTCCACAGCACTTACAGCAAATTAACAGCAATAATCATCTTTATTGTAGCTATGAGATTCTGGAAAGGTCAAGTTGGCTATAAAAGAGCTGATTTTGACAAGTCCTTGAGTGTTAAATTTCCAATTAAAAGATTAAAATTCCATTCACTACTAACCAAACAATATATCCTTGTTGTTAAAAAAAAAAAAGGTTAAGGAGCTTTTCAAAATGATTTAAATGGTATGCTGGACATTTGATGAGTTAACTGCCCATGAATATACCATATGGATTAAATTTCTCTTGAAGTACACATGAGTGTGTTTAATAGTAGAAGAGCTTGGGGCAAAACACATTTTGAGTGTTTTAAAAAAAAACCCATACATTTGTAAAATTATTTTAAGCACTTTTTCTGAACCTAAATTTGGTTTATTTCTAGAGTAAAAGATCCTTGTTTTTCATAGATATTTTTCTCCATTGCTGGCCTGGTCTTACAGAGGAGAACTCCCTCCTTCCAGGCAACCAAAGCAAAGCATTGGAGCAACACAAATGAAGACCAGGAAACTGAAGAGGGGAACCAGTCACCCACTAAGCTGCCAGCAAACATATTTCAAAAAAGAGACAAAGAAATATCTAGAGACTGCTCCAGATAAAAATTTTTATTAAATTAACTTTTATCATACACATAGTTCAATATTTGTAGATTTAGAGTTAGAAAGAGCCTGAGAGGTCATCTGCTTCATTTTGCAAATGATGATTTCACCATCAGATACTTGCTGGTTTCTGAGGTTAGACTGGATAATTGTATTTCTAATGAAAAAATCTGAATTTTAAGGTAGGGAAGGTGCAAAAGGTTAATCTATACATAATACTCCTACTGCTGATTACAAGGGAAGAGCATTGCTATTCCAAACTTAATGTAATCATGAGCAGTTGGAGCATCGTCTGGCTCAGGGACCAGCTCAAAGAGTGATCTTTTGGATAGAATTTGCCACTATACTTGAACCTGGTAAATTTCTCCCCTCCATACTTCCTCTTATTCTTCTGCCTCACTACTGCCTGGTAAATTGTCATCACATACTCTCAGGAGTTCCTTGAACTCTTTCAATCTTGCTTATTTGCTGTATGCACTTTTGTAATGGGTTCTGTCTCTATATAATGTCCTGAAGATATTATTGCATTCTCAGTAAATGTTTATTATAAATGAGTGAATGAATCATACTAACATTAGATTTAACTTTAATCTTATGTTGAAGTTTCTCTCTCTCTCTCTCTCTCTCTCTCTCTCTCTCTCTCTCTCTCTCTCTCTCTCTCTAAAGTGGAGCTTCAAAAGATAAAGTAGTTACCAAAAAGCAGGTCACTATCATCACTGTCACAGAACTGGAAGAGTTCTAGAGATCTTCTATTCCAACACCCTTGCTTTATATATAAGGAAAACAAACCCCAGAGATCTGCCTAGCATCACAAATAGGAAGTAGCCACACTATAATTCAAATTTCAGTCCTCTGATGCTTCACCCAGTGTGCTTCCCTACTACAATTTGTTAGGAAAATAGCTCTAAGTCTCCTATTCTAGATATGCATTTCTAATAAATCTATGCCACTGCAACTAGATATCACAGTGGATAGAATACTGAACTTGAAGTTAGGAAGATCTTTCTCAGACACTTACTAGAGACATGATTCTGGGAAAGTCATTTGACTTATTTTTGCACTGATTTCTTCATCGTAAAATGGGAATAATATACCTGGTTCAGAAAGTTCTTATAAGGATTAAAAGAACATATGTAAAACACATTGCAAATGTAAAATATGGTAAAATGTCACACCAATCAGATTAACTAAAGTGACAGAAAAGGAAATGACAATTGCTGATGGATATATGCATTGCTACTTGAACTATGAACTGGCCCAGCCATTTTGGAGAACAATTTAGAATTATGCCCATAAAGGCTATAAAATTGTCTATACCCTTTGAGCCAGAAATGATACTACTAGGTCTGTATCCCAATGAGATAAAAGAAAGAGGAAAAGGATTTATTTGTACAAAAATGTTTATAGTATCTTTTTCTGTGGTAGCAAAGGATTGGAAACTTAGGGAATGCCTAGCAATAGGGGAATGATTGAACAAGTTGTGATATACGATTGGGATAGAATAATATTTTTCTGTAAGAAATTACAAAATGAGTGGTTTTAGAAAAACCTGGGAAAACTTACATGAGGTGATGCAAAGTGAAGTGAGTAGGACTAAGAGAACATTGTATGCAGTAATATAATATTATAATGATAATAAATTGTAGAAGACTTGGCCACTCTTGAGTAATACAATAATCGATGATAACTACAAAGGACTCATAATGAAAAATGCTATTCATCTTCAGAGAGAGAACTGATGAATTCTGAGTGCAGATTAAAGTATATTTTCTTTCACTTTATTTTTCTGGACTTTTTTTTCAACATGGCTAATATGGAAATAGGTTTTGCATGACTTTATATGTATAATGTGTATCATTTGTTGCCTTCTCAATGGGTGGAGGGACAAAAGTGAGGCAGAGAATTCAGAACTAAAAATAAGATAATTTTAAATAACACTTAAAATTTTCTACAAACAAATCTAATATATTTGTGCTTTCAAGTGAGGGCAATATGAAAATTTAAAATGATAGTGAACCAAGGGAAGACTTAATTTGACTGAAATTCTAATAGGATTGTTTAAAGACAGAAAAAAATGTATTGACAGAAGTGACTATCACTAGGAAAATGACCTTTTGGAAAAACTTTTAAGACAAGTCTATAATTCTAATTCTCTTGGAATGAAATTGAAAGCAAAAATAGCATGGAGATAAGAACTGCTAAGGATTACTGAAGAAATGGTAGAGAAAGAGAAACCTTGAAGAGGCTTTCCACTAACAAAAGGAATCCCAGACACACAGGAAGGCTTTGAAAGCTACATGCATGTTGTATTTATTATATGTGTTTTTAAGACAAGCTCTTTGTAATGGAGATTCCTATTTAACAAAAACCAACCATTCCTTCTATAATACAATGTATGTGGAAATGATAATGGTTTTGGTGCTTGTTATTTGGTTAAATAAATAAAATGAAGGGAGAAAAGAGAAGCAACAACAAACAGAAATCTTCCCACCTAGAGAGTAAATTCAATCCACTGTCCATAGTTCTAGCAAGTATAACAAGCTTACAGAGTTGCAAAGGACTTTAATACTCATCTATTCCAACTAATACTTGTACAAAAGTCCCTTTACAACTTTTCTGACTAGCGATGACCCCATGTTCCCTTGAAGACCTCTTAAGGGGAGGAAAAAACCACTTCCTTGCCAGACAACCCATTCCACATTTGGACAGCTCCAAGAGTTTGGACATTTTCCCCCAATATCCAATCCAAATTGAATTCTTCACAACTTCTTTCCACTGCTCTTAGTGCCTAGTTCCTTGTTCACCCACAACAGAGGTTAAACAGCTTCTGCTTATGACTAAACAAAGTCTGACTCTTCTCCTACATGAAAGCAATTCAAATACTCAAAGAGATCTATCACAACACTTCAAATATTCTCTTCTCCAGGCTAATCATTTCATGTTTCCTCAACTAATGATCACATAGCATAGACCTGAGGGCTCTTGCCATCCTACTTGGTCTCCTCTGCCTATATCCAGCCTATTAATTTCCTCGCTAAAATATGGCTCCCAGAACTAAACACAGTGTTGCTATATGGTCCAACCAGGCAAGGATTATTATTTCCCATATACTATACACTTCACCTTTCTTAACCAACCCTAAAAAATCACATTAGTCTTTTTAAGCTACCACAACACATTATTTCAATCAACCAATTAATAAACACTTAATAAGCACCCCCCCATGCACCAGGTACTGTGCTATTTATTTGCTATTGTGCTATTTATTCGTGTTGAGTTTGCAGACCACCAAAATCTCCTGATATTTTTTTTCAGAAAACTTATTATCTAGCTGTCTCCACTTCCTTTTGTTTGTGAAGCTGATTTTTTCAACCTAAATATAGATAGGTCTTTGGCGTTTATCTCAATTAAATTTCATCCTATTAGATTTTCCCACTGTTCTAATCTATTGAGATTGTATAGAACTTTCTTGAAAAGAACTTGGAAAAATGCATAGATCTAGAAAAAAGCTGAAACATCCTGGAAAACTTAGTGAATTATCTTTTACTATATAGGAGCTAATAACATGGCATTCAGGGGAAAAAGGCATTTTGGATTTGAGTTTTCTTAGAGCTCTCACCAGGGTATACACCCTAAAAATTTACTTGTTTGTGGATAATTATCCAAAACATGGGTCTCTATATTAGAGGCTCTTTCAATCACATTAAAAAGCAAACAATTTTGTGATGTTTGTGATATTGAACTTCTGATAACAAATGATATCTGTATTTTTTTGTGATTCTCAAAGTTCTGTACATTATGTCATTTGATTCATTCAAAAAATACTATATCAAAAAGTACTACTCAAGCAACAACCCTATGAGGTAAACACTATAGGTATTATTTTCCCCATTTTTACAGATGAGGAAACTGATGCTCAAATAGATTAAGAAACTTATCTATGTTGCTCAACTAATTTGTCTGAGGTAGAATTTGAACTCAGTTCTCTCCTGACTACAGGTATACATTCTTTTAGCTGGAAGACACAACCTGTTTCATAGGTTTTAAGGGTGCAAGAATTGCTTCTGGTGATATTCAATTTTAAAAATGCTTATTGAGCATTTTATATGCAAAATATCATTCGGGAGAAAATTATGAATAAGATACAGCCCCTGCCACCAAGTCTAGTAGGGGAGAAAAGATAAAAACAAAAAACTATGGTACTGGTCAGCATGTAAGTGCCATAAGAAAGGTATGGAATGAATAAAGTAGGTGTTCAGAGGATGGGAAAACCTGTCCAGGTGGAGAAATTAGGGAAGAATTCATGAAGGAGGTAGCATTTGACATGGTTTCCATAATATAAGTAGGAATTCCAAGAACAGAAAATGAAAGTTAGTGATCACTTAAAGATATATCTAATTTGAGCCAAGTTATGCCAACAGGAGATCCTGGGTCATGTTTGCAGTATAGGTAGTCTTTTGGTTTGCCTAGAATAGGCTATATTCACAGGAGAATAGTGGGAAATAAACCTGTGGCAAGCCTTGAATATCAGACTAAGTTTACTTAGCCATTAGGGATCCTGAGAAAATTTGTGAGCAAGGGAGTGATGTGATTCATGTCAATAACTCTGGTTCTGTACAAAGTAAGGAATAATAAATAATAAAATAATTTGTAAGTGATGAGATAAAGCCATACTGGGTATTTACACACACAAATTCTAGGTCATTGCAAAATCCTGAGACTTAGCTACTGATATAATTAGGGTGGAAAATCCAGTTTCCATTTCCTGATATATTTGATTTAAAGGACAGCTATAGTGCTTTATTTAATGGAGCACGACATGTTATAATCCTAACTCATTATGGGCTGTAGTATGGGCTTGGTAAAAAGAAAAAAAAATATCTCCCAGACTTGCCTAAATTACCTCAGCCATTATACTTCCATAGTCTTTAAGCTCTTTGAGGATTCCTGTGAGGAAGAAGAATATAGACCATGCCTGAGACTGTATGGCCCCAGCAGCTAGGATTAAAGTTATCCCTTTCTCTATGGTTGTAGTGTCATCAAGAGAAAATGCTTTTCTCATACTGTGCTGCTTAAGCTCACATATGAACATGAATGTACATGTGAGCTTGTAGTGATGATTGGGAGCATATTTTCAGGAACAGAGAAAGGACAGGACCTAGTAACACAGGCCCTTCTGTCTTAGCCACAGTGTGCAGCTGCTACCACTTTGCCCTTTCATGATCCCTTCCTAAGGATCATTCAGAGCAGCTTAAGAAGTGGCTGAGTATTGGAGATGTCAGAACAGTTCTTCTTTGTTTACCTCAGTATAGGGAGGCAGAGATAAGTCAACTGGATATTTCACTGAGCTGATCATCTATTTGATTCTACTAGCCAGACAACTGAGGTAAAGCAGTAGTAAAATGGTAATTATGAATTCTGGTTTTGGGGGTAAAAGGGCAGCCAGGGAATCCAGTGGATTGAGTGCTGGGCCTTGGGTCAGACTCATCTTCCTGAGTTCAAATCCAGCCTCAGACACTTCCTAGCTGTGTGACCCTGGACAAGTCACTTCATCCTGTTTGCCTCAGTTTCCTCACCTGAAAATGAGCTAAAGAAGGAAATGGCAAACCATTCCAACATCTTTGCCAAGAAAACCCCCAAATGGGGTCATGCAAAGAAGGACACAAATGAAGAATGGTTGAAAATTTTGGGCATATTCATTTTAATTAGTTTTTCCTCTTTTTTTTTTTTTGGTGGAGGGGAGCATGGAGGGAGAAAGGACAAAAGACAATGCCATTTATTTGATTTCATTCACATTAGCTGATCAGTCATTCAAAAAACATTTAAAAGCCTACTGTGTGCCAGATACTATGCTAAGCAAAAGAAGGAAAAGTCAGTCCCTGTCCTCAAGATCTCACAATCTAATTGGGGGACACAACAAGTAAACAAACTTTATGCAGAATAAACTATACACAGAAAAAATAGTACATAATTAAGAGAGAGAAGGCACCAGAATTAAGAGGGGTTGGGAAAGACTTTTTTGTGGAAAATAGAATTTTAGTTGAGACTTAAAAGTAAACCAGAGAAGCCAATCAGCAGAGATTAGGAGGAAGAGTATTCCAGGCATGAGGAATAACCAAATAAAATGCCTGGGGCAGAGAGACTGTAATGTCTTATTCCTGAAACAGCTAGGTCAGCATCACTGGATCAGAATATCTGGTAAGGATTAAAGTATAAGACTGGAAAATGCATGGAGGGGGAAATGAGGAAGGAGTGCTAAGTTATGAAGGGCTTTGAACACCAAATAGGGGATTTTATATTTTCTCCTGGAGGCAATAGGAAGTCCCTGGAGGTTATTAAGTAGTCAAGTGATGTGGTCAGACCTGAACTTTAGCAAAATCACTTTAGTGCTTGAATGGAAGATGGATTGGAACAGGGAAGAGACTGGAGGCAGGCAGACCCACCAGCAGACTATTGCTACAATCCGCGCATGAGATGATGAGGGTGCACTAGAGTGGTGGTAGTGTCAGAGGAGAGAAGGAGGGACTCTCAATTGAAATTGACAAACCTTGGCAACAATTTAGATGTGAGGGGTGAGAGATAGTGAGGAATCCAGGATGGCTCCTACGTTGCAAGTCCAAGGAGCTAGGAGGATAGTGTTGCCATTAACAGTAATAAGAAAGTAAAAGGGCAAATCCAAGGAAGAGACAGTGGTGAAGCTAGGTGATATGCAGTGGAACCTGAGGAAAGGTAGGGGCAAGATCCTAATGGAGAAGACAAGTCCCAGGAGAAGGGCTAAACTCTTACACCTCCCAAGATGTTGGTACGATTAGAGAAAGCCTCATCTGCCTCACCCTATTGTTTTGCCAATAACCTCACATTCTCTGTGGGTATACTCAGTGTTGATCAAGCAGTCTCTGAAGATAACATTTAGATTGAAAGACTGCTCTATTAGAGCCCAGACATAAACCCAGCTCAAGTAGGAAATCAAGGAAGGAAATGAAGACAGGCCTTTCTTCCCTCCATAGCACTGGCAAAGGGTTCTGTTGTTATAGCCTACAAAACTAGAAGTGACCATCTGGGATCATCAAGTGACAATTACAAAGAAACTCAGAAGAAGAAGAGGAATTTTATTTGACCTCTCTGTGAGCATTCTTGCATTCAATTAGCACACTGGACATCAAAATTATATTTAATGATGCTTAATATAGTACACATATGCTGGAGTCACTCTGGGCTAAATAATAAAAAAGCAATCAATAACCAGTAAGATTATTGAACTATCTTGAGAAGTAAGTTCCGTGCTTCAGTTACCGTTTTTTCTTTATAGCTATTTAGAGGAGTTCTATAATACTAACCTGTGCCTGATACACCAAAGCCTGTCCTAAAAACTACAAAATATAGTAGACGCATTAGAAATCACTTTCAATTAAGATTTGAGAATAGAATAGGTCACATATTATTGTAGGGTGATCCAACTAACGCACAGATTAGGGATTGTGTTGATTTTCATCATCAGAGTTGGAAGGAAACACTAGGGGACACTTTTCCTTGGGCTAGGAAAAGAAGTCTTTGTGACTAGACATTGAAAAGGCCCAATCCAAAAACAAAACCATGGGAGCAGGTGGGGGAAGTAGGAAAGAAAAGAGTATAAATTAGAATAATTCAAATATGATATTCTAGCCCTCAGGGAAAAAATAAGTAGAGATTCAGAACTCAGCTTTCTTCAAGTGCTGGAGGGGAGGGAAGGGGGATGGCTGAAGACTCAAATCCTAAGAAATTTCTTTGGATTATCAGTAATGACTTGAAAGGAAACTAAGCTTCTACCTGAATTTTGAACAATTGGCGTATAGAAGAGTAGCTTGCCATGTCCTAATTATGTCTTCTTGGGAACGAATAGGAAATGAGGCAATCTGATCCTCTGTAGTCCACTACACAATAGCTTTAAAAGGGTGTTTTGTGGGCACATTGTTTCTCATTCTAGCTGACTAATTGCCAGAGAGAGGGTTTACTGGCTTTAGGATCCAGATTTCTCAGCAACAAAATCATGTCAAGTTTGTTAATAAATTCTTGGTTTTTTTAATTTAACAATGACAATTACAATGATCATTTTAAGAGGAATTTTATTGAACCTGAAAGGTTTATAGCAGCAGTTCAGGTCAGGTCATTTTTACCAACTATTAAAGCAAGGTTATCATTAAGGAGCCTGGACTGAAGATTTATGAAGTAAAGTTGTGGAAACTGCAGGTTGTAAAATTTTAGCATCAACTGGAAGCCTAGGAAGACACAATCAGATGGCAGAAATGATAAACTAGAGATTGGCTATCCTTTATAAATTAATAAATTAATTATTAAATTAATAAATCTCTGTACTACGAAAACAAACCCCTAAAATTCTTGTGGCATTGTTCTTAGTGCTGTGCTGTAGTTGTTGCTATCAAGCTAGATGGCATAGTGGTTACAGTGCCAGGCCTGGAGTCAAGAACTCATCTTCCTAAATTCAAATCCAACCTCAGACATTTCCTAGCTGTGTAACCCTGGGCAAATCACTTAACTTATTTGCCTCACTTTCCTCATCTGTAAAATGAGCTAGAGATGAAAATGACAAACCACTCCAGTATCATTGCCAAGAAAATCTCAGACAAGGTCACAAAAAGCCAGACATGACTGAAACAAAAGAATAACATTTACTGAATTCTGTAAATACAAATACTACAAAAAAAAACACTCAAAATCTTTGAGAATTCAGTAAATAAACAATGCCAAAATCAGAGCATCATCACAGATAGAACTGTTATTATCACAAGTGACCAGACTTAACATTGATCCATAAAATTTTAGGAATGATATTTTGATAGGTGTCATAATATAAATACTTATAATCTCTAAACTATTTTCAATAAAAGCCTTCAAAACATAGAAATCTAACAAAAAAATTAAATTCATGTAGGAATAATTCATCCTGTGTGCTACTAATGTAGTTCCAAAGATACTGTCAGCAAGTCTAAAAAATATGATCCTGCATGCCAATACTCTCATTATATTGCAAAAAAAAAGTCATATTTAATTGCACTCAGTTCACAGAACATTAAATATAAAAGAATGGCACAAGTCAAAACCCTATTAAAAAGGTGAGAATGAAATAGTGATTGTTGATAATGATGATGATAACCTCAAACTATACTTGAGAATTCAACAAATAAACTCTACCAGAACCAAAGCTAAACCATTATGATGGATAAAACTGTTGCCCACAGTTGCACAGACATAATATTTATCTCTAAAAACATAAGAACAGGCTTCTAATAGATGTCATCACTCTCAATATGCACAATCTCTAAGCACTGTGAAATGAAAACCTATCAAAATATAGAGACCTAGAGGAAGATATCAAAACCACATGAAAACAGGATGAAATACATACCACCCCAATATCTTGTCTGCTACAGAAATTGTCCTGAAGATGTTTTCAGTGAGATTGCAGAATTTGACCTTATGTCACAATGTTTATGTTCAGTTCTAAAAAAAAAAATTTTTTTTAAGGCATTCTATCCACCTTCAGAAAAGTCCACAGAACATTTAGGATGTGAAATAAGAGAAGGTGTCATATGTGGCCTGAAAAGAGGCAATACAAACATCTCTAGCTTCTTCTTCACTCCTCCCCAACCCCCTTTCTCCAAGGGAAGCTTTTATTACTACCAAGAGAGGAAATAGGATGTTGGAACCATAGTCCACCACTCCTTTTTTTCTATAAGTATATCTATTTGTCCTTAAATATTGTTCCTCTAGAGGATATGATTAGACTTCAACTAACTTTTGATTCCTTTGTCATTTGGGGAAGGCGGGGCACATGGGTCTGGAGAAAGAGAGACCTCAAGCTCTTATATCCAAGGTTTAACCCCTTTTCTATCTCATACCAGTTCCACAATGAACAACCTACAACAAACAGCAAAGAAGCCCACTTATCCAAATTGTAGCAAAACAGAAATCAAAGGAGTATACATAGGAGAATATATACCAGACAATACAGAGTGAAGGAGCTCTCCCATTGGGAATGAAGTAACTCAACTTGGACAAGAGAGGGTCCTTTATGTCACCCAACGAGAAACTCACTGAAGTCTCCAGATTAGCAAGCTGGAAATAAAGACATGACATTCTCCTTTCATGTCTTCTCTTTCAGCAACCTGAAATGGGTTTGGCTTCTTCCATCTTCTCCCTTGAAGCTAGAAGTCAGCTTGATACTATGCTTGAAGTGTCCCCAAAGGGAACTAACAAAGACTAAAACTCTCTCACTCTGTTCCATCCCTCAGGTAGAGCTGTGTAGCACCAATGCAGTATTCACAGCACCTATGGCACCTATGAATATGCTGGCATAATTCTGAATTGCGAAATATAACAGACTCTCCACATGGAAAACAGAACCAAAACATTTATGCAAACACCAGAAAGCTGAATCCCAACACTAGAAAATCAGATCCATCATAGCAACAATGAAATCTATACACAGCAACAATACAGAGGGAAACGTCAGCTCCAAACCTTGCCTCTCTCAGACTTCCCACAAACAGGCTCCCTTAAACAAATCACAAAAAAACTCTCTCACTCAAACTAGTTGCTACCCCAGCTGCCTGCTTTCTCTGTTCTTCCCAGCTCTGACTAGCCTGACCAACTTCCCCTCAACTCTGCTTCTACCAGTTCTGCCAGCTCCTCTCATCACAGACTCATGTGACTCAGGCTTTCATGTAACTCAAGAAGGTCACATGGGCCTATTAATGGATAAAAAAGATCTTCTCACTTAAATTACCATTACAAACAGGGTCTTTCATCTTTACCAATAAGGAGATTCCATAGAAATGGACTTTGGGACAGCACTTACAGATAAATAAATATTAAGTCTAATGACTCTTTCTATCTAAATGGTAAATTTGATGAAGACAATGAATTATACCAGCAGCAATATGTATGTGTATATATGGAAAAATAAGAAAAATAATCATTTAATTATTTACATAGTGATTTATGGTTTGTATAAATTACTTCATATTTATTATTTCACTTGATCCTCATAATGGCTCTACAGAGTAGATGGTGCTATTATCTCTATTTTACAGTTGTGAAAACTGAAGTTTAGAAAGGCCAAGTGACTTGCCCATAGTTAGACAGCTAATGAGTGTCTGAAACAGGACACTTGGCACTCTATAAACAATAGCAACCATTTCCACAGATTTCTTGGGCATTGTGGATTACTCCCACAAGATGCTTCATTGCTTGTCCTGAAACTTATTATATCCCCAGACAAAAATTAGACTGTATCCTAGGTAGAAACAATGGAAGGGGAGATAAACTTGAGCCAAAATCTACCGAAAAGCAACTCTATATTCTCATTTCTCTTCCTATCTCTCATGCTATAACCTCTTCATTTTTTCTTCCACTTAATTTTTTTCCCATTATTATTTTTTCCACCAAAGAAATGATGAGCATGACCTGTGTCTATACAAAGCAACTCGGTGACTCCATCATCTTCATCCAAAATGCAGTCCATTTACTAGGCATTGTGGGGATGGGGAGGGGTAGAGAAGCAGTGAAGAAGGCAGAGGAGGGAGAGAGTAACTACATTCAATTCTAGTAACATTACTAGATATAACAGGTTGATTTTTTTTCTACAGCCAAAACTGTATTATTGAATTGAATTGAACTTCAGTTATCTAGAACCTAGCTAATCAGAATCTTCCATTAATCAGAAATTCTTATCTAGGTGACCTTGAAGAAAAAGGCAAAACTCCCCCACATTCTGATATCAGGAATATAGCCAAAAAGGTATCTTACATAAGGTGTTTTAGAGTCCGGATAGACTAAGCCCACTGGTAAATACTTTACCTAACTACAGTCCTGGCCCTCCTATAATCCAACTGCTTAATGAGGACCCTGAGGCACTCACTGCAAGATCCTCAATTATCAAAGAAGGCTTCAAAGAATTGCACTAAAAATATTTCTCTTATGGCAGAAACGTACCGAGGTGCATTATGGAGAGCTTTTCAACCATAGTGGAAACAAAAAGTTGTCTGTTTAATCCTTAGTTAACCAGATCATTCAGTTAACCCCACCCTACCTCCGCCCTCCAGAACAAAAGCACATTCTCCAGTAATTCTAGTTATTTGAGGTTTTATTATAGCTACATTGGCATCATTTATGTAACTCCTGAAGAATTTCCTTTTACAAAATTGTCATAGAAAGAAATGTCATGGAAAAGAGCTAGCCCGAAATCTGAAGACCTGGATTCAAGTCCCATTTCTAACCTATTCTGTCTGCATGACCCCAAACAACTCATTTAGCTTCTCAGGGCCTTAGGCTGCTCTCTCAGACTATAAATTGCAGAGAAAATGCTAAATGTGTTTGGAGAGGAATTTCTTTTCCAGAAGAAATCTTAAGCCTGGACCAAAGAAAAAAATGCCAGTATTAGTGTGTAAGTAAACATAAAACTTGGCAGTTGATCCTGAAAGAGCATGTGGAATTGAGGTTTTAATTCTAATTTTCCCAGAGAAAGCTTCTTTTCTCTGGGAAAACATATTTTAAGCTCCCAAGGATACTGTTAATGAATTCCTTCCAGAATATAAAGAAATGTAGCTCAGTTTAACATAAATACATATATATATATATATATATACATATATATAGTTAAGCTCCTACTATGTGCACAGCCCATTTATGAACTAGATGGTTTCTTATAGGCAATGATGAATAGAGGGGTAGACTGGAAGTCAAGAAGATTTGAGTTTGAATCCTGGTCCAGATACTTTTCAGCTGTGTGAAAGACACATAAGCTGTCTTACTCTCAGTTTCTTCATCTGTAAAATGAGGATAATGACAGTAACTACCTCACAAGAGTGTTATAAGGATCAAAGGAGATAACTTATGTAAGGTGCTTTGTATCTGTTATCCTCTAGCACCATGTACCTCTGTTTTGCTTTCAAGCACAAGGTCATTTTGAGGACCAAATGAGATAATGTATGCACAGTGCATTGTAAACCTCAAAGTACCGAAGAGATGTCAGCTATCATCATCAACATCATCATCATCGTTATATGGCAACTGAAATTCCCCTTCTTTTTATCCTCTGCTGTTCATTTTCATCATAATGACCACCTCATTCTGTGTATCATTTAGCTGGAAATTTCATGGAATAAATATGTAGAAGAAATGGATTTGCCGAATTTAGAACAGTACATTATGTGTATATTGTTATATTATGTTCCATTTGTGCTGGTCGAAAAGCACTGGTTAAGCTAAGTGGCAAACTCAAATGGCTGCAATATTTTCCATTTGGACAGCATGATTTGTTTAGCCAGATATATAATAGCATTCATTTTCTTTACCATTAAACATAGTGCAGTTGTTTTCTGAGCCCCAAACTAGTTCCAGGGATCACTTATCAGTTATGCCCAGCTGTTATGGCCAAGAAGACTGCAACTTCAGCTGGTTTATATTTTCAATGACAGATATCTTCTTATCATTAAGAAACTGATGAACTTCTAAGATAAGTTTAGATTTAGACAAGGGTGATAAGAACTGCAATCTCCAAGAATATAGAAAAATATGAGAGGGAAGCTAAGGAAGAAGTTGTTATATATACTGCCATAGATCTGGGATCTCATCCATGCAAGTATTCTCTCTACTTGTAAAGACTGCAACTTGTCTATACCTTCTCATACTAAGAACATTTTGGTTAAGTTCATCTACTAAATAGCCTCCCTTTTATCTAATCTGACCTTTTCAAACATGCCTGCTTTGGAAAGGTTTCTCTGATTATAGATAAAAGAAAATAGTCTACTCTCCTTCTTTCTGCCTACTTATAATGCCTGCAGACACCTTACATAGGCAGGTAGGTGGCACAGTGGAGAGAGTGCTGGACTTGGAGTCAGGGAGACCTGATCTAGGATCAGATACTTACAGCTACGTGTTGCTGGGCTTGTTACTTAACCTTTGTTTGAATCAGTTTCCTCATCTGCAAAATAGGGGCAATAATAAGCACTTCCCCCAAGGTTGTTCTAAGGATCCAATGAGATAAGAGTTGTAAAGCCCTTAGAACAGTGCTTGGTACAGGGTAAGTGCTGCATAAATGTTAGTTATCTGTAATCACAGAGATAAATGAATGCAAAGCATGCTTCCAGAAAACATTTGTCTTTTTCCAGATGTCTTAACACTAAGTAGCCTGATCCTGCCTAAAAATTAAAATAAAACAGAAGAATTTGGAGAGATAAAAAAAAAATTTTAACATGAAAATACTATCTTGAGACAAAGAACTGCTTCAGGGAAGTGAGTAGTAGGAATTGAGCCGCTGAATATTTGGATGGTAGAATTGGGGTTTAAATTTAGTGTAATCTATTAGCATAACTATTTCAATAGACCCTCCCACAGAGATTATGTATTTTTAAAAAGGAAGAGAATCTTGAAAGAGGAAGGTTAACTGTCATCTCAAGAGGATTAACTGTCACAAGAAGAGACTGAGTGGGGGCACAGAGAGAAAAGACTAAGAGAACTTCTTGCTTGAGAGGTTGAGTGAGTTAACTGTCAAAAAAAAAGTGTGAAGAGATATTTTGAGAGAATCACATTTAACTCTTATTTCACAAAAAGATTAAGAGAATCACTGTCCTGAAAGAATGTAACATACACCTTTCTTTTCTCTCCCTTTGTTTTGTTTTTACTTTATTTTCATGATGAATTTTTAAACGAACATTTTCCAAATACACAAAGAACAGAAAATAAGGATTGCCTGTGACACAGAAAGTTTCCATTATGAGTAGTTTTTCTAATTTAACATGGTATTTCCAATATTACTCTGTCTGCCTCCTCTCCTCCATATAGTTATTTAAGTATTTTACTGTAAATTTTGAGAGATATTATCTATTGACAGATTTTCAAATATAATCATTTTCATATATAAATACATATATGGATAATTGCATAGAAACCATGAACATATATTACATATAGCTTACTCTTTTCAAAATATAATAAATTTAACACCATAATTCCAATACCATCTTATACATATATACACACATATATATGTATGTATGTATGTATGTTTACATATATATATATATACATAGCATATAAGTCCATTTTCAGAGAAACTCACTTCAAAGATTTCTTCTCCAGTTAACTATTTCCCTCTTCATTTTAACATTCTTAATGTTACGTAGGCAAAAACTTTTTAAGTTTATGTAATTAAAATTATTCACTTTATCTTTCATGCATTTCTGTATCCTGTGTGGCCAAGAATCATTCCCCTATTAAAAACTGTGAAAGGCATCTTCTTCCCTCCCTTTATAATTTGTTTATCATATGACTTTTAGTACTTAGATCATACAGTCATTTGGAACTTAGTGTGGTATATGGCACAAAGTGCTGGTATAAACCTAATTTCTACAAGACTGCTTTATATTTTTCCCAGATGTTTTCATTTAATATACAGTCCATTACTTACAGGTCCTTAGGTTTATCAAATATTAGGTTACTGTGTTTGTTTGCTTCTGGATCTTGTGTATTTAATATGTTCTACTAATCAACTTTTCCATTTTTTTTAACCAGTACCAAATAGATTTGATAATTACTTTGTAGTGCACATTGAAATGTGATATTCTGATATTCTTAGGTGTACTTTTTTCCTCTTTTTTCTTCATGATTTTCCCTGAAGTTCTTTCCTTTTTTTTTCCTTCAGATGAATATTATGATTTTGTCTAGTTCTATAAAGTAAGCTTTTGGTAATTTGGTGGGCAGACTACTAAAAAATCGTAAACTAATTTATATAATTTTATGACTTTGGTTATACTGATGAAGTTCAACCAAGAGCAATTAATAAATCTCAAACTATTTGTCTGCTTTTTCTTCTTTAAAGACAGTTTTGTAGTTGTATTCACATAATTCTTATTATGTCTTGCTAAGTGTGCTCCCAAATATTTTCTATATCTTGTAATTATTTTGAATGTAAATCCTCTTTCTATATCTTCCTGTTAGGTTTTATTAGTAACATACAGAAAAGTTAATAATTTGTATTTCTTTTATATCCTGTTACTTGGCTGGAGTTATTGTTTGATTTAATTATTAGTTGACTCTAAAGTTCTCTAAGTAAACAATCAGATGATCTGAAAAAGTAATAACTTTATTTCTTCTTTGCTTATCCATGGTTCCACAACTTTTTCCCCGTTGTCTTATTGTTTTAGATGGAATATAAAATAATAGTTGTGGCACTGTACATCCTTGCCTCAATCCTGATCTTATTGGGAAAGCCTTTACCATTTTCCCCATTACAAATAATGTTAGCTATTGATTTTATGTATACACTGAACAACATTAAGGAAAGAATTTTACTATTTTTAACATAAAATAGTATTGAAACTTATCAAAATATTTTGGCATTCACTAATATAATTGCAACATTATTGCTTTTGTTGTTAATATGGTCACTTATGTTCACGGTTTTCCTAAATTTGAACCAACTCTTCATTCCTTTTGTAAATCCAAACTTGTCACAATATACAATATTTTTAACATGTTGCTGTAGTCTCTTTACTAATATTTTCCATCAATATTCATTAGAGATACTGGTCTATAGTTTTTTATCTACTTTATTTCATTTCTGGTTTAGTTTTATGTAAGATTGGTAGAATTGGTAGAATTCCTTACTTTTTTTTTAAAACTATGTAATATCGGAATTAAATATTATTGCAATATTTGATGAAATTCACTTGTTAAATCCTACTATCATTAGGGGTTTTCTGTTTAAAAGAAAGAACTGGCTTGCTAAATTTCTTTTTTCTTAGTATTTTATTTTTTCAATTGCATGTGAAGATGATTTTTAATATTCATTTTTTCATAAATTTTTGAGTTCCAAAGTTTCTCCCTCCCTCCTTTCACTCCCTTTTTCCTAAGATGGTAAGGAATTTGATGTAGGTTACATATATGTACTCATATAAAACTTATTTCCATATTAATCATGTTGTAAAGAATAGAGCAAAAGAAAAAACACAAAAAAGTGAAAATAATATGCTTCCACATGTATTCAGACTCCATTGGTTCTTTCTCAGGGTGTGGATAAAATTTTCCATCATGGCCTTTTGGAATTATCTTGAGTCATTATATTGCTGAGAAGATGTAAGTCAATCATAGCTGATCATTGTACAATGTTACTTTTAATGTGACAACATTCTCCTGGTTCTGCTCACTTCACATCAGTTCACGTAAGTCATTCTAGGTTTTTTCTGAATTCTGCCTGCTCGTCATTTCTTACAGTACAATAGCATATACCCATACCACCACTTGTTCAGCCATTCCCCAATTAATGGACATCATCTCAATATCTGATTCTTTGCCTGCACAAAAAGAGCTATTTGTGCAATACTTTTTGTGCAAGTAGGTATTTTCTGCTTTCTCTGATCTCTGGGATATAGACCTGGTAGTGATAGTGAGGAATCAAAGGGTATGCACAGTTTTATCATTCTTTGGGCATATTTTCAAATAGTTCTCCAGAATAATTGGACCAATTCACAACTCCAGCAGTGTTAGTGTCCCAATTTTCCCACAACTTCTCTAACATTTATCATTTTCCTTTTCTATCATATTAGCTAATCTGATAGGTATGAGGTGGTACCTCAGAGTTGTTCTAATTTGCATTTCTCTTTTTTTTGGTTAGATTTCTCTAGTTTTGAAAAGGACATATTAAGATTCCCTATTATTAGAGATCTCATCAATTTTGCCTTGCAATTGGATTAATTTTTCCTCTAAGTACTTGGATATTGGTAATTTGGCATACATATTAAATAATGCTATTGTTTTATTGTATTTGGCACCTTTCAGCACAATGTAGCTATACTGCCTATTTCTTTTAGTCATGTCTGTCTTTGCCATTATCTTTCCAGTCTATCTTTATCATTGTATTTCCAGAAATCATCATTGCTACCCCTGCTTTTTCAAAATCATTTCTTGTTTGCACCTATTTTTTCTCAAGCTTTCTGGTTATACAGAATGCTATGTTCTTCCATCTTCTTCCACATTTCTGCTTTGCTTTTCCCCCAGGCCCCTATTCTTTTCTCTCTTAAAACCTATGACACAGAACAAAAGAACACAGAATTCCAGTGTTTGAACATTTCTTTTCTGCCTGTGACCCTAGAAGACAGTGAGATAAGGAGCACTAATTTCTTTTCAATCTTTTAGATAAGATGCATATCATCATTATTTAGCAACTTCTATTTGTTCAAATATAACAACCTTTCTAGATTTCTCTTGATTCTTGTCTTTTTTCCCCTAAGGTATATATACTAAGTTATTTAGGGTAGATTATTTTTGGTGGTATGAAAATCCTAATTTTTCTCTCCTTTTTAGTTGCAAAATAGTTCTGCATGATGCTGACTATTGTTCCTTGGTATTTGAACTCTATCTTGTTAGATTCTTGTAGCTTTTTTGCTTTAACAATCTGTTTGGGCTTTCCTTTAGGAGATGATCAGTTAATTCTTCCAATTTTAATTTGCCCTATGTTTCTAATAGATCTGCATAGTTTTCTTTCTGACTTCTTGAATTATGCCATCCTAGTTTTTATTCAATCATGATTTTCAGGAAGTTCATTTATTCAATAATTCCTTGATTATCTCTCCCATATATGTTTTCCAGAGCAGTTGTTTTTGGTAGTAGATACTTTACATTTTCTTATATTTTTTCTATCTTTCAAATTTGTTCTATTTCTTATTGTTTTCTAGACTCATGGCATTCTGATTTTTCCATTATTTTTTCAGAAAATTATTATGAGGATAAGGTTTTCCATCTCCTCTTATAAGTTACTTATTCTCCTTCCAAGTTTTTCCACTTGATCTTTGTTCAACTTTAATTTCATTTTTTATTAATTGTTTCACTTTTTCCACATTCTTATGGTTCTTATAGGCATGTCATTTTTTTTCTCTGTTGGTCTGTTTATGTTTATTGTGGATTAACCCTTTTCACCAGTTCTTAATATAGGTTATTTATTTGTTGTATTTGACATTTTCTTTTGTTTACTTATATCTTCCCAGCTATAGCTAGCTCACTTTTCAAGTCTCCAAAGATTCAACTTTATCTCAGTTTTGATTCACTTCCCTGGTGCAAAATCTCTTCTATTTTCCACTGCATTTTGGCCACCTTTTTATTCAGTTCTTAGATGAATTGTGGAGTTTGTTTCTGTTACTCTTTGGTCTTCTTTTATTAGGGTCCTATCGAGGAGCTGAGTTCTTTTGCAAACTTCACATTGCTATTTTAACAATATACATAAGACAAGAGAATAGGAAGAAAGCCAGACAACCCTAAGGAACCTCTTGCTTTTGAAGACCATGGAAGTTACTCTGGCCATGAATTTTACTCACTCTATTACAGTGTAAGCAATTATATTTTGTTCTTTTATTTATTCTTTTGTAATATAATAAGTTATATAATTAGTAACATTGATATTATTTAAGCCTATGAGACTATAAGTTTTGAGATAAAGATAGGGAAGATTGAAAGTTTATAGGAAAAGAAGTTTCTCTGGTTTATTTATAAACTAATTGAAAGATTCAGAGCTTATTGGTTAAACAGTGAGAAATATCAGTTAATTTGGAAATGTTTTGTCTTACATTTTATTATTTTAGAACCTATAAAGAGAATTGATTAAAAAATAAGTCAGTAGAAGATAGGGGTGAAAGTTGTTGTCGGGTACTATCCCACCACAACCCAGCTAATAACACCTTAACCTATATATGACAAATGACTATACACATCACCCATAAACCAGCTTAGAGAAGAATTATATATCTAGAGCTATTAGGGATCCTAGAGGTCAACTAGTCTATGAGTTCTTAAGCTTTTTGGTGTCATGGACCCCAGTGAGCCAACTTCTGAAATCTCTGGATTCTTCAAAATAATGTTTTAAGGTATATAAAATAAAATACAACTGATTATTAAAGATTACATTGCAAAGTAATTACATTGCAATGCAGCAATAAAAATAAGTTTTAAAAGTTTACAGACCCCACATTAAAAAATCCTAATCTTGTCCAATCCTTCATTTCACAGATGAGAAATTACTTGCCGAAAGTCATTTGTCAGAGTCCAGAATTCAAATACATGTCTTCCGACTCTGATATCAGTCCATTTTCCACCACACCACACTACCTCATACCATTCAACATCCAATTTGCATAATTGAAATGGAAGTTTAACAACCACTTCAGAGCCACTTTTTATTTTCTTGCTAATGAATCAGACAAATTACTTTGTCTAATATTTCTCAGTTTCCAGAATAGAAGTCAAGACTTTAGGAAGTCAAAAGTGTTTGGCACATTTTTAAACATGACTCAGCTACCATGGCCCTCATTCACAGAATACATAATAGATGGCCGGATGGTTGACTTGGAAGTATTAGCAGTGACACAATTGCAGAGGCAGACACTCCTGACAGTCAAGCTGTGCCAACACTCTAAATATGAAGGGGAGAATCGGGACAGTAGAGATCATTCAAGGTAAAAACAAAACCTAACTCATTTGCCTCATTTCTCTGGACCTCTCAGGTGACAGTGCTTTGAGGTCTAGGATTATGAGAATAATTACCTTAATTCTTCACTTCTCAGTGTATGGGGGTGGGGGAAAACCTTTCAGTACATCCCCTCCTGAGACTATCCTCCAAATTTATAAACAGTCTATGCAACGTTTAAAAGGTAATAAGAGTTAAAGTCTATTCTTTCAAAAATAACTCCTCTAGGAATCTGAAATTCCCTCATATTAGAGTTGTTTTTGCTTGTTAAAAAATGTATATAGTTACCTAATTGGGAAAAATAATAAAGAAACTCACTAGATGCATCCACCATCACATCACAGATTAGTGCTTCAGATTAACTAGCTGGCATAAGACCCTAATGGAATAGGACCCTGGACAGGAAAATTCTGAATGGAGAGAAGACAGTTGAAAGTATAGCTCTGGACCTTCAGTAGGCAAATGACATAGAATAACACAAAGACATAGAATAACTACTTGAGAGGAGGGAGTGGGAAGAAATAAAGTAAACTTGGCCTATTTCACAATTTTGTTTGGGGCCAAATTTCTTCCCTTTTCCTTCATTAACACCCTGGCAACTGAAGTTTTCCCTGGGCATGATAAAGAGATAGGCAGATATGAATCTATTAGATGTGGCTTCCCAATCCAACTCTAAATAAAGGAATTACTCCTACAGATTTCCCCATTATAGGTATTTTACCATTTGACACAGACAAGTTACATAATTCCGTTAGTGATTAAATTACCCATGAAGTTGCTCTCTGGTTACGTAGGTTCAAAGTTATTGGTTGTTCCTGTACTTTGGTTTAAAGTGATTTGAAATAATTCTGTCTTAACCCCACTAGATTAAAAAAAAAGCTACTTTTAAAACCCCATTTGATCTTTATTAGACAATGTAAAAAACAGCAGTCAAACTATATTCATTAACCACTGTGTCCTCAGGGTTTAATCTTAGTCCTGTGTTTAGACTCATAGGGTGTGAGATCATTGTCAGTTTCATTTATCTTAGTTATTAAATTTACAGGGCCTTCTTTAAATTTGATTATATCTTCTTATCTAATTCAAACAAATTTCTAACTCTTGGCTAGAATTTGTATGGTAAAATCTTATTGTTAGCTTAATAATGGAGATAATCTTGTTTAACATCCCTAGGAGAGGTCTCTATTGATCCCATGTGCTCACAGTTCCACCCAAAAGCATCAAGGCTTTCTTAAAGCTGCTTCCATTGCATATTCTTTACTCATCTCAATTTCCTCTACAAGTACAATGAGTTCTTACCCTATTCCTCACCCATGACCATGTCTATGTATACATGCTCATTTCACGTGCAACTGCAACATGTTCATTTTACCCAAAAAGGGCTGCACACATTCAATCACTTTTATTGACTGTGAATTAAAAGCTGTTCTCCATCCATGATATTTTACTTCCCATCTCTATGTTTTTTTATTCTGTCCCTCATACCTAGAATTCACTCCCTCCTCACTCTCATCCCAGAGAATTCCTAGTATCTTTCAAAAGCTCAGCTCACATGTCACCTCTTACAGACACCCTCATTGCCCACAATTGCTAGTCCTTTTTTCCCCTCAAACTAATTTTGTATCTATTTGTATATATTGTATATATTTTTATACCTCCTGCCTTTCCAGTCTTCTTGCTCCTTATTCCCCACCACATATTCTTTATTACAGTAACACTGGCCTTCTGACTGTGCCGCAAACAAGACACTTTATCTCTGGACTTCAGGCATTTTCTCTGGATATTCCTCCATCCCGGCAATGATCTTTCTCTTCCACTCCAGCTACTAATTTTACAACAGATTTTCTTCTTACCTTCTGTCTTGATCACCTTAATCTGTGTAAACATCAAAGATTCTTGACTCTGGAAAACAAAGTGTGGTGGAATGGTAAAAGCTTGGGATTCCAGGTCTAGGATACTAATCTCCACTTGGTCACTCACTAGCCACATGTCATGAAGCAAGTCATGTCCTTTGTGAGACATCATCTACAAAATAAAGAGGATGGACTAGCTACATTAGATTTGATTTTCTTTGGCCCCAGAAAACAGCAATGGGAAAAAGTTGCAGGAAGCAAATTTCTCCTTAATATATGAAAAATCTCCTAATAGTTAAAGCCATTTAAAAGTGCAGTAAGCTGTCCCAAGACAGTGAGATCTTGCTGAAAACAGCAAGAACATTTATCTAGGACTTGGTAGAAATCATTCCTGTTAAGGTATGTGTTAGACTCATGAAAGTGACCTCAGAGGTCCTTTCCAGTTCTGAGATACTGTGATTCTGTAACCTCCAAGGACCCTTGCATTCTAAAATTCAATGACTCATTTCTTTTATAAATGATTTAGCTAAAGGTATAACTATATATATATATATATATATATACACACACACATATATACGTATATATATATACGTATATATGTGTGTATATATATATAAAACTATAATGCTTATTACATTTGCAGACAACATGAAGCTGAATACGGTCTATAATAAAAACAAGATGCAAAAAGATCTTGACAGGGAAGAAATGATGAGTTGACATTTAATACCGATAAATGTTAAGTCCTATCCAGGAGTTCAAAGAATCACTTGCATAATTGATTGCACATAGGTTGGGAGAGATAATAACTAGACAAAATTGGGAGAGATGATAACTAGACAACAGTCAGTTGGGAAGGGTGGAGAAGATTCCTGGGGATATAGGGAACTCAAGATAAATAAGGATTAAGAGTGACTTACTAGCCAAAAGAACTAATGAAACACTAAGAGAGCCATAGAAGAGCTCGATGACGGTCCCACTGGAATCTCTTGCATTCTGACCACATTTTAGGAAAGTAATTGATAAGCATAAAGTGTCTAGAGAACAAACAGAATGGTAAGGATACTGGGAAACCAAACCACATCAAAATCAGTTGGAGGAACTAGAAATAGTTATGCTAGAGAAGATAATTTAAGGTATATGGTAGCTATCTTCAAATATTTCAAGAGCTATCTTAAGGAAGACAAATTATACTCATTCTACTTGGTCTTAGAGGGTAGAACTAGAAGAAATGAGTGGAAGTTACAGAGAAGCATATTAGACCTATCCAAAAGTTGAATGTGCACATAATGGATTAAGGCAGCTTGGTGGTGCAGTAGACAGAGCACTGGGCCTAGAGTCAGGAAGATCTGAGTTCAAGTCCACCTTCAGACATGTAACAGCATTAGCTGTGTGATCCAGGGCAAGTTACTTAACTTCTGTTGACTTCAGTTTGCTCATCTGTGAAGTGGGAAAAATAATAGCACCAGGATTTTATGAGGATCAAATGAGATAACATTTGTAAAGTACTTGGCAAAGTTCTGGCATATTGCAGGTGCTTAATAAATGTCAGATATTATTATTAATATTCTTATTGGTGGATTCTTCGAAGAGGGTTTTATGTGGAAACTGGAAGACTACTTGTTAGGGATATTTTAGATGGGATTCTGAATGCCATTATCATTTCCTGTTATTTGTCCTCCTTACCCCCACCACCTCCTTAGGAATGATTTTTACTCCAGGTCCTTCCTGATCTCTCCTGATGGTGATCATATTGATTAGGCCATTCTAGTGGTGGCAAAGAAACTAGTAGCCCATTCCCCAACAAGCATCATATTATATCAAAATGAAAATAAGGCACACCTGGAGTAAGGGATAGGTATTTACTTCAAAGCTGGGAGACCCAGATGTAAGTCCCCCTTCTGATACACACTGAATATGTTACCTTGGCCAGCTCTTTTAACCTCTTAAACAATTCTTTAATACAATAAATGGCAGAGATGTCCCATTCTACATTTTGGTAGAGAAGAAACGTTCCCTCTGAAGAATTCCCAAAAAGAAATAAATCACAGGTCTTCCCCCCAAAAAAAAATTTTTTTTAATAACTCAGTCAAGTCACTATCTCAATTTCTGACCACAGCACAGTTAAAGCTTAGCTATATGCTTTATGCAGCATAAATGACAATCCGATATTTGATTTGTAATTTCTGATACTTGACCTTTAAATTTCCCTTATTTATTTATTAACAAACAGAAAAGTAGATCAGTGGAATAGAGCAGACATACAATTTACAGCAGCAAATAAACATGATAACCTTATATTTTATAAATATAAAGACTTAAGATTTTGGGATAAGAATACATTATTTGGTAAAAAAAAAAAATTGTTGGTGAAGTTGGAAAG
This sequence comes from Potorous gilbertii, assembly GCA_028658325.1. NCBI lineage: Eukaryota > Metazoa > Chordata > Mammalia > Diprotodontia > Potoroidae > Potorous > Potorous gilbertii. The sequence goes on from CM053769.1 coordinate 393,879,277, forward strand.
CAATATGGCAAAAACTGGGCATAGACCAATATCTTATATCATTTAGCAAGAGATATTGTACAAGAAAATTAGGAGATCATGGAACATACTGCTTATCAGACTTATGGATAGGCAAATAATTTGTGAATAAAAAAGAGAGTGCAAAATTAAGTGTAAAATGGATAATTTCCACTATATTAAATTTAAAAGATTTTGTACAAATAAGACAAATGTAACCAAAAGCAAAAGGAAAGCAGAAAAATGGGGAGAGATTTTTATAGACAGTTTATCAGATAAAGATCTCATATCTAAAATACATAAAGAATTTTTGTCAAGTCTAAGAATAAGAATCCTTTTCCATTTGATAAATTGTCAAAGGATGTGAACAAGCAGTTTTCAATGAAGAAATCAGAATAATTTGTAGTTGTACTTTAAAAAATGCTCTAAATCATTACCAATTAAAGAAACGCACATTAAAACAACCTTGAGATATCATTTTACACCTACCAGATTGGCTAAAATAATAGAAGGGGAAAGTGATGAATGTTGGAGGGGAAATGGAAAAATTGGGACACTATTCATTGCTGGTGCAACAGTGAACTGATCCAACCATTTTGGAGAGAAATCTGGAATTATGTCCAAAGAGTTACTAATCTACCTTTACCCTTTGACCCAGTATTACTACTACTTGATCTATTTCCAAAGATATCTAGGGGAAAAGACACTATGTGTTCTAAAAATGTTTATAGCAACCCTCTTTGTGGAGGCAAATACCTGGAAATTGCAGGAGTGTCCATCAATTGTAGAATGCTGAACCAGATGTGGTATTTGATTGTGACAGAATGCTACTGTACTCTAAGAAATGATGAGCTCAATGATTTTAGAAAAATATGGAAAGACCTGCACAAAATAACCAAGAGCAAAATGACAGAACCAGGAGAACACTGTATACCTTAATAGCAATATTGTTTTAAGAACGACTTTGAACAAATAAGTTATTTTTACTATTATAAATACCCAAATTAACCCAACAAACCCAAATTTGACTATCACAAATACCAAAATGAACAAATAGTTATTGTGACTACTATAAATTCCCAAATAAATAAGCAAAGGAAATATGAAGACAAATGCTATCTACATCCAGAAAAAGAACTGTTAAATGGAAGTATGTATAGAATAATTTTGCAGATTGATAGATGGATTTGTGTCTAATGATAGCCATCTGTAGGGAAGGATGGTAAAGAAAAGAAAACAAACATACACGATAATTTTGTTGCATATTTGAAAGGCATAGCAAGTTATGCATTATGGATTTGGAGTTTCATGTGCAATCATCTTTTTTTACTGTACTATGTTGTAGAAATGTTCGTTTTATTCCATGAATTAAAAATAAAATTTAATAATGAAAAAGATTCCCCCTTAGCAATGGAGGATAGGGATAACCTGGAAAACTGAAACCTATAGAAGTAAAACTTCAGTCATGTTAGTAACTTCTATTTCCTTCTCCATTTAAACAGCATGGTATAATAGAAAAGACCATGAAACAAAAGTCATGACCCAAACTCCAATTTCAACGAAGGTATGGTGGTATGGAACAAAAACTAGATTTTGAGTCAGATCCCATGAGTATGAACCATGGCTCTTACTTAATTGGCATGTGTGACTTCACACAAGCTACTTTACTTCCCTAGGCCTCCTTTTCCTCTTCTGTAAAATAAATTGGGGTAGACTAAATCAGTGGTGTCAACTCAAATAAAAACAGATGCCTGAAGGCTACATGTTTATTTAGAAAACCACAAATTAACATTATCTATATTATATTGCTTTTTAATTTATTTTCTTAAGCATTTCCCAATTACCTTTTAATCTGGTTCTGACTATGCTTTGCCATCTTGTCTGTAGCCTACAGGCCATGAGTTTGACAACTCTGGAATAAATTTACCTCTGAGGTTCTTTCTAGTTCTAAATCAATAACCCAAGATGGATAGATCTATGTTGTCTGTAATCTAGTGACCAAATTAATGTTTCATTTTTTCCTTTCTTCTTCTCCTGTTAAGCTGCTGAAGGGCAACCAAAGAGCCAAAAAGAAGATGAAGCATAATAAGGCCTGCATAATTCACAAAATCACTGATTGGTCAATGGATAATAGAGTCAAGAAACTCTGGCAATAGAATAATAATTTATATTCATTAGAATCTGGGATAAATATTGACTGAAATGTGATAGGCTGTAAAAGGCAAAGATATTCCCACAGCTTTGAATATCTGCTTGCCTTTTAGAACAGCTTCAGGAAATACCACAGACTGATTTATTAATGTTTTTTTTTAATTCTCCTGGGATTTCAGTCTGAGGATGTTTTTAAGTTGAATTTTTTTTTTCTCCAAAGGCCCTTACATATTCATTCAATTTAAGAAACATTTACTGAGTTTCTGCTACATAAATGCACAGGTTGCCAAGCAGCAGTGAGGGCCCGACTAAAGTGAGATAGCAGGAATTTGTGGTGAAACCAGTCCTCAGAGTCATGTGACTTTATGCAACAATATTTGGCAGCCTGGGAACAGGAGCTGAAATGCTGAATGAAGTAGATTACCCTGTTTGGGGGATTGGCAAGACAGGTAAAGCAGAAGATTTCAGAGGATATTAGATTCTGAATAATAGTGACAACATATTTGAAATAGTTGTTTGTGAAGCCCAGACTGGGTGGGAAATAAAAGGGTATCCAAGAGTGTGCTGGTGCTGATGGCTTAGAGAACAGGGAGGGGTCTGGGGACTGGAGATTTTCATAAAAGCAAAGAGCAGGTTTATTAGAAGTGTAGAAGTAAGTAGAGGAAGTGAAATGGTAAGAAGTTCTAGCCTGAAAGAGGGCATTTTAAAACTCAAGAGGTAGTTGGAGAGTAATGTAGTTCTGAGCAATGCTCAGGTGGGAGTAGCCATGTATGTGAGTGGGAAAAGTAAAAAACATATGCAAGTTACTGGAGTTAAGATGATAGAGATTATGAGACTGGGGATATAAACAAAGATGGTGAAGTCACCAAAGGTAATTACAAGAAATAGAGAAGACAACTGAGCTAATTAATAAAGTCCTAAAGAAGAAGGGGAAAAAAAAGCATGTAATTGTCCCAGAGGCAAGTAAATCCTTGCAAGGCAAGGAGGGCAGAGTGAGGCTTGATACAAGTCTCCATTGCATTAAGTTTTTGAAATTCCCTTTAAATCATGTAGCTCAAAGGTGTATAACATGTCATCCACTACTTTTCAACGAGACTTCAGAAAAAGAAGATAGGGTCCCTGGGAAGATTTGTAAGTGACTGAAACCCATATCAGGCTAGTTTTCTTGGTGTGAAGAATTAGACACTAGCTAGAACTAGCCTTTTGCCACCCAGGAGTACATTTTCCCTTCTTCAACCTCACTTGTCAGAACAGGAACCTACTATCAAGAGGTGGGCTGAATATAACTCCTTTAGGGAGTCATTCATTCAGTGAATAGCTAGTTGTACATTCATCAGCATCTCTCTCATTTACTAAGGAGCTCCAATGGTGACAAGGCAATTTACTAAATATGACATAAGTATCAAAATAAAGTTTTTTGGTTTTTTGGCTAGCCTTTCCCTAAGTGCTCTCTATATGAATTGCTAAATACCAAAGCTATGGGCATTTCATTCCTAACTCCTCCTGCATAAGATCCTCCAAATACTCAGATTCATCTGGTTATGGTACTAGAGGACAAACATCCTTCACAGAAGGAGAGACCAAACAAGTAGCCGGAGTAGAAGAATGTTATTAGGGTTTTCTATTATAATCACTTCACCCACTTAACAAATTCATTGACTATAAAGGGATGCTTTGTCTTAAGTCTAAGAAGACTCTGTGTCTTCTTAAGAATTCAAAGGAAAGATACTCATAAATTTGTCTGTTTTGAGAAAATATTTCAGAATCTGACAATTCTTCTAGCCAGGAAACTCCATGACTTAGAGTAATCCAGGTTACCTACAAAGTGTAAATTGCTTCAAGGCTCAGGTCAAATTGTATACTTTATTTTTTTTTAAATCAGTCTCACCAATAAACGGGCCAACTTATAATTAAATTGTTAAAGTCTAGGTGGGGACAATTAGCATATTGGTTGATGTATCCAGCCTTTAGAAAATGTTTAGAGGAAGACTTTTTTTAATAATACCTTTTTACAAAATGGGTAAAATAGAAAGCACACACACACACACACACACACACACACACACACACAAAATAAGACTGAACACATCTTAACCAACAGGATTAGTTACTTAGAGAGAAGTCATTTCAGAATTCACAGAGGTATGGTTAAGATATAATTATTTGATAGTTTTAAGTTCATTACTCACTGCTAAATTATAGGCATAAATTTTTCTAAAGGTCATTTAATGTTGGAGGCATAAATTCAAGGGGAATACTTATAGAAACTTTGTAAACACACGCCCAGTCTCTTGGCAGAGAAATGAACTATAGGTGCAAAATGAGACATATATTTTATGATACAACCAATATATAAATTTGTTTTACTTAACTATGCTGGTTTGTTACAAGGAAAGACATATTTTGATAGAGAGCATTGAGAGAGGAAAGAAAGAGGATAGGGAATAATGGTGATAGAAAAAAAAAGGAATGAGAATGAAGCTTTTTTTTGCCCTTCCTAGATGAGTAGGAAGTTGCACTAATGACTTGAGCCTAGTCCTCTGGATCAGATAAATCTCAGAACACCTTCCCTGACTTTAAGGAAAAACTAGCCCAGACTATGCGGTAGAACTCTGGGCAACCAAGAAACTGATCAATGGTTTGAGCTCTAGTTTCCTGAACAAGCCTAAGAACATCTTCCCTGCTTTTAGGGGGCAAAATTGGAGAAATATGGATTGCCTTTTATAGCTCAAAATTAGCTTTGGAAGTCCTATACAATATCTGAATTGTAGCACAGCTTAATGTTTTTCTCTTCAGACCTGGGCATAGGTCCCCCTGGCCATCTTAAACATCTGTCAAAGATATACACTGAGAAATTAACTCAATGGACCACCCATCCCACTGCATTTGACAACCTGAGTAATGTGCATTTTCATCCACTTTCTTTTCACAGTGTTAAAAGTTAGACTCTTCTCTTTCAAGTGACTATGGAGTTCAATGAGGAAGGCTTGCAGCATTCTAGGACTTGAAGTAATCAGCACATTGGTTTTTTTGTGAACAGAAGCATCTGGAGAACTTTACCATCAATTTTATTTTGAGATTGTGCTCAGAACATTTTCCACTGTTCCTTAGAATAGGTCTCACCCTATTTTATTACTTTTTTTTGAGGTTGACATTCAGCAGATTTTGAACAAACTTATCTGTGGGATTAATCTGCCATAGAATTTTACATGGTTTTAGCATGTGTGGGAAACACCTTTCTTGGGGAGGACCTTTAAAGCTTAATCTTTTTGTACACAATTAAATACTTTTTTATGTACATCAACAAAGAGAAAATTGTAGGTTCATATATTTTCTACACATTAAAGTCAGTTTTATGACTGTGCTGATGTGGTCTGCTTTACATAAGAGTCTGTAACTGACTGCCTATTTACCTCTAAGTTTTCATTAAGAATACTCTTAATGTATACATGTACATACATAGCAAATTCTTGTAAAGATTATGTAGTGATTAGAATGTAGGCATATAATTAGTTGTTGCTGTAAAATTCTCTTTATCCTTTGTTGGAAAAAGTACCACCTACTATTTTTTTTTCCTTTGGAATCTTTCCCTCAATGAAAGTTCTTAAAAGTCAATAAAGATACAAAAGAAAACAGAAAAAAAAGTTCTTAGCATAATTCTCACACCCTACACTCTGAATCAACAAGTAATGTCCTAGATAGATAATAATGAACATTGCAGTTAAGAACAGAAGACAGTGGGAAAAAGCTCTATATAATCTATAATCTTTGGAAATACAAAATAAAGGGAGAAGTCCATATACACAGCCTTTCTCAGCCTGTCACGTAGCCCACACAACTGATCATATACGCACTGCCACTTCCAGCTTTGGATGGGGTGACATACATCAATCTCTCATTAGTGACTCAATGTGACACACACACACACATACATCCATGTTTTAATGGGAGAAAAGGAAGGATGATGTGGAGAACTTTGGCCTTCCCTTGCCACTAGATCAAAGAGCTGCAGAAAGGGGGTGGCAGGGGGAGTGCCAGTAATACTGAACTGACCTTACATGCTGAGGGAAAAGAGGAGAAGAAAGCTGTAACAAACCAGCTGTAGAATACTCATATGAAATATCCATGTGGGAGGAAAGCATCCAAATGCTCCTAGTACTCAACTTGAGAAGGGCTCTTAAGTTATACAACTCTCATGGTTTGGACAGGAGAAAAAAATACTGTGGATGAAGAAAAAGTCAAATAGTACCTATGACTTAAACATTTTGCCAACTGATCGGGAGGGTTGTGTATACCATAAGAAAAGAGATATAGAAGCTTAGAGATAAGTGATCGCCCAGACAGAACAACTACCTAAATGATTCATAAAGATTGATAGAAAACTAAGCAAGGAGATAAAAAAACTTCACAGAACAATGAAAATATGTTATGTCATGACAGAAAATGACCCCAAAATCTCTCAATGGAAAAGGAAGTAAGAAAACAAACTGTATGGTCTCCCATGAATAATGAAACAATAGCAAATTTGAATTGGTTCAAATGAAGAAAATGTGAAAATTAAAAGAAGAAACAAGCAGAGAAATTAGGACTAAATCAGAAAGAAGTGCTTCAAGGAAGAAATCAATAAAACAAAAATAAGAATAGGCAATTATAAAACACAAAAAAGGATTTTCTCCATGGCAACAGAAACTCTGAGAAAAATGAAAGTCAGAGATGTAACTCCAAAATACATATTTGCAGAAAATTCATCAACAGAGTCAGGGAATAGTAAAATGCATGAGTTCTATACAATTCAAAGTGATCACTTGAGTTCATAGATCTCTCAGAAAAAAATGCTTAAATGAAAATCCTAGTGCATCAAATACTATAAGAACATTGCCCCCAAAGTACTGATAAAAAGAGACTCATGTCATACTTGATAGATTCTATAGATTGCCAATGGAGCAAAACCTTATTCTCCATTAACCAGGAAATAAAGAGACTAAACTTCAGAATTTCAATATCAAACAAGAAATATTACAAATGTATAAGAAAAAGGCCATTAGTTTTTTGGAAAAATCAATCTAGAAATGAAAGATGATCTTGGAATGCAATCTTCTAAAAAAATAAAAGAAATTGAGATGCATCTCCAGAATAATCTATCTTACAAAGCAAAGTCTTTCATCAATGAAAATAAATGACTTCAACAATAGGGTGATATTCAAGAAATTCCTTCAAAAAAAAAGAGAGAGGAGCATTATTGTCATTCTTCCCTTGTTGTGGAAGAGGACCAATGACATCACAGGTTGATGTTTTGATTTTTATGTGAATTGTATTTAAGTGAGGCTGAGTTGCACAGTTATCAGCCTCACTGTCTCTTCCTGAGTCATCAAAGTCCAGTGGCAAGACAATCAAAATGAGTGGCAATGGACTGGAATGCAGTGGGTGACACTGGCATCTTTGGTATGTGACCAAGCTCTAACCATGGCCATTGAAATAAAAGTTCTCATTTGCCCATTCCACTGCAGGAAGTCTTCACTTGGGGTAGATATTTTCCTAACTTAGCAATGAGTTTGTAGCTTGATGGTTCCCTCATTTTGGTTTAGCCCATCTGCTCAGACAGGTCTATCAGGGTATGGCTGCTGCACATGATAGAGCTTCTTAGAGCTACAGGTGAGAGTTGGATGAAAGGTGGACATCAAGGTAGATAAACAGCCATGAAAAAGATTCAGAGGTGCTAATCCTCCCTGAACACCCCATAAACCACAGTTGAGTATGCAGTATTTGACACTCAAAGATTTCAAATGGAAGAAACACTAGAAAGGTAAAATGGGTACAGTAAATAATTAAATTAACTAACTAATATTTCTAGGGTAAAACAAAGCTCTTGATTGGTTGGGGGGAACATTGATCCAATCTTTTCATTTTGAAGGTCTAAGGATGAAAACAAAGAGATTATATGGAGCCAAAATGATTGAGAGGGCTAGATCAAATGGAGATAAAAACATCAGAAAGCAGGAAGAATGTTGCTTCTTAAGTGAATTACCATGTAGCGGTAGGGGAGCACACCAACAAATAACTCAAAATAATGACAGAATGTAAGGGGAAAGGATTTGTCAAGACAAAAAACCAACAATAAAAGGGTTTTTAATAAAAAAATAAATGCATTATAAAGCAAAAAAAAAAATTCCATCCCTGAGTAAAATCATGTTGTCCCTTAATAGATATATCTTCCTTCTGTGTTTTCTCAGCTCCAAGTTCACATTAAATGTCATTGTCCATTGCCATTTACATAATGCATCTTGTTCTGAGATGAGTTTTACTATTTTACCAATAGTTGATCGATATAGAAACTATGTATATCCATTCCATTTCATATTCATTGTTCTCTTCCCAGCTTCATCTACACATGCTCTAAGCATTATCCTGCTTAAGTGGGTACCATTATAAGCTAAACTTACCCCTCAACTTCTTACCATATTATGAAAAGATACCATTTATCACAGTGCCTGGCACATAGTAGGCACTTAATAAACAGTTACTTATTGAAATTATTTTGATAACTGTTTTTACATCTATAAAGCTCGCCTAAGGTGGTGGTCTCCAATGATGAGGCTGTGACCTAACCACAAAAAGGCTACACCCACGACCCAAAGGATTATGTAAAATTACAATCAGAGGTGAGGGAAGATAAGTCACATGCCCCTCTCCCCATGAAAACCAATTCTGAGGCTTGCTTCTAACAGAGGCATTTACTCTTGTCTGCCAGTGCTCCCCAAATTTACCTTCTCATTCTGCTATGTAGGTTTCAAACTTCATTCTTTGCTTCTTTTCTTAAAAAATATTTATTTAGTAATTTTCCCCAATTACATTGAAAAATGATTTTTGACATTACTGTTTTTTTTTTATTTTGAGTTTCAAATTCTCACTTTCCCTCTCCTCCCTTTTCATTAAAAAGGCAAGCAATTTGATATAGGTTACACATGTGTAGTCATGCAAAACATTTTCGTATTAGTCATGTTGTGAATGAAGACACAGACATAAAGGCAAAAATAAAAATAATTAAGAAAGCGAAAAATAACATCCGGCAATGTACATTCAGACTTTATCAGTTCTTTCTCTGTAGGTAGATAGTATTTTTCATTATAAGTCCCTCAGATTGCCTTGGATTATTGTATTGCTGAGAATATGTAACTTATTCACATTTGATCATCATACAACATTGCTGTTACTCTGTTCAGTGTTCTCCTGGTTCTGCTCATTTTGCTTTTCACCAGTTCATATAAGTCTTGCCAGGTATAACTGAGAGCATCCAGCTTATCATATCTTATAGCACAATAGTATTCCATCACAACTCATTCAGTCATTCGTAATTGATGAATATCTCCTCAATTTCCAATTTTTTTTGCCACCATGGAAAGAACTCCTACAAGTATTTTTATACCAGTAAGTCCTTTTCCTCTTTTTTTTATCTCTTTGGTATATGGTCCTCCTAGTGGTATATTGCTGTGCCAAAGGATAGGCATGGTTTTATAGACCTCAGACCACAGTTCTACAGAAGGGTCGAATCAGTTTACCACTGCACCGACAGTACGTCAGTGTCTCAATTTTCCCACTTCCCCTTCAACATTGTGTCGTTTCCCTTCTCTGTCGCATTAGCCGATCCAGGGGCGTGAGGTGGCCCCTCAGAACTGCTTTGGTTTGCACTTTTCTAGTCAATAATGATTTAGAGCATTGTGTCATGTGACTGTGGACATCTCTGGTGACTTTATCTGAAACCCTCCCATTCATAGCCTTTGAGCATTTATCAACTGAGGAATGGCTCTTACTTTTATAAATTTGACTCCATTCTTCATATACCTGAGAAACGAAGTCGTCATCAGAGAAACTTGCTACAAAATCTTTTTCAGTTAGGGTTACTAACTGTATATCCCTCCACCTTATTTACCCACTGTTTATCCTCTCTAATGCATCTTCCATTCCTCCATCCCAACAACGTAACTTTTATCTCCGCACCAAGATGAAGCATCAAAGTAGTTCTCTTAGGAGGTGTAAAAGCTATCAAATGGAGCATTCCAAAACATTTACCTCTTTATTACTTTAAAATAGTATGAAGTACCCTATGAACTATGTTTTAGTAATGTTAGTAATACATTTGATACAGATTTTCACAATACAATAGCATTAATTTGGAATTATGATAAAACTGAAAAAAGTTTGCCAAACAAATTGATGTCAAGTAAAGGAAAATATTCTGTGAAATAATAAAAGGTATCAAACTTTTCAATTCTATTTGTAAAAATTATTTTAGGACATCTTTAACATGAAACCAAAAATACATTAATTAACCTTTTGCTATTTATTAAAATATATTATAAATTCCTACAATATGTAATCTACTGTTACTTACTTTTCTCCCCACTAGAAGTGCTATTCTATGAAATTCATGAAAATACATTTTTAACTATGTTTAATCATAACTATAAATGAATATATTATATATAATTTAAGTTTATATTTAAGTTTATATAATTTAAGTTGTGTATTTCTATATAAAAATATAATTCATTTTGCCTTTTAACTGAACTTGTACCCCAAATAGAGAAAATTAACAGGTTTTTTTTTTTCAGATGATTGTTTACTGCAATGATTTTTCTTTCAGTTTCTGATTGTGTTATCAAACTACTTTGGACTTATAAGGCATCTTTTATCCAAAATTATTAGGGGATTTATACTTCCACTCAGATACTTCTTCAGATATTGGGAAAAGTCATCTCTCCATAGAAGCAAACCTAAAGACTGGTTGTTAGAGATGAACTTGTCACACAAAAAAGGTACTAAGAAAAATTTATTAAAAATGGAATTCAGAGGAGGGAAGGCCTTCTTTGTTCCTCCCCCTGAAGGAACAGGTAGCTTCCAACAAGGCCACCAGAAGGATGAGACAAGATTCTTATGGAATTCCAAACTTTGAACCTCTCGAGCTGCCATCTCCTGGCCATGTGCCTTCATGTTCTCCTCTGATAGGCTTTCCTTCAAACAACTTATTGAGCATGTGCAGTGGTTTTCTGATCTCCACCTCACTGTACTAGGTAACAAGCACCCCCATCAACCAAAAGGGGAAATAAAACTTACTTCCTGTTTCCCACACAAGTGAAGTACAGAGAGTCAAGAGTTGGAAGAAAAATGTGAATTATGACTCAGTATTGTGACTCTCATTTTTTTCACTCATCTTTCTTTATTTGAATTGATGACATCTTGACTGTCCTGTATTTATTTATGTTCCCATTCTCACATCTCAAATAGGAAGTTACAAGCTGTATATAATGTTGCCTAATAATCTTTATGTATAATCTGGACATCAATAAAAACTAAGTCATTTTCTAGATTTTTTCTGAAAAGAATTTTGACCCCCTCCACAAATGATTCCAGAATCAGCCCATCTCATCTAGAATATCAAACTACAGTATGTCATGAATATTTTCTATATTGGAATTAGGTTGCTGTGTCTACCACACTTTACAGCTAATTATGTTTCCCCTGTTTTAAGAAAAGGTATCCTTGAATTATCTCAGTTATCCTGTAAATGTGATGATTTGGGGAGTTGTTTTAGTCAATACAGCCTCCAAAGATAATATAACTTGATCCCTCAAGTAGCAGGAAAGGGATGGGAAATATCTACATAGTTCTTTTGCTTTCTGGGCTAAAACATTTAAGGTTTTCATAAAAAAACCTTTCTTTGAATTCCAGGTTTCATTAAGCATGAAAATTAAATTTTTATAAGTAAAGTTCTAGAATCACATAATGTCAGAGTTACAGGGGACTTCAAAAGTTATTGAGTCCAACCTTTCCTTCCATGAGAACACACTTTATTGCATGAATCAATCAAAAAGCATTAAGTACCTACTATGTGCCAAGCATAGTACTATGTACAGAGGATACAAAGGCAAAAGTGAAAGTTTCTCCTCTTATGGAGCTTACATTCTAATTGAGGAAAACAACATGTACATATATACAAAATAAATACAATGCAATTTTCTGGAGGAAGGAACTTTTCATTGAAGAAAGAATCATCCACTTGAAGACCCCTAATGACAGAGAGCCCATTATCTTCTTAGGAAGCACATTCTAGTCTTAGAGAACTCTAATTTTTAGGAATTTTTCCTTATATCAAGCCTAACTTTCCTCTTTGTTTATTATTGTTTGGTGTATAATTACAAATTGCTTCCCAGAATGGTTGTGCCAATTCACAATTTCACACACTAATAGTGTATGAATGTTCCTATTTCCACACAGCTCCTGCAACAGACCTTTGCAGAGGTGAGGGGGTCATCTTTGCCAAGATGATGGCTATGAGGTAGAATCTCAGAATTGGTTTAATTTGTATTTCTCTAGTTAGCATTTTTTGAAGCATTTTTTAAAAATATGACTATGGATAACCTGGGTTTCCTCCCTTGAGAATTGCCTGTTCATAGTCAGATATTATCAATTGGGGAATGGTTCTTATTGTTAGATATTTGAATCAGTTCTTAAAGACAGCTAATAGGTCTCCAAGTTTTCTCTTCTCTAAGACAAATATTCCTAGTTTCCTCATGTGATCCTCATGTGGCATAATCTTAAGACTTTTTGCCATCCTGGTCACCATACTCTGAATATTCTCCAGCTTGCCAATGTCCTTCCTAAAATGCAACCCCTAGAACTGAACAGGACACTTTGGTCAGATCACAATGGAATATAATAAGTCTGTCACCTTCCTAGTCTTGGACATTATTCCTCACAATGCAGCTTAAGATAGCATTCATTTTTTGTTTATAATATCTGATTGTTAATTTATATTGAGCTTGCAATCTACTAAAGCCCCCAGGTCTTTTGCAAATGAATTGCCATCTAGCCATACTTTCCTCTATGATGTTCTTATGAAGTCAATTTTTGAAACCCACATATAAAATTTTACCTTTATGCCCATTAAATTTCTTCTTATTAGATTCAACCCTAAGTTCCAACTTGTCAAGTTATTTTTAGATCTGTCCTATGAAATGCACTGGACTTATGTATCACCAAGGCAATATTCACAGCACTAGAGGTGACTATGAATGTGCCAGCATAGTTCTCAATCACAAAATATAACAGACTCTCCAAAAACAAGGCAGAAGAAAAAGATTTATTCAGAAATATGCCAGAAAGCCAAATCACGAAACCAGTAAGCCAAATCAATCATAGTAACCAAGAAGTCAATACACATTAGCACTGCAGGGGACAAAGGCATTTCCAAGCCTTCCCCCCACTACCCCACATCCCTGGGCCTTCCCACAAACAAACACTCAGGAGCCTAGCTGTCTGCTTACCTGTGTCCTTCCCAACTCTGACTAGCCTGACCAACTTCCTCCCAGCCCTGCTCTACCCTATCTGTTCCACCTGTTCACCAAGCTCCTCTCACCCATGTGTCTTAGGCTTCCATGTGATTTAAACAGGCACATGGGCCTATTAATGAATGGAAAATATCTTCTCATTTAAATTACCATTGTAACTTAATAGCCTCTACATTTCTGTGTCATCTGCAAATCAAACCAGAATACTGTCTATGCTTCAATTCATAAAATCAAATGATAAATAAAAGCCAAGCATAGATGATGGAGGTGTTCCACGGGAGACTGCTGTCCAAGTTACATCAAAACAACATATCAGAGGCTTGGCAACCCAAACTCCTCCTACCAAATCCAAAAGTACCTAATTAAAAGATTATCTTATCACTCCCTATTGCAAGAAGATTGACTTTAGGGGACAATTTCTACCCCTTACTCAGTTCAATTTAATGTGTAATCTCTCCTTTCTTGGATAATAGCTAACTATGTTGATACAGAGCTCTAACATACAAAGCACTTTCCTCACCACTCTGTAAGGTAGGCAGTGTAAAAATCATCATTGTTCTCTTATGAGTAACCTTCTTACTGACTTGAGTGTGGAGGTTTTGTTGGTTGAAAGTGAAAAAGAAAGGGAAAGGCACTCGCTCCCTCCTCTGGTCCCCAACCTTAGAATGTGGACACTACTGACCTGGTCCAGATTTTCCTTGTCTCCTCATCCCAGATATGGCCTACATTCTCTAGCTACCATCCTCAATTCTAATTCCTACTGAGAGGGTTCTCTGTGCATGCATATTATATTGCATAGTGTCATTGTATTATATTGCATAGGAGAAAAAGAGGAAAGCAATGAAGAAAGCATCATGACTCAGCAACCCAACCTCCAACCAGACAGCAGTGGATATTGACTCCCTTTCTAATCCAACTTTTTCTACTTTTGGACTTTTACCAAAATCAATAATTCAATGTTCTCTTTCACATTGCTCCTGAGCCCCAATTTGGTATCCAGATTTACCAACAATTCATTTTCAACTCTCTTGAGAGCCCCTATTTGCAATAATGATGCACACAATAAAAGGAGTTATATTTTTCATCTTGAAGCAGTGTGATACAGTGGATAGAAAGCTAGCTGAAAGCCAAGAGGACATGGATTAAAGTCACACTTTGGACTCATACTGACTATATGTCCTTGAGCAAATCATTTTACTTCTCAGGGTTCTAGGCAACTCTGTAGAAGACTATATATTGCAGAGAAATTGTCAACCTTCATTGATAAAGAAAGTTTTCTTATCTGCAAGTTTTATGCACCTAATTCCCTATCGCTATTTTCATCCAGAGTAAGTCAGTGTTAAAGTACTAATTAAATTTCTAATTATGAACACAATTAAACAACTGAGAAGTTTTGTATTAAACATCACCTTCATGGATGGAAAAACAGGGGAAAAGGGGAGATGTGCTTCATTGTCTGCATAAATTCTCAACTGGGGCAAGTTCATCACTAATTGGAAGTGTCTCTTGTTCCAGACTCCACTGTTATATCTGGCCTCAGCGGAGGAATGCAGCAGCATACTCAGCCTCCCTCCATCTCACCATGAAACCTAGCTATGCTCAACTGCCATACTAGCTGGCCACCCTCTATACTTCTCTAGAGTATCCATCTTTTCTTGGGTTCATTCGCAAGATTCCAATTGAATTGGGCACTCAGCTTCCCTCTTCCATTCCCTCTCTGTCTGTGCCATAGGGCTGCCATGGCAGCAACAGGTATGATGGTCAGAGCCACCTTGTACCTCTACCTCAGCCCTAGCATCTTCCTCAAGCTACATTCTCTTCGTCCAAACTACACATGCGCTCTCACTTCCTACTTCTAGATAAATGTGTATAAAGCACTTTGCAAAACTTAAAGTGCTATATTAATGCCAGCTGTTATCGTCATTATTAATATTTTGTTGCTATTATTAGTTCTTGCTCCCCCTTCTTCTCCAGCCAAGGGGAAATAATTTGACTCCTCTTCTGACAATAAGCCATAACAAGCCAGAGAATTCCACCCCGATCAAGAGGATTTTCATTCCCAGATGTATATCCTTGGCAGAGAAGACAATAAGGGCTCCATAGAGAAGGGAAAATTGAGTCCTACTGAACCTCAGTGATTTGCCCAAGTGCTGTAATGCTTCTTTTAATTCCAGGTCCAGTCCTTTTTGTTTCACATCTGTGCTTCTTCATGTAGGAAGGGGTTGTTAGTGCCCATTCTTTATTCAGCATCATCCTAGGTATTGTGGAAGATTTAAAAGAGCTATGAGACCCGATCCTTGCCCTTGAAGGGCTTAAAATCTAAATTCAAGTTTTAAATTAATTTAAGAGATAGGTCGCAGACTTTTTCCCAAAATACCTGGTCCAAAGTCTTCTTAATCACAGGGAAATGGTTTCTCTGTGTGTGTGTTTGTGTGTTTTGTTGTCTATCAATCTCAACCTCTCTGTCTCTGTTTATCTCCCTGTCTCTCTGTGTATCTCTCTTTTGCTGGGAGCAGGCTGCGGATAGGCTGAAAAGTTAGAGAAGAGAGATTCCATGGAAAATCACAATTCACAAACACATCCAGAATGTTCCCCTGTCAGTCAGCAGTTTCAGATTGCACCCTTTTTTTTTTTTGCCTCTTCCTCCAGTCCTTACTTCCATCACTACAAAATCCTTTGGATGACACAACACTAGATGGGATAGCTACCACCGATTGACAGAGCCAGGAGCCAAAAAGGATTATTGGTTTAATCTAATAACAAGAATGTCAATAGTGAGAAATGCAAATACTCACCTTGTTTGTTTATTTTTGTTCAATCCATCTCACAATGTAAGGGGAGGCAGCATGATTAAGATCTGGGAGTGTTTGTCAGTGGACTACAAGCTTCATGAAAGTCAATTGTATGATATAGCAGCCCAAAAACTAAGTATGATCTTGGGCTGCTGTTAAAAAAGACATAACTTCCAGGGTTGAGAAGGTAAGCTTCCTGTTTTACTAGCTCCTGGTCAAATCACACCTGAAGAATTGCATAATCTCTTTTGAGCTCACCACCAGCCTGAGAGGTAGGTGTTCTAATAATTCTCATTTTAGGAATGAAAAAAATTGAATATAAGACAAGTTAAGTGACTTGCCCACGGTCATAACATCTATTAAGTGTCTGAAGCAGATTTCAATTCAAATCTCCATGACTCCAACATTATGCCTCCAAGAGCATAGAAGCAGAACCAATGACATTTAATTAAGACTGCATTTTTTTAAGAACGCACTAAGTGCCAAGCACTAGGGATTCAAAAAAAAAATGCCTAAGGTAGTAGAATTCCCTTCACTTAAGGAATTATAGAATAGGTTAGATGATTACCATCATCTACCTCTAAAAGTATCATTACCTCTAAAAGAGGGGGCTCTTTTTCAGGAATGAATTGAGCTAGAAAACCAGTAAGTTTCCTTCCAGGGCTGAGACTCCTTGATTCTGTAATTTTCCTAACTGGCTGCGGATGCCTATGCAGTAGACTAAGTAGAAAGGCTAAAACGTTGGTCCCTAGAGAGAAGAGCTAAGCAAGGAACTTGGATAATCCAGAAACTGGATAATTGTCCATTAAACAATCAGAAGTTAACTGTAATTACTTCTGACATTTGCAGAACAACCTTTGTGTTCATACTTACCTTACCAAAGCAGCCCTCTTTTCATATTCCATATGCTTTTATTCCTCTGATAATCACAAATTCACTGGCAGTTCTCATCAGAGCAATAAATTTCATAGCCACTAGCCAGCCAGCTTTCTGCCAAAGTTACTTTTGTCAACTACTGTATTAAGAACACATGGATCTGTGAGGCACTGAATCAGCTTACATTTATAAGGTGGGGCTCCAGAGAGAGGACACTTGGGACCTATGATAAAAGGTTGATCAGAAATTCTAATTTAAAATTCAGCCATATTTCAATAATAAAGAATTGAGACAAGACATCTTTCATGGCGTACGTTCAAATGCTACTACCTGCAGGAAGCCTTTCTTAATCTCCGCAATTGCTTGTGTTCTCCTCTAGAAATTAATCAGTATTTCATTTTTTATTATTGTAGAAACTTTTTTGTAATTGTTGTTCAGCCATTTTCAGCTGTGCCCGATTCTTCATGACTTCCTTTGTGATTTTCTCGGCAATTTTTTTTTTTTTTTTTGCCATTTCCTTCTTGCTCATTTTACAGATAAGCAACTGAGGCAAACAGGGCTAAAGTGACTTTCCCAGAGCCACACAAGCTAGATTTGAACTAAGGAAGATGAATCTGCCTGACTCCAGGCCCACCGGGCACTCCGTCCACTGCAGCTACCTAGCTAGAAACTCTTTAGAATATTATAAGTCCTTTGACCATGTCCACTTTTTATTCTAGTCCCATTTCTAAAGGTAAAATAAAGACATTGGACAGAATACGGGGGAAAATGGTCTCCTACAGGAATGCAAATTCCCTGAGGCCAGGAACTGTTTTGTTTTCGCCTTTGTTTCTCCAATATCTAGCACTCAATAAGTTCTTAATAAATGTTAATCATCATCTCTAACTCAGTCTGAGACCTAGAATATGAAATTCCCTGAGGTCACTTTCTACAAGAAAATTCATAACTTTACCAAGACCACCCACTCTTCAAATCAATTCCAATTACTTTTACTTAATAGGCTCTCCTTTTTTCCCTCATTTACTTCTAATTTCCTCCAATGGTGCTCAGTGCACTTAGATTACATCTACACGTATACAGTGAGTTGAAGAATTGAGGTAAATATCTGGAATAATCAGCCAAAGATATTTTCCACTCCTCTCAGGCATTCAGCAATTCAAATAATATTTACTAGATCCAAAGCACTGTGGTAGGTTCTGAGAGAGGAACCAAGTTTAAATAAGAGCTGGTCTCTGCCCTGAAGGAGTTTACACTATAATGGAGGATTAATACAGTACTGAAGAATCAGAGGGCTTAACCCTTCTTACTCATCTGTTCTTGAACAAGTCATTTAGTCTCAGTTACCACAACTGTAAAATAAGGGGATTGACCTAGATAACCTCTGAAGTCCTTGCCCCTCAGTTCTACAAGCTTGTCATCCTCAGATAGCCAAGAACAATCATTAAGCCTCTCTGATCCTGAATCTCCGCATCATTAAAATGGGATGATAATGCCTATATTACTCGTCTTACATTGTGTTGATAGGTTCAAATGAGATGATATATGAAACACCTTATAAACAATAAAGCACTACACATGTCAATTATGATTAGATCACTGATTTACTTGAATTATGTAGCCAATGCACACTTTGCTTTTACTTGTATAAACATAGCCTTCCCCCTCCTCCTTTCCACCTCCATTAAAAAAATAGAGATGGAAGATGCTTTTAGTCTCACACTAAGCTGCCAAAATAATTAGAAATGAACATTCTCCTCGTTTTCTTGGCCAACTTTCCCATCAGGTCTCAAGGGAAACAAAATCCTCCTCATTCCTCAGCTTCCCACATGACAACCTTGTCACCACCATGAAGGGAAGGACGAACAGCTATAAGGAAGAGGGGAGAGAAAAAAAAAGCCCCTTCAGGGGCAAGGAGAAGGAACAGGTAGGAACATGTGGGTGCTGGGGATTAAGTTCCCAGTGAATTTCTTGAGTCTTAATCATTTTTCTTGGCAAAGTTCCCATCACTGCTACTTACATCAAACTAAAAGGGGCCAATTACACCGATCTGTATTTTATTTGAGGTCACATTTAATACAAAACCCACAGGGACTCATTCTGATCTAATAATCAAACTTTCTTTTCTTCCAGGAAGTTGTTTTTATCTTCCTCTTACATACCAAAATCTAGAAAATCCCAAGCAGTCTGAAGCAGTGAGGGAGCCAGTTAGCATTTCCTTTAGTATTTCCAGTAAAACCTGAGAGGAGTTGGAGACATTCACTGACTGATCTGAAGTAACCTTCCCTGTGAATAAGAACAACAGCAATCGTTGTGATGAGCTGGGAATCTTTATGAAACTATTTTAAGGATAGTATTTGTGCTTAAACTATAGGGATGACAAAGGATGGCTAGAATCTTCAAAGCTTCCACACGGAGTAGAGGTGGAGGAATGCACTGGGTGGCCCCACATACTTAAAGTTGGAATTTGAAGGCTTTTGTGATCAGACAGTTATGTCATGTAGCTGCAGATTTTCTACTTTTAAGAAAAAGCACGTTGCATTCTTAGAAGCAAAGTCCTAAAGCCACCCAAATTTATCACTACGAAACACGCTCAAAACTATGGCTATAAGTGGTTACAGAGGGTAGTTCCATACATGGGCTCAAAGATGTCAGGGAGACGTTCCCTGTCCAAAGTTATATCTCACACTGACATCCGAAATTTCACCATTACAGATTCATTCCTTTGGATTCAACTTTACACAAATTCGCATTTATGTAGCACTTCACAGTCCCCAAAGAGCTTTCCTCACCATAAACCTCTGGGGTCATTAGTGCTGGTATCATTAGCCTTTTACAGATGTTCAGAGAAGCAAGATGATTTGTACAGTCCCACAACTAATTAATGTTGGAATTCTAATTTGCATGCAACTCTTTTGATTCCAAACTCTATCCACAACACTATCTACTGTCTCTCTTCTCATTCACCTTTCCATATAATTACGCATTGTCATTTAACCCTTGAGATCGGTACTTTTGTTCCTATTTGGGGGGGGCTAGATAATATTATAGATAACAGTTTAAAATCCATAATAACCAACAGAAATGAGTTCATCAGATAAGCTTCCTTCCGGCAGGAGATGAGGCAGCATAAAAGTAAATGTGTCCAAGGAGAAAGGATCATTGTGAAGAAGAGGAGGGAATGACCTGAAGATGAAGGTGGAATATTAAAGACAAAGGATACGTATGACCTTGAAGATCCTCACCATAGTTAGATTTACCCAAAAGAAAGCATGCTTCTGCCCTGGAAGTAAGACGAGAGAATAGGGAAAACAAGTGTGCGTGGAAGGGAGAGTTGGGAGAGAAGGAAACAGATTCTCTGCTTTTAGAGGATCATGTTTCTGAAATTCCAGAGCGTCAGGAAGACCCAGGTTCTAATTCTCGCTCTGATACTTAATAGCTGGATGACAAATCCTTTTACTTCTATGAGACACAATTTCTTTATATATAAAATGGGACTAATAGTACTTGCTTCAATTCAAGTTAAGGGATTGTGAGGCCCCTTCCAGACCTAAATTTATTATCCTATGATCTACAAACACTTATTTTAGGGTTGACTGTGTGCCAAGCAGTGGGCAACATGTTCAAAAGACAAAGAGAAAAGAGACAGTTCCTGCCTCATGGACCTTTTGCCTGGGAAGAGACACATATAAGTATTTACACAATTTAGAAAAAGCAAATTTAAAAAATTGGGGGTAAAGAAGAATACCAGCAACTGAGAATATCAAGAAAGACCTCCTCTAAGAACTGGCACCTGAGTCATGCTTAGAAATTTTGTGAGGCAGAAGTGAGAAGGGGAGAATTCTAGCCTGTGTGAAGGAGCGAGAGCAGGTGATTGAATGTGTAATACAATGAGGATCAGGTAGGCCAGGTTGGCCGAAATATAAGGAGGGAATATGGAGAAATAATAAGCACTTAGTTTATCGTGAAAGATCAGATCATGTTCAGATAGTGAAGGTATTTAAATGACAGAAGAGTTTGTACTTTATTCTAGAGACAATAGTCAATAAAGCTTCTAGAGCAAGGCAGTGCCAAGGTCAGATCTGGACTTTAGTAATATTAATTTGATAGCTATGGAGAAGATGAATCAAAGAGGTAATGAGACTAGAGAGAGAATTATAATAGAATCACCAAACCATAGGGCTGGAAGGGACCTCAGTAGTCATCCAATCTAACCTAGGCTTGAAAAAGGATCTCTACTATCCCAAATAGGGTCACCTAATCTCTGTCTGATGGAAGGCCTCCAACGATGGTAAACCCACTTCTCAATGCTCACACACACATATTCAGTCTACTCTTTTGCAGACATGGGAGGTCTATAAATATGATAGATACATTGCATGTATTTTCACACTTTTTCAATATATTGAGCACTTTTGTTTTTTTCTTTAAAAAATATGATTTGTCACATGGTTTGGCTGGGAGACCTACAGAAACATTGGTAATGTTTCTATCTATCTATCTATATATCTATATCTATATCTATGTCTATATACATATATATAATATATATTTTACAAAGAGAAGGAGAGATATCATTAGTAATTTTGAAAAGAGTAATTTTAGTTAAGGGATGAGATCAGAAACCAGATTTAGAAGAGATTAGAAAAAAAGTTAGAGGAGAAGAAATGAAGGCAATGAGAAATCTTTCCTAAGCGGGCATTTAACTGGTAGCAAGTACTCTTTGAGTCTTACCATTCAACCAACTCCAAAACCATTTAGTCAGTTGCATCAAATGCTTTGATAAAATAAACTCTATCACATTCCTCTCATGTCCTATCTTAGTAACTCTACCAAAAAAGGGAAAATAGGTTACTCCAGCATGACTTGTTCTTGAGCAATAAGCAAACTTTTATTGCAATATTCTGGGCAAGAAGTGATGAAGATCAGAAACTAGGTTTGTGATTATTTGAATTGAAAGAGGAAGATGAATATAAAAAAATTTTTGAAGGTAGAATCAATAGTACTGGGCAGCTAATTGGGGGAGGGGGAGACAAGGTTGACTCTGAGGTTACAAACCTAGATTACTGAAAAGATGATGGCACCCTCTACAGAAACAGAGAAGTTAGGAAAGGTGGTGGATTTGAAGGGAAATTAAGGAATTTTGATTTAGACAAATGTGTTTGAGATTAAGTTCAATGAGTAATTGAAATAAAAAATAGGAAAAGGACAAATGAAATGACATTAACAGAGAGACTAAAAGAACTCAAGAAGTACCTTAGTCAGCAAATATCTCATTTAATAGGCAAATGGGGGGAGATGTTACAAAAGACCATATCATGGTAGAATATAAACTCTTTTGTAAAATCTTACAAAGAAGGATAATGAAGAGCATTATCTCATAAGGCAGAAAGAAGTGGCAGAAGGTAAAACCAGTTAAAAAAATTTGACAAGATATCCAACTAAGGAGTCATATCAATAGCATTTGAAGATTGAAATGGGAGAAGAACCATGAACAGAAGAAAAATGGAAAGGATTTTCAAAAGTCACTATTACAAACTTTTCTCCATCAAGGATATTGGAACTACCATCCTTGCTCTCTAATAGAATCCTAGATGTACTTACAAAGGTAACATAAATGATTCTCAAGAATATAAAGAAGGAAAAAGTAGTCGAATTTGATTGAGTTCATATATTATAGAGGATACCCATGCTGTGGGTAACACAATTATCAAGGCACTGAAAAACCAATACATAAATTATCAGAAAGGAGGAAAGATATCAAAGGAATGTAAGAAATCTCAAATTATATTAATACTGAGAAAAAGTTGCCCAGAGAAAATGAGTAACTACTGACCTATTTTTTCAGTGACAACAAATCTTTACTAGATTTGTGTACTATTAGATTACTATTATATTAGTTACTAATATAGGAATGGAGAGCAACCTTAATGAGGCAACTAGCAGCAAACAAATGGGCTTCCTTATGGGCTATTCAACAACAACTTCTTTATCATTTCTCAGTTAATTGAGAGATGTAGAGAATATAAGCTTCCATTATGCTTGGTATTTTTTATTATGAAGTATTTTATTCAATGGGGATGGGGGAAAATCTACCTTGGAGATTCATTTACAACGAAGTCATCTCCCATCATATATCATTCAAGCTTCCTTTAAAAAGATATCCAAAAAATAACCCTGTTCAGTGTTCAATGATAATAAACACCAGATGGGACATAAAACATAACATACATTTGTTTGTTCACCAAGGTGTTTGCCATAATGAAGGAAGAGATTTAAAGAAGAATCCTGGTTGTAGAAGAATTCCCTGAGAATAGTGAAGTCCTCC
The DNA here is from genome assembly GCA_028658325.1 of Potorous gilbertii. Classification (NCBI taxonomy): domain Eukaryota; kingdom Metazoa; phylum Chordata; class Mammalia; order Diprotodontia; family Potoroidae; genus Potorous; species Potorous gilbertii. The sequence continues at coordinate 393,902,763 of CM053769.1, forward strand.
AGATACTTGAAGAAGGTCCACATAGAAACCTCACACTCGTTCACACATAGGAACTGGATGACTCCACAAAAGAAAATTTAAAAGAAGACAGAGAAGTGGGAGGAAAACCATTAGAGTGCAGTGTCACAACAACCCAGAGAGGAGATAGTGTCAAGGGATTGTGTCACAGGATTGCTGCTAAGAAAATGATTTGTGAAGAGTACTATATAATGTGTTATAAGAAGTGCCCTGAGGTGGGGGTGGGGGAAGAATACATAGAGAAATCTGAGCAGTATAAAGAGAACATTTCCATAAATGTGATTTACCATCATTTCTGGAAGACCAGGAGCTTCTTGGACATTTTCTTCTAGGACTGGAATTACCCTTTGAGATAATCCCACCCAAAGTTGTACTCTCTAAGCCAGATGGACCAGTGCAGTTCTTAACCTGGAGTCTCTGAACTTTTTTAATATTTCGATAATTGTTACTTTGATATAATTAGTTTCCTTTGGACATAGAATGTCTTATACAATGAATTACATGGTCAGTTCAAATAGATAATATGGAATATAAGGAGAAGTAATGTTAAACCAGTCTAGAATAGAGGTTCTTAACATGGAATCCTCAAACTTGTGTGTTTGTTTTTATATTTTTATAGCTATATCTCAATCTAATTGATATCTCTTGTATTCTTATGCATTTTATTACATTCAGTTCTGGGTACAACAATATGAGGACTTTGATCACCTAAAGTGTCCAGAGGAAAGTAACTAGCATGTAAGTGGTTTCAAATCCACATTGTATGAGAAACAGTTGAAATAATTGGAGACATTTAACCTAGAAAAATGAAGACTCAAAGGAAACATGATAAATGTCTTTAAGTATTTGCAAAACTATCACATGAAAGAGGGATCAGACTTGTTTTGCTTAGTCTTAGAAAGGAGGACCAGGAGCTCTGCATGTATATTTCAAGGATGCAAATCAGGCCAAGGCTTAAATTCATAAGCCTGGAAGACTAGGGGAATGTCCTAATGCTTTCCTGTAAACCACTTCAGAGACATATCAAAGAGAGCCCTGGGACCAGAAGTCATGTGAAACCCTGAACTCAGGTAAGAGTAAGATTTTCCTTTTTTCACAAAAAGGAAAATCATGACTTTGGAGAAACAGAGACACCAGGAATCCAAACCAAGTTACCTGGATTGATCCATCAGAGTTTAGCTTATGTCCTACTTCTTCTGGAAAGACTTCTTCTAAAAGTGCTGAACTGGGAGTCAACCCAACACGGCCTCCTTGCACAAATCCCTTCACCTCTGGGGAGCTTCAATTCCTCCTCAGTAAAATGAGGGGATTCCACCACGTGATTATCTTTCTACTTCCAGTGTTTTAATATTTCTAATTCATTTTACACCCACCCTACCCATTCTATCTTTACCATTGATTCTAGCACTTAGTTGCTTTATTTCATTATTGGAACTGACCTAAATATATTACTTCTGTTTCATTATGTTTGTCCTCACTAGATGAATGGTCTGGAGTCATGATTTCATAAATATAAGTAGGTGTTCAGTGATAAAACTCCTACCAATGCACATTTGTATATTCTCTGCAACTTTATTGCAGAGTACTAGTTGTTTGAGATGTGGATGGGATGGAGGGAAGAGAACATTTATTAAGTGCTTACTATGTATCACTGTGATAAGCACTTTTATAAATGTTAACTCATTTGATCCTCAGAAGGATCTTATAAGGTAGGCGCTGTTATTGTCCCCATTTTATAGTGGAGGAAACTCCGCTGAGGCAGTTGAGCTGAGACCGAATGAGATAATACTTCCAAAGTACTTACCAGAGTTGTCTGGCATGTGGTAGACACATAATAAACACTTATTCCCTTCACTCTCCTCCTTAAGGCAGAGTTTAAGTAACATTCCCAGAGTAACACAGTTCTTAGTAAGAGTCTGAGGCTGGATTTGAATTCAAGTCTTCCTAACTCCAAGTTCAGCACACTATCCGGTAAAGTTAAATGACTTGCCCAGGGTCATAGAGCTTGAACATACCAAAAGTAATATTTGAACATAAGTCTTCCTAATTCCAAGGCCAACTGTCTACATGCCAAATCATACTGTCTATTGACAAATAGTTATCTTAGGAGTATGGGATCATAGAATTAGAGCTGGAAGGGATCTTAGATGGCATAGAATGTAATTCTCTCATCTTACAAAGAAGAAAACTGAGGTCCAGAGAAGTTTAATGACTTGCCTAGGGCCACACAGCTAGTTAGATTTGGAGAAAAGATTCAAACCCAGGTCCTCCTGACTCCAAGGTCAATGTTTTTTTCTCCCCACTAAACCAACCTCAAGAGAGAGCTTGCCAACTTGAAATTAAGTTGTTGAAATTGTGAAGTAGGCAGTTGGCCCTTGATTCAGAACTTCCTCCCTTTCAAGCACCACATTCACCAGGCAAGCTTGTTTGACCTATCATTTTTGGTATGCCCTTTCCAGACAGTACTTTCCCACAGTGATCCAGAGCTGACCATGAGAACATTCCCTGTGACTTCCCTTCCTCCACCCCATATATCACTCTCAACATGTTCAGAACTCTGTACCTTTCAACACAACAACTAATTTAACTCACAACATGCTCCACAAAATAAAATATCAGTTTTTGATAATCCAGTGAGCCTCAGACTGGTCCATGTAAGCATGCGTACATTTCAACAGTGGCTTTCTGGAAGCAATATCCCATTTTTTTTCTTATCTAACATTTAGGAATGGCACACAGTGGAGATCTGGAACCAGATAAGAAAAGAAGGTAGTGTCATGGCAGGAAAGCAAAAGCAATATTGGGGAACAGGAGGGGCTTAATAGGGCCTTTCAAATTATAGCATGTAGGGATTATCCATTCATATAATCTACCTCCCTCCATTCCTCACCTCCTGCACCTTGAGATTCCTAGGGAATCCTAAGATGCATTTTATATGGTCCTTTTCCTCTGTTGCTAGGGAAACAATAAGGCATCGAAGAATGACTCCAACACAGGAGCCAGGCTCTCTGCGTGACTCAACCTCTCTAGCCTCTTGCCTAGGGGCCCAAAACTCAGATTTCATATTCATTTAAAATGTATAATTCTTGTGTTTTCAGTACTTAATCTGCATTCTCATCACAAAAAAAAAAACCTATTATTCTAATTACAGATCAAGGATTCTTCTCAATAAAGGGACAAAGAGAAGCATAATATACTGTGCCCCAGGTTTAAGATCTCTTCCCTAAGCTGGGATAAGACATGCTTAGCTTTTTATGATCATAGGGTCATACCATTCAGTGAGTTAAAACTGAACATGTCCATCAAATCTATGCTTCTCCTTTTATAGACAAGGAAAGTAAGGCCCACAATGTCAAGTGATTCACTCAGAGTCATTCAAGTAGTAAGAAGCAGAACCAACAAACTACCCTATGCAAACATTATCATAGACATATTTAAGCCCAGGTCAAAGGACTCTAAATCTAATGCCCTTTCCACTATACCAGGCTCCATCCCTACTTAGTTTTGGGGATTAAGGCACTTCCATAAAAATTATATGCAATATTTTCAGTCTGAAGATTTTCACATAGAAAATATCTGTAATAATAAACTCTGGGAGTCATAAATCTGTGGTTAGTTTCATAAATCACTTTTCTTACAGCACTTTCACATTACCTAACTCCTCATATTATGACATAATGGGCTGAACTCTTATTCCATGACCTGAGTATTTCACCATAATGACTGAAAAAGCAATGAAGAAATATTTCCTTTAATAGTTAAACTTCCTCTATAAATAATGAAGCATTGCTTTGAACTACTATATCAAAATCTATGGTCCAGAATTCTTAGAAACATAGAAAATTAGAACTGGACCTTCAACAAATAGAGTCAAACTCAAATAGAAATGTGGGCCATTAATCCATACACAAGGTTCCCTGCTGGCTGTATATTGACTTTGTTTTAAAAAGGTAATGTTATCTGTGTTTTATTATATTTTTACTTATTCTGTTAAATATTTACCAATTACATTTTAATCAGCTTTAGACTGAACTCAGGAGTGCAAGGTCTGCAGGCAATGTGTTTGACACTGTCTAGATGAATGAATTCACTGTAGAATACTAAGACTGGTAGAGCTTGGAGTTGAAAAATTAATCTCTAAACTGGCAAGGATCTGAGAATATGGAATGTTAGAATCAGAAAAAAAATTAGAAAATGCAACATGAAATGTCAGAGATAGGAAGGACCTTAGAGATCACTTAAACCCACATTGTCCCCATTTTACAGATGGGAAAACTGAGTCCCAGAGAAGGGGAGTAGCTTGCCCAAGGTCACAGGACAAGAACTGAAATGCAATCCCCAGTCAGTGTACAATGTGGAATTTGTTCCTTTATTCTCTGAGGAAAAAAAAATAGTAACTACCACAGAGTCAGGAAATTTTAGAGCTGAAAGAGACCTTAGAAATCTTTTCTGTTTATCTAGGTGGTAGGGGAGGGAGCAAAAGATATCCTATAATGAACGCTCTGACCTCCTATAGGCCTAGTTCAATACTGAAAGATTATTAATTAACCATATGACTAATAAAGACTCATTCAGAGAATCTTCTTTCTGAAAAGTCTGAATTTGGTTCATTTCTGTCTTTCATCTAAGACATCTTCAATTCGCTTGTGAACCCCAAACTAAGAAGGCATATGTACAACAAGTTTATCACGCACAACAAATATAGAAAAGATTCACATCCAAGTACACAGATAGTAAAAATTCTATTATGGTGAACCCCATCTTCCTGAGAAATTTATAGAATCTGCCAGAATACTGGGGGCTGAGGCCTCCCCTAAATAAGGAAAAAATATATTAGGTAGACCTCTTGGGGGGCATGACAAAGGAAAGAGATAGAAACGTGTGGTAAGGAAAGAAGTAGACCCTTATGATGAGTCATACTTTTCACCGGGACCTATACATTTACCCCAGTTTTATAAGGTCATCATGGTGCTGAGGCCCACTCAAGTGGTGAAAGAACTTGAAGCCAATGAGAGAGCTGACATCTCCACCCAGATATAAATAGTACACATAATTTGCAATGCCAGAAAAAGGCAAGGTTCAGATTTGCTCTACCTTATCCTGGCTTTTTGCTTCATCGCGCCTTAGTTTGGTCAAGGAATTCCTCTACTTCGCTAAGGAATTTCTGACCACTTCACTAAAGACTACTCTAACATCTATTGCTTCTGTCTTAGGATACCACAATTAGCATCCTTCCCACTGACACTGAAAGCAATATCACCTTGAGATAAGACTTCTGAGGATGCTACCCAACTCACACTGGTGCTGGAAGTTTGGGTCATCAGAGGGGCAACTGCAGTCATATGTTCTAGGAGCAACTGTGTAGTTGGCTTTGGTCCTAAAACTATAGCTCCCATTAATGTACTTCCCATTAAAAATCAAAATAACTCAATTCTTAGGAAAGGCATTATTGAAATGGTATGACAAAAGCAGTAATGGAAAGAGGCGAAGATACTTTGATATCCAGTCCCTAAAGAAACCATAACCAGAGAGGAGTGAGTCAGAAAGTGAGCAGTAGGGGGAAATAATAAAGGGAGAAAGGACTAAAATAACCAAAGATTTCAGGAATAAAAAAACTCAAAGATCTTGAACATAAAAAGATAAATCAACCAGAAAAATAGTAAGAACAGAAGGAAATATGACCTCTAGAATCCAGGCAGCTATGAATAAATACTGTAAAACAAAGTAAAGTGATCCAACATTTGATGAGACAGAGAATCCTGAGAAATTTGAAGAAAACATAGAAAAACACACTTTATGAGGAGCCAAGATGGCAGAGTAGAAAGACACACTTATGCTAGCTCCGAAACCACAATCTATAAAATATGTGTAAAGAAGGACTCCTAACAAAATCTGGAGTGGTGGAAGCCACAGAACAAGAGAGTGGAGGAGATTTCTGTTCCAGAAAGACCTGAAAAACCCTCACCAAAGGTCCATCACACACAGGACCAGAGCAGGACCCAGCCCTACCTTGGTCACACAGCCCCAGGATCTGCAGATCTGAGCAGGCTTCAGGGATGGAATCTCTGGTGGCCGCAGGGGTCCCTCCACCCACAGGCACAGCAGGTCAGTGAGAGAGACTTCTGGGCTGGCCAAGAGGGGAGCAGAGTGTCTCCATAACTCAGGCCCCCTCGGTAGGCAGCAGCAGAGGCAGCAGCGTCCAGGGGCTCCCAGAGCAGGCAGGACCTCAGATCCATTACTGAAGGTCTCTGCATAAACCCCCTGAGGGAACTGAGCCTGAGAGATGGCCCTGCCCCCACCTGAGAACCTGATTTAATCTTACCATGAATAGCAGCTGTGTACACTGCTGAAAGACCTGAGGCTGGGGAGCAGCATTTGAATCTCAGACCCCAATCACTAGCTGGGTGGAAGTAAGTGAGGGTGGAGAGAAATCTCAGAAGTCAAGTAACTGGCTGGGAAAATGCCCAGAAAAGGGAAGAAAAATAAGACCACAGAAAGTTACTCTCTTGGTGACCAGATGTTAGCTCCTTTCCTTTCTGATAAGGAAGAACAATGCTTACCATCAGGTAAAGACATAGGAGTCAAGGCCTCTGTATCCCAAACATCTGAAATAGATATCCAATAGGCTCAGGCCATGGAAGACCTCAACAAGGATTTTGAAAATCAAGTTAGACAGGTAGAGGAAAAACTAGGAAGAGAAATGAGAAAGAGGCAAGAAAAGCATGAAAAACGGGTCAATAACTTGCTAAAGGAGACCCAAAAAAATGCTGAAGAAAATAACACCTTGAAAAATAGGCTAACTCAATTGGCAAAAGAGGTTCAAACAGCTAATGAGGAGAAGAATGCTTTCAAAAGCAGAATTAGCCAAGTGGAAAAAGAGATTCAAAAGCTCACTGAAGAAAATAGTTCTCTCAAAATTAGAATGGAACAGATGGAGGCTAATGACCTTCTGAGAAACCAAGAAATCACAAAACAAAACCAAAAGACTAAAAAAATGGAAGCTAATGTAAAATATCTCATTGGAAAAACAACTGACCTGGAAAATAGATCCAGGAGAGATAATTTAAAAATTGTGGGACTACCTGAAAGCCACAATCAAAAAAAGAGCCTAGACATCCTCCTTCGTGAAATTATCAAGGAAAACTGCCCTGATATTCTAGAACCAGACGGCAAAATAAATATTCAAGGAATCCACCGATCACCGCCTGAAAGAGATCCAAATAGAGGAACTCCTAGGAACATTGTGGCCCAATTCCAGAGTTCCCAGGTCAAGGAGAAAATATTGCAAGCAGCTAGGAAGAAACAATTCCAGTATTGTGGAAGTACAATCAGGATAATACAAGATCTAGCAGCTTCTACATTAAGGGATCAAAGGGCGTGGA
>CM053769.1:393910662-393961414 GCA_028658325.1 Potorous gilbertii
GGGGAGAAAATTTTGGAACCCAAAATTTTGTGAAAATGAATGTAAAAAGTTAAATAAATAAATTTATATTAAAAAAAAAAGAAATCCAAGCCAAAACAACCCTGATGTTTCAACTCACATGCTGCAAATTGGAAAAAATAACCAAAAAAGTGGCAACAGTCAACATTGGAGGGGTTGTAAAAGGATAGGCACATTAGTAGACTTTTGCTGGAGCTATGAAATGGTACAATCATTTTGGAAAGCAATTTGGAATAATGCAAAAAAAGTGACAACAAAGTCCATATCCTTAGAACCCAAGTTTCCATTACTGGACTTTTACCCAAAGGAATTCATCAATAAGAAGAAAGTATCAATATACTCCAAAATATTTATAGCAACACTTTTTCTGATAGCAAAGAATTGGAAACAATATAGATATACATCACCTGAGGAATGTCTAAACAAATTGTGGTACAAGAATGTAAGGGAATATTACTGTGCTGTAAGAAATGATGTATTTGATGAGTAGCAGGGAAGCGTGAAAAAATCTCTATGAACTGATTCACAATGAATAAGTTGAGCCAAGAAAACAATGTGCACAATAACTACAATACAAATAGAAAGAACAAATACATGCCAAAAAATCAAAAATAAATGTAAGAAGGAGGACTTAATTGAAGTGCTATGAGAAGACACCCCAACCTATCCCTTTGTGGAGGTGGGAGGTCCATAAGTATTACACATTGTTCATGTTTTCATCATTTCCAACTTATCTATCAGTTACACTGAAATGTGATTTGTCATATAGACTTGCTCTTAGAGAGGGGGAAGGTAGCTTGGAATAACTTTGGTGATGTAAGAAACAGAAAATATCAATAAAAAATTTTTGTGTCACAATTTTTTTAGAATGTGTTAATTAACCCAAACCTTCATGCCACAAAACTCATCCATCCATTTCTAACTTTTCCTTAATGATTTCCACAGTCACACCTACTTGCCTCAAAAGGGTTTTATCTGGAAGCTTTAAAGGCCTCCCAAAGATTTGCTGGCTCACCCTTTTTAAATCAAAGTTTCTCAGCCCTCCTCCCTACTAGCTACTTATAAGATTTAGCTAGTTTAGAAATCTCTTCACATCTTCCCTGCCTCAGCGCATCAGGAGTATGCCCCTCTGTCTCTGTGTCTCTCTTTCTCTGTCTCTCTGTCTCTGTCTGTGTCTCTGTCTGTGTCTCTCTGTCTTTCTTTGTCTCTCTCTGTTTCTCTCCCTCTCTCCCCTCCTCTCTTTCTCCTGCTAAGTCTTTTTGAGACTGGGGAAAAACATCAATAGCTCTTTTCCATTTATATTGCCAACTTCTTCTCTTCCTTCCCAACCCCCCCTTCTAATAATTAGTACCAGGCCACCTCAATTACCTTGAGGGTCAAAGAAGTCTCAGAATGACATTAGGAATGCAAGTAGGTCCCTTGCAAAGGGGTAAGAAGCAAGAACTCAGATAGCCATAGACATCAGTGCTATTCCAACAAAAATTGCTCCCAGCCTCATTAGTCATGGAAATACGTGGGGACTGGACTGTGGTGGGCCTTGGATGCCAGGAGTTTTAACTTCATTTTGTAGGCAATGGGCTATCTTTAAAGGTTTTTAAATAGGAGAGAAGCGTGACCAAAGTAAGATGTGTGTGTGTGTGTGTGTGTGTGTGTGTGTGTGTGTGTGTGTGTGGTGGCAGCAGGCACCATTACTAAATAGGATGGACTGAATTTTTCAGAAAGAGAAGGAAGTACGGTTTTTAGGAGGAAACAGAAGGTTTTAGGGAAGGAAAACCTTTTAAGCAACTAGATATGTTATACTGTACAATGGGATCATGACTGTACCATACTCAGGAAGAAAGCTCTATTTAGAATCAAGGTGTGATAATAATTATTAATACAATCATCCCACCAGGGAAATAGCGAAAAGCCCATTGTCTGAGCCAGTTGAAAACAACCCTAGACAAAATGCACATTGTAAGATCTGATATTGCCCTAAAAGAAGCTTAGTAACTCTTTCCCCTCTATAGTTTTTGATGGCCTGAGTTATAAAAAGACATGGTCTATACATGTTGCAGAGGGATTGATGGAGTCCAACAGATTCCCATATTTCCCAGTGGAGAGGAGCCCCTCTCAGATCTGGTTTATTTTACAGTCATGAAGCATCTGTTTACTGTGTTAAACTCATTACACCATGGGCAGTTTGGAAACGGCAGCAATTCATCTAAGTTTCCAAAATGTTATGGACCTGACTACCTCCCGCTCTCCAGGGTGGAAATAAAGACTGAAGAAAGAAAAACCAGGATGGTTTCTAGTGTGTGGTGTTGAGAAGAAGCACTGGGAAGTCATGGGGGCTGAAATGAGTAATAACCAAGTAAGAGAGGAAGAAAGAGAAAAGAAAGGGACATTTCAAGAACTCTATTACTGTTCCTCCCTCCATTAGTCACCACACTGGGTCCTATGTCCATCAATTGAGGATGAGGAAGACATAGCTAACAATCAATACATAATTGACACCAGTATCTAAAGCCAGCTAACATTAGCACATGAAGACCTACCCCCTATGCTAACATGGGGCTCCAACACACACACACACACACGCACACACACACACACACACACACACACAAATACACCCCACTCCCACTTATAACTTTGGCTGAAGATTCAGATATATAAAAATAGGAGGGAGAGGGAGAGGGGCCCTTCACTGTAACATTTCCCACCCCCACTTTCACGCTAGATTTCATCATCTCCTAAAGGATGACCTGTAGTAAGTAGTGTAGTTCCTAAAGCCTTAACTAAGAAGGAGGGAGAGGGCAAACATAAGTCCAAGGTACATGCCTCAGGCCTCAAGAAAATTTGTAGAGGTGACTAGGAGAAGTAATCAAGAGAAAGCAACTTTTCCATTGCTTGAATTCTCAAGTACCAAGACAGTCAGGCAGGGTTTGCTATTGGTCAAAATTAAACTGTTCTTCAAGACAAGTATATAATATATTATAAATTTCATGAACCTTGGCACATGAACCAGGAGGTATTAGGGAAGCTATCTACTTAGCACTATAGGAGAAGCACAAGTTTTGCTAACTCAGATTCCCTCCATTCAGTGAGGGGAGAGTTAGCTGATAAGCTTAATAATCTTAGAGAAACCAGGAAAGATTTGCATGAAATAAAGAAGAATGAAATGGGCAGAGCCAAGAGAACTTTGCATATAGTAACAGCAATATTGTTTTAAGAACAATGAGTGAATGTTATTTTTAGTATTATAAATCTCAAAATTAACTATGAAGTACATATAAAGATACTATATGCATTCAGATAAATAAATAGAAGTATATGTAGAGTAATTTTACACACACACACATACACACACGCCTATTTGTGTTTAATGGTAGCCATCTCTAGAGTGGGGTGACGAAGGCGAGAAAAAAGAAATTTACATGATAATTCCATTGTATATTTGAAAGGAATAGCTAATTGTGTGTAGTAGATTTGCAGTTTCATGTCTTTTGTTATTGTACTATGCTGCAGAAATGCTTGCTTTATTCCATAAATGTGTGTGAATCTAATAAAAAATTAAAGGGAAAAAAAAGATAAAGTTACCTGCAGGGAGTGAAAAACAAGAGATATTACAAGGAACCCAAAGCAGCTAGATGGTATAGCAGATAGAACAAGGGATGATCTGGAGTCAAGAAGACCTAAGTTCAAATCCTACTTTAAACACTTACTAGCTGAGACTCCAAACTTCTCAAAAACCCAACTTTACACCTGTAAAATAGGGACAACAATAGCACCCACCTGGATCAAATATATGGGCTAACATAAAAAAGAGCTTTGCAAAAGTTGAAGCAACATGTAAGTGCTTGCCCTTATTACTGCCCTCAGAAGACTGGAGGAGACAGAGCAAAGCAAAAGAAAGTCATAGGTATCCAAGGACCATCACAAACATCCCAGCTGCAGCAATCTGAATGTTTAAGGAGAAATAAAAGGGGTTAGTCAGATTAAATCTAAGGGTCCTTCCAGTTTCAACATTCAAATTTCTAATGTCTACTCAGATACTAATCTTCTCTGACTCTCTGAGTATAAGAGGGAGTTAAATGTCCTCTATAACTTTTTCATATTTCTATCCTAGACTATCAGCATCTGATGGGGATGGAATTTAAACCAGAGAAGAGTATGGGATATTAGAGAATATTTCCTGAATGTGGCACAAGAAAACCAGGGAGCCATCATTTTGGAGCTACTACTTACTAGCCATGTGATCTAAGACAAGATACTTTATCTGAATAAGCTATAAAATAGGAATAATAGAAATATATACCCCTCCAATAAGGCTTCTGCTGATGTCCCCAGTTGCTTGTGCCTCCCCAAAATAACTACTTTGTCTTTATTTTGCATATGCTGTGTGTGTGCTGGATCTCCCTAAGCCCATTGAGGAAGAGACTTCATTTTTCCTCTATCTCAGACTTCCTTCATCTACTGAAGACAGAGTTATCTCTAGAGAATGAAAAGAAGAGATATAAGGAGTCCATCTGGAGAAACCAGGTGATGTCTTTGTATCTCCAGCATCTGCAACAGTGACTGACACATAGAAAGTGCTTAATAAATCTAGGTGATTGATTGATTCTCCATATAGTACATCCTAAGCTTTGAGGATTCTTATCCTAATTTCCACTCTCACCAAGTCTTAGATTCCAGAGCAAGGGCACATCTTCCCCTCAAGGTTCTAGGTTCAGCCTTAAGTAGCCATCTGCCATACCATCATGCCCTCCAGACCCCCAGGTGTTGCCAGCAAACCTGCTAATGTACTTTAAGGATTCCTGGGACCTTGCCATCCATCCTACAACTAAACCTTTAGGACCATGAGGCTCTTTTCTCCACACTGCAGTTAAACTTTCCTATATCTGTTACCTCCCCCACTTAAGAGTATAAGGTCTTTGGTACCCAGAATTACCTCTTTTCTAATTGCATCCCCAGCACTAAGCACAATACTTAGGGAAATGCTTAGTATATGTTTTGGGTTTTTTTATTTATTCATTCAAGATCAAATTAAAACTGCTCATCAACCTTAAGATCTTTTCAAGCTGGGTCCTGGATTCAGTCTACCTTTGCAGATTTATTTTTCCAGGGTAGTTTTATAGAAAGAGGACTGGATTAGGAGTTGGAGCTGGGTTCAAATTCTTCTTACTACCTGTTATGACTTTGAACAAGACAGTTTACCCCTCTGGGGTTCAGTTTCCTTAGCTATAAAATTAAGAGACTGGATTAATTCATCTTTGAATTTCCTTCCAACTCTAGAGTTAGAATCCTCTGACTAAACACAAAAAATGATCGCTAAGATCTCTTCCAACGGTAAGTCCTATGACCCCGCTATTCGAGAGCCAAACCAGTCTGCCTACTTTGCAAAACTTGACATGCCATCTCTGACCTTTCTGCCTTTTGCACAAATAATCTCCCAGCTCTTAGAATATCCTCCCTCCTCACCTCTGCCTCTGGGAATTATTTGTTTCCCTCAAGAGTCAAGCTCAGGTGCTATCTTCTATGACAACTTTCTTTTTCTCTTCTAGTTTTGGTATCTTCCTCCTCAGATTATATTATCTCTATTTACCTGTGTACCAGTTGTAACCATCCTACTCCTAACAGAAGATAAGCCATTATTAGGACAGGACAGATAGGGGGAAGGATGGGGTAAAAAGAAATTTACTACTAATTTTGCTGATTATTTGGAGGGAATGGCAACTTGTACATGATTGATTGCAGTTTCACATACAATCATCTTTTTATTGTACTGTATTATGAAAATGTTTGTTTTGTTCCATGAATTAAAAATAAAACAATTTTCTTAAAAGAATGAAAAGAGAAACAGTAAAACACTAAACACAATAAAAAGAAAGTTTAAAATATTAAAAACACAGACAAAAACAACAAAGTTCAGAAGGGAGCACAAATGGTAATTTCCTTGCTACTTTATTCAATTTAACCTACTCTTTTAAGAGAAACTGTAACAGAAGCTCATGATTTCATACAGTATCCTCTCTTCCATTCTTTGTGTATTGGAATGTTTGCATTTATTAATGATGAAGTTCATAATAAAAAAGAAAAAATTTTTACAAGGAAAAAAGAAGATAAGCTCTTTAAAGGCAGGGAGCAAGTTTTACTGCCTTTGCCTCTTTAATGCCAAGCACAATGGCTTCCACATTCCATGTTAATTAATAAATACTTGTTGGATTTTTTCTGTAAGCCTTAATCAATAAATAAATGCAAGCTATATTTTTACTGTCATTAGGCAGATGCTCCCCAAAGCAGCCCATACATCACAAATTTGTGCATCAAGATGTTGGAAGGAGTGGTTGAAGGGGAAGTATTTAAATAAAATTTGGGTTTAAATAAGGTATGTTAGGACAAATTCTAGGTACAAGCTTGGAATAAATAAAACCCACCCTACTAATATGAAATCGGTTCAGATTGTGTAGCACTGATATTTTTATTTATTGTTGACACTTAGAAAAAATTATTTAGGGGTAGTATTATTGCATGGTTTGTAAATATACAGTGAAATGAACCTCCTGTTCTTCAGGGCCAAAAGATGTTCTTTGTCTCCCAATGAGGGCTTGAATAATATAAATGTACTTTTCTTAATTCATTTAATTTCTGCTTGGGTGATATTCTTCTGTCTTTTCCTCTCTAATAACTTAGACTTCCTGGCAATTTTATGTTCAAAATTAAAGCAATATCCTTTCTGAACTTGAATTGATTTTGTCCAGGTCTGTGTTTCAGAAATAATAGCAAAGAGAAATAATGAACTCAGAGAGACCTTGAATTTCACAGATTCCGTATTTTCTGTCTGGCTTGAAGCCATTTTATGAGGTGTGTTATTTTTTTTCCCTCTCCTCTCCATCTCCCACATTTAAAGAGCCATCACTTCACTTTTGTCATTACTTTATATGATTTTCTGTTGTTGATTCTGAAAACAGATTGGTTCAAGGGCTGGTAATTAAATCATCTACTTATATTTCTTCCCTTCACTCAAAACCAGAAAATTTTTTTAGGCCCCAAGAAAATATTTATCAAATATGTACAGTCAGATCTACTCTAGCCAAATAAGACAGAGGACAAAGAAAGCTGTATGGGTAATTCTAATCAAACCCTTCTTTGGGTCATTCGATCCAAATTAGCCAGAGAATTCCCACCATTTTCTCTTTACCTCTCTTGGGCAGACTTAATTTTCTTTTCATGGCATAGTACTGACCATGATTATGTAGCCTAAAGTGCCATGGGCATTGTCAATTATCCAGCCAGTGTTACCAATGTAAATAAGCCAACCCTGAGAAGTAGAGCCAGAATAGTCCACTTTGGGAACACGAATTATCTAAATTATCTGTCTACAATGATGAGCTAGGCAAGATCTCAGCTTCAATATGTATCAGCAGTCTGAAACTGAAAATTCAGCAAAATGATGGAAAATAGATCAAAAGGAGATGTCTAGTAAATACATCATTTTTACAACTTTTTTGCAATTCATGTTTTGTTAGATGAAAATATAAACAGTTGGGATTTAATGGATGCATTTCAGACTCTATATACTGTTTTATTTGCTAAGTATTGTTAAATTTATAATAAAACAACTGTATTTTTAATTCCATCAATAATGTTCTACTCCTTATGTCAGGAAACAGCATGAAGTGGTTGAAAAAGTACACATAATGTGAAACACAGAGATCTATGTCATATCTGAGACTTTTCTGGTCACTAGATGCATGATTTTAAGTAAGTTATTTTCCCACTAAATTGCTTCATCTATCAAATGAAATATTGGACTAGGTCAGGGTGGTGAACCTGTGGCCTCAAGGCTACATGTGATCTTCTGGATCCTTGGGTGTGGCCTTTTGACTAAGTTCAAGTTTTACAGAGCAAATCCTTTTTATTAAGGAGATTTGTTCTGTGAAGTTCAGATTCAGTCAAACGGCTGCATTTGAAGACCTAGAGGGGCACACATGGTCTGGAGGACACAGGTTCCCAACCCCTGGACTAGACGATCTAGCAGGTTTCTTTCAGTTCTCAAATTCTGTCATTTATATTATATCTTGGCTCTGAAAATATTTCCACTTGTCTTTTTCATTGTTCAGTCACATCTGATTCTTTGTCATCCTATTTGGGGTTTTCCTGCCAGTACTAGAATGCTATGCCATTTTCTTCTCGAGTTCATTTTATAAATGCAGAAACTAAGAAAAAGAAAAACTAAAAAAAGGTTGAGTGACTTGCCTAAGGTCACACAGCTAAGTGTACAATGTCCTCCTGGTTATGTTCATCAGTTCATGTAAATCTTTCCAGATTTTTCTAAAATCTATCTGCTCATCAGTTCTTAAGGCACAATAGTCTTCCCTTGCATTCACATACCACAATTTGTTCAGCCACTCCCCAATTGGTGGAGGTCAAATCTGAACTCAGAAAGATGAGTCTTCCTGATTCCAGGCCCAACAATCCTTCCACTGTACCACCTCGCTGTTCTGCTTGTCTTAATCCCTTTTTAAAATTCCTTTACAAATTGAAAAATACTTAAATAAAATCTTAGTAACTGAAATAATGGAATAACAGGATCACAGACTAGAACTAACAAGGATATTAAAGGAAATCTTGTCCAAATTTTAGAAAGGGGTAGAATGGCATAAGAAGCAAGGGTCTGTTTCTGCCACCCTTGAATCCAGGCCTTTTAATTAAAAATCTAAAACCTTTTCAACTTTACCTCCACTGTTGTTTTCACATGTAGCAGCATCGATAGTAACAAAGTTATCTTGACTCAATTATTTCTCCTTTCCTAAGGGTCCTGAGGCAAAATCCTACAAAAACAAGAAGCTAGATGGGGCATGCCTCGGTTCTGTTAACCCAAAACCAGGAAGGAAATCTAATGCTTCTAAATAAAAGGATTTTCTTTCTTTTTAATTACTTTGCACTAATTTTAGCCTTTGGAAAATCTGAAGACTTGACAGCCCAGTATGGTATTTCTCTTGTTAATCCATGGCATAAAAGCAAAAAGGCCAATACTAACTTCCATATTTACTGAGGTATTTGCAACTTGTTTAGAAAATTTGCCAAGATGGTGGAGAGAAAGGAAGTTGCCTGAACTCTCCTCAATTTGCCTCAGAAGAAATGTCAAATCAAGCCACTAAATGGATTCTGGAATGACAAAACCCAGATGGAGTGAAACAATTTTCCACCTTAAGATAACTTAGAAGGACTTCAGGAAAGTTTCATCTCACTTAAGTGAGAGGGGAGTACAGCCCAACATAGAGAGTGTCCAGGCAAGTCAGTGAGAGCTCTTAGTCATAGCACAGATCAGCAACAGGGGCCCCTGGGTCTTACCTTAGCAGGCTAGTGGCACAGTAGGCCAGCTGTGAGGCCTCCAGTCCTGGAAGACAAACTGCCAGCCTCAGAATCCAAGCACAATAGATATGACTAGGGAGGGCCAATCCAGAGCAGTGGACAAGCTGCTCATACCTGAGGCCCCAGTACAGAAAGCCAGAGACCAGGCCCCTGATCCCCAGTGCAAGAAGCTTGGGACAGTATCCCTTGTACCCCAAGAGAAGAGCTCAACATTCACAATCATGAAATAGGTTTCAAAATGAACAAAAAACAAAAAAGAGTTGTTTTAGAAAGTTACTATGGTGAGAGGGAAGATCAAAACATAATCTCAGAAAAGGACAACAATATCAAAATGCCTATATGCATAGCTTCAAAAGGGAATATACATTGGTCTCAGGCCCAAAAAGTCTTTTTGGAAGAGAGGTAGAATAAGAGAGGTAGAAGAAAAATTGGGAAAAGAAATGGGAGTTAAAGCAAGGACAAAAATTGAAGAAAAGAATTCATTTTTCCCTATTTAATAGTATTTAATTTTTTCTAATTATATATAAAGTTAGTTTTCAACATCTGTTTTTGTAAGTTTTGAGTTCCAAATTTTTCTCCCTTCCTCCCTTCCTTTCCCCGCTGCAAGACAGCAAACAATCTGATATCAGTTATGAAGAATCAGAACAAAAGGGGAAAACCATGAGAAAGAAAAAATGAAAAATACAAAAAAGTAAAAATAGCATGCTTCAATCTGCATTCAGACTCCACAGCTCTTTCTCTGGATATGGATAGCATTTTACCTCACAAGTCTTTTGGAATTGTCTTGGATCATTGTATTGCTTAGAAGAGCTAAGTTTATCAAAGATTCTCATTGCACAATTTGCTATTACTGTGTACAGTGTCCTCCTGGTTCTGCTCACTTCACTCAACATCAGTTCATGTAAGTCTTTCCAGGTTTTTCTAAAATCTACTTGCTCATCAGTTCTTAAGGCACAATAGTCTTCCAGTGCATTCACATACCACAATTTGTTCAACCACTATCCAATTGGTGGACATCACCTCAATTTCTAATTCTTTGTTACCACAAAAAGTTTTGTACATGTGGGTCCTTTTCTCTTTTTCCTAATGATCACTTCATGATACAGACCTAGTACTGGTATTTCTGGATCAAAGGGTACACATACTTTTATTGACATTTACACATAGTTCCAAACTGCTTTCTAGAATGGTTGGATCAGTTCACAACTCAACCAAGAAAACAATTCCATAGAAAAATACAATTGACCAAATGAAAAAAAATCCACTAAATAAAGCAACTCCTTAAAAAGTAGAATTGGCCAAATGGAAAAGGAGGTACAGAAGTTAACTGAAGAAAATAGTTCTTTAAAAAACAGAATTGGGCAAGTAGAAGCTCTGTGAGGCATCAAGAATCAGTCAAAATTTTAAAAAATGAAAAAAAAATGGGTGGAAATGTAAAATACAACACTGGAAAAAATGACCTGGAAAACATATCCAAGAGAGATAATTTAAGTATTATTGGACTGCCTGAAAACCATGATTTTTTAAAAAAAAGAGCCTGGACAGCATTTTTTCAAGAAATTATCAAGGAAAACTGCCCTGTTATCCTAGAAGTAGAGGGTAAAAATGGTAATTGAAAGAACCTGCCAATCATCACCTAAAAGAGATTCCAAGATGAAAATTTCATAGAATATTGTAGCCAAATTCAAGAATTATCAGGTCAAGGAGAAAATATTGCAAACAACCGGGGGAAAAAATTCAAATATCAAGGAGGCACAGTTAGGATTACACAGGATTTAGCAATTTCTATGTTAAAGGATCAGAGGCTTGGAATATGATATTCCAGGAGGCAAAGGAGCTTGAATTATAATCAAGAATCAACTACCTGGAAAAATTGAGCATAATCTTTCAGGGGAAAAGATGGACACTTAATGAAATAGGGGACTTTCAATTATTCCTGATAAAAATACAAGAGCTGAACAGAAAATCTGATCTTCAAATACAAGACTCATGAGAAGCATAAAACGATAAATAAGAAAGAAAAAAATGTTATTCAATAAGGTTGAACTATTTACATCCCTACATGGGAACCTGGTGCTTATAACTCTTGAGAACTGCTATTATTATAATTAGCAGAGTAAGAAGGGATATACACAGACAGAGGGTGTGGGTATAAGGTGACCTTGATGTGATGCTATAAAAAATATTGAGGTTAAAAAAAGGATCATACTGGGAGAAAACAGGAGAGGCAAAATAGGGTAAATTACATCACATAAAGAGGCACAAGAGACCTATTATAGATGAGCAAAGGAAGAGAAGGGGTCGGAATTGTTTGAACCATACTGTCATTGGATTTGACTCAGAGGGAATAACATACACACTCAGTTGGGTGTAGAAATTTATCTTACTTATAGGGAAGTATGAGGGAAAGGGGAAAGAAAAAGGAGAGAGACTGATAGAAGGGAAGACAGATTGACCAGAATATATTATCTTTCAGCTGAATTGGAAAAAATAAAGCACGGGTAGCAATCCTGATCTCAGACAAAGCAAAAATAAAAATAGATCTCATTAAAAGAAATAAGGAAAAAAACATCTTGCTAAAAAACAATAGAGGTGCCATAGACAATGAAGTAATATCAATACTAAACATACATGAACCAAGTGATATAGCATCAAATTCTTAGAGGGGAAGTCGAGTTACAGGAAGAAATAGACAGAAAAACTATACTAGTGGGGGACCTCACCTCTCTCTCTCAAAACTAGATAAATCTAACCACAAAATAAACAAGAAGAAGTTAAGGAGGTGAATAGAATGGTAGAAAAGTTAGATATGATAGCCCTCTGAAGAATATTAAATAGGGAGAGAAAGGAATACATCTTTTTTACTCTCTATACAACGCATGGCACCCTAACAAAAACTGACCATATATTAGGGCATAAAAACCTCACAATCAAATGCAGAAAGACAGAGATATTAAATGTGTCCTTGATAGGTCATGATGCAACAAAAATTACATGTAATAAAGAGCCATAGAGATAGAGACTAAAAATTAATTGGAAACCAGAGAAACAACCAAGAATTTCATCAAAGAGAACAGCAATAATGACACAACATGTCGAAATTTACGGGATGAAGCCCAAGCAGCTCGTAAGGGAGAGTTTACATTTCTAAACGCTGACATGAATAAAATGGAGAAAGAGCTGATCAGTGAGTTGGGCGCACACCTGGAAAAAACCTAGAGAAAAGAACAAATGAAACATTCCCAACTAAAGACCAAATTAAAAATTCTGAAAATCAAAGGAAAAATTAATAAAATTCAAAGTAAGAAAGTTTTGAACTGATAAATAATACTAAGAGCTGGTTTTATGGGGGGAAACTATAAAATAAACTTTTGTTTAATTTTATTTTTAAGAAGAAAACCAAGTTACCAGTATGAAAAATGAAAAGGGCAAATTCACCACCCATGAAGAGGAAATTAAACCAAAATTAGGAACTATTTTGTTCAACTGTATGCCAATAAATCTGACAATCTAAGTGAAATGGATGAATATTTACAAAAATATAAATTGCCCAGATGAACAAAAGAGGAAATAAAACACTTAAATAATGCCATTCTAGAAAAAGAAATTGAACAAGCCATTCCCTAAGAAAAAAATCTTCAGGGCCAGATGGATTTACAAATGAATTCTACCAAACATTGAAAAACAATTAATTCTAACATTAGATAAACTATTTGGAGAAAAAAGGCAAACAAGGAGTTCTACTAAATTCCTTTTATGATACAAATATAGTGCTGTTATCTAGAATAGAAAGAGTCAAAACAGAGAAAGAAAATTATCGACCAACTTCCCTAATAAATATTGATGCAAAAAAAATTTTAAAATAAAACATTAGAAAAGAGATTGAAGTAATTTATTATGAGAATAATACACAATGACCAAATGGGCTTTCTACCAGCAATTCAGGGCTGGCTTAATATTAGATAAATGGACCATATCAATAACAAAACCAACAGAAATCATATGATTATCTCAATAGATGCAGAAAAAGCTTTTGAGAAAATACAGCACCCTTTACTGTTAAAAACACTAGAGAACATAGGAATAAATGGAATTTTCCTTAAAATTCTGAGTAGTATCTATCTAAAAAAATTAGCAAGAATTATGTACAATGGGGATAAGTAAGACTCTTTCCCCATAAGATAAGGTGAAATAAGGTGAAACATTATCATCACTGTTATTCAATATTGTACTAGAAATGTTAGTTTTAGCAATAAGAAATAAAGAAACTAAAAGAATTAGACTAGGCAACGGGGAAACAAAATTATCACTCTTTGCAGATGATATGATGGTGTACTTAGAGAATCCTAAAAAAAAATCAAATAAAAAACTACTTGAAACAATTAACAACTTTAAGAAAGTTGTAGCACATAAAATAAATTGACATAAATCATCAGCATTTCTATATATTACCAAGAAAACCCAGCAAAGAGATAGAGAAATTTCATTTAAAATAATTGTAGACACTATAAAAATTTTGGGAGCTTACCTGCCAAGACAAACGCAGGGACTATATGAACACAATTACAAAATACTTTTCACACAAATAAAGTCAGATTTAAACAATTGGAAAAATAGCAATTGCTCATGGGTAAGCCAAGTTAATATGATAAAAATGTCAATTCTACCTAAATTAATTTACTTATTCAGTGTCATACCAATCAAACTACCAAAAAATTATTTTATAGAGCTAGAAAAAATGCAATTCATCTGGCAGAAGAAAAGGTCAAGAATAACAAGGGAAAAAAGTGAAAAAAAAAACGCAGAGGCAGATGACCTAGCTATACCAGATCTAAAACTGTATTATAAAATAGCAATCATCAAAAATATTTGATACTGGCTAAGAAATAGAGTGGTGGATCAGTGGAATAGGTACACAAGACACAGTAGTAAATAACTATAATAATCTACTATTTGATAAACCCAAAGATTCCAGTTTCTGAGATAAGGACTTACTATTTGACAAAAACTGTTGGGAAAACTGGAAAATAGTAGGCAAAAACTAGGCATGGACCATTGTTTCATACTGTATACCAAAATAAGGTCAAAATGGGGAAATTATTTAGACAAAAATGGTGATACTATAAGCAAATTAGGGGAGCATTACCTGTCAGAACTATGAAGGAGGGAAGAATTTATGGCCAAACAAGAGATAAAGAACATTATGAAATGCAAAATGGATAATATTGATTACATTAAATTAAAACAGTTTTGCAGAAACTAAAATAATGTAACTAAGATTAAAAAGAAAGCAGAAAGTTAGGAAAAAATTTTTACAGTCATTATTTCTGATAAAGGCATCATTTCTCTAATAGATAGAGAACTGAGTCAAATTTGTAAGGATACAAGTCATTCCTCAACTGATAAATGGTAAATGGATAGAACAGCCAATTTTCAGGTGAAGAAATTAAAGCTATCTATAGTCATATGAAAAAATGCTCTAAATCACTATTGATTAGAGAAGTGCAAATTAAAACAGCTCTGAGCTACTATTTCATACCTATCACATTGGCTAATATGACAGAAAAGGAAAATGTTGGATGTTGGAGCTGTGGGAGCACTAGTATACTAATGCATTGTTGGTGGAGTTGTGAATTGATCCAACAATTCAGGAGAGGAATTTGGAATGATTCCCAAAGGTCTATAAAATTATATATATATATACACACATACCTTTTGTTCCAACAATACCACTACTACCACTCAAAGAGATCATAAAAAAGAGGAAAGGACCCACATGTATAAAACTATTTATAGCAGTTCTTTTTGTGGTGCCAAAGAATTGGAAATTGAAGTGATGTCCACCAAACGGGGAATGGCTAAACAAGTTGTGGTATATGAATGTAATGGAATACCATTGTACTATTAAAAAATTGATGAGCAGGCAGATTTTAGAAAAACTTGGAAAGGCTTACATGAACTGATGTTGAGTGAAGTGAACAGAAGTACATTGTACACAGTAACAGCAACATTGTTCAATGGTCATCTTTGTTAGACTTAGCTCTTCTGAGCAATACAATGATCCAAGATAATTCAAAAAGCCTTGTGATGGAAAATGCCATCCACACCCAGAGAGAGAGCTATGGAGTCTGAATGCAGATAGAAGCATACTATTTTCAGTTTTTATGTCTTTTATTTTTTCTTTCTCATGGTTTTCCTCTTTTGTTCTGATTCTTCATAACCTGTATCATATAGCTTGCTGTCGTGCAGAGGGGGATGGGAAGGGAGGAAGGGAGAAAAATTTGAAACTCAAAGTCCTATAAAAATGAATGTTGAAAACTATCCATGAAATTAGGAAAAGTAAAATACTACTAAGTGGGTGGGGGGATGAAAAGAAAAGCTAAAAAAGAAAAGTCACAATCAAGAACTTAACATAAAAAGATTATACCATAACTTATGAGTGAAATGAATATGACAGTCCATGTCTGAAAACAAGACTCTGCTTAACTTTTGCAAATTTCTCCCTTCTCCAACAGCTTAGACCCTTCAGAGTCTAGTCTTATAGATTCTGCCTCTACAGAGTCTCTCATATTTGTTCACCTGTCACCACTAATATGGACTATAGAAATGGACTCTAAATCAATCTCCCTGCCTCAGGTCCCTCTTCATCTTCAGGCTATCCTCGATCCAGCTGCCAGAGTGATATTCCTAAAATACTGATCTGACCATATCATCCTCCTACTTGCAAAATCTGTAGCATCCTCTTGTCTCTAGAATCAAATACAAACTGCTTTCTTTGGCATTTCAAGTCCTTAAAACATGTCTCCAACCTATCTTTCTAGCTTTATGCATTACTCTCTTTTTTTTGTTTTGTTTTTAGTATTGTATTTTTCCCTAGTTACATGTAAAGACAATTTATAACATTCATTTTTAAACTTTGAGTTCCAAAGTCTCTCCCTTACTTCCTCCCCAATTACGCCTCCCCCCATTAAGAAGACAAGCAATTTGATACAGGTTACATATGTATAATCATGAGAAACATATCTATGTTGTGAAAGAAAACTAAAGAAAAATAAAGTAAAAAAATGCTTCAATCTGTATTCAGAGACCATCAGTTCTTTCTCTGGGGATGGACAGTATTTTTCATCTTAAGTTTTTCAGAGTTGTCTTGGATCATTGTATTGCTGAGAATAGCTAAGTCATTCACAGCTGATCATCCTACAATATTGCTGTTATTTTCTATACAGTACATTTCATTTTGGGGCAGCTAGGATAGTGCAGTGGATAGAGCATCCTTGTAGGAGTCAGGAGAACCTGAGTTCAAATCTCACCTCAGACATTTGACACTCACTAGCTGTGTGACATTGAGAAAGTCATTTAACCCCAATTGCCCCATTCTGGGTCATCTCCAGTTATCCTGATGAATATCTGGTCACTGGATTCAGATGGCTCTGGAGAAGTGAGGCTGGTGACCTGCATAACCCTCCCTCACTCAAAACAAGGTCAAGTGCAAGTCATGTCATCATTTCTCTGATGGCATGGTCTTCTTCAGCAACGAAGGACAAACACACACATTTCATTTTGTATCAGCCGATGCAAGTCTTTCCAGGTTTTTCTGAGAGTATCCGGCTCAGCATTTTTTATAGTACAATAGTACTCCATCATAATCACATAACACAACTTTTCGTATCTCTTTTGGAATACAGATCTAGTAGTGGCATTGCTGGGTTAAAGAGTATATGCAGCACTCCCTTTCATGCCCTCTTTAGTCCAAACAATCTGGCCCTCTTTGTTATTTCTCACATATGACATTCCACCTCTTTCTCTTTGCCTTTACATAGGCTATTTCAGAATCATAATCATATTAGCTCCTCTTCTCACTTCTGAGAATCCTAAGCTTACCTAAAAGTTCAATTAAAGAATTATCTCTTCCCCAATTGGTAAATGGTCAAAGGATATGAACAGGCAATTTTCAGAGGAAGGAATTAAAGATATCTATAATCATATGAAAAAATGCTCTAAATCACTTTTGATTAGAGAGATGCAAATCAAAACAACTCTGAAGTACCACATCACACCTATCATATTGGCAAACATGACAGAACAAGAAGATGATACATGTTGGAGAGGATGTGGGAGAGTTGGAGCACTAATTCATTGTTGGTGGAGCTGTGAGCTCATCCAACCATTCTGGAGAGTGGTTTGGAACTATGCCCAAAGGGCTACAAAAATGTGCATACCCTTTGATCCCACAAAATCACTTCTAGGACTGTATCTCCAAGAGATCATAAAAATGGGAAAGGGTCCCACATGTACAAAAATATTTATAGCAGCACTCTTTGTAGCGGAAAAAAACTGGAAATCAAGGGGATGCCCATCAACTGGGGAATGGCTAAATAAATTGTAGTATATGAATGTAATGAAATACTACTGCGCTATAAAAAATGATGAACAAGAAGACTTTAGAGAGGCCTGGAAAGACTTAAATGATCTGATGCTGAGCAAAAGGAGCAGAACCAGGAGAACTTTGTGCACAGCAATGACCACAGTGTGCAAGAGCTTTTTCTGGTAGACTTAGAACTTCGTAGCAATGCAAGGACTTTAAAAAAAAATTCCCAATGGTCTTCTAAGGTAAAACTGTCCACATCCAGAGAAAGAACTATGGAAGTCAATCACAGAATGTAGCAGAACATTTTTTTGTGTGTGTATTATGTTTTGGTTTGTTGCATGATTTCTCCCATTCATTTTAGCTCTTCTACACAGCATGACTATAGTGAAAAAATTGTATGCCATCTTGGGGAAGGAGTGGAGAAGTGTAAACTAGGTGGGGGGAAAGAAATCTAAGTTATGTAGTAGTGATTATAGTAGAATAAAAATAAATAAAATTTAAAAAATAAAAGGGAGACAGAACAACAACAACAAAAAAGAATTATCTCCTACATGAGGTTTTTCTGGATCTTTGCAGCTACTGGTATCTCCTTCTTAAAATTAATTCATTATTTATTTGTTTATATTTTTGTAAGTATTTACATGTGTATGTGTTGTCTCCCCTTGTAGAATATGAGCTCTTAAAGGTCTCAGTTCATTTTATTAATGTCTTTGTATCTTCAGTGTTGAACACAGCTCTTGGCACATAATAGGTACTGAACAAATGCACCTAGTATTGATTAATAGATTTTAAGCTATTAAACATATGAACCAAATATATCATAACATTTCTAAACTCACCCAGTATAGTGATAAAATCTTTGCTCCTATTCATCTGGATCTGTCATCTCCTCATTCAATTACTGGGCACCTAGGGGCAGGTAGATGGCACAGTGCTAGACCAGGAGTCAAGAAGATCTGAGTTCAAATCTGTCCTGAGATAGTTACTAGTTGTGTGACCCTAGGTAAGTCATTTAACCCTGTTTGCCTCTTTTATTTTCATCTGTGAAATGAGGTTGAGAAGAAAACTGCCAACCATCCCAGTATCTTTGCCAAGAAAACCTCAAATGGGGTCATGAAAAGTTCAGCACAACTGAACAACAATATTCAATTGCAGGTATTTCCATGCAAGACACTGGAATTATTTTAATAACCTAACCAAAATAGCCATTTGAAATGCTTAGATTCTGAAGTCTCTGTAAATGGGTTATTTCTTGTAGGATTTCCATATATTCATGTTTTATTTGTATATATATTTAGTTGATTCATAACTCAATGTAAATAATGTTTTCAACAAGATGAAAAAAGAAAAAGAATTTCTTGAAACATAGTGATAATTCACATGTATATAACTTTTTAAAGTTTTGCAAAGCATATAATTCACAAGTATATAACTTTTTAAAGTTTTGCAAAGCATTTTATGTACATGTGTGTACATATAATGTTTTGAACCTCATAAAAATTTTATGAGGTAAGTGCATTGTTATTCCCATTTTATAAGTGGAGAAACTAAGAACTGGAGAAGTTAATCAAAGAACTAGGAAATACCTGAGGCAGCATTTGAACTCAGGTCTTATTAAAATCAAATCTAACATACTATGTTTCCTCTCCCAACCAAATGGGCTATATCCTACACAAGTAACTAAGATATATATTTTTGTATTGTTGGATTTTTCCTTCCTCTAATCACTGGGATAAATTTTTACAAGTCTTTCCACTCTTGGTAGTCCATATGTTCTTGCATGGACTTTCATTGGGTATCCTATTTCATATTCCTTTGCTGGTAAGAAGGTAAGCTGGAAAAAATTAGGCAGCTAAAAAGTCTTTTTATTTTTGCTTAGGTGGATTTGAGCCTGGCTTACTATCAGTAAAAATGTTTTGTGTTGTATAAAAGATAAGTGATAATGCCAGATGAAGCTTAATCTTTCATGGTCGATTTTTCTCGTGCTCTCTTTGCACTTTGCTCTTGGATATGAAATTCTGGGAGACAGACCTTGTGTCAAAAAGCATTCATATGAATGATTAAAAGAAATGTTTCTTTCCAAGGACTTCAATAATCAGTCATGTATGTAATTAAAATGGGGAAGCAAGTTTCAACTAAGTGACCTAAGCAAAGGAGTCTTCCAAAGGTGTTTAAGATAAGGAGATTGGGGCACCAAAATGAAAATAGCAATCCCTGCCCATATATGAATCCTTTCCCTTTCCTCTTCCAAACAAACTGATACAGGTCTAAGAAAAATCATGCTAAGTTTCTAGTTTTAAAATGAGGCGATTTTTTAAACATTTTTGAGCTCTCCCTCCCTCCTACTCCTTAAACTCCCAGCACATTGAAATTCAAAACTTGGAAAGAGAGGAGAGTGGAGAAATAAAGGGGAGGCAGTGCTTTTTACAGCAATGGACAGTTTCATCCTTAAGGGGATTATTTTGCCAGGATAATGGTTGAGTGAAAATAGGAGGCTTGCTAAGTGTAATGGGTTTTGTCCAAATTAGCTGCAACTTCTTTGGAACAACTCTAAGGACAGACTATTACCAATAATAATAGCACCTGGGAAAGGACATTATCTTGAAATCTGTCCCACAAAACAAAGAATTTTCTTTTTACTTTTTCATTTCTAAAGTATTTTTACAAGTTTTAGAAAACTTTTAGCAGATAGTATAGATAATGCTCTTTCTATCTCCCAGATAGCACAATTTTAATTAAGTTCAGAGTAAGTTTTATTGAAATGAACTCCTTAGTTCCAAATGTGTGATCACTTGGACAGGACTGATTTGAAGTTTCACTTTCCAAGCTATTTTCCAGGTTCGTAGATTTAGACTTGGGAGGGATCTTAAAAGTCCTTCTTTTTACAGATGAAGTGTACAGGTGTTCAGAAGGACTAACACCTCTGGCGTGAGGGCTTGCTGAGCCCTTTTCAGGGCTGCTCATCTACCTTTGGTGTCCATCTTCACCCAGCTCACACCTGTGCTCCAAGAAGCTCCAGCATATGCAGCAGTCACATCCTGGTAAAACCATCCCAGGAGACAGGCTAAATCAGTTGAGATTAACTAACAGGTCTCTCAAACCCATCAGTGAGTTAGGGAGCTGTCTATCCCAACCTGTGAAGACTTCTCTCAGTGGAATGGGCAGGTAAGAAGAGTTTGTCCTGATGAACATGAAAGTGGCTGAAACAGGCACTTGTGTAGTGCTTAGAACTTGGTCAGGCATGAAAGATGCCAAGATCATACACTGCATCCCAGATCATTGCCAGTCATCTTGACTTTTGTCTTGCTGCTTGACTTCAATGACTCAGGAAGAGAGACTGAGGATGCTGATTTTGTACAACTCTGCCTCACTTAAATCCAACTCCTAAGCCAAAATATCTTTGGTCCTCTTTGAAAATGAAGGGTGAACAGCAATAGATGAAGGCCTAAGGCCTAAGGAGGCAAAGTGACTATTAATATTGCATAGAGTTGTGAAGGAGCCTAAATTTGACCTAAGTCTTCCAACTCTAAATCCAGCACTTACCTGTAGTACACTGAGTCCAAAGAATCAGAAGGGCACTGATTTAGAATCAGAAGAGAACTTAAAGAGCCCTTTGAGCCTGACTCCCTTATTTTACAAATGAGAAAATCAAGACCTCTGCTTATGTAGTAGAAGTGTCAAACACCTTGCCTGGCCATGGATCCATAACACTCCTTAGTACAGCCCAAATCTGAAAAAATGTAAGTAGGAATTATTTAAGAAAATAAATAAAATTGGAATAGAATATAGATGATGCTAGTATGTAGTTTTCTAAGTCAATATACGAATTCTCTGATACAGCTTAGTGGTTCCCATTTCCATTTGACTTTGATATCATGGGATTGAAAGACTAGTCCAGGGTCACATAGCTAAATGTCTGAGGCAGGTTTCAAATGCAAGTCATTCTGATTCCGAATACAGAGTTCTATATGGCATACTATCTTCTACTAAGCAAGTTATAAGAGTAAACAAGGAGCAGAGAGAAAAAAAAAACATGAATTTAACTTCATTAAAAGAATAAAATTTTCAAGCCAAAACTAGAAATCATCCTTATCTATTCATTGAAGCAAGTCTCAAAAGGAACCCTTTTTAACAATATTCCTAACTGTACTTTATTAGCTTAATTTAAGGTACTGAACATACTTGGACATAATGGACTGCATTTCTTTCAAGAATTAATAGGTCAGATTTTTGTTTTGGTTGGTCTTTTACCACAGTTAAAAGTAATGAGATTTCACTCTATCTTTGAATGAGAGAAAGTTTAAAACACAATTTTCTAGTATTAAAAAGGTACATTTCATATATAGTTATGTGTAAATAGAACAGTTGCTAGGGAAGAGATTTTATTATAGTTTAGTCCTCTTTATACTTTATGTCTTTATAATGTGAATAAGACTGCCTTAATAAGAGTTTTGAAATAGCTATAATCCTTGAAATGACTAAAATTACAACTACATTAACTCAGTCCTTTGTTCTCCAAAGAAGATCCACCAGACACAATGCATCTTACTTTGAATAAGGAGACCTCAAGTAAAACTACAATCTAGTGGTCCCAGCATACGGGTTACCATGAACCTCTAACTAATTTTCAATGTTTTATGTTACAGAGGACAGTCTTATATACTGGCAAAGTGGGAGATGCCCACTATATTCATACTTCATAAAAGTCCTCTACACCATAACTTTGCAATTTCCCTTTAAAGATACCTGAAGTTGCCACCATTAGATTCGTCATATGGCTGAAAGAATATTGAATTTCAAATCAGAAGACCTGAGTTCAGCTTCCAGTTCTCATATTTAGCAAATCACTTGGCCTCTCTGGGGATGTTTCTTCATCTATAAAATGAAAATAGCAAACCCTGCCCTACCCACTTCATAATGTTGCTGTGAAAATCATACAAGAGCTCTTATTCTATATTGACTCTCACCAGAGAAGAAGTGACTGTTGAAGTAGAAATTATGGGAATCTTGGAGAGAAAGAACTACACCATATTAGAATTTGTGACAAAGAGAAAAATAGATTTTTAGAGAGTGATTGCACATGTGTTTATTAAGTACTTACTATGCGCTAAGCACTTTCCTAAAAGCTGAGGATACAAAGAGAGATTAAAAACAAGCTCCCTGGCCTGAGGGAGCTGACATTATAATGGGGCACACAACATGCAAAGATTAGTGTCAATACATGATATACACAATTTAATGAGAAGGTGATCTCAGAGAGAAAGGTAGGAGGAGGGAACCAGAAAGATCTCCTATAGAAGGAAGGATTTAAGCTTTTTTGAGTTTTAAAGGAAACCAGTGTATATGGAGTGTTCAAAAGGACTATCCCTTCTGCAACGAGGACTTGCCAAGTCCTTTTTAGGGCTGTTCATCCACCTTTGGTGTCCATCTTCATCCAGCTGCAAGAAACTGTATACATGCAACAGCCACACTCTAGTAAAACTGCCTTGGCAGATGGGATAAACCAGGTGGACAGGTCTCAAACCCATTGGTGAGTTGGGGGGATGTCTACCCTAAGCATGGGAAGATTTCTCATGGCAGAATGGGTAAGTAAGAACAATTTGTTCCATTGTCCATGAAAGAGGCTGAAGCAGGTGCTATGGATTGCTTGGAACTTGGTCAGACATCAAAGATGCCAATGTTATCCGCTGCATCCCAGACCATCCTCAGTCATCATGACTTATGTCTTGTCACTGGACTTTGACAGCTGTGGAAGAGAGAGTGGGGCTGATGACTTTGTGCCACTCTGCCCCATTTAAATCCAATTCACATGCAAGTCAAGGCATTCCCCATCAAGAATGAAGTACAAACAACAAAGGGAAACCAAGAAAGCTGAAAGGTGGAGGTGATAGGGTAGATCCAGGAAGAGAGAATAGTCAATGAAAAGGCATGGAGTCCAGAAGTGGTATGCCTAGGGAGAGGTATGACAGGTGAACCAGTGTAGCTGGATCATAAACTAAGTGAAGAGGAATAAAGTATGAGGAGCCCAGAAAAGGTAGGAAGGGACCAGGTTGTGAAGGATTCTAAATATCAAATGGAGTATTTTATATTTGATCCTGGAGACAATAGGGAGCAATTAGAGTTTATGGAGTAGTGGAGTGATGTCAAACCCTATGCTTTAGGAAAATCACTTTGACACCTGAGGGAAGGACAGGTTGGATTGGAGAGATACCTGAGGCAGGGAATCCAACCAGAAATCCAGGCATGATGTAAGAATGAGGGCCTGCATCAAAGTGGCAACTGAATGAGTTGAGGGAAGGGGATACATATGGGAGCTGTTTTTAGTTCCCTCCCAGCTGTGCTTCTCCACACTTTGACACCTGATTCATTTGCCTTCTAACTTTGGAACTTCCTTCAGTACCAGGAACATATGTTCTGCCACACCAGTCTCCTTCTTCCATTGCTGAGTTCTTTCAGGAACCTCCATTTTGACACTTCTAGTCTCCTTCTATTGATGAGTTCTTTCCAAAGATCTCCTTTTTGAGGTAAAGTTCTCAACTCATAGTGTAATAGGTATTCTGGAAATTATGGAAAGAGCTGAAGTAACCACTGTGTTGAGTAAAATAGTGAAAGAATTAGGGGAGCAAAGTATATTTCAAAGGGCTCAGAGAAAAGATATATAGATTTTCATGGAAATCAACCTCACAGAGAAAGGAAGACCTGAATAAAATTCTGAAAATACAAATAAAAACAGTTCCATCTAGAAGGAAAGGGTGTGCAGTTTAAAAAGTTTGATGTGGATACTAAGGGAACTTATCAACCCAACTTTGATTTTAAAGTGCCATGAGCAAGTGATAGAAGGACAGGCAAGAGAGGCTGGATAAAATAAAAGTGTCTCACAATCCTATGCTAAGTGTTAGGAGAGCCAGCATTCACAATGATGTGAAACTGGCTACGAATGCTAAAAACAACAAAAATAAGACAGATTTTTTTAGCTATATTGAGAAGAAAAGGAGAATCAAAAAAAAGGACAGAATTGTTGTTTGAGATGCATGGGGACTTGATATTTTGCTTCTGTTTTTCCTCCACAACCTAAGATGGTGCCTAATACCTATTGTGGAGCTAAATAAATGCTTGCTGCCTTCACTATGGAGAATAACAATGTTTGGTACAGAAAGCGCAGAACAAAAATGACAAATACAGATTTAATACACAAATAAGAAGTGAGGGATAGAATACCTAGTTGACCACAATGAGCTCAAGTTTCCAAACTCAGAGGAACAAAAAGATAGGAATTTAAAGGAAAATATTTTTAAATAGAAAAGTTAAGGGGGTGTACAGCACAAGATCTCAAACTATACTATAAAACAGTAATCAAAATGTTTGATATTGGTTAAGAAATAGAGAGGTCAATCATGGAACATATTAGATATATAATATAACTAAGCAAATTTGCACAGTAACTTAGTATTTGACAAACCCAAAGACCTTATAAGGTCTTAGACTGAGGTACTGAGCTAAGAATATATGCAATTATATACAATTTTATGTACATATATATACATATATATATATATATATACACACACATATACATACACACACATATATACAATATATACAATTCAACAAAAACTGTTGGGAAAACCAGAAAGAAGTATGGCAAAACTATGTATAGACCAACATTTCACAGTATATACCAAGATAAGCTCTAAATGGATACATGAATTGGATATAAAAAGTAATATTATCAAATTAGAGGGGAAAGAAAGAAATAAGCTCTCAGAACTAAGCTAATAGTTCTGAAAGTATAGTTCATGAACAAATTTATGACAGAAAATGTCACAGAAGATATGATTAACAATTTTGATTGTAGAAAATTAGTACGTTTTTGCACAAATAAAACCAATGCAGCTAAATTAGAAGGGGAGAGCAGAACCGGTAAAGATCTTTGTAGCTATTTTCTCTAATAAAGTTCTCATTTCAAAGATTTATAAAAATGTATTTGAATGTATAGGAATAACAGTTATTGCCCAATTTACAAATGGTCAAGGGATATGAACAGGCAGCTTTCAGAAGAATAAAACCAAGCTATCAAAGGCCATTAAAAATGCTCCAAATCATCAATGATAAGCGAATGCAAATTAAAGAAACTTCCACCTCACACCTATCAGACTAACAAAGTTTAAACCTCTCCCCCAAACAAAGGAAAATGACAAATATTGGAAGAACTGTGGGAAAATAGGCACATGAATGTACTATTTATTGATGGAGCTATGAATTTGGATTACTATTCTGGAAAAGCAAATTAAAATCATGCTACAGAATTTACTAAACTGTGCGTATGCATTGACCCAGCTATACCACTATAAGCCTATATCCCTGAAGAGACAAAAAGAAAAGAGGAGAGGACTCATGTACATAAGTACTTATAGAAGCTCCTTTTTTTGATGTGAAAAATACCCTGGAAACTAAAAGGATGCCCAATAATTGGGCAATGAATAAACAGATTATGCTATTCAAATGTGACATAATGTTATTAAATTGTAAGAAATGATGAAAAGCTGATTTCAGAGAAACCATGCAAGAATTGTATGAACTGATGCAGAATAATGTGGGGCCAACCAGCACTACAATTTATACTGTAACAACAATATTGAAATGACTCTGATGAATATTGAAATGAGCTTTAAAAAATGTTAAAAAAATAATTTTGACCAATGCTATAACCAACCAAAATCCCAAAGGATCCAGGATGAAGCATTCTACCCACCTCCTGAGAGAGAAGTGATAGATTAAGAGTACAGAAGACATTTTTTGGACATGACCAATGTAGGAATTCATTTTGCTTAAATATATGTATTTGTTTAAAGGGTTTTTTTTTCTTTTTGGAGGACGAAAGGAGGTATAAGGGGGAGAAAACTGATTATTTTTTTCTTTGAGAAAAATAAAACTGAATTTTTAAAAATTGGGTGAAAAGATAACCATGACGAAATGAACTATATCCCAGGATACCAAAAGTCCTGATGAATGTGATTGATGAGCCCCTGTCAGTTAACTCTGAAAGGTCATGCAGAACAGAGAGGTCTACCAAGACGAGAGAAGGGCAAATATTGTCTTCCCTTCTTTTTCTTGGATGAAAAAATGTACAGTAGAGTGAATAGAGAGCTGAGTGCACAGCCATGAACACCTGGGTTCAATTCCCATATCTGATTCCTACTATGTCAGGGTTTGCCCCTAGTAACATCCTTTTTAAATTTTAATTTTACTCTTTTTGTTTTAAGGAACACCTCTTCATTTCTCAATGTTGTAGATAACTCTCTCAGCCCATATAAATTGCAGAGAAAGTGTCCACTTACAGAGGTCCACCTGGAAGTTTTTAATGACTCGTACGTACAATCTGTAGGTTACCATTATTACTATTAACATGTATCAACAACAACATCAGTAGACAAACACAGACATAGTTTACTCTAATTGGGCAAAACATATGACAGTCATTTGTGCTGTTCTTGCAAGAAACATGGAGAGAGATAAACAATAATTTAATTAGGTGGATTTGAGACTGGTTAAAAATGATGTTAAAATTGGAAGGAGTGTTATGGTTTAACTACTCCAACACTCTCGTTTTATAAATGAGGAAACTGAGGCCCAGAGAGGCAAAGTGATATCATCATCATCACCAGCACTCATATAAGTGCTATTGGTTTTATTACACTTTTTTCTACAAATATTGCTTCATTTTATCCTCTCAACAACTTTAGAAGATGAGTGTTAACCTTACCCCCATTTTGCAGAAGAGAAACTGAGAAAAACAGATTAAGTGACTTTCTCACATTCGTACAACTAGTAAATGTCTAAGATGGGATTTGAACTCAGGTTCTCCTAGCTTCAGGTTTAGCACTCTATCCATTACACCACCTAACCACCTAAGTTTATATTAGTAGAAATTAGTAGAGTTAGAATTAGAATTTAGGTCTTCTAAGTTCAGGTTGTGAAAGAGAATTTAAACCACAAAGTACTATGCAAATGTAAAACAGCAGTATTAATCTTGAAATGAGGAGATCTGGTTGTCTCCCATCCAGGATGCTAATGCTTACAGATTTCCAGGATTTTTTCCTAGGTTTTGGTCTTTTTTTTTAAATGTTCATTCAGACACCATAATTAAATTTATTTTTAAATAATTCTTCCTACTCTTCCAAATTTTGTTGTATGACATAGGTAAGTCATTTCTCCTCTCTTAGACTAAGTTTCCTCATCTATAAGATTGTCTTGGTCAGGATGATTTTTAAGGTCTCTTGCAACTCTCTATAACTAACAGATACAGTTATGTTTCAATAATTCAATGGACCCAAAATTTTCTCGATATATATACAACCTCCAGGGGTGATACCTTCTCATTCTGCATGATTCTTATCCATGTCCTCCCACAAAATACTACATAGAAGGATCTACCCAACACGTGGTCATTGTTGCTGTTGTTCAGTTGTTTCAGTCACATTGGTCTCTTTGTGACCTCATGAGTTTTCTTGGCAAAGATATGGAAAAGGTTTGTCATTTCCTTCTTCAATGCATTTTAGAGATGAGGAAACGGAAGTAAACAGGGTTAAGTGACTTGCCCAAGGTCATGCAGCTAATAATTGTCTGAGGCCAGATTTGGACTTAGTCTTCCTGACTGTAGACCTGACATGATCCACTGTATCACCTAAATGCCCTCTAAAAAACATACTGGAGGTCTTTTGGCATTCTATGGGAAGCGATGGAGCACTTGGTACATCCCATATTATCTCTCATTCTCACAACATATGTAATTGGCCCACCCCCCTTTCCAATCATACATTTCATGAATAATAGCTTTGATGTTACCCTTTCCTATGTGCAAGACACTCCCAGCAATAGATTGAAGTGTATATACATCAACTGTGCATTTCTCTCCATCGTCCTTTGGGCAATCTTCCATTTTAATTCTTCAGAGATCATGAGGATCTATGATTCTCCATTCACATAATTCTTTGGTAATGGCACTCTGTGAAACAAGAAACAAATGTACACTCAGAGAAATCTCTGTGGGGCCTTTTTTATCATAGAGGCTTTGCCTGTTTTCCTCTTATGGTATTTAGAAAAAAAGAAAACAACGCAATATTAATAACCTTTATAATATAACATCATATATGAAAAATCTCATTGCATTCCACCTTTTTCTTATTTCACAGAACATAATACAGTTTCTATATTAGTCTGTGTCATGAAAAAAATGAATTAAAAACATGAAGATATCCTTTTCTGTCACAGACATCCTGTAATTAGCCCTAGTTTTCATCTCTTCACTGTAAGATCCTGCTTCACAAAACAGAAAAGTTTCCTTTTGTTGGCATGTTGTTGCCAGATGTTTCCACAAAATGCAAAGACAAAGTTATTTGTGTGCAGTGGTGTATATGACTTCATCCTTAATGACTGCTTCAAAATGCCCCTCCTCCTTAATTAAACCAATTAGTTCTCCTCTGGTTTCTTTGCAAAGAATTTCTATTGTCTATCTTCACAGTCTTTTTTGTTATGGCACCATAGCTTTTCTTCTAAAGTCAAACCTCCAGCTTAGTTCATTTATATATGCTCTAAAAAAACAGACCCAGAATAAACACTTAATTAACATTCTGACAAAAGAAAATTCTATCACTGCCAGATTCACATGTGAAACTCTTGCTACCTCTCCAATTAACCTTGAATTTTGTTTGATTAAGTAGTGACTGTAAAGCTATGTTTGAAATAATATGATAAATTTGCAAATAATATGGGCAATCAAGTTCCTTTTCATTTTGATTGTGTCTTGAGATAACAATATCTTTAATGTTGGTAGCAAACGTTTTCCTGTTATTGAAATTCTCTTTAATTGCTCTTCAGGAACCTCACCCTTCACTCCTTGCCACATAAACCTATCTATATTCCCCCTGATGTTGAGATATCATACTCTTCTCTTGTAGCAAAGCCTTTGTTACCTTTTTCAGTTAGACTTGATAGTAATCCTTATTAATTTTCATCTTGTGAGATCTACCCCAATGGTCCAACCTCTTGAGTCCTTTTTGGAGCTTGTATATGGTCTATCCCTTCTGGTTTTGTGTCATCTGCATATCTGAAAAGTATGCCACCTATGCCTTTATCCAAATAATATGCACA
This sequence comes from Potorous gilbertii, assembly GCA_028658325.1. Lineage (NCBI taxonomy): Eukaryota > Metazoa > Chordata > Mammalia > Diprotodontia > Potoroidae > Potorous > Potorous gilbertii. The sequence goes on from CM053769.1 coordinate 393,940,559, forward strand.
TATTGTATTTATTTGTATTATGTACCTCTTACATCATGAATACATCACATACTATCATATCACATTATAACATAGTGAGGCATTACATAGCATAGTATAGCTTAATACAGCAAAGCATATATATACATATGAAACATTAGGATAGGATAGCACAGTATTTATATACAAAATGATAAAGGAAGGCCCTAGCTCAGCTCTCTGTAGCAATCCTCAGAGTCTGCCACATTTGAATCATTACATTCAACTAATTCTAAAGGCATCTAGTCTAGCCAGAGGTATCAAACCCTTGGCTAGTTGCCCTCAAGCTCCCAAGTACAGCCCAAACTAGATTAACAAGTAAATTAGGAAATGTTTAACAACATAAATTAAAAATTAGACAGAACATAGATGATGTTAATATATGGTTTTCTCAGACAATATACAGCCTACCAGGGATTCTTCATTATGATTGAGTGACCTCTATTTCTATTTGAGTTTGTCATCGCAGATATAACTCATATGTCTCCATCTCGTCTACAAGGATACACATGAGAAACTGTGACATATTAGTAAAATGTAGGTGAACTATATCTGTACAATTCCCTTATCTACCATTCTAGTAATCCTGTGAAAAAGAGAAAAGAAGCACAATCTTGGTTCAGACCTTCATCAACACTCATCAGGCCTGCTGCAATAGCATTCTAATTGGTCTTTCAGCCTCCGGTCTTCCTCCTTATCAGTCTGTCCTCCACACAGCTAACAAAGTTATGTTCTTTAAAAGTACAACTAACCAACTGATAAATGACCAAAAGTTATGAACAGGCAGTTTTCAGATAAAGAAATCAAAGCTGTCTACAGTCATATGAAAAATGCTCTAAATCATCATCAATTAGAGAAATGAAAATCAAAACAAATCTGAGGTACCACCTCTTGACTATGAGATTGGCTAATATGATAGAAAAGAAAAACGATAAATGTTGGAGGCAATATGGGACAATTGGAACAATAACGGTGGAATTTTGAACTGATCAACTATTCTGGAGAGCAATTTGAGACTGTGCCCAAGGGCTATAAAACTGTGCATACCTTTTCATCAGCAATACAGCAATACCAGTAGTAGATCTATATCCCAAAGAGATTTTTTAAAAGGGAAGAATATCTATTTGTACAAAGATTTTTACAGCAACTCTTTTTGTGGTGCAAAGAATTGGAAATTGAGGGGGATGTTCATCAACTGGGGAATGACTGAACAAGCTGTAGTATGATTGTAATGGAATACTATTGTGCTAAAAGAAATGATGAGCAGGATTATTTCATAAAAACCTAGAAAGATCTACATGAACTAGTGCAAAGTGAAGCTGAACTAGGATAACCTAGTACACAGTAACAGCAATATAGCACAATAATCAGCTGTAAATAACAACGCTATTCTTAGCGATACAATGATCCAAGACCATTCAAAAGGACTCATAATGAAAAATACTATCCAGTTCTAGAGAAAGAACTGATGGAGTCTGGAAGCAGACCAAAGTACATTGTTTTTCATTTTCTTCATTTTTCCATGATGTTTTTTGTTCTGTTTCTTTTTTCACATCATGACTATTAAGGAAATATGTTTTGCATGATTGCACATGCATAACCTATATCAAATTGCTGACCATCTCAGGGAGTGAGGAGAGAAGAAGGGATTGAGGGAAGGAGAGAATTTAGAACTCAAAATTTTAAGAAACAAATATTAAAAATTATTTTTACATGTAATTGGTGGGAAAATAAAATATTATTTAAAAAAAAGATCACATCTAATCATGCCATTCCTCCTACTCAATAAACTATCTGTTACCCCTAGGACAAAATACAAAGTCCACTGGATGACTTTTAAGACTCCTCACTATCTAGCCCCAACTTCTCCTTGTAATCTCGTCATGCGGTACTCTCCTTCCTGCTCTAAATGATCTAATCAACCTCACCTCTATATTCCACATCAGCCACCCATCTCCTATTTCCATGCTTTTGCACTGACCACCCCCTTGTCTGGAATGTATTCTGTCCTCCTCCCTTACTTCAAGATGCTTTCAAGTATCACCTTCTACATAAAACTTTTTCTAATTCCTTCAACTGCTAATGCCCTCTCTTCCTATCTTGTTTACTTTGTATTTACTCTCCTTGTGTGTTTATAATGTATAAACAAACATATACACATTCATATATGTATATGTGCATATATTGTTACAACAGAATAAAGAAATCAAGAAGTTACATCCATAAGTTCCCAAAGTGGGTGATACTGTCCCTTTGGGGGTGCTGGAACAATCCAGGGAGGTGATGGTAGCCTCAGGTGCAGCTGGGGGCATTGAATAAAAATAAGGGGGCTATGGAAGCATAAGGAAGAGAAGAGAATTTTGAGAAAACTGTTTTTACATGTTTCATCTATTATATAACATAGTGAAAGTCATAGTGATTATATTATTTTCCAAATAAACACACAAAATGCAAGTTATAACCAATCAGTGGTCAAGTCTGCTGACAGATCTTAACAAGCAAGTGTTGGTAGGCAAGGTGTTGCACATTGTCAGAAAATCCAGCATTCATCAACAGAACTATGCATGTGCAATGATTTGTTTACAATATGATAGTATCCAGTTACATGACATAATATTGCATCATCAAAATTTCAGTGCTGGGAAAAAAACTCACAAATTTTCAAAAAGTTATTAAATTTGATGTGTCACTTTTTAAAAAAAAATTTACATTTTTTTGAAATGATGCAAATTTTTAAAAAATTTTAAAAAACCATTAAAGTGGAGACTGAGCAATTTTCTTTAAAAAAGATGGTGGTGGACCAAATAAGTTTGGGAACCTCTGATCTAGACAGTCATATATTTAGCAATGCATGCAGTTGTAGAAACAAACTGGGTCCAAGCCTCTCAGTAGACAATGACATTGACCACTGGCTTTTACAGAGTTAATATACAATTTGGAGGGAGTGAAAAACAGGAAAATCAAGATTATAGGAATTGAGACACTTGGTTTCTTATTGGTGAAGACGATCAGGAGATACTGAGGTGTGAGGGTTAGGGGTAGTTTTCTGACATTCCTTAAGTCAAGTGACAGTTGGGAAGAGGAGTAATCTTGTGACTTCTCCAAAATCAGGTGAGTTCCAAAAGTTGAAATTTCAGAATGATGCATAAAGGCAAAATAGAGTCACTAATGTTATTTTAATATAACAATATACAAGTCTGTTTTCCAGTTCATTTTACAGATGAGGAAACTGAAACAAACAGAGTTAAGTGACTTACCCAGGGTCACACTGCTAGGGAGTGCCTGAGACCAGATTTGAACTCAGGAAGATAAGTCTTCCTGACTTCAGCCCTGGTATTCTATCTACTGTGCCATCTAACTGCCCCAGATAGTCATTATCTTTCCCTTTAATGATATGCTCTAGAATGTTGCATGTAATTGAAGTCAAACTGACATAAAATATTCAGATCCCACTTTCTTGTTGTTTTTTTTGTTTAAAAATTGGGTTATTTGCCCTTCTTCAGTCCAACACAACCTGTCTATTCTCCATGATCCATTAAAGATGGATAGCAGTGGCTCAGCAATCACATTCACAAATCCTTTTAGTATCTTGGCATGTAGTTCATCTGAAACAAGTGATTTGAACCCTTTAAGGGCAATTAGAAGCTCTTTTATTATCTTCTTACTTATCTTGGATCTCAACTGCCTATTAGATTATATTGTCTTTGTTTTTTCAGGTCAAAGAAAACTCTCCTTAGCAGGAAAAATAGACATCTTTCACATACATGTGAAAAACATACAATATTACTTGAAAGATTTAAAAACACAGACAAATTTTGTTTGAATCTTTGTTGACAAGTAAGACAGAAAACAAGGAGATATATGCTTACCAAGGGTATTGTCCATCGTACAGGATGCCAGCACAGAGTTTAAATGGTAAAGGGATTTACTGTAGATGACAGACTTGCAGATCAGATTGTTCTGATTGCATCAAACCCTAACATACTAAGAAAACCCTGAAATGAGAGCTATAATAACTCAAAACTGTGTTCTAGCTATTCATACAATAAAAACTAAGTGGATGAAGAATGGCTTTTATCCCAATTATGATAAAGTGATCAAATCATAGGGTATAGATAGGGGCTGCATATGAACCAGGATTAAAACTTGAGACCAGAATTAAACAGAAAGAGGGTAGAAGCCTGCATTGTCTTTGAGAAATTGTGCAGTACATTTAACATTCTCCAACTTCTCCTGGAAGCAAAGCTTCACCTTTCAAATATCAATATTCTTCCGGTGATTTAATTTGAAGTATCGTATCAGGTTCCTCATGTCTCACTATTTGTCATTCTCTGCATCAATCGTTGCTACATAATCTGAAATTATTTCTCACAGTTGTCTTTCTGCAAATATGAGCACAGCATTATGAGATAACCAAATGTCCCATGAAGTAATGTTTCTTATTGAATTTGGGAATACGGACACTGTTGAGTCAGTTCAGTTCTGTCCAATTCTTTGCATCCCTCTTTGGGGTGTTCTTAAACAAAGAGACTATAGTGCTTCGCCATTTCTTTCTCCAGTTCATTTTACAGATGAGGAAACTGAGGCAAACAGATTTAAGTGATTTATTCGAGGTCACATAGCTAGGAAGTGTTTGAGGCTAGATTTGAACTAATAAAGCTGAGTCTCTATTCAATGCACCACTCAGCTGCCCCATAAACAACTTTGCCAAGTCCATTTTTGTCTATCCATCTAGCTACAAGTTCCATCTTTGCTGGGTCTATTTTATGTAATAATGTCAAGATGAATAGGATTCAGATCCTTCAGCAATACATCTATTCACTGGTCACTAGACAAGTACCTCATATTTAGCATTTCAATAACCAAGTCAAAGTTTATATACATTCTAAAAATCTGGGACTCTGGGCACCCTATGCTCCTCTTACCATCCTCTTCCTATCAGTACAAAAGCAGAATGGAGTCAGATGGAAATAAGAGCTACTTTGTATTTTTCTTTGGATAGGAACAAATAATTACCAAAAAGACAGTCTGCTGGTGATGAGTCCCTCTATTTCTAAAAGCAGGTTCTATTTATAAATTTAAAAAAAAGTCTGTTGCTGTGGCCATAAAGCCTTTCTAGCATGGCAGAGACTTACAGAGCTCACACTCTGCTGACATACTGATCTATTCCTACTTTTCTCTCTATTAAAAATATTAATGAGATTCATATCTGCATGAATGAAGAATATCCTTGATCAGTATACTGATCAGGAAAATAGGTTTTCACAAGCAATGGTCTACAACAGACCACAAATTAGCCATCTTAGAATTGCCTTCCATAAAGAAATTATGAAATATGAAAATGTGTATTGTTCATTGGTTTTGAAAAACACTTGATTAAATAGAGCAAAATGCTGCATTAAAAGTTTTCTTCCTACAAAAGATCTCCAACTCATACATGAAAATCATTCAAGATTTCTTATACGACAATAACAGAAAAAAAAATGATCCCCTGATAATAAAAAATCAAGTACAGCTTTAAACAAAGGGACATATGCTTGCCAAAGGTGTTTGCAACTGCAATGGAAGAGATTCAGAGCAGAAGATATGTTGAAGAAGCATTGTCTGTGGCTAATGAGGTTCTCTACAAAGACATTCCTGTCTGTGGTTAACGTTGAGTTTGTTGCAACTCAAGTCTCAGAAATCCAAATTCAGAAGTTTTGTACTGACTATCACCACAGCAATTGGATGAAGGAAGTCTGTTACCTGATTAATATATGAAGTTGTATAGAGATTCAACAAAGATTGTCAATCAACATATATACCTGGTACAAACAGTACAAAAGAACAAAAGATGAGCCCAGAATTAAACAGAAGGGGGAAAGTGGAGGGTATCACTTTCATAAAATTATGGAACTACTTTAATGATCCCAAGCATCTCCTAGAAGCCAAAGTCCACTGTTTTAATACCAACATCCTACCTATTTTGTTAGATGGCAATGCAGCCTGAAATATAACAGCCTCCAAAAACTTGATAATGAATATCACACAAAGGGCAATGGAAAGGTGCAAGGCAGAAGTGGGGGGAGTGAAAGTAGACTGCAATTAAGGACATATGTCAGAATATGCCAAGACTTCCTCTCCTTTTATATCATGAGTCCTAAAATGAACTGATCACTTCTCCATAAGGTTTCCATCATTTCTCTTTCAGGTGAGCTACTCCTTGTAGGTTAGATCCAAGTCTAAAAGTCAGTTCCCCTTCTTTTGTTCCTCCACCTTTAGAAAGAAGAAATTATCATTAAAATAAACTGAAGTGTTGTTAGTATTATATGTGAAGTGTTATTATTCTTCTTTTGACTCCAGCACATCTGGATAATTGAAGTTTCCTGTAAGTACTATATCATGCTTCCATTCTGGGCAATGGTATTTCCTGAACTTTTCATCTATTTTCACCTTTTGTCTCTTGTACTCCAGAGTATACTCCAGGATTTTCCTTCCTCTCTTCCTTTCTCTCTCTCTCTCTCTCTCTCTCTCTCTTTCTGTCTCTATCTCTCTCTGTCTCTTTCTCTGTCTCTGTCTCTCTCTCTGTCTCTCTCTTTCTCTCATTCTTATATCTACTCACATAAGTATAATATTTAAAAATTGTAAATAAAATTTTATGGATAAAATTTTGTTTTATATGACATATTTCCCAACTTATCTCTCTTTTTTTTCTCTTCCAGAGAGTCAACCTATAACAAAGAAAAATAAAAAAGAGTTTAGCAAAAGTAACCATCATATTGGAAATAGCCTGATATTTGAGGTTGTGTTCCACACCTATCCCCTGTCTCTGAAAAAAAGGAGCATGTCTTCCTGTATCTCTTCTTTAGAACTGAACTTGGTCACTGAAATTTCACTTGTTTTGCTGTTGCTACACTTTCCATTTACATTGTTGTAGTCATTATGTATAATATTTCTTGGTTCTGCTTATTTAACTTTGCATCAATTCATATATCTTCCATGATTCTCTAAATTCATCCTATGTATCATTTCTTACAGCACAGTAGCATTTCATTACATTACGCACGACAACTTGTTTAGCCATTTCCCAATTAATGGAATTATTTTTTAATATACAGTGTTCTACAAAGTGATATGATATTTTTCAAAGAAATAAATCAAAGGTATAAATAGATATATAAAAAAGTTCTAAATTACTAATAATTAGAGAAATGAAAATGAAAGTAAATCTGATATTTCACCTTATAACCATCAGACTGACAGAGTAGATCAAAAAAGGGAAATAAGTGTTAGAAGGGTTGTGTGAAAGCAGGCATATTAATGCACTGTTGGTAAAGCTGTGAATTGTACAGTCATTCTGGAAGGTAATCTGGTTCTCAGTCCCCAAATTTACTAAACTGTCATACATACCTCTTGATCGAGTGATTCTACTTTGAGACTGTACCACAAAAGAAAAGGAAAAAGACCCTCAGTGCAAAGATGTTTATAAAAATTCTTTTTCATGCTGGCAAAGAACTGAATACTCACAATTAACTGGGAAAAGACTGAACAAATTATAGTAAATAAATGGAATAGAATATTATTAAGAAAGTCTAAATCAGTTTCAAAAAAACCTTGGAAGATTTGTGTAACCTGTTGGAGAATCAAGTGAGCAGGATCAGAATAATTTGAACAATGACACTGTAAAGTAAAAACATTGGGGAACTCTGGTCGGTAATGATCAACCACAACTCTAAAAGACCTGTGGTGACACACGCCGCCCATCCCCTCACCTAGGGATGACGGAGCCAGGTGTGTAAGGAGACTCGCATTTTTTGAATGTAGCCAATGTGGGAATTTGTTTTGCTTGAGTGTGCATATTTTACAAGGGCTTTTTTTTCCTAGTAAGTATTGAGAGGGAGAGAAAACAATTTTTTAATTAATTGAAATATTGAAATCAACTGAAAAATATATATACACATATATGTATATGATGCTCTTCTACCTTCCCCTATTTATTCTGTACCCTTTGAATAAAGTATACTTTTATATTGCCATATTTCAGTTATTGATTCCATCCCTCTCGGAGAAACTGTTGAAATCTAATTTGTTCCCTTACATTTGGGTACCTGGTTTAACATGCTTTTTGGAAATACTTTGTACTTTTGTATATAAATATGTGAGAGGTTTTAGTGTGACTTCTTTCTTGGATATTGCTACCCATGAAGAATGTATGGGGCACCAATATTTCTATCCTTATACTACTGGAAGGTGCAATATGATGTATAACTTGACAAACATGCATAGATAATTTTCTACCTCCTTTTTTCTTTTCATTTTAAATCTCTTTTGCAAGACTTCAGGCAAATATGTTCTTCTAAATCTACATTACATTTCCTATATTAAAACTGCAATCCAGAAACCCAAATCCCAATTTCAGATACCATACTCTTTTTCAGCTGTTCACTTCTCAAATCTGCCTTTCTCTTTTGAAGCCTTTGCCTTCAATTGATAGCAGTGATGAAAATACCACCTGTGCCCCTAAGGTCTTCAATTTCTTGCCCAAGACTTCCTAATCCTTGGAAATGCTTTCTCTATTCCCTCTGGCAGTATCATTTGTCTGCACATGATTTCCCAGAAATGGATACCACTCATCAGGTCTGACAAGTTTAGGGAGCTGCTCAATTACATTCTGAATATAGGCCCTGGGAAGATAGGGAATCTCTTCATTGCTGGGCACATCGAGAAATCATTGTCTCATTCTTACTCAGCAGGGAGTTGCCAACCACCATGATTTGTCTCTTCTTCCTTTAGCCCTTCTTTAATGATTTTTCTCTCTCTCTCTCTTAAAGACACCTGTGGATTCACATCATTATCCTTTGGAGTACAAGCAGCTGCTTCATCCTCACAGGATCTATCACCTCCCCACAACAGGAAGAGTCTCATTTCCATTTTTAAAGGTTAAGTGGCATAGATAGTCAATAGTGGAGCCAAGATTCCAACTCAGGTATTGTAACTAGAACTAGATTCACCTAGCCTTAATCACTGAATAGGTATTGCCTCAGTCAAAGTGAGAACTGGGAAAGACCTTAGCTTAAAAAGGCCAAGGTCTCTCACTGCATCTGGTGCCATCTCCAGTCATCCTGATCTATATTTTGCCATGGGACCAAGATGGCTCTGGAGGAGAAAGTGAGGTTGGTTACTTTACACAGCCCTCCCTCACTTAAATCCAATTCAGTTACAAGTCATACCACTGTCTTCCTGATGTCATTGTCCTCTTTGAGAATGAAGAACAAACAGCAACAACAGTCAATTACACCATGATGTTTCTAGGGCATCAAAATGCCTTTACTTATCAAACCATATAAATCCCCAGAATGTCCCATTACTGGATTCCAGAGATCAGCTTGTCTCTCAAAGTCATTGTCATTACATTCTTCGTAATCCCATCTAAAAAGTAAAAAATGGTTCATGGGCCTCCATGTAAATGGCCTAGGGTCCACGCATGATAGTCTACTCTTGCTTACAATTCAGACCTATTTGGACTTAGAACCTAGAGCTGGATGGAAATTTAGAGATCATCTAATCTAATCCTAATCCCTTCATTTCACACATAAGGAAGTTGAGGTCTAAAGTCACACTGACAGTAGGTAGCTGAGCTGCAATCCAAACTCAGGTTTTAACTCCAAATCCCATGTTTTTTCCACTACACCACACTTGATCCTCATACACTTACACTAACCATTAGGCCTGAGACAAATTACACTTAGCCCAGGGAGACTGGGCTAAATTTGGTGGTGAGGGGGGAGGTGAAAGAGGGAGTTATCATGAAGTAGAAATAGTGAGTTGGGTCCATTAGACCCCACTCTACCACCTCTAGATCAAAGACGCTCTTAATCCAAAGCTCCTCAGTCTGTTTTAAATACCAGACAAGGCTTGGATGTGACCCAGCATATTCCAATAAGAAGCTATTTTTAGCCCCAGACTACCCAGTCTCTGAAACTGGGTAAAGCCAGTCATGGAAATGGAAGAGAGGAATTAGAGACTGACAAAGGAATTAAAGAGTTAATGAAAAATAACGACAAATACCAAAGCTGTAGGGCAGCAGGGTTTGAGAGAACGGCACATATTTTAGAAAGCTCTTTTCTGTGATTCTCTTATAGTGCCCACATCAGTCAGGTTGTCAAGGTTACCTCTCATCATCTTGGGAATATTATTAGATGTTGACCTATATTGTCTCAAAATAAAATGTAGACATGCTTCATGACTTCATCCCCCACTGCTCACGCTATTATAACACTCTTTTGTGATTTCAGTTTTCCCTTTCTATCTCATTTGAATTTGGAAAGAGTTTTTTAACTGAGTCTAACTAAATTATGATGTCATTTTAGATTACTCTGATACTGTATGGTGTCTAGATGTCCTCCATTCAGACTGTGACGGAGTAGAAAGAACCCAGCTCAGAGGCAGGAGACCTGAGTTCTAGTTCTGAGTCTGCTAAACACTACCTGTATGACTTTGGACAGGTCATTTACCTTTAAAAGCCTCAGTTTCCTCATCTGTAAAGAGAGGAGATTGAATTATACAGTCATTTCCAGCTCTAAAATGCTAAGATTTTGTGGTTCTAATTTTTTAAATCTATATTTGATATTGTGTGAGAATGTTCTCATCTGTGAATTTGTTTTTTGATTGTTTGTAGTCATTGTTTTGGTTCTTACCATTTTCTTCTCCAATTTTAAACCTAAGCTTTTAGAATAATAGAAAGCCAAAACTGTCAGGGATCTCAAAGGTCACTTAGTCCACACTCCCTGAGGCCAGCTGTTTTCATGTTGTTGTAAAAACAGATACTTGAATAAAGGGGGATTATAACTGCTTTTTTTAATTTTCTGAGAATTTCACTGAGAGGACACCAATATGTCACCCAGACTGGGAGAGCAATAAGGAGAAACATCCAATCTTTTTTTCTTAATAAGCTGCACTTGAAAAAAATATCCAAAATATTTGAACCAATAACTAATCTTAAAAGAATAGAAAAGATATTTCACAAAACTATCTTGGAAGGAAAGTTTTTTTAAAAAGTAACATCATAAGCAAGGAGTCTTACAATAATGTGGCATAATGGAATAGTGAAGAATAATGTTATTATTAAGCACAAACTTCAGATAAATATACTTTGTCTCCAGAGTGAAAAAGTACTAACACATTGCAATTTCAAGGTAATTTGCAAAAGCCATGTCTATGATTCCCTAGGCTTATTTAAATAATAGCTGTAAGCATTTGGCTGATGTCCAGCCTAGACCTTAGTACCACACTATCACAACTCACATCAGTTTGCCACACTTGACTGACTGCAGTAGATGCTCATACCATCCCATCAAACTAAAGCTATGTTTTACTGTAGAAAGGCAATGCCTTTCACCAAAAATCATAGCAAAGTTAGGAAGAGTCATGCAAATGCCAGTAGGGGTGTTTTTTAGCTCAAATTAATAGTATAAAATCTAAATTAAGGTCAAATCCCATTTTGAGAAGCTCAAAGAATCATAGAAATAACATTCAAATAATAATAGCTGACATGTAACATTTTAAAGTGTATCAAGTGCTTCACATACATTCTCTCATACGGGCCTCACAACAATCCTGTGAAGTAAATACTATAGTATTATTCGACACTTTACAGATGAGGAAAGTGAGGCTTAGAAAAGCAAAGGGATTTGCTTATCGTCACACAGCTAATAAATGTCAAAGACTGGACTCGTATCTAGAATTTTGCCAGTCTAACACTCTACCTACAGGTAGTCAGACATTGCAGCAGAGAGAATGCTGGTCCAGCAGTCAGGAATTTTACTGCTGCTGTTCAGTCATGTCCAACCCTTCATGAGCCTGCGGACCACCGCACACCAATACTGGTCATGGAGTTTTCTTGGCAAAGATACTGGAATGGTTTGTCATTTCTTGCTTCAGTGGATTAAGGCAGAGATTAAGTTACTTGCCCAGGGTTACACAGTTAGTAAGTGTTTTAAGCCAGATTTGAGCTAAACTGACTCCAAGGACAGGACTCTGTCTACTGAGCCAATGAGCTGCTTCATAGGCAAACAGAGGCTAAGTGACTCACCCAGGGCCACATAGCTAGTAAGTGCCTGATGATGTATTTGAACTCAGGTCTTTCTGACACCAGGTCCCACACTGAATCACCTAGCTGCCTCATAGACAGGAAGATCTGAGGTCAAATCCTATCTCAGATACTTACTGTGTGACCCTAGGAAAGTCACTTAATTTCTACCTACCTCAGTTAAAATAGGATAATAACAGTACCTACTTCCTAGGGTTGTTGTAAAGGTAAAAGGAGATAATGTCATAAGGTATTTTACAAACCTAAAGCGACTATATAAACGCCAGCTAGTATTATAAATATGCAACAGTAGCTCCCAAAGAAGGAGTTTAGAAAACTTATGTAGGTTCATGACTTCTAATGACCCCTCTGGATTTCCCCATGTACAAAATAAGATGGTTGGATGGGATTACCTTTGGAATCTCTTCCAGTTGCAGATCAATAATCCTAATTGACCTAATCTCCTCATTTGAAAGAAGGAAAAACGAACATGAAGTTGAAGTAATTTATCTAAGCTTACTTGTAGTTCATAAGTCAGATTGACTTATACCCCAAAGAAGCCATTGATAAGAAAAAAACGTTCATTACATTAAAATATTTATAGCAGCACTGTCTGTGATAGCAAAGAACGGAAACAAAGTAAATACCCACCAGCAGAGGAATGGCTGAACAAATTGTGATGCATGATATAATGGAAAATTAGAAAGTATATTTTGATGAATACAGAGAAGTATGGAAAGCTCTATATGAATTAATGCAGAGTGAAATAAGCAAAGCCAAGAAAATATACACAAATTACTAAAACAGAGTAAATAGAAAGAACCACACATGAAAAAAATCAAAACTGAATGTAACAAAATTGCAAAGATCAAGCATTAGAAGACCTCCCCCAACCTCCTTGGAGGTAGGAGGGTCACAAAGTTACATATTACACGTGATTTTTTATCTTTTCTTTTTTTTAAAATTTATTTGTTTTCAGTTTTTTACAATCACTGCCGTGTCTTTGATTTTCTCCCCCTCCCACCCCTCTCCCTCCTCGAGGGAGCATGCAATCTTATATGAATTCTACACATACATTCTTATTAAATACATTTTCACATTAGTCATGTTGCATGGAAAAATTAAAATGAATGGGAGAAACCATGAGAAAAACTCAAACAAAACAAAACATAACACAAGAGAAAATATTCTGCTACATTCTGCTTTCCAGTTCCATAGTTCCTTCTCAGGATATGGATGGCATTTTGCCTCAAGAGTCCATTGGAAATGTTTTAGGTCCTTGCATTACTGTGAAGGGCTAAATCTACCAGAAAAATTCCTCGCACACTGTGGTTGTTACTGTGTACAACGATCTCCTGGTTCTGCTACTTTCACTCAGAATCAGTTCATATAATTCCTTTCAGGTCACTCTGAAGCCTTCCTGTTTGTCATTTCTTATAGCACAATAGTATTCCATTACATTCATATACCACAACTTATTCAGCCATTCCCCAATAGATGGGTATCCCTTTGATTTCCAGTTCTTGGCCACCACAAAGAGAGTTGCTATAAATATTTTGATACACATGGGAGGGACCCTTTCACATTTTTATGATTTCTTTGCGATACAGTCCGAGAAGTGATATTACTGGGTATACACATTTTTGTAGCCCTTTGGGTATAGTTCCAAATTGCTCTCCAGAATAGCTGGATTATCTCACAGCTCCACCAACAATGACTTAGTGTTCCAACTCTCCCACATCTCCAACATTTATCATCTTCCTGTTTTGTCATGTTAGCCAATCTGATAGGTGTGATGTGGTACCTCAGAATTGTTTTGATTTGCATCTCTCTAATTAATAGTGATTTAAAGCATTTTTTCATATGACTATATATAGCTTAATTTCTTCTTCTGAAAACTTTCTGTTCACATTCTTTGGTGTTGAACAATTGGGGAATGACTTGTATTCTTGTACATTTGACTCAGTTTTCTATATATTTTAGAAATGAGGCCTTTATCACAGACACTAGTTGCAAAAATTCTTTCCCAGTTTGCTACTTCCCTCCTGATCTTGTTTGCATTAGGTTTGTTTGTGCAAAAACTTTTCAATTAATATAATCAAAATTATCAATTCTGCCTTCTTAATGTTCTCTTTCTCTTGTTTGATCATATATTTTTTCCATTCTCCATAAATCTGACAATACACTCTTCTTTGTTCCCCCCATTTGTTTATAATATCAATTTTTATAGCTAGGTCATGTATCCATTTGAACTTTATTATTGTGTACGGTGTCAGACATTGGTCTATGCCCAGTTTCTGCTACACTGTTATCCAGTTTTCCCCGCAGTTTTTGTCAAACAATGAGTTCTTATCCCAGAAGCTGGGGTCCTTGAGTTTATCAAACAGTAGAACGCTACATTCATTGACTACTGTCTCGAGTACCTAACCTATTCCACTCGTCTACCCTTCTATTTCTTCACCAGTACCAAATGGTTTTGATGTTTCCTGCTATATAATACAATTTGAGATCTGGAAGGGCTAGGTCACCTTACCTAGAATTTCTTTTCATTAATTCCTTGGATATTCTGGAACTTTGGTTCTTCCAGATGAATTTTGATATTATTTTTTCTAGCTCTAGAAAATATTTTTCTATTAGTTTCATTGGTATGGCACTGAATAAGTAAATTAATTTAGGTAGAATTGTCATTTTTATTATATTGGCTCGGTCTACCCACAAGCAACTGATGTTTTTCCATTTACTTAGATCTGACTTTATTTGTGCAAAAAAGTATTTTGTCATGTCCATGAAGTCCCTAGCTTGTTTTAGCAGGTAGACTCCCAGATATTTTATAATGTCTACTGTAGCTTTAAATGGGATTTCTCTTTCCATCTCTTGCTGTTGGGTTTTGTTAGTATATGTAGAAATGCAAATTATTTATGTGGATTTATTTTGTAACCTGCAACTTTGCCAAAGTCATTTATTATTTCAAGTAGCTTATTACTTGATTCTTTGGGATTCTCTAAGTACATCGTCATATCATCTGCAAAGAGTGATAACTGAGTTTCTTCTTTGCCTATTCTAATTCCTTCAATTTCTTTTTCTTCTCTTATTGCTAAAGCTAACATTTCTAGCACTATATTGAACATCAGTGGTGATAATGGACATCCTTGTTTCATCCCTGATCTTATTGGAAATGCATCTAGCTTATCCCCATTGCATATAATGCTTGTTGATGGTTTTAGGTAGATACTGCTTACTATTTACTAGTTTTCCTAACATTGAACCAGCCCTGCATTCCTGATATAAAACCTACCTGATCATAAAGCATTATTACCTTGATAAGTTGCTGTATTCTTTTTGCTAATATCTTATTTAAAATTTTAGCATCTATATTCATTAGATAAATTGGTGTATAATTTTCTTTCTCTGTTTTGACTCTTGCTGGTTTAGGTGTCAGAAACATATTTGTATTATAAAAAGAATTTGGTAGGACTCCTTCTTCACCAATTTTCCCAAATAGTCTATATAGTATTGGAATTAACTGTTCTTTAAATGTTTGATAGAATTCATTTGTGAATCCATCTGTTCCTGGAGTTCATTGGTGGCTTCTTCAATTTCTTTTCCTGAGATGGGGTTATTTAAGTATTCAACTTCCTCTTCTATTAATCTGGGCAATTTATATTTTTTAAAATATTCATCCATCTCACTTAGATTATGAAATTTATGGGCATACAGTTGGGCAAAGTAATTTCTAATTACTGTTTTTGTTTCCTCCTTGATGAAGGTGAGTTCACCCTTTTCATCTTTTATATTGGTAATTTGGTTTTCTTCTTTACTTTTTTAATCAAATTGACCAAAGGTTTATCAATTTTATTGGTTTTATTTATTAGTTTTATTTATTAGTTCAATAGTTTTCTTAATTTCAATTTTATTAATTTCTCCTTTGGTTTTCAGTATTTTTAATTTGATATTTACTTGGGGGTTTTCAATTTGTTCTTTTTCTAGTTTTTTCAGCTGCATGCCTAATTCACAGATTGCCTCTTTCTCTATTTTATTCATATAGGCATTCAATGATATAAAACTTGCCCTAAGAACTGCTTTTTCAGCATCCCATAAGTTTTGATAGATTGTCTCATTATTGTCATTCTCTTGAACAATTCTCTGATTGTTTCTATGATTTGTTTTTTAACTCACTCATTCTTTAGGATTAGATTATTAAGTTTCCAATTAATTTTTGGTGTATCTTTCCATGGCCTTTTATTAATGTAATTTTTTTTCATTATGATCCAAGAAGGATGCATTGACTATCTCTTCCTTTTGGCACTGGATTGTGAGGTTTTTATGCCATACTACATGGTCTGTTTTTGTATATGTGCCATGTACCACTGAGATAAAGGTATATTCCTTTCTATCCACATTCAGTTTTCTCCAGAGATCTATCAAATCTACCTTATCCAGAGTTCTATTCACCTCCTTCACTTCTTTTTTGTTTATTTTGAGGTTAAATTTATCAAGTTCAGAGAGTGGGACATTGAGGAAGTTTTGCTGACTATTTCTTCCTGTAACTCCCTTAACTTCTCCTCTAAGAACTTGGATGCTATACCAATTGGCACACATATGTTTAGTAACAATATTGCTTCATTGTCTATGGTGCCTTTTAGCAGGATATAATTTTTGTTCTTATCTCTTTTGATTAGATCTATTTCTGCTTTTGCTTTGTCTGAGATTAGGATTGCTATCCCTGCTTTTTTTACATCAGCTGAAGCATAATATATTCTGCTCCAACCTTTTGCCTTTACCTTGTGCGTATCCCCATTTCAAATGTGTTTCTTGTAAACAATATATTGTTGGATTATAGTTTTTAATCCATTCTGCTATCCACCTCCATTTTATGGGAGAGTTCTTGCAATTCATATTCATAGCTATGATTACTATCTGTGCATTTCCCTCCATCCCATTTCCCCTCCATTTATGCTTTCAGTTCTCTCTTCTCCTTTTCCCTCCACTATAGAGTTTTAATTTTTGAGCATTACCTCCCTCAGTCTTCCCTCCTTTCTATAAGCCCCCCTCCCTTTATTTCTTCTTTTCTCTTACTACTTCTTTCCTCCCTTTTAGCCTCCCCTCCCTTTTTTTCCCCTTTCCCCTCCTACTGCCTATTGAGCTAGTTAGACTTCTATACGTAACTGATTTTGTTGTTCTCTCCTTGAACCAAATAAAATGAGAGTAAATCTCAAACAGTGTTCCTCTCCCTCCCCTCTTTCCCTCCACTGTAACGTTTTTGTGCCTCTTCCCGTGATGTAATTTACCTGTTTGTTCCTCCTCCCTTTCACATCTCCCATGACAATCCCTTCACACCATTAAATCACATTTTTATCATCAATTCACTTATTTTATAGCCACTGCCTCCGTGTATAACCCTTTTAAATATCATAATAAATATATAATTCTCAAGATTCATAAATATTGTCTTCTATTATAGGGATGAAAACAGTTTGCTCATATTGAATAACAACTTGTTTCTTTTCCCCTATTTCCCTTTTTATGTATCTCTTGAGATTTGTATTTGAAGATCAAATTTTCTACTGAGGTCTGGCCTTTTCATGAGGAAGGTCTGGAAATCCCTCATTTCATTGAATGTTCATCTCCTGCCTGAAATATTATGCTCAATTTTTCTGGGTAACTGATCATTGGTCGTAGTCCAAGCTCCTTTGCCTTATGAAATATCATATTCTAGTCCCTCTGACCTCTTAATGTAGAAGATGCAAGGTCCTATGTGATCCTGACTGTAGTTCCTCAATATCTGAATTGTTTTTTCTGGCTTCTTGCAGTATTTTCTCATTTACTTGATAGTTCTGAAATTTGACAACAGTATTCCTTGGTGTTTTCAGTCTTGAGTTCCCTTTCAGGAGATGATCAGTGGATTCTTTTGATGACTATTTTGCCCTCTGAATCTAGGACCTCTGGTCAGTTTTCCTTGATGATTTCTTGTCTAAGCTCTTTTTTTCATTATGGCTTTCTGATAGACCAATAATTCTTAGATTTTCTCTCCTGGATCTATTTTCCATGTCAGTTGTTTTTCCAATGAGATATTTTACATTTTCTTCTATTTTTTCATTCTTTAGATTCTTTGATTGATTGTTAATGTCTCATAAAGTCATAGCTTCTACTTGCCCAATTCTAATTTTTTTTTTAATTCTTAAAATGGCTGATTTAAAGATAGGTTTAGGACTTCCAAAGCTTAAAGGCAATAAAGAGAAAAGCTGATATTGACACAATGCCAAACAAATGCAAGAAACAGTAAACAAAGTTTAATATGATCTCATGCGCCCTGAGGGAGGTGGTGCCCGATTTGGAGGAGTGATTGCTATATCCAAGTAATCCCCTGTTTGGAACTTCTAAGACTGTAGGGTCATGGAGTCATCAGTCCCCTTTCGTTCAGACATAGTACTGCCAATCTCTTTCACTCGATAAACAGGTCTTTTAAGATCTGTAAAAACAATAGCAAAATTGAAGTGTGTACCCTTCTTTCAAGCTTCTGGGTATACTTCTTTTACTAAACTAGTCAATTCTTTCAAGGTTGCATCCATCCAGGTATAGATCTGCAGCTGGCTCAAAGGCATGTTTCCTCGGAAGAACTCTTCCACTCGGTGGTGCCCGCCGTTATTCGTGGTGAAGACCCGCAGGAGCAGCGGGCACATCTTCTCCCGGTCAATGGGCTTCTCTGATTCCTTTTTAATCTCTCCTTGAGTGACACAGGACTCCACTGCCATCTTCCTCCTTCAGCCTCCTAGACGCTCACTGTGACCTCCCCCAATTCTAATTTTAATAGATTGTTTTCTTCTGTTACCTTTTGCATCTCCTTTTCCATTTGTCCAATTGTTCCAGTTAAGTTTTGTATCTCTTTATCCCTTTGTCCAATTTTCTTTTAAATTTCTTCGTGAATTCTTTTTTCATATTTTTAAAACCATTAGCCAATTATTATTCAGCCTCTCTAATTTGGCTTTTAAAATTCTTCTTGAGCTCTTCCAAGAATGCTCTTTGGGCTTCGATCAGTTCATATTCCTTTCTGAGGTTTCAGATGGGAGTACAATCTTGATGCTGATCTCTTCAGAATTCATATTTTGGTCCTTGTTCCCTTAGTAAGCTTCTAGGGTCTTTTCTGGTATGCTTCTTGATCATGATGATCACCCTTTTCCTGGTTTTTAGAGTGAATCTCTGCTTCTGGGGTACAGGGGGCTCTGTCCCATGGTTCTTGTAATTAGAACTTGAGGTTTTGTGTATTATGGCCTCTGGTTTTTTTAGCTAGAAGCTAGAATGTTGCAGTTTACTTAATGTTGAGTTGACTAGTGTGTCAAAGCAGAGGTTAGGTGAAATCTTTCTGAGTTTTCCTGGAGATCACTGCAAAAGATGTGGGGGAGGGGTGATCTGGCCAAAGGAGGTCTCTTTTTCTGAGCTAGAGCACAGTCAGGCTCAATAGTTGGTGAAACCTGTCTGCACTAGTATCTTCCCAATTCCCCTGACTATGCTAAGTTATGTCTGGGATCCTGGTATTGGAACTTATAGGTTCCACTCTCCTAGGCTCAGGAACTCCTCCTAGTTCACCAAGGTGGGGCTTTCTGGGACAGTTCTGGTCCTCCACTGGTCACCTTCAGTCACATCAAGAGGGACATTCCTTTGCAATTTTGCTAGCCTCTCTGGCTGTGAGACTGTTTACCCCTTCAGTTGATTCCACTATTCCAGGATTTTTTCCTGGGGAAATATTCTCTGGATTTTCAAGGTCAACAAGGGCAGGGGGAGTGCATTTACAGATCACTCTGTCATCTTGGCTCCCAGAAGTTCAAGTAGGTGACTTATAGACATTTAATCTGTAAGGTGATAATCTCAGGAGCACTGTTTATGTTACCTGAGGTTCTGTGCCTCTCTCTCACTCAGTTCCACTTGACTCCTGTTCTGGGCTGATATGTTTGAGAATCACTATCTTTTTCAACATATTGATCAGTTGTGCTGACTTTTTTCCTTATATTTTCTCTTTCTTGTCTTTAAAAATTTCTATTTGTTAAATAGAATGGCTCTCTGGAAGGAACTGGAATCCTGGGAATAGCTATCATGAAGGAGAAAAAAGAATAGCAATAATAGTTCATTTTTTTTAAATGTTAAAAGTAAATGAGGGGGGCAGAGCCAAAATAGTGGAGTAGAAAGACTCACATATGCTAGCTCTGAACCCACAACCCATAATTATCTATAAAAAGAACTCCTAACAAATTCCGGAACAGTAGAAGATGCACAGCAATGGGGTAAAGGAGATTTCTGTTCCAGAGAGCCCTGAAAAACAGACCCCAAAAGTCTGTAGCACACCAGATGGGAAAGAAGCCCAGCCCTGTCCTGGCCACGCGGCACTGAGAGGAGCAAGTAGATCCCAGCAGGCTTCAGGGATAGAATCTCTGGCGGTCGCAAAGGTCCCTCCACCCACAGACACACAGGTCAGTGAAAGAGACGTCTGGACGAGCTGAGAGGGGAGAGTGGTGTCTCCATGACTCGGGCCCCCTCAGGAGGCAGCAGCAGAGGCAGCTGGTGGCCAGAGGGTCCCAGAGCAGGCAGGAGCTCAGCAGCAGCTCCATTACAAAAGGTCTCTGCATAAACCCCCTGAGGGAACTGAGCCTGGAAGGTGGCCCTGCCCTCACCTGAGCACCAGAAATTAAGCTCCCATTGAAGAGAAGCCACGCCTGCCGCCAAAAACCCTGAGGCTGGGGAGCAGCATTTGAATCTCAGACCCCAAGCACTAGCTGGGC